>JASUUH010000085.1:0-1200000 GCA_030449925.1 Citropsis articulata | reverse complement strand
TGGAGAAACAATTTTTACCTCCACAGAGAAGTCCGAGCAAAAATTGGCGAGTACGATTCGACCCTGACGAGCACTTGAAACTAGAAAAAAGGTCAAGGCACCGAAAGTTTGTCCGGTGTTACACTTTCAACGTTAACCATTCAATAAGTTAGTATCAAGGGATTTCGTGGAATAACAAAGTGTATAATTGTTTATATGAAAGAATCAATAAAAAGAAAAACAGAAGAAGATATTCTCCCTTAAAATAAGAAGAAGAAATAGATATGAGATAAGGAATGATAGATATAAGTGAGGATACCAAAAAAAAAAAAAAAAAGGTCTGAAAATTAGACTCTCCGAGGACACCTACAGAATGAGATAGATAAAGTTTTCCAAAAGTTCCTAACTGTTGGCATCCTTAGGAGTTTTATGGGGATCAAACTCCTCTCCCATGGATTAAGATATTGTAGTCTTTGATGATAGAGTATACAGTATACTTCCATCATCCCTTATGATTATGGAGTTGTGGGTCTTGGGGGGAAGGAGTTTGATTCTAGTGTTGCTGAAACCTCCTGATCCAGCGAGCCTAACATCATCAGTATTAAACTTAGTATATTGGGCCACTATAGGCCTGTATCCACGGCTATGGAGAGTAACTATGGGAATAGCGACCCATCAGAAGTTTCTGATCAAACCCGTTGTCAGAAACGGTGCAAGAGCAAGCGCTAGAACGGGTGTATTTAAAAACTGGAATAGCAACCGAAAGATTCTTTGTTTAACCCAAGGATTGGCCCATTCATTTCTTTCCTGAAATGCACGCACAAGTTGACCCCCACCTCCACCTGTTATCTTATCTTATGAGCCCCACTCCCTATCATTTAATTTACGACTCTATCCTATGTGAAAATTACCAACGAGGACAAAAAGAAAGGCCCATCTACAATCGCAACACATTCGTTCTGCCTCCTAAGGGCTGAGGTACAAACGGATACCATGTTGCGAAGGCATCTATATCTATCACATGCACGATGCACCATTACTTTTGCCTACATTTGAAGCAACTTTAACGACACATATTAATGTTTATTTTAAATAAAAGTTCAGGGATTTATCAGAATAAAAATAGGGTCAAATACCTCTTTTTACCTCTTTATCAAAATCGAAGTCGAGTTCGGAAAAATAAGATGAAACTAAAATGGGGGAAATTGATATGGACAGAGAACTTAACACTTATCTGAAACAGATAAGTGTTAAGTTGATTGCTGTTTCTGGGGTCGCTTTTGTCTTCAGCCACTTCATGTCTCAGTCACCTGCACAGCTCTGATCTTTTAAACTCACGGGGCCAACGCTGGCCCGCCTTATCTTCCCCCAGACATTGCAATTTCATTTCAAATTAAAAAAAAAATAATTTATATATTTTTTCAAATAAGGCATAAATATCGGACCACTATAGTTGATTATTAATTATCCAATGATTATTAAAATTACAAGAGGAAGTTGAAGTTCCTTGTATGATCATTTTATTAATAATGATAGAACCACTAATTATTTTGCACATTATTTATTAATACAAAATGTCTGTAGTTCCACACTTTCTAGAAGTCTCCTATACAACTCGGCTGAGCAGATAAGAAAAATACTAAAAATAAACGAATAAAAAAAGAAAAACATAATAAAGAAATATCACAAATTCCCCGCCATTGTAGCGGTGTATATATTACATCCCGCTATTTTCCTATTCTCACTCGCGACTCGCCAACCCCCTCTGTCTTCCCAAACCTTCTCGCAAATTTTTCTCTCCCTTTCCCGCGAAACAAACAGAACAAAAATGAGAGAAATCTTGCACATCCAGGGTGGGCAATGCGGCAACCAGATCGGAGCCAAGTTCTGGGAGGTGATCTGCGACGAGCACGGCATTGACCACGCGGGGAAGTACAGCGGAGACTCCGATCTCCAACTCGAACGCATCAATGTTTATTACAACGAGGCCAGCGGCGGGAGGTACGTCCCACGCGCCGTGTTGATGGATCTGGAGCCTGGGACCATGGACTCCGTTAGATCCGGTCCGTTCGGGCAGATATTTCGCCCCGACAACTTCGTGTTCGGGCAGTCCGGCGCTGGCAATAACTGGGCCAAGGGTCATTACACCGAAGGCGCTGAGTTGATCGACTCTGTTCTGGATGTTGTTAGAAAGGAAGCTGAGAATTGTGATTGCTTGCAGGGTAAATTAAACGAAACATACCTCCGCTTTTGATTTTTTTTTTGGTTTATGGTTTTGATTGATTGATTTGATTTGGAGTTGATTTTTCGTTTTAGGTTATTTTTGTTCTTCGATTATAGCTTTAAATTCTAATTTGTTATATTATTTACTGTTCTTCCATTTGATACATTTACTGTTCTTGCATTTGACTTTCCACAAGTTGCCATTTTGAAGCTATATATGTTTAGGCTGGACTGGAAATTGTTTGTCAAATGTTTTGGTCGATGGGCAAGGGCTAGCCTGAGATGGTTTACAAGTCTTATGTTCACAGAATCAGTTTATTAAATCTTGATTATTTATTTTTTGGCTTTGTATAAGCAACGAAATCACAATCTTGCACATTCTTTCTTTTTGTCTGTTTCGCGACTTGAGAGATTGTTTGTCTTTATGTCTAAATTAAGTGTCTGAAGTCTTAATTTGGCTTAATTTAAGATCTTTAGATATTTTAACTTGTGTATCTGAAATTTTATTGCAAATTTATTTGAATGGGAAAATTACAATTTCCTGACTTTTATGTGAATGGAAAATCATTTTTTTTCTCAGAAATACCCTTACTAAATATATTTGTTTCTCTTGATCTCAAATTTTACTTGGTATTAACTACTTAACATACATTCAATTTGAATTTTAAGCAAATTCTTTTATTATTAGATAACATTTTTTTTATGTATAAATATTATGGTAAATTGTAAAAATTAATGTTATCAAAATTATTTTTGGAAATTATATATCAAATGTTTACCTTATAAATATTTATAATAAATAAGAACTATTGTACCATATAACATCTTAAATATATACATATTAACTTAAAGTAAGGTCATAAGTGTACAATTATTTGATCCAAGCTCTTTTGAGTTTATAAAAACAAACGCATTATTCTGACATATGCATTTAGAACTACAGTAACATTTAGACCCATTTTTTTTTATAGGATTTCAAGTATGTCATTCTTTGGGAGGGGGTACTGGTTCTGGTATGGGAACCCTTCTAATTTCCAAGATCAGAGAGGAGTATCCAGATCGCATGATGTTGACATTTTCCGTCTTCCCGTCTCCTAAGGTATCTGACACGGTTGTTGAGCCTTACAATGCTACCCTCTCAGTACATCAGCTTGTTGAGAATGCCGATGAATGTATGGTGCTAGATAATGAAGCTCTATATGATATTTGCTTCAGAACTCTCAAGCTCGCCACCCCTACTTGTAAGTCCTGATATTTAAATTATCTTTTATGCATAGTTAACATAAAGATATGTGTTCTTGTTTGAAGAACTGGTAGAGTGAAGTTGGTGATAACTTTTTTAGTTTGGTTTATCCTGCTATGTGGGATCTGATGTACAAGAAGGGATTTAGTTTTTTATTCACTGATGAATCGTCGTTTTCATAATAGTTGTTCTTGTAAGTAGAGAACTTGTTACCTATGTGTCTTTTGTCATTGGGAGGTTTACTCACAAATGGTTGGTTTGGTCTGAAGTCTTTTTCGTAGTATATTTTCGCTTGCACCCACTCACCTACCATTTCCTTTTTGCCTTAATAAATAAAGAAGATAACGACATATTATTATACTTTATGCTGTCTATATGAACTTCTTTTTTCCCTCTTTTTTGGTTTTCTAGAACTCTGATAAAAATATCATATCTTGTGCATTATTAAGTTGTTCGAGTAATTAATGACTCAATTTTTTTTTTCTTATAATTCTCAGAAAAAACATATGAGCTAACCATCATGCTGTATTTTGTTTGTTGCACCTTATCTCAGTTGGTGATCTTAACCATCTTATCTCTGCTACCATGAGTGGCGTCACATGCTGTCTTCGATTCCCCGGACAGCTGAACTCTGACCTCAGGAAGCTTGCCGTTAACCTTATCCCTTTCCCGCGTCTCCATTTCTTCATGGTTGGGTTTGCACCCTTGACATCAAGAGGATCACAGCAGTATCGTGCCCTTACTGTGCCGGAACTAACCCAGCAGATGTGGGATGCTAAGAACATGATGTGTGCTGCTGACCCACGCCACGGTCGCTACCTAACTGCTTCGGCCATGTTCCGTGGTAAGATGAGTACTAAAGAGGTTGATGAACAAATGATCAATGTCCAAAACAAGAACTCTTCATACTTTGTCGAGTGGATACCACATAATGTCAAGTCGAGCGTATGTGACATCCCTCCTAAGGGTCTGAAAATGGCATCCACTTTCATTGGAAATTCAACTTCAATTCAGGAGATGTTTAGGCGAGTCAGCGAGCAATTTACGGCTATGTTTCGGAGGAAAGCTTTCTTACACTGGTACACGGGTGAGGGAATGGACGAGATGGAGTTCACCGAGGCTGAGAGTAACATGAATGACTTGGTGGCAGAGTACCAGCAGTATCAGGATGCAACTGCCAACGACGAGGAGTACGAGGAAGAAGAAGAGGAAGTTGCAGCTTGAGGTGTCTTTTTCTAATGTTCCAGTGCCAGTTTGTCTGAAATTTATTTCTTGTTGGCTCTCTTTCAGTCTGTGATTATTGTTCTGTTGTTGAGGGATCGACTTAGATTGTGATGTTTATTGGTATGTAACTTGTCTCATTGTATGGGGGGATGGGTATGACGTGTTTCAATATGAATGATGTATGTTTGTATTAAGTAGTTAAATATATCATTTGAAGCTAATACTGTGTAGCAATCATTTATTTTCGCTTTTTTCCTTTCGAACCGCGCGCGGATTCAACGGGTTAGCCTTTGGTGGTTTTCGCAGTAAAAATATTTTATTTCTTAGGAACTTCATAATTTTTTTGGGTTAAATATTATTAAGTATAACTGGATATATAAGCTCGCAAGAAATGAAGAAATCCAAACATAAAACCCAACAAAAAAAAAAAAAAATTATGATAATAAAACTTCCAGAGGGGTCACATTTATTTGAGGAGAATTAAAAAAAAAATATATGTATATATATATTCACCAGAAAGAGGTGCAAATGAATGCAATAAGGGATGGTGGATTATGTTTTTCAAGATAACACAAAGAATAATGGCTAAAGAATTCATATAAGACACAAATTATTTATTTACCGTTACAGGCATTTATTATTTAATTTTGTTTTCGGTTATTGTTCACTGATTAATCGAATTTTAATGGAGTCGGTCATGGCACGCATGCACATAAAATATGAGGATGTAGGTAAGGTTTGCGCGGCCTGAAATTTCAATGACGGTGTTGGCTCCCTCTTATCACAACTCACAAGAAATATGTAATAATATGTCTGTAATTTAGAATTAATTTTTTCCTGTAATTGATACTAGGGGTATTTTATAGATAAGGAATGCTACTTTATCGGTACTATTAAAAGATGGGCCAATATAGGTGCGGCCCATGAGCCCATTGTCTTTAAAGAATCTTTACTGACATTCCCACATCGAAAATATAATTTCCAAAGCCCTTTTTTATATATGGGAGGAGGAGGCGAGCGACTTGTCTCTTTGGAGACATCCGATAAAATTGGAACGATACAGAGAAGATTAGCATGGCCCCTGCGCAAGGATGACACGCACAAATCGAGAAATGGTCCAAATTTTTTTTTTTTTTTTTTTTTTACCCCTGATTCGGCTTGTTTAACCAGCAGTTTGAAGATGTCAGTTTCTGCAGTTTGAATCCATAGTTAACCCTGTAGAAGTTATTTTTATTTTCCCTCATTCGGCTTGTTACTGATATTTAATTGATGCAATTTTATTAACAGTGTTATAAAACAAATTGCATGCTGCTTTCCAACTGAATGGGTTAAAAGGTTTCTGCTTTGGTGCGTAGTGTAGAGCATGATTTGCTTAAAGTGATTGTATCCTTTTGATTGACACTTGAGCTTTAACTGCATGGTCGAAAGTGAGGTCCATTATATTCATTAATTCCATTACTTTGAATAATAAATGGACAGAGGGGGCGAGGCGTGAATAACTGTCAGAATTAGTTTTGATGGCATTTTTTTTTTTTTTTTGGGAACACTACAAAGTGAAATCGATGATCACTGCAATTACAATCACCTCAACATACATAAAACATTTTCTTGTTTTGCATGGTGTTGCGGGTCGACCAATAGCAACCTCGAAGAAATCAAATCTTCAAAATTAACAAAGTGTAGAAGATGAAAGCAAAACAAATTAATGGTCGTAAGAGATGCCTTAATGTGCTTGAAATTAATTAACCCCTTTTTTTAGTTTTAGTTGTAATGAATTACGCTCAAGTTTCTGGTGCTAATGATATTGGCACAAAGTGGCTAATATAGAAAAAGACCAAGTCACTGCTTCAAAAGAAAATTACCTACGCTATTGTACAAAAATATTGAAAAATAATTGAAAAAAAAAAAAAAACAATTGGCATATTACTTTGTATGCGTCCGGACCAGATCAACAATGACGATTTATCATCTAAATATTTACGCATACGGGCGCCGGCTGCTCAGCTTGATTATCTATCTCATCATGCTCGCTCGCTCTGTATATAAGGAAGCCGCGGCATGCACACATAAGCATCAACACGTATCAAAACTGAACCAATTTGTACAAAAACATATCAACTATTTCGCATTGGGAGACTTCAAAATGGCAGCCAGAATTCTCCTTTTAGCAGCACTCGTGATTTCCATAACTTGTTCCGATATGGCATTTGCATTTGATCCCAGCCCTCTTCAAGATTTTTGCGTGGCGGACCTGCAAAAGCCAGGTGGGTATTCTTATTAATTTCGATTGATAAAATTAATTATTGCATCCTGAATCATTGCACTTGCAACTATCTACAGTCTATAGATGAAAGATGATCACTCACAGAATTGAAATTTTCTTGTCAGTGCTTGTAAATGGGTACGCATGCAAGGATCCGAAGCTGGTGAAAACTGAGGATTTCTACTTGAGTGGGCTTAACCGGGAAGGAAATACGTCAAATTCTTTCGGTTCAATCGCAACTCGTATCACTGTAACTCAGGTTCCAGGGTTTAACACGCTTGGAATCTCAATTGCAAGAGCAGATTTTGCTCCAGGAGGCGTGAATCCACCCCATTTTCACCCGAGAGCCACAGAGATTTTAACCGTCCTGAAAGGAACCCTGGAAGCAGGATTTGTGACTTCCAATCCTGAAAATCGACTTTTCACAAAAGTGCTTCGACCCGGTGATCTCTTTGTCGCCCCAAAAGGCATGATTCACTTTCAGAAGAATATTGGACGTGGAAAAGCTGTTGCCCTTGCTTCGCTTAGTAGCCAAAATCCTGGAGTTGTTACAATTCCCACTACCGTGTTTGGTTCCCATCCCAAAATCTCAACTGATATTCTCGCCAAGGCTTTCCAAGTCGATCAGTTTCGCATCCAACAAATTCAGGAAAATTTCTAAGCGCTTATATTGCCAGACAAGAGCCTTTTCTTTCAACTGATAATTTTTTGTCTCCCTTAGCTGGCTAACTTTATTCAAATCTTCATGTGATTTAAATATTTGCAAGCTGTTTTAATTTGTTATTGGGAATCGGTTCTTCTTCGATGAATGTTTTATTTTTTATTTTCATTTTTAATCTCAGCCTGGTCTGAATTTCTTTTTCAAGAGTTATTAATAGAACATTATAATTCATTAATGAACTAAACAGGAAGGAACAAAAAATTTCGAATGTTTTTGCTCAAACTTTGCATTGTGAAGGCAGGTCGTTTATCACTCTTCGCTAATGCAAATGGGGTTTTTCACGTATAATTATCTGAGTTCTATTTGTGAAAACAGAAACTAGACAAAAAATGGAAACAAGGTTATTCGAATTACACAGTTTGTAAAGTCAATGATTTCTTATCAGTTTATCTAATTTTGAACAAAATGTTAAGCAAAATCAATGTGATTTATTCTTGAATGAAAGATTGGATTACGATACAAATAGCAAATAGGTAATCCCGACTTGTATTATATTATCGGGTTAGATGATAGGCTTGTGTTTTAAGTTCAGGCTATAAAATTTTCATGAGAAAGTAATTGCTTGGGATCGTGAGATAATTAATGGGATAGTATTATATTTCTTATCATAATGAATTAAAATTACAACATTACCTACGGATAAATGACACTTTTAGATGTCACATCCCATCCTTAATTATTAATGTTAATTTATATCTAAATCTTTATCCAATGATGGATGATGAAAGGAGCCAAAAAAGAAAACCCTTTTATGTACGCATGTGAGCCTTCACAATATAGAGGCATTATCATGACCATTTCTTACCAATTAAATCCAATTAAGTAAATTTGGACGAAACGCGGTGGACAACAACTTACTGACTGGACTTGGTTTGTTAGGCGACTTGCATGCTGTATTGATGAAACAATCCCAAAAAATTATCTTGGTCGGAGAGATAATAAAATTAATTATTTATAAAAAAAATTATTGATCACTCAATTAATGACATATTATATACGATAAAATTTAAGGTAAAAAATTTTAAAAATTTATGATTATTGATAAAATAATGCAGGCACTCTGTCAGCTAATGAGAATGATTCTGCTAATCATCACCAAAATGTATGCAGCCAGGTCAAACAGTGAACCAAATTAAAAAGAAAAATTATGTGTGTATGTGTATGAATGGAGCAGAAGAAGAACACAACAGAGGAAATGAAAGACCAAGTCAAGGCCAAATTCGTAATAATCTATCTATATATCTATAAGGTTAATTGATCAGTTGACAAAGTTAGAGCTAGCCCCTTATTTGTTCAAAGAACTGACAAAAGGAATTTTATTGTCGCATCATGTTCGTTATATTTAATTTATATGATGAATTTTTCAAGCCACTAGAACTGGACGGCATCATTTCTCTTAATTATATGCATTCCCCTATAATTAAACAAGTAAACATTACGTGCACACAGACACATACATATGTGTAAATGATCAGTGAGTTTTAAATTTTTCATTTTTGCTTTTGTTTTTAAATGTTGTTCGGATGTAAGAATGAGCAAAAAGTAAATAAGGCAAAGAAAAATATTGAGAGGATGGGGTTTGAAATTTCTATGTTCTTACATTAATGTTGCACTATTTAGACAGTCAAACAATTAGAAAGTTAAATATTTGTTTAGATTTTATATTTTAATTTAAGTGCTAGTTTAGTTCTTTATATATATATACATATATCCCTCAAAAGACTCTTACTATTAAGTATATTATATTTCTATCCTTACTTTTTTTTACCCTTTACAAGAATATTCTTTCAACAATATTTTTGGGGATGTTAATTAAAAAAAATGATAATTTATCAATATAGCCTTAAAGGTAATATAAAAATTTATCCAAATTTTGATATTATTATTTTAATTTTCGGACTATTTTTTAAATTAATTTTTTAATAAAATAATTATTGGTAAGATTGTTGTGAGGATATTAAACATTGCTTTACGTTGACTAATATTAATTTATTTATAAATAATTATTAGAAAGATTGTTGCATAGGTACAAAAAAAATAATTTTTTATACTAATATTTATTAGTTTATTTGCTAAAATTAACATTTTTAAAGATAGATTAATTAATGTTAAGAATATAGTTGCACTAATATTATTGTTAAAGCCAAGGAAAAAAAAAAGTAAGAATAAGGCATTTTGAGGTACTTTTTAAAATAAAAGAAGTAAACAAACACTTAAGTTAAAAAATAAAAACTAAACGAGAATTTACCCTAACTAGTCATTGGTTACCATATCTTAAGTAACAATAAAATTTATCACCATATCTTAAGTAACAATAAAGTTTTTGCCTCATTATTAATGTGTTAATTTGACAGCAATTATTAAATGACATATCGACTTGGGATACAAACATGGTCTAAAATTATTACTGAAGGATTACAATTTTATCATAATTTTAAAGTGAGCTACGGAAGCCCTGGAGTCGATATGTCCGAGTGGTTAAGGAGACAGACTTGAAATCTGTTGGGCTTCGCCCGCGCAGGTTCGAACCCTGCTGTCGACGTGCCCATTTTTTCATTTTTTGTATCTACTATTATAGGCATAAAGCAAAGTGTAATTATTAGTTACCTCCCTTTGGGTTTGATAGTATACTAATTAGTTCCCTCAAATTATTTATACAAAATTTACTACGCTTTTGTCATCATACAGTACTCTTTACTGCATTATGCATTTCTACTCCCAGAACTGAAAATTCGACTGTCGTATTAGAAAATTTGTTTATTAATTCTTTGTGAGGAATCAACGGTTATTTCATTTATTGATTGTAAGAGAAGAATTATCTAGTCCAAAATTTGGTGAAGCCTTCACTTAAAAATCATGTTACACCTATAGCTGTAATGTGCCTAAATGTAAAACTATGAGTGATTTAAAAATTATATCGCTTGGTACCCATCTAATACATTCAACAACATGACATCTATATATATTTTTCTTTAAAAAAAAAAATCCCATTTTCAATTGGACAAAGTTAGTAACTGCATTAATTTATAGCATGTAATTGACTGGTCAAGTAGATTTCAGGCTGAAATTTAGAACAAACCCAAATGAGGCTTGAGGAGCAGCGGCATAGGTTTCAATGAAGCGCGGGGAAAATGGAGAGCCACACAAAGAATTAGTTAAGAGCAAATTAAACAATATTGCAGCTGTTTCGAATCAACCATCGTTAACAAGTTTCTTTGGCCCCCCGCCTATAAAAGAACAAATGTGCAATGCAACGTTTTCCCACAGCCTGAGGCCATTCAATA
The DNA here is from genome assembly GCA_030449925.1 of Citropsis articulata. NCBI lineage: Eukaryota > Viridiplantae > Streptophyta > Magnoliopsida > Sapindales > Rutaceae > Citropsis > Citropsis articulata. The sequence continues at coordinate 1,189,063 of JASUUH010000085.1, read as the reverse complement.
ATTGTTGTAATAAGCAGCATTTAATTTGCAAGAAAAAATGGCCTCTACTCAAATCTGCTTGACAGGGCTGCTTTCATTTTCGTTCTTCGTTGCGTGTTTGGCAGCTGGCAGCAACAATATACTCGATTTCTGTGTGGCTGATATCTACAGCCATGTGTTCGTTAACGGTGCACCATGCAAGGATCCAAAGACAGCTCTCGCCGATGATTTTTACTTCACCGGCCTTGACAAACAGGGCAACTTTTCAAACCCAATGGGGTCTAAGGTTACCCCTGTTTATGTACAACAGATTCCAGGGCTTAACACTCTTGGACTGTCAATGGTACGCCTTGACTTTGCCCCCGATGGCCTCAACCCGCCGCACACTCACCCTCGTGCCTCCGAAATAATGACTGTTCTTGAAGGTACCCTCGAAGTTGGATTCATCGGCACTGCCCCCGATTATCGTCACTTTTCCAAGATTTTGAACAAGGGCGATGTGTTTGTTTTTCCAATAGGCTTGCTTCATTACCAGAGGAATGTGGGGACGGTCAATGCTGTTGCAATTGCAGCACTCAACAGCCAAAACCCTGGCACCAGCAGTATAGCACCGGCTCTTTTCACATCCAAGCCTGTTCTCAACGATGAAATTATTTCCAAGACTTTCTTGTTTGACAAGAAGAATGTGGCTATCTTGCGTTCCAAGTTTAGCTCTTAAAGTATAGTAATATTCCTTCCTATTGGATTTGGGTTGGGATCTGGTGAAGTTGTATTTTTGTGCTACTTTCTCTTATATATGATGGTTTAATTATTTGCGGATGGACACTGCAATGGCTTGATGAGTTTTGAAGAATATCACTCAAACTCTTTTTCGTCTATTATATTTCTCTCAATCTCTGTCATTTTTCTCTTCACATCTGCCTTAAATAATGATAATAATAATAATTAGTGTAACTAATATTGTATATTCCCAATCACTTAATTTATTCATTAATTTTCTTTAAAATTATCATATTTTGCTCACTTTTCCGGCCTAATATGCCCTGCTTTGTAAAGATATTTAGAAAATTTCGGAGTTCAAAGGTAGCTGGCCGCTTCTCGTTTCCAATATTTAAGTGAGGCGATGACCGACACCTTCACACAGAAGTGTAAGAGCACGTGTCATTGTATGCGTGTTGTCACTTATGGTGTCTCAAAGATACTTGTATGCACTCGCTCACACGTGTCTTCCTTGTACCATGTCTGTTGTTACAAACAAATAAACTGCTGTTCTTTGTGTCATTTTTACTCTCTGTTTCAGCTTGTGATCTTCGGTTTCTTCATGTCTTCTTGGCTACTCCTTTTTCTTCTCGATTACTTGACTTCAAGGCTTCTTTGGGAATTCCATCTCATTCGGTCTCTCTTTTTCCTCTCGGTCCTCCTCTGTTCTTGTTCTTTAATTCCCTTGCTGCCCAGGCTTAGCTGAGTTGAATTCTTCTTGCTGATCTTCTCTCTTATTTACCGTTGCTGTCCTTATCTGTTCTCGGTTCCCCCTTCCTTTGTCATAGACTTGCCCCCTTTATAGATAATTTTGTGCTTATCTATTATTACAGGTGTCAACCGAAATTACACATACCCAACATCTTGACTTTCCATTTGTCCAGCACATTAGACTTATGTCCTTTTATTGTCCAACACTTGGCCACTCCAGCACACTAAACTTTTATCTTATTAATTCAGTAACAATGTCCCTTTCTGTATTATACAAACCCAGAGACCCCAGCCATTGCTTACCCTACAGTGCAAGCACGTGGTGTGTGAAGTTACTAATCCGGAAGAAATGTAGGTATCCCAATTTCCCCTTTTTTTCATTCAGGTGCTCACATTGGAAAGGCTATTAAATGAAATTGCTTTCTGCAAACGTGTCCTTCGGATTTTAAGTTCAGTACTCAGAAACTAGAGTTGATAAACAAGAAATTGACACTCCAATCTGTAGCTCTTTAGCTCATCCAGCTGGAAAATTATTAGTTATTGAATATAATCTTTTAGCACGTAAGTAAGTGTATGGCAGGATTCTGGCTTTTGCAATTCTAACAACTCTGTTTCATCATCTCTGCTTCGGAGATGTACTCTTTTTTCAACGATCATGGTGCAGGACAAAAGAACAATAGTCCATAGGAAATAATAAAATGGTTTGCAGGATAGAGAAACGGTGAAGAGAGAGGAGCTCACGTGTTTGTCTTCTTCACATTTTGGAATAGCAATAAAACTTGCATTTCATGATAGACAATCTCTGGTTGAAGTTTTTCATACATGCTATCGTACAAGCCTTATTTAGTGGGCATGGATTGTTTAAATTGCAGAAACGGACCTCAAGCTTGAAAAATGAGGTCAGCTCTCTCCATCCGAAGGTATGCAAAATTTCTGTTGTGCCTAGAGCTGGCATCTTAGGCATTGTGTGCTTGTGGTTCGAGTGATAGAGATGAGTAGTACAAGTTACAATGGTCCAGCCATGACCCCATGACTCTACATGGTATAAGAGACATGCTGGCGGCATCTTTGCAAATTGTTGATGTTGCATAGTTGCACTTATGATACCTCTGCCTTTAGTCTGTGTTTAAGCCCCTGCGCTTTGTGTTTAGCTAAGAACATTGCAGTTTTCTGAAACAGACTAACCTGCAAAGTTAATGTGAGATGGTATTCTCTTTGGGTTTAGATTTGTAATTATGGAGATCTCAATCAGCTTCCAAATCTTTGAATTTGTTGACTCTGTATCAGATTATTATCTAGTACAGTTTAATCTCGACACACAAAAGGAATATTTCACTTCAAATTTTGCAAGAACAAAATAGACAGAGTGCATCAATTTCAAATTGAATTTTTGCAATACCAATACGGCTAGTGAAGTAAAATACATATGCATTTGAATTTATTTGCTGTAGGGTGCAATGTTTTCTCCTGACGAAATATTACTTCAAAAGATGAAGGTATGGGCGCATGGCTGTACGAAATATGTTTGAAAGAGCGTACCTTGCAAACTTGTGTACTTTTCCTGTTGGCTAATAGTTTGTTATTTCTGCCAGAAAAAGAGATCAACTGTATCAGAAGATGCCTCTTCCAAATTAGAGGTTTGCAAATTTTGTTCAAGAGGCCAAAGAACTGGCTGTCTTTTGGCGTAGTTAATGTTCAAGTTCCTCAAGGGAATTTTATGATTGCAGGAGAAGGAAGCTAGAGACGATCCAAGCAAAGATAACGATGATGATAAGGACAAGGAGGAGGATCAGGAAGAGGAATTTAGCATGATACAAACGGAAATGATGATGATGATGTGAGGGGCAAGCCAGAAGAGTCTTCAAGTAGATCTGCAACTCATGGATTTCATTTGGTTAAAGGAAAAATGGACCATGGAATGGAAGATTATATTGTGGCAGAAAATAGATAGATTGATGGCCATGACCTAGGGCTATATGCAATTTTCGATGGCCACTCAGGCCGTCAAGTTGCAGAATACTTGCAATCAAATCTCTTTGAAAACATATTAAGCAAGGTATGAAATCTGTTATCATGAATAAAATTTATATTGTACTTGTGTTTAATTTTCCGTGATAACGTTTGCTTTGACTGTGTCATCATCAGCCTGATTTCTGGACGAGTCCGGAAAATGCAGTAAAGAGTGCATATCAATCCACAGATGATGAAATTTTGGAGAAACTAGGTGGTTCAAGAGGAGGCTCAACAGCCGTTACTGCAATCCTAATTGATGGGAAAAAGCTAATTGTGGCTAATGTCGGTGACTCAAGAGCAATTCTATGCAGGAATGGTGCAGCAAAACCAATAACGGTGGATCATGAACCGCAGAAGGAACAAGATCTTGTTGAGAGCAGGGGTGGATTTGTGTCTAAAATGCCAGGTGACCAAATTCTTTCGAAACTTTCTTCTGTCAACTTTTGTAAACTATACAAAAACGATACAGAATAGTTATTTGTATTTAGTGGCACAGCAGGACTGATTTGGTTTTATGAAGCAATGAGCACTTGACGAGTGCTTTTAACTGATGCCTTTTAGTTTTAGGTATCGAATGGCTGTCAGAATGTACTTAAATTTCCCCAGTTGGCTAGAGGAACAAGTGGTATGAACTTTTGATAAGTATAGCTTTTGACAATGTCTGTGCCATTATGGAGAGGGATTCGGATATGTGTCGATAGAGGTTGTGACGGATTGACAAATTTCAATGAATATAGGGAGTGTTCCACGTGTTGATGGGCAACTAGCAATGACAAGAGCCTTTGGGGATGCAAAAGTAAAGGAACACATTTCTTCATAACCAGATGTGACGATTGAGATGATAGACGATGATACTGAATTCATCATTTTGGCTAGCGATGGTTTGTGGAAGGTAATTTAATTCCATTTTCAATTCTGTATTTCTCTAGGCAAGCAGATCTGGTGCCCCAAAATTGTAAAGGAATTTGGATGGCTATTTGCAGGTGATGTCAAACGAAGAGGCTTCCATCTGCACCAAGGACTAGGATAATCCACAAGAAGCGTCAGAAGTACTAATTAGAGAGGCTTTGTCAAGAAAGAGTCTTGATGATATTTCACGCGTTGTTGTTATGTTTCAAAGATAATGTCCAAGAAGTCGGCTTTACAGAGAGTCCCGATGATATTTCATGAGCTGTTGTTATGTTTCAAAGATGACGTCCAAGAGGTCCTTGAGTCCAGTTTAAGAAACAATGTACCGTAATACTTTTTTTTTCTCTTTTTGGTTGTTCGGAAATGAATCATTCAGATAATCTGCCCTTCATCTTTGTTTGTACTAGTAGTCGTGACTCAGGAAGCGTAAAAGCTAATTGCTCTTAGAAGCTCATATAGCATTGGAATAATATGATTCACGTCATGCTAAAGCAGTGAAAACTCCAAGCATGATGGCAGAATCTCAAAAACTTTCGCGAAATTGAAACAAGAGAGCAGATTTCCGGAAAATTTTGTGTATAAATACAACAAAGACTGCCTCAACGAGGTAATAGTTTTTCATCTCATACTGGAAACTTGCCTGGCTTCAATATCCTGTAATCGAAGAGTCACGGCTCTCTTGTGGGCTTCTAGCCCCTCAATTTCCGCCATGGTGGCCACATATGGACCAAGCTTTTTCAGACCTTCCTCTGTCAATGATTGCACCGTCATGTATTTCAAGAAGGAATCAAGAGACACACCCCCATACATTCGTGCATACCCATATGTGGGAAGGACATGGTTTGTCCCACTTGCGTAATCTCCCACACTTTCTGGAGTCCATTCTCCCAAAAACACCGAGCCTGCAATGACAAACGACCAAGTCGTTTTTAATTAATCCTTTTTGGAGTTACAACTAGATGGCAAAATGCCCATTGAGCTCTTAACTACGCTTATTGAACCCAGATCATAAATGTAGTCAAGAGATGGCGAGGAAACATAAAATAAGGCTTGCTAGAAAGCAAGGATAGATGAAAGGGAGAACTTCAGAACTGTACCTGCATTCTCGATGATGGACTCCCATTTTTCAGCATCCTTCACATTGACAATTAGATGCTCGGGTGCATATAAATTTGAGAAGGAGATTGCCTACGAGAACCAATGACAAAGGTACATTTAAAAATAATATAATTTCAAAGACCCTACTGCATAGTAACATGCATGATTTAAGAATTCTAGAATTCCTCAGAAGGATACCAGATGTGTCTGTTATTGTGTTTAGGATTTAATCTTTGGAGATTGAGTTCTTTCTTCTTGAAAACTGTTTCAAATACAGTAATCTTATTTGGTTCCAGATGTCCAAAATAAAACATCAGAATCTTTAAGTAGAACCAAAAGACAAAAAGTGCAGTCTCATCAACAGGAAGCAGGCGTGGGCAACCTAGCCAGTTTACATATCTGATAAGATACTACAATATTTAGTGCAAGAAGAAAATTCTATGCCACCTACAGTCCAACACTGCTATTCCTCAATAACATGGATGATTGTTGATCAACTTCATCCAAGTTCAAAAGTACAAATGAAGGAAATTCTTGACCAACCTCTAACATATCACGAGCAAACACTATAAAACTGTGGCCCAGTGCTTTTGAAGCAAACTCTCCCCTTGGAAGGCTCTGGCACTGCTTACTGATTTCTTCTTCAATAGCTTTTAGATCCACTCCATCCCCAACAATTACAAGGACGACTTGACTGTCCGGTCCATGCTCAGCCTAAGCATGAAGAAGAGACATCAGCTTACATAAACTATTGAATAAATAAAAAGTAGGAAACTAATTCCTTATTCATGCATATGTTATTCAAACAGAGTGTCTAATGTGAGAAATTAGACAGGTATTACAGGCATAACATCTACAAATGGATTCAGAAAAGTGTAGACCTCAGGTAATTTGGCAAATAAAAACTACTAGAATAAAGGGCCAAATTAAGACAGATATACATCAAACTAAAGATATTAAGCATAACAAACATTTTGTTCTTGCAGAAAAAGAAGTATGCAAGGCATGACAAAATTATGACGCAAGATCCAGCCTAAGAATGACCATATAACTGGGATATAAATTAACAGCAAGATTTCTCCTTTCAAGAAAACTTTGTTCATTATTGAGAAAATAATTCCAAAACTATAGAAAAATCTTGTTAGTTGGAAACCGACAAAGATGACCAATGAAAGCATTTGAATGATCTAATTTCCGTTGATGCTTAAGTATGGCAGCATTACTGCAATAGTTCTTACAATGGCAAAACAAGTCTAAAGGCGACAAAGATTTTCTAAAATGACTAAACAATATAGGAGGCAAAACTATAGTCACTTTGTGCTATACAATCAGGGTGAAATAATAAATAATTCCATCTAAAACTATAAGAAACACAACAAATCAAGCACCTGAGATAGCAAATCTGCAGCTATGTGAACAGGACTGGCATATCCATCAGCGATAACCAAGACTTCTGAAGGGCCAGCTGGCATGTCAATTGAGATCATTGCTTCACTGTTCTGTCGAGCAGATATTAACGTGTAATGAGCCAAGTCAAATTAGAACAAGATGCACTATGACTGGAAAGAACTGTAGCCGTATAAGTGAGGAAAAAGGAATACATACTTGCAGAATCATTTTTGCAGCTGTGACATACTGATTTCCAGGCCCAAAAATCTTCTCAACCTACATGTAATGATGAAAAAACACTTCTGTATTAGAGATTAAATGAATAAATAAATGAAGAGACAATAATACCGTACACTAATAAATGACTATACTTGTTAACCAATTTGTAACTGAAACATTTCCTTTTCCACAGCATAGTTACTAGCACAAGCTTGCATCATTTTTACAGGACTGAATCACTAGATTTTAATAGCAAGCATTTCAAAAGCAAAAATAGTATGTTATCCCTTTAAACATATGACCTCGTGCAACTTTCCAAACAGTCAAAACAATGGAAATGTAGAAACCGCAGTATCAATATCTTAGAATAAGGGAAAAAAAGTAAGAGAATGGTAAATTATAAAACAGCACTAAAGCTCATATCAAGGAATTGCTAGTGGAACATGCATGACACTAAGTCATCACCAAGAAAAATGTTGCAAGGAAGTTAATACCTTTGGGCAAGATTCTGTTCCCCAAGCCATAGCTGATATTGCCTGTAAAACAAAAAATTGACAAACTTTATGAATTATAAATCCTAAACAGAAAGAAAGGTAACTGGGAGAGAACCGCACTCCCAAATGCATAACCTAACAAGAATTGTTTACAATATTTATCAAACCTGAGCTCCTCCGGCCTTAAGGATGTGAGTGACACCGGCCTTCTTGGCACAATACAGTACTTCCTGTAGAGAAACATTGAAGAGCACTCAGCAGGCAATATCCATAGTATATTTCAGTAAGTCTGAGAGAATACCTTACATATGCTGCCATCCTGACTTGGGGGAGTCGCAAGGACAACTGTTTTACATCCAGCAATCTGTGCAGGCTGCCAAACAGATGAACCAAATGTTAAGTCAAAATCCAGCCATCATGAACAATGTGGATGGTAAACCAGGAAAAAGAATTTATATAATACATCTCTTCAACATACTACTGAAAGCATCAGAGCGGTTGAAGGTAAAACGGCAGTTCCCCCTGGTACGTAAAGACCAACAGAACCAATGCTCCTCGCCACTCTTTTGCATCTAACACCCTGACAAATTTGTGACACCAAAAGGTTTATACATAAGGGGAAAACAGCAAGCAATCAATAACATTTACTTACTTTCATGTTCTCAACACTTGTCTCAGCTGACTTTTGAGCAAGATGAAAAGCATGTATGTTGTTGTATGCCACATCAAATGCTTCTTTAACAGCTGCATCAAGCTGTGAAACGGCAGTTGCTAGAATAAGAGACAAAATAATTCATGGGGTAGAGGTAGAGGAAGCAAATTACATGTAGATGTTTTAGCATATAAAATAAGTAGTCTAAGCAAATTTCATGCCTAGAAATAAACAAAACAAGATACCTCGGGGTCAGGGAGCTCAGAGACATTTTCAACTACTTTTTCCAGTTTAACTTTGTCAAATCTTTCAGTATAGCTGCAAAATACATATATAATCATTGGCAAATGTCATCAAGAAAGAAAACCACAGAAGAAACAAGAGAGTTGTAACTCCAATGTTCAGGCGACAGCCTTGAAAATAGATGCAAAATATCAAGAAAATATAAGGAATCAAAGAAATACAAACTCTTTAACTGAAGCATCTCCTCTATTGCGAACATCATCAACAATTGGATGGACCTGATACATAGTAGATACTTCAGATTATCAGAGTACAAAGTATGTTATATTTACATACAAAGTGAGCGACAGATTCTTTACAAAGAGCTCCAGAAACAAAATAAAGACTGACCATGCTGAAAATAGAAGAGAAATCAATACGAGGACGAGCCTTCAAGCTCTGGACCTCAGCATGAGTCAGTTCTGATAGTCTATAAGACTTCATTGAACACCGTATTCTCTTCTGAATTAAACCTGTGACAAGAATGAATTAGTAAAAGAAGTTAAGAGATCCCTAGCCATAATTAGTAAATATATAAAAATAAATGTAGAAAATATAGGAATAGAAAAGTATCAATGTACGGCCACCAAATATTGATCAACTGACGAAGATTTAGAGTAAAAATGATTTTTAAAAAGATTTCAAACTGCTTTTGAAAAGCAGCTCTCCAGTACTTCTCTGAAAAAAAGAAAAATTAACGAGATTTCACAGAGAATTTCATCTCAAGAAAAAAAAAATTGATACAAGAAATAGTACGAACACACCTTATTAATCTACTCGATTAGATCTTAAAAGCTCAACAGAAATCTATTGGACCTACATTTAATGATAATAAATCCTAAAATTCAAATCATAACTAAATTTCCCCAGAAAAAAAAATCATTTTAGCAACAATAATAAGACAGTTCAAAAAATTACAAGAAATATAAAAAAAAATAAAGGTACCTACCTGACGAAAAAAACTGATTGTATTTCTGGACGCGAGTGAAACCAAAAGGGGGATTCTGCAAAGGTTTAATAAAAATGCGGCTTCGGTTAAAGCACAGAAGCTGAGTGTCCGTCATCACTACAACCTTCAATCACATTAATCATCACATCATTTGAAATTCAAACAAATCTGTTTTTTTTCTTCAATTTCAAAACATTTCTCTTTTGCTTCCAGTTTTGAAAGAAGAGGTCGAACTGCCGCTTACCTTTGCGGCTGTTTCCCGATAGCAGAATCTACTCTTCACTTCTGCTAGTGCTTTCCCTTCTGCTTTGTCCTCGATTCGTTTGCCCTGTCTTTCCCCATCCACTCTCTTCAATTCCTCTTTGGGCTTTTCAGTTTGGGTTATTTCCGCCGGTCTCCAAATGTTTCGATATTTTCCGCCAAGCCCCCAATGATTTCGACTTCTTCCAGTGCGCAACCCAAACCGTCAAATCCGATGTTAAATGTAACGGTGCCGTGTGCAATAACGATCGTACGATACTGCCCATTATTATTATTATTATTATTTTATAAGGTGCCCGTTATTATTATTATTATTATTTTTTGTGAAAATAGGTGCCCGTTATTTTAAATCAGTACAATGAATTGGATATCTATGTACCAAAATACCCCTTGTAAATTTACATTATAAAAACAAAATTTTACCATAACGATTTTTTTTTAAAAAAAAAAAAAACTTAGATACACTACCCAGAAACCTAAAAAAGAAGAAATTAGAGATAAGAAAATATTGATATAACAAATCTAATTAAATAAACTTTAAAAGGAAAAAAATGGAAAAAGGAAGACAATAGTAAATAGGAGGAATACTCTTACTGCTCTGCGAATTTATTTTCACAAACAAAAGGAAGAAAAACAGAAATAATAAATTTGCAAAAGGGTTTTATCACGTCAATTCCATGCACCAAGCAGTAATTTTCACCGAGGTTAACATAATAAGATAGCGTTTGTTTTTTTGTTTAAAATTTAAATATGACTGAATTTTTTTAAAATCTGAATAGGTTTGATTACGAAAATCTGAATGACATGTTTGTTTGTTTTTTTAAAATATCTGAATATGAGTAGCATCTTATTTATTTTTACAATAAAAAACACATTTAACTTGATTACTTGACATTTATGTCCTTGTAAATTAAAACAAAAAAAATGATTAAATTTTATCATTTAGGAAATAAGTTATTTTACAGAGATATTTTTAGAATATAATATTTACTTGTCATTCAGACATTTTTTCATTCAGATAAAAGTCACAAAGTTTACTTTGTCTATTCAGATGCAAATGTCTGAAAATCAAATATGAGTCTCAGAAAACAAACAAGCATATTTTAGAAAATTTCTAAAATTTTATAAATTTTAAACTTCAAACATTTGACAAACAACTTATAAATTTGGAAGAGAGTTTTATATCAATATTATTAATGGGCAGTAAAAGCCATTACTCATTAAAAATTTCCATCATGTCCCCAATTGTTTCGATATCTTTCACCGCGCTCTCAATGTTTTAACTACTTCCAACCAAAATCATCAAATACTTTAATTGTGTGTTTACTTGTTGGGAATGAGAATGAGAATTAAGGAGTGAGAATGAATGATGTATTTACTTATTCAAATAAGAGATGGAATGTGAATTAAAGTGATGTACCCCACTTGAAATTGAGAATGATTACTACAATTCTCATTCCTATATAAAGAAGTGGGAATGGAATTCTCACTCCTCAAAGTGACTATATTACCCTCACTTAAATATTAAAATTCTCATTTTATCCTTCCTTATATTATTATTATTGTTATTATAATGATTATGATGATCATCATCATCGGTAGCAATAATAATGACTATAATACTTTCTATTATTGCTACTCATCATCATCATCATCATCATAATAGTAATAATAATAATTATTATAATTATTATTATGATTAACAATTATAATAGTGTTGTTATAACAACAACAACAACAGTAGTAATAATAATTGTTATTGTTGTTGTTATTATTATCATTAGGAATAATTATAAGTATTAATTATAATAACAATAACAATAAAAATAATAATTACTATTATTAATATAATGATTATAAACAATAATGATGATTAATATTAATAATATTATTATTATTATGATAATAAACTAAGGTCAGTTTAGTAACTTGTAACTATGCATTATGATTTTAAGGTAAAGTAAATTTATCAATGACAATACAGTTCATTATTGTTAACATGTAAATGTTCTTTTTATTGATTTTGATGATAACAAACCTTAATCTCTTTTAATCAATTTGTTGGAGTTTCATAATAAACAAATATTTTCTTAAAAGACAGAATTTTTCTATATGTGTTTATAAGTTTTTGGATAAACTGGAACATCTCTGTAAAAATGTGCATTTCTGGAAATAATCGGTGAACCGTTTATTTTAACGGTTAACCGATAAAATGCAGAAGAGGTTTATTTTCTAAAGCATTAACCGATAGCGTAAAAAAGACAGCTACTGGAAGTAAACGGCTAACCCTTTGTTTTTAACGGCTAACCGTTTATTTTAAAGACTAAACGGTAATATTTAGAAAAGGTTTATTTCTTAAACTTTAATCGATTAGCAAACAAACTGTTAAAGGTAAACGGCGAACCGTTAATTTTAACGGTTAACCGATAATATTCAGAGAGGATTTTTGTGCTAATCTCTTACCGTTTACAGCAAACCGGTTAAGATTGTTGTTTTAAAAGGTTGCTGGAAATAACCGGTGAACCGTTAACTAATAATGGCTAACCGATAATTTCCAGAGAGATATATTGTTAATCTTTAACCGTTTAGGAAGAACGGTTAGTTGAAATTTGTAATGCAGGTTTCTGAAATTTAACGGTGAACCGATAACGTATAAACAACTAACCGATAATTTCTAGAATAACATTCTTTGATAATCTTTAACCGTTTACCAAGAACGATTAGAAGAATTTTGTTATGCAGGTCTCTGGATTTTAACGGCGAAAGGGTAGTGACTAACGGTCAATCGTTTATTTGAAATTCAGCCTAACGGTAACTTTGACCAGAGCAAATGGTTAACCGTTAACGGTTAACGGTGATCTGTTTTCTCGCGAAAAAGCCAATAACGGCTAGTTTTCAGCTCCAACTATAAATAAATTCATTCAAATCAAAGATTGATCACAACACGATCATTGAGCGTATATCTGAGTATACAATCTTTATAGAGCTTTAAACACTTTCTTACTTCATCTTATTCATACATTGGGTATTAATTTGTAATATTAAATATTGTGTGTGAGAAAAACAATTTGCAATCTTTTGTTTTGAGTGATTGTAAGTGTTGTGATACACTTGGTTCAAGAGATTGGGGATAATCTCTTCTTATAAAGGTTTATTGACACATTGGAAGTCAATTGTAAGCTTTTGAAGTCTTGGAGACTTTCTTAGTGAAATCCTCAAGCCCGGTGTGCTTGGAGGCATGGACGTAGGCGGGGATAGCCAAACCACATAAAAATCATTGTGTTTGATATCTCTTACCCTATCTCTTTACTTTTCATTGCACATTATTTTGTTTATTTCGAATTTGATTGCTTAGTTTATATTTCATTAAATTTTAGTTGCTTAATTTTTTTTTAAAAACTCAATTCACGCCCCGCCCCCTCTTGGATTGCCTAGTTAGTATTTTAATTATAATTCTAATTCCCACAACTAAAGTAAATAATTTATTTTAATTTTAATTTTCCAAATTTCATTTAGTAGAAAGGGTAGAACGGTCTCCTTATACAAAATTCAAATAAACATATAAAATAAATAAGTCTTTCATTTGTTTTCTCTTTTTTCTTTATTTCCCCCTTCTCATTTGTCTTCTTCATTTTCATCTTTTTCTCCTCCACCTTCTCAACGACGAAGTGATATTGAGCAGCCATAACTACAACGTCAGTTGAGGACTACTCGAAATTATCATCTTCATTGCTCTATATTTATTTTAGGTTTTGCTATCTTTAATTAGGGTTTTGTTTTGTTTTTCAATGAAATTGTTTTAATATCGTTAGCTAATTTGATTAATGGTTTTGTTTGGTCTGGTTAATTTTTTTTTTTTTGGATTGGAATTGTTTTGTAATAGAATTTTGTTCTAAATTTTTCTATTTATATCATTTGGAATTCAAATATGTTTGATTCACAAACGTTCTTTTCGTTCTTGCAGAATTCTTGATTATTTTCTTTTTTCTTTTTACAACTTAAGTGGTTAATTAATTTTTTTTGATATAATTATATTACAATTAAAGGTCAACTGATAATTACAATCAGAAGTAAACATAATATTCTTTAATAATCTTATTATAGTACATTTTGAATGTCAACCCTTATTTAATATTCGAGAGAGACTGGTAAAATTTTATTATGAAGTGAATTGAGCCCCAGCCATTATTGAGACTAAAACCCATGAACTCATGGTTATTAGGCATATGGGTTGCCAATGGGCTTGAGCCCATTGGTAAATAAAAGAAAGGAAGGGGTACTCAAGGAATTGGCGGGGACGCTTCGTACGGTTCTTGGATCCACCATTTCAAATTCCTCTCGACTCCCCCTTCGTATTTTAAATATTTGAAAATTACATTATTTTTTGTTGACAACCCCCGTATTTTTTGCTTTCTGATATTCTTGTTTGAGAAGGACTCGTCTACAAGAAAGAAAAATCCAGCTAGAGGGAAATTCAAAAGAATACAGTGGAGCCTTTTCCCTTATACCTAGACAAAAATTTCCAAAAAAGAAAAATTCTAATTATTTTGATGGTTATGGAATTTCTTGATCGACACCCAATTTTTTTGTCTTAAATTTTTGATAGTTTGATTTGTTAAATTGATTATTAGTTCTATTTATAAGATTTTCTTCAAAAATCTATATATATATATATGTGTGTGTGTGTGTGTGTGTGTGTTTTCTTTCTTTCTTTTGTCATTTCAAATGGAAAAATTAGAATTAACAAAGGAAAAAAAAAAATTAAAAGGCCCTTTGTAATTACTCAAAACAAAGGTCAGGTTATTGCACTTTTTATTTCTTAATCACGAGGAGGGTGATGCACAAAGCATGAAATAATGACTAATTTAAATTTATGAATCCACATCCAACCGTACCGCCTAATTGGCATCTATGTCAGTATTATTTACAGCAATATTAGAAGCAACCCAATTTCACTGAACACTACAATGTTGCATGTTGCCCAATGATTGGACTGCTCCCTAGTGCACTCTATGCCTTGTGGTCATATCTGCAGAATTTACAATACCACAACTGTCACCACTTACTATGCTTCCCCAATGATTGGACTGCTCCCTAGTACAGAGGAATTGACACAGACTACAAACATGCCGAAACAGAAATGAAAGACCACAAAGATAAATCAAAGTATGCAGCAAACTTCAAGAGCCATATCCGAAGTAAATCTGCAAAAAAATCTAGGGAGATAAAAATTCAAAGTAAAATTTCATATCAATGCAACTGATCAAGAGGCATCGGATTAGATCTTTTAGCAATGCACGCTCTATGTGTTGCTTAAGCAATTGAGTGCCGAAAAGAGCTTTGATCAGTTCTGCCCTTCTGGGGTTGTGTTGTTCACAGCAAAAATAATAGAATACTCCCAGCAGCAACCAGAATTCTGCAAGAATGATAATACAGACAAATGCAACACATAGATAGATCTGAAGTTATCCTAACCCCTATTCAGATACACGAAATGCAAAATCCTACAAACTAACCTGCAAATAGCAGCCAATAGAAGTTTTCGATCATAATATATAACAGTTCCAATGTTCATATCAAAATGCTGCTTTCAGTAATGATTAAACAAGCTCCACGCGTGTACAGGAATGCACTCCAAGATGAATTCCATGCACACCATTCAATTTTGAGAACATCAAAATACTGCTGAAGCAATCACTCCATGGATTTTCCAACTTAAATACAGAAGAAAATGGCAACAAAGGAATTCAATGTGTGATATGAAAAGGTGCACCACCATGCTAAATAATCATATTGGATCTTCTTCCAATTGATTCAATGATCATGCAACGTATATAGTCTAATGTCTTATATTAATGTCACCAGCTGAAGTACTATGGGAAAGTAACGATGAGATATTAATATCACCAGCTACGGTACCATGGGAAAGTGACAATGAGAACAGATGCTATTCCAAACCACATTAGAAGCTAAACTGAATGAAAGTGTAGGATATCAAGGTATATGTATCACTTAGCATAAGTTTAAGCTACTCAACAAACCAGAAAACCAAGTACGTCACCGCAAGGACAACATAGATGAGTTAGGAAGCAATGTTGTAAAGACTTTGGAGTTGTTTGAACTATGCTGCTACCCTGACAATTATACAAGAGTGTAAGCTTTATTTAAAAAAGAAAATACTGCTGAAATCCATTGAGATAAAATAAAATTGGGACTGTTTTAACAGAAACGAAATCATGAATGAAATTAAAGAAATTGTAGCAAAGAGAGAAAAAACAATTAAGATAGAACTTAGTTGGTTGAGATCTTCATGTGCTCTGAAAAGAGTTGAGAGGAGTAACATTTTAAATCAAACAGGAAAAAGGAGGAAGCAAATCAGATTGAGCAAATAAATTTACCGAATCATTAAACAGCCATAAAAGCAAAAACAATTTTTTATTTTGAAAGACAACAAAGGTTTGGTTTCACTGGTATTTGGAAATAATTTCTAATTTGGTTAAAGTTGAGATTCTTCAAAATTGAAATGAAATGAATAAAACGTACTTTGAGAATTTTGAGTTATGAGAGAGATGAAGAAGTCGTGTTTCTCTACTTTGGATATAGAATGAAATGAAAAGAGATGATAAAAGGAGAAGGATTGCAATTTCACAGTATTTATTGTTTATATTTAAAGTTATATTTGGAAAAGCAAGCTATTGCCTATTTTATTTTCCTCAATATTTGGAAAAATTGTGAAGAAATTTCGAGTTATTGCCAAAAGAGATCAATTGGAGCTTCCCTCTTCAAGCTTACATTTTCTCTCAACAAGAGTCCTAAACTTCTCTCTCCACCTTTTTCAATCTAATAAAAGCATGACAGAGGGATTTTGATTGAAGCATGGAAAAGGAAAGGAGAGAATAGAAAGAATAGTCGGAGGGTGAAAAAGAGGTAAGAAATAGAGAGAAAGTGCACAGAGACAATGAAGAATTAAAGGAGAAGGCAGCCATGAATCAAACAAAATAGTCCTCACGTCTCATGTGGCAAGTCTGCGGAGAGAACAACCATTTAGAGTTGCCTCATTCTTCAAGAGCTTGCAAGTTTGTGCATGTGTAAGCGTATTTTAAAAACTTTATTATTGGAATGAAAATAGTGGCAGGTTCTATAAAAAGTGCTTTCCAGCAGATGTTGAAAATTAATATATTATTTTAAGAATAATTTTTGCTATAGTAAGGTTTTGAAACGCTACCCCCCCCCCCCTTTTC
Source organism: Citropsis articulata (assembly GCA_030449925.1). Lineage (NCBI taxonomy): Eukaryota > Viridiplantae > Streptophyta > Magnoliopsida > Sapindales > Rutaceae > Citropsis > Citropsis articulata. Next base: position 1,172,107 of record JASUUH010000085.1, on the reverse strand, counting down.
CCTTTGGAAAAAAGGTCCCCCAGCCTGCTTTTTAGTTCGGCAAGAAATAATTTCATCGTAATAAGTATAAGAAAAAGGATATGGAAATAACCCAGATGACCAGTTTATTGTGCTGCTTCTGTTTCAATCTCCATCTAGTAACGATAGTGGATGCCACTGTGCTGTTGTTTCTGTTTCAATTTAGCAATAATTTTCCATGGCCTCCTCCTCCAGTCTTCACAAGTAGGTGATGACAAAGCAGCTGAGGAGTCTGGCATTCCCATTTCTGATCTCTCATTAGTTGAAGCTTGTAATTTGCCATCAAGATTATTGATTGCATGAGCTTCCATATCCTCAGAGGTTATAGCATTTTCGAATGTTAGCTTGCAAACTGAACCACCAACAGTATCCTCTCTCCATCTTCCCCTTCTCTGTGCTCTGTTACCGAAACCCCCTGAAGATCTTGGTTGTGTAAACATTACTGCATCTTCTTGCATATTTTCACTGGCGGTCATTTGCTTGATTGGTAGTTTCCAATGTGGACTGTCAGTTGCATCCTCTTTCCCTCTTCGATTTCTCTGTTCTTTGTTGTTAAATATCGATGAAGGTCTTCTTAGTTGTGTAACTGGAGATATTGAGTTCGTTATGACCCCAGCTGGAAAAGCATATGCTTTTTTCTGCACAGCACTTGCTTCTGTTTTAGTTGAAGTTACAGCAGCCCCATTAGAACTTTCACATGGAGTCTTTGGATAATAAAATTTCTTACACTCCCTAGGAACCGTGATCCTAGAAACATACTCCTCACTTCCATTTATGTATGTGCGAGAACTTAAGATTTTGTTACTTTTATCTTCTCCGTTATCAGAAGTTTGTAACATTGACTGTGACTCTAATTCAGTCAGCATCGAAGTAGCATGTTCAAAGGATTTAGCATATGACTCATCCATTTTTTCATTCTTAGATGATGCTCTTACAGCCTGCAGCAAAGATTTTGCCTCTGCAATCCTGTTCAAACGTATCAAACAGATTGCCAGGTTGCACTGCTTGTTCTTGTCTGATTTCAGAGACAGAGCTTTCCTGCAAGAGAATGTCGAATATTGTCCTGTTCCTTAAAAAGAATTTTGATTAAAAAAGGGGAGAAAGTTAAATATGTTGGTAGCGTCTTCCAGTGCATGAAGAAATTTACATATAATATCGTTCAGCACTCTCGTAATCATCTTGTTGCAAGTAGGCCCAGGCCAAGTTCCCTAATATCCTGCATTGTTGCAAAACCAATATCAAATAAATGAAAAGGGATATATTGAGTAATGAATTAATGTGAACATCAACCTTGATAACTCCTGTACAAGAGTTATTTGAGTTTTCCTCCCCTGAGATCTAGCAATCTTTGTACTCTTTCCACCACACGCCATAACTTCTTCAGTATTTTTCAGTTTGCGCTTAAGCAACTCAATCTCATCTTCAATCCTCTTAGACCTCTGAGTAGAAAAAAATGACTTTAAAAAAAAAGAAAAAGAAAGCAGTACACCCACAGACATATGGGACAATCATACTTATATCCCTCAGTAAAAAATATTCTAGAGATGGGCGAGATCAGTTTTGCAGTGGCAAGTGCTTAAGAGAATTGGTACTGTAGAAGAGAAATGATGCTTCACCTTATAGAGTTCGAGTAGGACATTGTCAAGAGATTCCTGGGAATCATCAGCGCAGAGACAACGAAATGACTTGATTGCCTCAATTGCCTCTTCAGATCGATCCAATTGTTTCATCACAACTGCCATATCCTTCAAGGCACTATCAACTCTATCCCCAGCATTAATAGCAGCCCAGAAGAGGGAAATGGCCCTACTTGGGTCTTTCTCCACCAACTGAATTGGAAAATTTCAGTATCAGAACAGCTAAGCAAATAGAACATTGATAAATTCTCTCTAACTTTCAGTAATGATCTGTAAATGGATAATTTTAGAATATTAAGCAAGCAGATTGTATAGAACAAATGACATATAGAAACCAAAATTGTCTATTTCCTTCCTGATTTTGTAGAAAGGCTTTTTGACTGATTTTGAGTAAAAACACTTTCTACAATCCAAATAATGTTGATTTTTTATTTTATTTTATTTTTTAATTTTGTCAGTTTCAGACTTTAAGCCAAACCCTAATTTGCAAGAAAAGGGAACACGCCATCAATAACTTAGCAAAGAAGTAATCAATAATACAGTTACATGGTGTATTGCTGTGCAAGTTTTGTCCATTAAAAAAAGCAACTTCAAACAAGAAGAAGATTAGATTGTCAATTTAATATTGACGTAGGCTTCGTAAACCTTAAGGGAAGATGATTGTAAGAATTCAAGAATAATACAGAAAGAACAGTCAATGAAAGTGAACGAAATATGAAAAATCGAAACAGGAACAAGAAATGGAATCAAAAGAAAAGGAACCTGAGCACGCTTGGCCCTCACATAGGGAGAGTCCCCAGCGGGGACTTTGTGAATCACATGGAACAGTTCGTCATCCTTCCACCTCATCGTGTTATTTAAGAGAATTTAACGATCAAAATAATTTCTTCAATTGAAATTTCAATTGAATGTAGTTTAGGGTTTACAAATATAACGCAAAATTTTCTCGGAAAGATCAAGAAAGTGAGAAACGGGGGAAAGAAGATGAATTTATGAAACTACTGCTTGGTAGTAGCCGTTGTGGATGGAGACTGGGGAGCTTTGTCGCGCGTGTGTATCGCACGTGCTATGAGGTCCAGATTATATTTTTAAATTTTCGGCTTTCCGGCAAAAAATTAAAAGATTAATAATATTAAATAAATAATTTGGCGATTAATTGATAATTGTGTAAACTAATCTTGGTAGAGAACATAAGCATTTCAAGGGGAACAACCAAATGAATTAACTTGTCCCCACTTAACCACATATCATCATCGATTAATAATGGAGATTGCTTTTAGACACATAAATTGGTTTTAACCTTTAGATTAGAAAAAAAATGAAAGGTAAAAATTAAAGAATATGAATTATTAATTATAATAATATTTTTCTATCCTGCTCTTTAGTGCTTAGTCTTTATTTCTTTTAGGGGTGACAAATTGAGAGTTTAATTCAGTTTTTTTAGCACGGACTCAAACCTATATTATTGATAACAGGTCCAGTCCTCTAAAACCGATCCAAATTTAGACAGGTGAGACTTAGATCGGACTTTGATGGGCATGCGCGCGGCTTTAGTTTTCATTAATTTTAAATAAAATTAAAAATTAAAAAAAATACTAAAATAAAAATAATTATCCAACACATAATAGATTAATAGTCCAATACACATAATATTAACAATACAATACGACAAACTACAAAATTAATCACTTGAATTTGGCTGTCTTCTTCTAATTTTTTAATTTAATTTTCTTTTTTTAATTTATAAATTGACCCAAGCTTTTTCCATAAGCCCTTAGCTTAATTTATAGCAGGTTTCAAAAGTTTTGACCTGGGCGGCCCGGACCTTGCCCGCCCCAATTTCTTCTTTTACTCGTATTTTCTCATTTCTCTCTCCTATATTGCACCACGAAATAAATGGAAAAATTAAAATATAATAATCAATTTCTTTAAATCAATATCAGACGTCTATTTGAAACTTGACTCGTCAGACGAACATTAAATAGAGTTTATAGTAGTAGAAATTATATCTGAAACTTTGAATGAAAAGTCATTAGGTGTTTGATTATCAATTTAAAAAGTATTTTGAACCATTAAACTGTTTGGTTGTGTAAAACTAAAAGTATTTTTGTGTAATTAAATTATCAAAAAGATTATGTATTCATAATTATATAACATGTAACAAAATACATCCAAGCTATCAATTAATAAAAAAAAATCAGTTCAGTTACTTCTTTAATTTTCAAAATTAAAAATTACATCATTGATATATTCTCCCAAATAAATACTACTATCCAATTAAATTGCATCATTGATATATACTCTCTCAAGTGTTGGGTATGTGTAGAGATTGTAAAATTAAAGTGCTGGTTATTTAAAAAAAAAAAAAGAGATAAAGTGAAGTGGCGGCAGCAATATATTTATATAGCGGCAACAATTTCGTTGGGTAGGTTTTATACAAAGGGTATTAAGTAATTAATGAAATATGTCAATGATATTTTTGATATTATATATTTTTAAAAAAAGTTCTCTAATTTCTGCTTCCAAAAACTCAAATTTTGAGCATTTGCTAGTAGAGGTAAATTAGCTTATTTAAGATAAAAAATCTCTACTATAAAAATAACCAAACACTATAAAAATTTTTAAAAAGTATTTATAAAATTAAATAACCACTTATACCTCTTAAATAAGTCATACCAAACTTGCTCTTAATTTCAAGAAAATCTATAAGCTCTTTTAAGCTTTATGTAATTGGAGGAATTTAAATGGTGGGTAATCGGGTTCAGAGGTGGCTTCCAATAAAATATTTCTTCTATAAAATCTAATTTTTCTCTCCTATTTGCGTTTCTTGAAGAATTCCCTAAAAATAGATTTTCATGGATTTAAAAAAAAAAAATCAGTTAACTTATCTGTTGCTAAAAAGTGAAGAACTTGGTATATGCATATGTTTAAAATTTTGAATTAAAACACTAGTTTTGACCATTATCTTTTTTATGCATCTTCTCTGCATACAACCTGCAAATCAATTTGACACGAAAGTCTTTTTATGCTTTTGTTCGTCTTTTACGATTTTGTTTGCTTGAAGCATATGAAATGCCTTATAGATTTGATAGGAGAAAGAAACGATAGGTAAGAGAGAGAATAATTAAGGACATAATTAATTACAGATGATGGGACTCACATCATCACATCATCTGGCAGATTTTAAATTTAAAAATAACTTTAATCTTGATTTTTGTAATTGATAATTCATCTCCTGCATTTAGACTTTGACTCAGTGAGTCACTGCTTTTAAAATTAAGAAGGGTAATGAGGATTATAATTTAAATCTCCACAAACTCAACTTTCCTCAATTAAAATTAAAAAGGGTAATGAAGACAATAGTTTAAATCTCCACAAACTCGAATTTCTTCAATTATGTTTAATTATATAGAGTTAATTTGTAAATATTTCTCTCTTGTAAAATATAAGTGAAACATAAACATTTATCATCTGTGAGGATCATATATCTAAACATTTACTTGATCCCTCGTCTATAAGAGTCATATGTCTGAACATATACTTCATAAAATTAATATAATAATGTAAATCTCCATTATATATTTGATTATATATATCTAATTTTAAATATTAATGTAATATATATTGTATTATAAATATCTTTGTAATATAGTAATATATTTTGTAATCAGTATTAAAAAAAAAATCATCTCCTATATTCTTCACCTTCCATAACGGCTAGAAATTTGTGTCTATAATTGTATTTAAAATTGTGTTTCTTGTACATGTCCTATATATATATATATATAAGCCAATGTTAGACACCTATCATATCTCAATGAGCTATCCATGCTAATATAAATGAAACAAGCAGCTTTATAACAAAACACAAGCTTCCGTCTTTTCTCTGCTGCCAAAAAGGTCGTCGGTTTCATTTCATCTACATGTTGTCAAAGCGAAGATCTTGACGAGCTCTCACTATCCCACTCCCATATAACTTTGTAATGGTGTGCTGAATCTCCATGCTTCAAAAGATCATCTTCCTCAGGTAGGGAACAGCTTCTGAAGACGGCAATCTGAGAAGCAAACCCTGGTTCTCTGTCACCGGAACCACCAACACCACTGAACTCTACACTGTAATTGTGCCTTGCCGCTAGTTCTGTTGCCCAACAATTAAACTGGTCTCTAGTCCATTCAAATTTGTGATCATGATTGCGGAATTTACAAGATTGCAACTGTGCTTTCTCATCCAGCTCATCTTCTTGGATTGTTGAACTAGATTTCTGGAGAACCACATTGTACTCGTAGTTTGGGGTGGACACAATAAGAATCCTTGGACGAAAAGAACTAAGTACAATGTTGCCAAACTGAGAGGCCTCATCCTCTTCCATGTGTTCAATCACCTAGGAGTTTTCAAAACGTTTAGTCACAAAATTACAGTTAATTAGGGGAAAATGAAACATCCCATATTGGGAAGTAATTGCAACTTTATCAGAAACTTAGAAGAAATATCTGATAGATTTTGAATTTTAATTACTTGAATAGAACTACCCTCACATACACAAACTCAGTGTTGGGAAAGGAGACATAGGATGCTAGCAGTATATAGTAATAATAATGTCTGATTTTAAGCAAAAATTAAAAACACAAATCAAACAATCAAAAATAAAAAAAAACATGAAAGTAGGAGTTAAAATGATAAAGTAATACCTCTAAACAAGTACCAATATCAAAACCATGCAATCGAGAATCAAAAACTGTGATAGAGCCGTCATAAAGAACTGCAGATTTGACATCATTACACGGCACAGCAGCATCCAACTTCTTGCTCAGTTTTGAATGAATTATCTGCAGTATTGGCAAGTTAAAAAAATATACGTAAGTTTTTGACTAATTCATGAAACAACGCAACACTAATTGTTGATTACAGCCACCTACTTGAAACATGTGTAGACAATAAACTCATTGAACATTGCTAAAAACAGATTATACTAAAAAAAATATTCATCTGCACAAATTATCTTCATTAGGTGTTTACATATTATTTCACTTCCCATTGGCACACACATTATTTTATTTCCCATTGGCGCACATAAACAAGCAGCGCAAGACTAACTATTAAATGCAAAACCCCCATACTCTTGCTACATGCTCAAGGCAAGAAATCCTAAATCCGTGCCTCACATAGATACTGACAATTGTACATGCCAAACAATGCAAACAGCCCCAATGCATGGTTAAATGCCATAGAAATCCTACATGATAAACACCTCCAGATAAATCTCATGTAATTAATGAAGGATTATTTTGAGAAAAAATTTAAGTAGAGACAGATAAAAATTTACAAAAGGTGAACAAGATGTCCACTATCCCCGAATCGCCCAAAGAATTTAAAACTAAGAGAGCATCTTGAAAAAGAAAGTTTCTATCTTGAAAAGGGCTAAACAATATCAACATCCGAAACAAAGGTAACAAACTTCCGAAAAAACAACATCAACCTAACCCAAAACTCCTTTGCAATTAGATGAAAGGGGGAAAAAAAAAAGAAAGAAAAAACTCTAATTGCAAAATTCTATTGCAGTAAGTGGTTCTGACCTTAGCTGCTCGACTAAGACTCTTTTGAGAAATATCAACACCAACAATTTTTTTGAGAGCTGTATGATAGTCTAATAAAGAGTCCAGTAAGCTTCCAGAGCCACATCCAAAGTCAACCTGCAACAAGAACAAAGAAGATCAAAATCTTGACTACATTGCTCAAACTCAAAATCAATAACCAGATACATGGCAAATGTTACCAAAGTAGTAGCACAGGATTCTTTAATGTGCTGCAATGCATATTCCACCCGTTGCTTAGAAAGTGGAGGGCTAAATAGAGCCTGCTCCATTCTGTCCTCTGGGGGTTCTGTTACCCGCAACAACGTTATATGATACTCCAAGCAGCAATCTCCTGCAGAAATGACAGACAAATGCAATGTACAGAATAATGAGAAAGCAGACAAATGCAAATCATTCTTTCTTCCTTTATCTTTCCAAGTACAAACCCGACATTGTAAACCAACCGATGAATAATTAATTAAAAACTGTGCGCCTTAATTGCATTTCTCAACTGAATAGAGGGTAACAGGGGATTATAAGGGGATTATGCATCATACTCGTCTTCGGCACCTGAAAGGGATGTGGAAAATTCCCTTTTGGGAGCACCAAACCTATCCAGAACTAGAACTGTGGGGAATTTGATTAATTCCATCTCATGAAAGATAGTCAATTTATCGTCGTCATTCAGTGCTTTATGAAAAAAACACTCTCTTAAGAAATAAAGAGAGTAAACTCACTTGATGATAACAATGAAAACATTCTTGCAGAATCATCAGCTGCAGCTAAAATTAACTCTTGTGGCGGCAACTCCTTACAGAAACAAGCTGACTGGCCGACAGACACCTGCGCTGTTACCACTTCCACATGAGGAATAACAGAGCCAGTCCCCATCTCAAACTCAAATTCCTCTCTGCTTTCAAGAAGTTCTTTCATAGTTCCACCTTCTATCACCAAAGATACAGAATAACTTATAAATGGCAAGCAACCATTAGATGGGTAGATACCAGAATCTGGACCTCCAATGCTTAAACAACAAATTCCATGTTCTGGGATGGCATTAAGCATATTTATAGAGCTTGCTTGTAGTAATTTTCCCCCCATTTTCCTCTGCCGAACATTGTGAATAAATTGATATGAAGAGAACTTTTTGAAGAAGTTTTGGGGATAAAATTGAATGTCAAAGGCACCAGCTAAATTGTTTAACTTCTCCAATGGTATGTCAGGGTCCTTAAAATATGCATTCAGCCAAGACAGAACTTTCAAAGAAGCATTCTCTATGGACTCGTTCTGCTTCTTATAAAATTCTTTGGGTGAACACTCCAAAATTGGATCTGGAGACTTGGAAGATATTTTTACTTCACATCTAACGTTGTCACTTGTGGCAGTGCCACCTTCACTTGTACATTCTTTCCCTGTCTCAGCTGCCTCTAAAGCTGCCAACTCCTCATTAAATCTTGATGACTCTGATGATTCTTTCAAAGAATTACTGAAGGTAGAAAAGACAGGTTCAGATAGCCAGTGCTGACGACAGAACATACAGAGCATTTCTCTCGGAAAGGAACCCCTCCAGTTTGTTCTGGTAGTGAATGCCATTGGCAACTCTGCTGTTAGTATTGCCTCTCTGGACAACTTGTAAACTCCACTTGGCGTCAAATTTATAAGCATCCTGGATGAGCAGATCTCAGATGATTATAAATTCAAGGTAATTTAAGGTTATCTGAAGAGACAGATCATACAAGACATAAGAATAAAGCAAGAAACTAAGAGAATGATAAAGTGAATGAGTTGCAGCTATAACACTGACATTCATCACTCTTTCTTCAAACAAGACCAGAAAAAGGAGAAGCTAAAGTGGGAAATTCAGAATAACCTACAGAGATTTTCCCAGATAAACACCTACCTCCCCATAGGTTTAAAACACTCTGGCCTTCCTCACAATCTTACGCAAAATATTCGGGGAAAATGTGGTAGTGCCAAAATAACAGAAACAATTGCACTAAGGAAATGATATTAAAACTTTGCGAGAAAGAATGAAGAGAAAAAGGAAGAAAAAAAAAACATAAGTATGAAAAATGCAAATTGTGTGAAGTTTTTTAAGCAAAGATGAGTGATGACCAATGAACATATAAAAATGATGAATAATTGGATCGAATGCGTTGCAGAACTTCAAGTCTTACGCATAACATTACTGACCTTTGAATCAACCTATTGCTTCAATAGGTAAATAACCAAGCATGGAAATCAAATCTAAAAATTCAAATAAAATTCTGGGGAAAGAATGTCAAGGGTAAACACACCAAAATTTTCCGTAAGTATATTTTGTCAGAAGAAACCTGTAATATGATTGCAGTGTAATATCTTCATGGAAAAGGCCTTCGGACTTCCTTGTGTATCCAATCGATGCCAATATTGCATCACCATAAATATCTTGACCATAAAGGTAGCTAGCCCTGGGATTCAACGAACCTTCAAAGTCAACAACTTCTTCAACATTTGGAAGATTAGATGACAGGTCCAAAAGATTTGACTTAGGAGCTGCAAAGTACAATCTCATTTCAGAAGAAGCTTTACCAATAGTCCTGCTGGTAACCAATAAAAAGAAAACTTTGTCAGTATAGCGTACAAACATTTAAAGGAGCCTAGTTCAAAAATGAAAAAGGGATTAGATTCTCCACGGCTTTTCCAAATAATAGATTTGCCTACCTTGAGACCAGAATCTTGTTGCCGTCTGTTTGGTCAAGTTTTTGAGCAATAACATCCAAGTAATACCCAGTAGACGAAACATTAAGAGTCACTGGATGAACAGCCTTTTCCAGTGAACTTGGTATGTGTATGGCTTCAATGCATATACTATCTGGGGATTCAGACTGTTGGATTATCAATGATTCTATAATCTCAGGTGGATATGGATCTTTCCTCCATATGGAAAGTTGTCCCTCAGAAGTTACAACAAACTCTGATAATCTAGTAGCAGCCCTCATGATATATGTCAAAACCATTAAATGACGTGACTCGACTTTGGGATTAATTAGTTTGCATAGATTAGCAAACTTTGAGTCGCATACAGCAATGACAGAAGCAGGAACCGAACCATAAAGATCACCATCTCTCCGCAAAGCTGCTATAAAGTGGCCACGCAGGGGACTTTGAGATGAAAGAAACTTTACCAGTGACAAAAAAGATGATGGACAAAAGGAAAAGGTCAGAAAAGTTAAGCTTACTCATAATTAAGACATTAAGAGCATCACAAAATCCATAAGTTTTATTGTTCTAACAAAATATGGCAATATTTGCCTAAACAGCCACATTTCAACAATCAAAAAACTAAAATGAATGTTAACCTCATTTTTGTATACATTATATGAACTTCACAAATGACTGAAAAGACATAGCAAGAAAGGGCATGCTCTCACCAGACTTAATAAATGAATGTTCCAGTAAATATAAACAAAATTAAAGTACTTTCTACTACACACTTGAAAAAATAGTTGGGTGGCAGGGGGAGATTTAACAAATGATAAAAGTACAAGATACAGGAATTACTACATTATATACATGCTGAGTCAATAACTCATCATGGAAGTTATACTAACTATCCTACAAACCATAACAAATTACTATAATATCGAATGGAAGTTATACATTAAAACTGTGGACTTAAGTTTCAGAATATTGAGTGGAGTATGCTTCTACTCTCTCTCTCATCAACCTACATATCCATAGGCCAATCACAGTTCATTTAAGAAAAATGTAACCAACCTCATTTGAAAATAAATGTTTGACAGAAGCAATCAACTTATCCCATGCTTCCTCTGCAGTGGGAACATTTGGTGAAGTATCAATGCCAAGCTGTGACAACAAAGAAATTCATCTCAGAATGTTTAAGAACTAAAGGTACCCAACAAATATCCAAAGTCAACACAAAAATGCAGCTAATCTCAGCAAGTCATCAAATTGAAAAGATGATTGCAACAACTTATGTAAATGAAGATGAAGCAAACCATTTCTAAAGCCTTTTCAGCAGCAGATTGCTCAGCATCCTTCTTCTTCTTAAACGTTTCAGACACAACAGAAAACTCAGGCAGCTGCAAGCTGCAGCTATATAGACAAGGACCCTTTTGAGGAATTGCCAATCCTGGGCAACCATTTTGCACAACATCCTGTACTTCATCTACTGTAAATTGAGCGTTCTTACCAAACTTCTGGACTATAATAGCCTTAGGTGTAATACTCTTTCTCTTAGCAACCATAGACAACCCCCCGTTTTCCATCAGCACTCACCAGGATAAAAAATAAATAAATATATTGGTGAAAACTAATTTATACCTGCATAAAGCCAACGAAATGCGTCAAAACTTATGAAACAGGATGCATTAACACCACATGATGACACATACTTACATAATCGACATGCAGATTTCATTATAACAACATCCATCTAAAAGCTCTTCTACTCTTTGTAGCTAAATATAACAAGAGATTCACAAATTCTGGACACAAATGACATGTACACCCAGATTTCATTATAACATATGAATGAATGCCATAGAAGCAAACAGAACTTTAAAAAAAAAATAAATAAATAAATGATAGCCATTACTTATTCGATATCCCAGATAATTTTAAACGTAAATTCTAACAAAAATGCATGAAACCAAACCTTTATTTAAGGAAAAAAAGAATTAAATGATATAATAATGCAATACAGAGTCGGCATTCAAAAGCTTATAACAGGCATACAAAACATCCAAAACAACATATGCGGCATTTTTTTTGGGGGGTACCATATTTTTGGTTCCAAGAAAGTGCTTTTCGAAGAAGCACTGAAAAAGTGCTTTCTTTTCAAGCATTTTCACAAATAATAATTAAAAAAAGAGCAAGTTTACTCAAGCGCTTATTCTACAGAAGCACAGCCGCACGCAACCTTTAAGCATTGTCTAAAATGCAGAAGAAAAAGCAAAGCTCAGCGGAAAAAAAACGAAGTTCAAAAGAATAATTTTTAAACTAAGAAACAAAAAATAAAGAGACGATCAAACGACTAAAGGAAACGGTGAAACTAGTTGTACGTACCTCCGCTTCGCATAAGCAATGGCATTCCCAGTAAATATTATATGACTTCTGGGTTTTAGCGTTTAAGTAAACGATTTGTTTTTCACTTATCAGTGTTCTGCGTCTGGGCTTTGGGGTTTTAGAAACTAGAAAGAGACGGTTTTTGGTTCATTTATTTATCGAGGGAGGGTAAAGTAGGGGTATTATTGTAAATTTGCAAAGTTTTAAGCCAATGGTATAACGCCATCATGCGACATGGATTTTGTTGCTGTTGTTGTACCTTCGCAAGCAAGCAGTTCGTCTAGTCAAGTCAACAATTTGGTTCAAGCTGTTGTTTTGCCTTCCCGAGCAAGCAGTTGCTAATTTCTTTTTCTTTCTGTTATCGTTTTAAATATTTTTATTTACGCCAATAATTCCAATAATGTTAATTTATGATAGAAATATTAGAACACTTGAGAATAGTTACTTCCCTTTTTTTTTTTTCTTTTTTTTCTTTTTTCGGTTTGAGATTATTAAAAAAGATAAAGAGAAAAGGAAAAAGAAAGATTCCCCACGGCAATGGACAAGAAAAGCACATTGGCCTCTCAACATGCATATTACATGATTCTCTATCTCTATTTCTTCAGTCTTCATGGGTAAATATTCATATAACCGAAAAAGATTTTCAGTCATATTAGCTGCAATTTATTCTGTGAAAAGGGACGAGCCTTAGGCAGCTAATTTTGATTGAATGCGCTTTGATTTTACAGTAGAATCAGAATGGATTTGTAAAAGCAGCGTCCTTGAATATTGAAGCTAAACTTCATCCTTGCCTCCATAATAATGCCGGAAAACGCAGGAGAAGTCCTCGGAATCATGTCCATTCTCACAGAGCTTCGCGTATCTGCACAAAGCAAAATGTAACATTACCATTAAAAAAATTCAACTTATAATGTTGTTACTTCATATCAGCACCAAAGATTCTTACATGTCTTCTGCTTGTGATGTTAACTGGCAATCAACGCCAACCTCTTTTGCTGATGCCAAAGCAAGGTTCAAGTCTTTGGCCTGCATCGATGAAATACCATGTTTAGATTATCCTCGGGATTAGTCCATCATATAAGTTTCTAGGAATTAAGATCAGAAAATAAAAGCAACTCTTACAACTACTAACATAAGGCCATTGTGGAATAATCAAAAGCGGATGTTATGGGGCAAACATTATTACCATGAGCTTAGATGCAAACCCACCACCATAATTCCTTGAAGCGGGCACCCCTTCCATCACCCCGGGAACAGGATTATAACTATCACTGCATTTTAGGAATGTTGACAAATTCAGTTAAACGTTTCAACACTGACACAAATCATTTCTAAAGTTTTCTTTACATGTCAACAAAACAAAAATGGCCTGCAAAAATTAACTGGAAAACCACTGACAAGAAAAATTGACAGATTCAGTCTCTGTAAACGTTTATATCATAGACAGTACAAGTTTAGACAAACGTTTTATGTCATTTAACTAATCAATGGGTTCAATATAGTTTGAGACATTTAATGCATAGTTCTATGCCGATTGAGTTCTACAAAGAGGGAAGAGATTTGGTCCTCACTTCATTTCCTTTTCGCTCAAGGGACATTACATGCATGAGTGCTTGAATCAAAAGAAAGATTCTAGATCTCGCTAATACAGGAGAGACTTGAGAATGTGAAGCATACCTACTCCAACAGCGAGCACTTGAAGAGTTCAATATCTTTGTTAGTGTACTGGCAGATATTCCTAGTGACTGACCAAGAGTAAGGGCTTCTGACACCCCAAGCATACTCACAGCCATTGCCATGTTATTGCAAATTTTTGCTGCCTGTAGTACGAAATTATGTCAAAGATGTAAGATTCTCAGAAGAAAGCTCAACAGTCATGTGCAAACCACTAATCGAGCTAAAAGTACACAAGGAAACTTACCGCTCCATTTCCTGCTCCACCACAGTATATTGCATTTTTTCCCATTGAGAGGAACAAGGGTTTTGCGGCTAGATACGCATCCTCAGAGCCACCAACCTGTGTGACATGCCATCTTCTGTTCAAAAGTCAAATATCACCAAAAGGGAACAAACTCCTGTGCTGCCAATCTAATGCAACTTGTGGAAACTCAGGAATATGTGCACCATCAATGCACACATCAACAGTATAAATGATTAAGCTTTTTAAGTGTGCCATTACCAAAAAAAGACTATGTAAGCTTTTTCATTGTGCCATTACCAAAAAAAGACTATGTTAAATAGGTAACACTATACTTAAGGTGAGATATAGCAAAAAAGTTACTCTCTCTGAAAGATAAATTACAATCACAGAAGTCTAATATCACACAGCTTCCAGTTAAGACAAATATTTATAGCTGAGAAACCAAGATTGAAACTACAATTCTGCCAGCTTAAATGAGCTTTGGTTGGGTGTTTGGCTGCTTGTTTAGTGTTAACAGGAGGATTTATGGTTATTACTTTTTAGTTATAACATATTCTGAAATAATTAACATGATGCTAGTATCTCCACAAGTGCCAGATTGAAAAGTCAGCTGATATTTGAGTTCACAGAAGCATGGTGATGGATTTGAGTTTTCCAATCATTTTATAAATACTAATATCTAGTTTAGCTGCCAATCAAACCATTCATTTCTAGATAAATATATCACTCTTTAGGCACAGTAAAAGTACAAAGTCCAAAACTAAGAAAGAATAAATATAGCACTCATGTTATAATTTTTATCCTGGTGTTTACAGAATACATAATTTCTCCGGTAAGAGACAAAAAGAACCAGAAAATGTAGAGCTGGACTAAAGAAATGAACTCGTGTACTTCTGCCAAACCAGAAGGTGAAGATCATGCACCCAACCATAGATTATTACTGTCTATGAGAGAATGTTCTAGGTAAGAAAAGCATCAGATGTTTATCATTGGCATGTCAGTATCAGCCATATATATATGACCATACAATTGAAAGAAAATTAGTGTGCTTGCACAGAAAAGGCCACAGATAATTCCTTCATAGGCAATTGAATTGTTCATTGGATCGATAATAGGCGAAATCATACCATGAAAGTTAGTGTACCAGTCTCTGCAGCAAGAACACCTCCAGAGACGGGAGCATCCAACATGACAGGGTTTTCCCATGAATCTACATAAAAATATATGGTGATAATAACTAAAAGTCAAGGTCTCTCAAGAAAATGCATATGACAATGATTGAATCAGGAAAATGCATATGAAAGTTCGTAGACCAGCCTCTCCTGATCCTGATCCAGATCATTCAACTTTTTGACGGGTTAAAGGCAAGATCAGGATCATATTAACAACAATGGTGATGATAACTACATGTCAAGGTCTCTCATGCAAGAAATACCAATACTTCAGTATAGTTCATTTTCAGGAAGGTTTTCGGCTATCAAAATAATCTGTACGCATTTTATTGATTCAATCATTATTATATACAGCACAAGCCAACTCTGCATTTTCTTTTGATGATGATTAATTCTTTACAGGAATATTTAATTCAGCATGCCGTTACCACTTTATTATCTATTTTCTGCCCATCAACCGAAACATAGGTTCTTCCCTCATGAAAATTTGTGAAAGGTGATAAATAATACATTTGCCTCTCTACTTTGTCATGCATTTTGCATATTTAATTAAATAAATAGAAAAATACATTATGTACTACAAAATGTGCAGGGAGTTCAAAGATTAGCTAAGTTATGATAACAAAAATACATGAATTCCACATTAGTAATGTCAAAGTAAACAAGATTAATTAGTGACTAACTATCCTGCTGATAGTTACCCTGGTTCACTGAACAGTACCTTTCTTTTCTTTTAGAATACAATTAGATACAGCTGCAGAAATATTTCTTGAAGTTTGGGGATCAATAGTAGATGAATCTATTAATAATTGCGGTCTTACAGAATTCCCTCCTTGAAGCAAACCATTTGGTCCATTGTAGACATCCAATACCTACACAAAATAAGATTAAGTTTTCACACTCAACACATGTTTAGCAAAAATAAAAACCTTGAAGAAATAAACTTTCTGCAGTTGAGCATACGTGATGATCAAAACTTAACTTGCTTTAGTATGCATTAAAGGAAGATACAGGTTGCCGCCAGAAGAGGAGCTATATTCTTGCTTGAATAGCCATCAAGGCCAGCCAGAACAGAGCAAAAATCACACGCGTGTGTGTGTGTTTTAGGTCAACAAACTGAATCATAATACTCACATGAGATGATGAAGGCAGCATTGTAATTACAACATCACTTGCTTCTGCAACTTCGAAAGGTGTTTCTTTTGTAGGAACTCCCATGTCAGAGAACATCTTCATGACATTACAGTTTCTGAATTAAAGTCAAACTTAAAAATTTGATTCAAAGTAGAGATGTGTATGTCATGCTTCCAACACATAAAACAGAATAGAATAAAGCAAGCGAAACACATGCTCAGATATCTTTATGTCTAATATTTTTTATGTTTGAATTCGCATGGCACATATATTTACAAAAAGATTATTAAACCAATCAAACCAATCGTTGGAATTTGTGTATACATGTTGAACATTTGGGATTTACTAGCAGAAACACAGCTCTTAACTCTCTACTACGTTTAAACATTTGAATCCAACATATCCGCTAAAAATTTTAAGCTAATGAAAACATTAGTCAGATTTTGCATGTAGAAAATAAAGATCATAACACTATAAATTAAGAAAGGAGTTTAAGAGCCTTACATGTCATGAACAGCCATTTTGTATCCAGCCTTCATCAGATTACTTGCCATTCTGAATCCCATATTTCCCAGCCCAATGAATCCAACACTCTGTTATACAAAAGTACACTGATAAATATAGCCAGTTAAGAAAAAAAAAATGCACCATGAAAGAAATAAAATCATGAGAGAAAAGCATAAACTTCCACCAAATAATTCTGAAAGAATACAAGTGGAAACAGCTGCGTTTTCAACAGAAACTCCAGCTGACACATATACACACAAAAATAACAAATAAACAAATAAATAAAGTGGTCCAGCTTCATTTCTCAATTCTCAAATACTTGATCACAAAAGAGCATCGTAGTGCCTGGTAAAGCATGTCTTGAGCACAATGAATAGCAAAACCAGGTTACATGTTCCAAATGTTTCAACGCAAAGCATAACTCGTTTGAGTATAACTGCCTTAAAATTGGCACCATTTCCAATTCAACAGCTACTTTGCATCCTTTACCAATAGTTTCAAGTTTATGCATAAATTTGACAGATCCAATAACCAAAATTCCAAACTAAAATGTTAATTCTGCAGCACAGAAGTCTAAATCAGGTATAACTCCATGACATGAGATACAATCTTACAAATAAAGCAATTAGTACATAAATAACTTTACATACCCCACTGTGATCGGCATATCAAAATTTATTATGAATCTTTCAACTGAAATACCCATACATCACCCAGAGCTTGGTTATGTGTCTTTTCAATGGAAACAAGAAACATCTATAAAGATTTCTCAAATTCAAACTGATTGAGCGAAAAACATACAACAACCAAAAGAAATTAAGAGGACGAAAATGAAACAAACCCATCAATAATTAATAATACCACAACCCAAATAAGAATCTGTGATAACGTATAAGTATAACCTTCAAAAAACCAAAAACCAATAGTTTCAAAATATAAAATGATGCATTAATGCTGTTAAAGAAAACAATATCACCTCAAATTGGCATGATGGCACTTGAGATGAAAAGAATCTACGCATTGCAGAAGATTGAAAAGGTGATGATAATAAGACCGTTGATTTGAGTTTAGAAAGAGAAGGCAACACTCTGACTCTGCAAATCGCCATTGTCATTGATAGAATAAAAGACACCACTGTCTATCAGTCTCCCAAAGCTTGTCTAGTAGCAGTAGCAGAGAGCTCGTAATTCTTTAATCTTCGGCAAAAACAAATAGTTATTGCTTGTCTTTTTCATCAACTGATAAGAATGACACCTAAGATTACATTAGACTCCGTTCATTCATTAATCGTTGGCCCCTTTTTTGTTTTTTTTAGGCCCCTTTAGCGTAGCACGCCATTTAAGTCAATGACATGCAAGTATGCAACGTTACGAAAAGTGGGCTCACAAGGGCAGGATCTTGGCTTATAGTTATCTGGCTTATTGCCAGAATACTCGGAGTACGAGAGACCAAAGGTGAGAAGGGCATGTTTGTAAACTGTCACAACTCGCAAATTACATACTTTATGTAACAATAATGTTAGGGATAGGGATGGCAAAAAATCCTGCGGATAGAGGAGCTCACTAGGGCCGTTATGTGAAGGTAGGATATTGAGTCTAATGGTACGGGTATAATCCTTTATCTCCATTGATTTAGACAAGCTAAATACATACAAGTATAAAATACGTTGACCTATACCCGCACATTAACCTATTTGACTACTGACTAATTATTATTATTCTCCATGTCACTTCTTGTGGTTTTATTTTGAAATTGATTGTTCTAAAGTATTTTAATATATTCTGTTGCATCTTCAACTAGAGGAAATTTTTTTTTAAAAATATATGTAAAATGTTAAAAAAATAAAATAGGATATGGGAATAGGGGAAGAGGACGAGGTAGGATGCCGAACAGGTATAGATACAAGTGCTTATTCCTTTTCTTAATTAAAGATTTAATATTTAAGTCCCAACTTAAGCTTCAATTCCATGTCACTCATCTGTTAAATAGTTTTTAAAAGTTTTTAACTCTACTAGTGAATACCACATATGAACGACAAAAAGACTTGGTCCGAATTTTAGCCCAAAATTTTTGTGCTTTGATCCAAACTTAAGGATTTGAGGTCAGACTCAAGCCTAAATATCAAGACTCAATTAAATTCGAGTTAGCATTCGAGTCCTACCTACCTTGATCTGATCTACTTAAAATTCAAAAATAAAAAATAATATTATTTGTATAACTTTATAAAACATGATTTCCGATTATGTTTATTTATTATTTATATAATTTTATAGTTGAGATCTTGAGTAATTTTTATATTTATGTTAAATTATATATATATATATCAGTAGTTATATCTTTTTTTTATTTTAAATTATTTTTAAAAATTATGGAATTTGATCTTGGACAAAACTCCGACCAAACCCTAACCCAACCCAAAATTCAAATGATCAGATATTTTTTTTTAAAGTTAGACCTTTTATTTCTGTAATCGGGACAGGTTCAAGCTTGGTCATTCCTATCCCTTTTACCAATGGATGTTCTTTTGGATTTTGATGATTGCCAACCTTCATATCTTCGTGGAAAAGATGTGAGAATTGAAATTAACAATTACGCTTGTGCCTTATTTTGAGAAATAATTAACACCAAGGACAAGCAATAATTTTTCCTTTAACATATTAAGACTCTAAAGAGTAACCTGGATTTCCATCCCATGGCAAATTGAACTTATCTCTTTGGATTTAAATCATTGTCAATCAACTGAGCAGCAAAAATGTTAAGCTTGCTTGTATGTAAGCTTTGTATTCCGCCTTCTTTTTTCTTTTATAATTTTTACCATCATATGAAGTACAAAGTTGATAACTCACTTTTTAAGTCCTACTTTGAGTCTTAATTCATGTAGTAATAAGTGATGCTTTTCCAACACATGAAAATCTTGTTTCCATTAAAAAAGTATGCTCCATTTTTTTACAACAAATTGTTGTTAATACTATTGGCTGATCAAAATACAAACGCCAAAGTGTCATACTCAAAAAGGGCGCCAATGAGATATTAAATCCCCACAAAAATTCAGGACCTGATAAACCAGATAAAGAACTATATTGAGGATAGATCTTCATATATAGTCTTGATACCTGGCCTCTCAGACACTGAACGAATACATCGTAAAGCAATTCCAAGGACCTCCTTCATTCCCTTTTCAGCTGCTGGATTCATCATATCTGGCATCACTGCAGCATCGAAGCAATCAGAACCATGACCTTCTGCTACCTTCAACCGCATCCAATCTGTCAAATCAACCCCTGCCCCTTCACCGGAAATAACATCACCTGCACATCTACCAGTTAGAAGCTCCAACAATATCACTCCAAAGGCATAAACATCTGACTTGAAAGAGGGGTGTGGTTTCTTGGAAGCAGCCAACTCTGGAGCACGATAACCCAAGACCCCAGCATCAAGAATCTGTTCAACAGTTCCAGCTTGGGTCATGAGACGGTGGAGGCAGTAATCAGCAACACGTGCATTGAGATCAGGTCCATCTAATAGTATGTTTGTTGCTTTTAGGTTCCCGTGCGGAACAGCACGGTCAAAATGCAGGTAGTTCAGGCCACGGGCAACATCAACTGCTATTTTGAGCCTCTGGGCCCATGTTAATGGTGGACCTTTCCTTCCAGGTCGATCTGCCAATAAAGGTTTATCAGCAATGACAGATGAAGTTTAGATAAATATGAGTCGTGCACATGCATAAGAGTTAAACTTAAAAAGCCTATGTCTGTTTATTCACAATTTCACGTGTAATAATAACCGAACGATCTGCCTATCAAATCTATGCAGTCGTATAAATTTGGATAAATGTACAAATAGATGTCTGAGCAGTTATATGCTTGATATCCAGAATGATTAACTACTGAGCCATAATTTCTTTGCTGCAACCTATAGAATGCAGTGGGATTACATAAACGACCCTGCAGAAAACCTATAGAATGCAGTGCTAATATAGATCATAAAAAGAAGACAAAGCACGACAAAAATCTTTAAGCCTCAATGATGCCTCCCTCAAGCTACAACAAAGCAGGATAGGAATCACATAACAGTTAATGTGAGTTCATCAAGTATTGCACATCATTTGAATAAAACCACCACACCAGATCACAAATGATAGATTAAAGAGAGGATCACACAAATTCCCTTTAGCTGCTTATTCTAATAACTAACTGTTCAAGAGTTGACAAGTGGAGATATAAGAAGCCAAGTTGTTAAAACAAAGTAAACTTACATGTTTATCCCCCAAAAATAAATAAATAAATAAATAAACTTTCATGACTTGTAGGTAAAAGATGAAAGTGAACGAGTGACATAGATAAATTGAACAGATTGAGGGACAAAGAAGTGCAATGTTTACCATAAAGAAAGCTTGCAAGGCTTCCAGGTGAGATGTAATCTGAAAGAATAAGCTTCTCATGCTGTGTAGGTCCCCAATAGTAGCCTCTCAAACCCACAACATTTGGATGCCTAATATTAGCAAATTTTTTTGCCTCCTTAGCAAACTCCTTTCTCTGTTTAGCCACACCTTCTCTCAACCACTTCACAGTCAAGAACGTGCCATTCTCTAGTGTTGCCCTATAAGAAGTTCCATGGCTGCTCCTTCCCAACACTTCAGCTGGGGCCCTTGACAGCTCCTCTGGTGTCAAAGTGAGAGTGTCATCAAGAAAATGCAGTTCACCAACCAATCGATCTGGTGATCTTACATCCAGTCTTGCAAGATTTTCAGCCGTGAATGAATCTCCTGACTCTGGTGACCAAGACAAATGGCTGTTCTTTGATGGCGATATGCCAGTTACCACTGCCGCTTTCTCATCTGGACTTAAAATCCCAGATGATGATCCTTTCTTTGACGCCACAAGATCCTCAGCTGAAACAACTAAAGCTCCACCATTGCCTGTACCAGTAGTGCCAGGAGGGATAGTTAGAGTATGCCTGCGGATGTCCTTATCTGTGGTATGAGCTGGTGGCATTCTCCTTGATATACGGACATAATGTATGAAGATGGCAAGCAGGATAAGAATTATAAGAGCAATTACACAAGAAACTATTATGATGACTTTGACAATAGTGTTGATAGGTTTTCCATTTGAATTTTCAGCAGGAAAATTCCCTGATCCAGGTGCACCACCTGGAAAACTTAATTTGGAGTTTCCAGGATAGAAAGAAGAACTATTAAACTTCCTCAAATTTTCAGGAACAACCCCAGAAAAATCATTGTATGAAACATTAAAGGTTTCAAGACTGTTAGGCAAGTTGTTTGGCAAAGGACCAGTAAAATGGTTCTGGGATATAACTAACGAGCTAAGAGAGGTCATGTTAGCCATAGAAGTTGGCAGAGAACCAGATATATTATTTCCCGCAAGACTGAGCACTTTAAGTCCAGACAATGAACCAAGTCGATCAGGAAAATAGCCATTAAGTTGGTTATGAGAAAGATCGAGAACCTGAAGATTCGATACAGTAGGAGGGGAGAAATCAAGAACACCAGTGAGTAAATTATCTGCAAGGTGGAGTTCTTGCAATGTGGATGAGTTTAGCAGATTGGTTAGAAAAGGTCCATCTAAGTGGTTGAAACTGAGATCAAGGACTCTAAGCTTTTGATACTGAATGATGACTTTTGGGAGAGAGCTACTGAGAGAATTATGGGAGAGGTTAAGGTGATTTAAACGCAAAAATTGTGGAGTTTCCTCTGGGATGGACCCTGTCAAAAGATTTCGGCTGAGATCTAGATATTCTATGTTACCCCATTTCAAAATTCTGGATAAATTTCCTTCAAATTGGTTGTTTGAAAGATCAAGTACAGCACAGCTTCCAGTAAGCAAAGGAAGTTCACCGGTGAGCCCATTTGAGGAGAGATTAAGCATGTGAAGATTCGTTGATAAAATCATGCTCACTGACCCTGAATCATGAAATAAAATGTGAGGTGCACAGTAGCCAATTATGACTCTGCCTAACACTGTTTCACAACCCAGCACAGGAATGATATGACTCCAAAAAGAAATACAGTACAAGTTATACCTGAGAGATTGTTGGCGCTCAAATCCAGATCAGTTAAAAGCAAGGAATCTCCTTTTAAAAGGTCATTAGGAATAAACCCTGAAAATCTATTGTTGCTGAGCTTGAGGACCTGAAGCTCATAAACAAAATTGAATCCTGGCAATTCTCCAGTCAATTGATTGTAGCTCAGATCCAACACCTTCAAATTTTCAAAGAGCTGCAGCTCACCTCCATTCACCAGTGACCCAGTAAGCTGGTTGTGGCTAAGATTTAAATACTTAACACTCTGAGACAGACCTGGTAAGAATTTCTGCGAACTAGAGCCCACAAACATATTCCCACTGAAATCAATATGACTGGCATTTGTTAGAAGGAAAAATTCCCCATCCAAATGACCATCAAGCTTATTCCCACGAAAGTCTAGCACCTGAAGACCTGGAATCAACTCAAACCCTCTTGGTATTCTCTTGCTAAACCCATTAGAAGATAGGTTTAAATATACCAAGTTATTCAGCCTTGTCAATGCCGGTGGCAGCGACCCAGAAAATGAATTGCGGCTTAAATCCAAAGACTGGATTGAAACAAGCCCCGACACTGAATCCGGAATTAAGCCAGAGAAGTTGTTTCCAGCCAATGAGAGGTTCTGTAAGCTCTGTAGTTTACCAATCCCCGAGGGTAATGATGAAGAAAACAGATTATCAGAGACATCAAGAAACTCAAGGCTTTTGAAGTCACCTATGTTGTCAGGTATTACGCCCGATATGGAGTTGTTTGACATTGACAGCTTCACAAGCATTGAGAGGTTTGAAAACACACTCAAATCCGCAGCAGCGGAGAGACCTAAGTTATCAAGGACAACGCCGGCAACATTTCCACCATTGCAAACTATACCATTCCAGGAAGAAGGACAGCCATCAAAGTCAATGGACTCCTCATTCCATGAATTAAGAACAAATCCAGTAGGGTCATTCTCGATTCCTTTCTTGAATTCCAGCAATGCCAAAATGTCCTGTGAGGGAAGCTGCCCCACAGAAGAAAGGAAAAATAGGGATAACACTAGAAGCCTAAAGAGCTTCATACTAACTCAGTCCTTAGTACGACACTAACTAAATGTCAACAACCGACAGGCGAATCACTGGCTTTTTACTCTACAAACTTCAAAGAACCTAACAAAATATAAGTAAGATCAGTTACGGGCTAACAGCAAAACAACATAAACTGCAATATTATCTTCAATATCTAGAGAAAATAACCCCTTAGACAGCCTCGGCTCAATTTCTTAAAAAAAAATAGTAATAATAATAATAATGATGACGATGATTTTCAAGATTTGGGCTCTGCAACTAAAATGCAAATGTTTGACGGTTAAAAGGCAAGAAAAGACACAAAAACCCTTTCTTCAACAAAATGACTTTCATACAGTTAGACAAAACTTAAACTTGGCTACTCGCTCAGCATATTTTTACCTGATAATGGACCAAATCTTGGAAGACTAAAGCTTGACGGGAATCATTCTGCTTCCCAAACAGCATTTCCAAACCAAGATCTCTGCTTTCATCGACAATGCAGGCTCCATAGTGACTCTTTCCACCAGAAGACTCAAACTTTAAAGCAAACAGCACCACTTTCTTGCATTTACAAGAACTTGAAACAACATGCACACGGATATTTTGGCTTACCTGCTTGTACAAACACACTACAGAGCCAAGTAGAGTAGGACGCTAAAAATACTCGTTATTAAAAATGAAAGAAAGCTTAAACAAGAAATGGCACATCATTCTCTCAACTAGAAAGTAATAAATGAAGGGGACCCAGAAATACTTTGGTTATTAAAACCCTAAAAACACTACTTTTAAGCAGCTTTAACCAAAGCCAAAACGCTAATCTTTGTTTAATAATAGTAGCGACAAAACCCCAAAAGACATCAGCTTTGTCCATTTACACAGTCTGAGGAAACATGTGAAGCCTCAAACCAAATTAAAATATATTATAATTTTTGTCCATCCTTTTGAGGGTCCGGTGTCAGTAAAAGACAAAAAGATAGCGGGAAAATGTTTATGGCCTTTTTTGGTTTTTCCGATTTGTTACCCATTTACATAATTAGGGATTTACCCGCCAAAAAAGAAGAATCTTTCGTCACTTTGCATCGCGGACGTCAAAGTATTTATCAAATCCAGTTTTTCCCCCCCTCCTTTCCGTGTGCATGGGAGAGTGTGATGTGAGTGTGCCACGTGTCAAGGACCCCACAATGCCCCTTTGACCAGGGCTCTAGCAAACTTGCAATTCCCAATAATGTCACAGAAGAGGTGAAGTTGGTGTGTTTATAATGATGGTCCAACGAAAGAATTGGGACCCAGAACTAGTTACCGAAAGAGATGCTGACACGTCAACAATGTGGTCCCCGATAAACTGTATGTGGGACCGCTTATTGTTTAGTTTTTACCCAGCTGACTGATTGGTATGTAGATCTGAGGGACCACAGAGGTTAAACGTAAAATCAAGTTGAACGCGGTGGTCCATGATGTAATTGTACTTTGTCCCTATCATGTTTTTGTTCGTGGAGTAACTCTCTCTTTTGGGCCTCAGTGATCGTGCGGTAATAATTATCGTGTTTGGGAGAAAGATTTAGAGAAAGATTAACAATAACAATCAAACACCCAAAAAGATTAGAACATAATTGTCGAAGAATCTTTTTTTTTTTTTTTGGTTTCTTTGTAGTTCATATTTAAAAACAAAAAAAGTTGCAGCCACATGCCTCGTTAATTTATATAGTTTGATTTATTATCAGTCGTATAACTACCTAAACTTCAGGTATTTATAAGATTGATATGTTCATTGTATATATGATACAATCAATTTTTTTCATTGACTATAACAGGCACAATAACTTTGTTCCTTGTCTTTTTTATTTTTATACTTTTAAAAAAAAAAGTTAGTGTTGTTAGTGGTGGAAGGCAATATCATTCGTGCAGGTCTTTTTGGCATGGCGAAAACTTATTATTCGTTCAAGAAATCAAAGCTTTGGAAGAATTTAAACCCATTAACACAACCCAGCGAATTGTAGAGCCCAAATACTTGTGAGTCAAAAGAAGGCAATGATGAGAGTTGAAGATTTCTCAAAACAAATTATGTGAATTAGCTTCTATTGTTCATGTTCTTCTTCTCTATTAATTTGTGATATTCTTTTTTCAGAAAGTAACTATATCTCATGAAGCAACGGAATGAATCCTGAGCTGGGCCGCCGGGGACCAAAGAAGAGAAGGCATATGTTACTAGAAATATAGTGGTACAAAAGGCAGTCTAATCTTGTAGGATACTCGGTGAAAGACTCGGAGGATTGCTTGTACAGGCATTACACAGGATAATAAATTCGAGTATTTCGACTGTCCGTTTTAACAAAGGGTTATTAATTATCAACTCAAAATACATACAACTTACATACAAGACGACTTCAAATTCAATCGATTCTCGTTATATTTAGGTATATGGAATTATCCAAAGTTTGCCATTAAAAGTAAGAAAAGATTCTTCATTGTTGACAGGATGATAAATATTGATAATATAATTTAAGGGTACAACTTTTGAGCTAATTTTGCATCCCTCCACCGTGGAAAGTCTGAAAAAAGGCAACCAATTTGGCTTTAAAAGTGAAACAGTTGCCGGGTTACTAGATAATTAAGCGATCCTGCTATGTTAATAAAGTTAAAGATAATTGACTTAGCTTTTAACGTGCTTGTTCACTTGAAAAAAATAAAAAATTAAAGGCTTTTAGAGAGCTAGTAATATTTTTACGATAAAAGGCGCAAATGCCAACCACGGACAATATGCCTTTGGTTTTTACTTTTTATGGATTAGCAGTTCTTAAAACAGAGTTATCCTTCCCCAACTTTCAGCTCGACTTAAATGAACTTCGGTTTAAAATGTAACGTCACAAAATTTAAGTTAAACTTTATGGGGAAAAAAAAAAAAGAAAAAATTTACTTGCAAGATAAACACCCTATGCAGTTTCATACTTCTATTTTGAAAATTGCTTTTTGCTTTTCAGCCTTTCGGGTCTGGACTGAAGCTTATTTACTTGCAAGATAAACCAACTTTAAAAGACTAAAATGAATCAACTAAAATTTTAGTACTAAATCAAGATTCTACTAAAACTCAATGTAACCAAAAGCATATATGTTCATCCGTGAAATTTTCAGATAATGGTAGAGCCATATACTAATCAATGGCTCTCTCAAGCCAGCCTGACATGTAAATAATTCATGAAATGCTCTAGCAGAACAAAAAAGGATACAAATGATTATGATCAAACAGCATTCAAGATTATGGATCAAAATTAACAACTCACAACCATCTTAAACCCGGGAAAGTAACTCAATTCTTAGCAGGGGTGTAAATCTCACTTCTTCCCACCACCAGAAACATTGAACTTGAAAAATATTATGTCCCCATCTTGAACCACATAGGTTTTTCCCTCCTGCCTATACTTTCCGCCAGCCTGTACGAAAACCATTAGTTCGTTATCCCCCAAGGTTAAGGCCAACTAAGGATACAAAACAAGGAAAAGACTCTTTGACTCTTTTCTGGTTTGAAAACGGCAGATTACTTTCCGCTAGATAGAAAATAAACTTCTTTCAGCTGAACAAGTAAACTTCTTTCAGCTGAACAAGACTTATAGCTAGCTTCCCAAGTTCAAAACTAAGCAGACCCTAGGGCTGCTAGGCTCTTTCCCATCCCACATACAAGCTGGAAGTCAAAATTTATAATTCCGATCTCATCAAATTTTGTTTTTACAAGTTTATTCACCTGCTTTTGTATTCTGGCCCGTACAGTACTATTCTCAACCAATGACATGCAAATTCAGTGGATTTGCAATGACAAGATGGGCAAGAGAGTATGCTGACAATGATAATAAATCTTGAGATTAAAACATTTACCTTAACAGCTGATTCACTACCAAGTTCCTTCAGATCATCAAATTTCATCACCTAGACATCATAAAACAGTCCAAGTCAGTGACTTTTAGAGGTTCAGCATAAATGTCGAAATAGCCATTAGTGAAAATCAAATACAACCATAAAGATGTTTTGGTTTTGGGAAAATGATAAAACATTATACTCTTGATCATACTTTTCTGAGGTATCATAGATGAAAAATCACAGCTGCAGGTCAACAACAAATGTCATGCTGACTGGAATGGGAAGCAAAAACAATTATTGAAATCAACACAATATGTGATAAAATGGCAGAATAGCAATGGTGGAAGTGTATGGTTGGACTGACGCTAATGCTTACAGAGGACAGGAGGCTTAACAGGTGTAAGAAACACCAGAACATGGTTATGATGGTGATAGTTATTTTTGCAGGTGTCCCAACTTAGGAGCAAAATAGGCATATCGCTGGTATCACCAACAATGCACTGGACAAAACTTTGAGATATGCTGTACATGACACAACACTGTAAGCTCTGAAACTTTCATAGATCACAAACAAGCAACAACCTCAGCACAAATGAATCCTCTCTCAAAATCAGTATGGATAGTCCCAGCGGCCTGAGGAGCCTTTGACTGCCTTCTAATTTGCCAGCACTTCACCTGAGAAAGAACAAATTATTTAGACATTCATACAAGTTATTTAGACATTCATCCACTCATCCATCAAAGCTAAAGACATGGAAAGTATAGTCCAGACTTTAACTAGGCGGCACACCAGAATGTCTCATACAAGGCAGAAGAGAATAAAGATGCAGAAAAGAGTTATTCGAGTCGAAGTTCAATCCTCCTCACATTTACAAATATTAAATTTATCATCTAAATCTAGATGATAGCATTATGAAAGTAGTAAACAGAGGAAGAAAAACAATAGCATGAACCATTGGGCTGCTAAACAGCTTTAAATTACATTCAATGGTTCCACAAAACTTGTTAATACACAAAACTAAAGAAATTGACATCAAGAATTATAAAATATTTATATTACCTCATCAGGGCCTGCTGTGAAAAAGTATATGAGATTAATTGCCGAAAAACCAGTCTTGATGATTTTTGGAAGAGCACTGTTGCAAAATAAGCATAGTTAACTTAATTGTTCAATCATTAGAAATCTACTCCCTGTTCCTATTTGCATAATTCCAGAAACTTTCTCCAGAAAACTCTTTTCATGTTTAACGTAAGGCATCTTAGAAATGCATAACCAAATAACTTGAAAGGAAATTATCATTTGTATACCCTAAATTTGCACTTTTATCAAAAATACTACAACACTTTAAGAGTGTATCAATCGTCCACCTTAAATTGACAAAAGTTATCCACCGACTACTAAACCAATAGCTGTTGTTTGAAAGTTAACAGAACTGTAGCAAATTGACAATACCACTTGTATACTCTTAAATTATCACTTGTATCACATGAAAAGACCAGATTATCCCCCTGACGTCATCATATTTAAACGGCAACTAACAGTTTGGTAGACGGCAGATACATTTTGTCAACTTAGGGTGGACGACTGATATACCCTGAAAATGTTCTAGTAAATAACAAAATGTTCTAGTAAATAACAAAGTAAACTAAGGTATACGATTGATAATTTCCCTAATTTGAAAGGATGAAAATATTTTCATATAATCCGGACAAACATCAACCCCTGATTTTAGAGAGATAAACGAAGTTCAAATGCACTAACCTTTGTACCTTGTTCTCCTCACAATACTTTGCCGCTTCATCTGGAGGCATATCAGCAAGATTTCTCTCTAACACACAACTGAAAGGAATAATTTGTTCGCCCCCATGTTCTTGAACCCTGAAAAAGGATAATGTGATTCTCATTACTTCTGACAAAAGAACACACAGCAGTGACACAATGACATCTTAAATCTCTTTCCATGAAACATCCCTTTCACGGGTTTAAATCATTGTTAAGTTAAAAAATAAGCACATACCAAGCGTGAATCTTGGGCAAGAACTTGTTTTTCTTTCTTTGGTAATCCTTCTCATTCATGTTAACCTGTAGATAGATATAATTTATGATAGAAATTCAGATGCTGCATCATTGCAACTGAGTAGGATGAAAATTTTGAATATGGACAGAGTAAAATCAAAGAGATATAAAACCCAAAAGATGAAACTGTAGCACTACTGCTGAGTTTTCATACATGCTACAATTTTTCTATGCAAATTCTCGACACAACAAGCTCTTCTTTTGCGAGTAAACAGTGAACCCAATTCATTGGATCAGGCAGGAAAATATCACCAGCTTCCAATAGCTTTTCTTTCTTCACTAGAAAATAATATTATAATCATTTTTGCTTGTATGAATGATTACTCTTGATAACTTGACACCATACAAACAGATACAATACATCTTAGCCAGGGGTGAAAGGGTGTCTAAATATAAGTAAATGAAATAAGCAACAAGTCTGGCTAGCTCAACAAATTCCAAACAGAACTCTTTCATGCTATAACGAGAAAAGCAAAATAGATACCAAGTAAACTACAGGCTTGGCAGTAAGCAATTGAAAAGTATTCAGTATCTCAATGTCAGCAGCTTTCCAATCCCCAAGGCGGACGTCTTTTCCATCCTGAAGCCAGGCCTTAACCTGTAGATAAGAACCACCAGCACTACATATCAGTCACTTACTTAAAGGAGAAAAATGGTAAAAACAGAAGCCAAAAATTCAAGCTGAGAATATTATCCAAGGCAGTAAAAGCCACTAACCCTTTGACACAACTCATGCTCTATTTTTAACTGTTTGTCATTGCTCCTCTTCATGCTCTTCTCAACATCTTCAATCCTCCTTTCCATGAATTCAATATCCTAAAAGTCACATAAAAGGTAGTATGTTCTTGAATCTCAATAGATAGGTTGGGATGCCAAAGACCCTATGAAAAAAAGTACGACTATGAGAAATTAATCCTCTTTTTAAGTTTTCTAATTTTTGCTTCAAACACCCTTAAAATGAAAAGGACACAGAGAATAACAAAATATTGAATTTCGACCTAAAATAATGAACCAGAAAAGGTAGGTAAACATATTAGTCTCACTTGAAGAATATATGCTTGAAAATCTGCTAGTTTCATGTAAATTTCATGTATAAACATTGCAATCCACATACATTACACCAAGTATAATTGGAAAACTAGTGTTGGACAAATTACCTAGGAATGCATCGGTAGCAAGAGAGACTAATTACATGAGCCTCTCCATTATCAAAAATGGTGAGGAGTTAAGTATATCAAACTCAAAATTCAAAATATGAAATAGAGATCCTAAACAGGCAGTGCAGATGAGATCTCCTTGAAAAAATAATTGGACGATCATAAGCAGTCTTTCTTATACTGCAGTAATTTCTAAACTTAAATAGAAACCAATTTATAATCATAGTGCAAACCAATCAAGCATCCACGAACTAAAGACCAAAGAACACAGTCATGAACTTGAGATCCAGAAACAGCAATACCTTCAGCCGTAATTCTGCACTTATAACCTCTAAATCCCTCACAGGATCGACAGAGTCATCGACATGGATAATGTCGGGATCTTCAAATGCACCTGTAAGATGAAACTTGAAATTTAAGAAGATGGCTTCCACTGTAAAAGCATTACAAATAGAAAAACAAACCAACAAATCAATGCCCCTATTATTAACTACCGGTACGAACACAAGTTCTACAAGAATGAGATATGAACCTTCCTGCAAGAGGTTCACAGAAAAGTTTCTTGGCTCCTAAGTATTAAAAATAGCAGCCAAACAATGTCAACATACATACATCCGTTAATTTGTAGCTTACTACCACAGTCCATCATTGTAACAGAGTACAAGATGAACATGAAGAAAAGACATGGATGCACATACAAAAGAAAATTGGTTTCAAGAATTTAACAAGATAAACACAATATTTATTTGTTTATATATTTTATGAGGCTAAACAAGTGCAGAAAGAGGGGGAAAAAAATTAACTCAGTAACAATTCCACAGGTTAGAGTTACAGTCACACTTATGTCATTAATCATTACAAATCATTCAACCAATAAATATTAAATAACAAGAAGTAGCAGCATTTCAAGATATTCAACACTAATAATGTAAATGCCTTACGTAGAACATGAAAAATTCCATCAACCGCACGGATGTGTGATAAGAAACTGTTGCCCAAGCCTTGCCCTTCATGGGCTCCTCTAACTAGTCCAGCTATATCATGGATCTCCAGGAAAGCTGGAACCTGATCATCAAAAAATCAAAATATAATAATGTTACACAAAACAACAAAAGCATAGTCCAATATAAAGCCAAACAACAGCATTAACAAATTAGCTAGTGTACCGCGCTTTTTGGCTTGAACAACTGACAAAGCCACTCAAATCGCTCATCAGGGATATTAACCCGAGCTTCATTGGGCTCGATGGTGCAAAAAGGGAAATTCTCAGCAGGTATTGCTAACTTAGTGAGCGTGTTGAAAAGTGTAGATTTGCCAACATTTGGCAATCCAACCTGAATCCACCACAAATAATAAAATTAAAACTATAATAGGTTGTTTAGATGTCAAAAAACATTCCAAACGATAAAAAGAAAAATGCTGTTTTTCTATCTTACAGCAACTGTTTGAAATAGAAAAATTGCTTACAGGGATAAGAAACGATTGAATTTCTGAAGAAGAAGCACGCAGTATGAGATTTTTCAGTAAAAGAAAACATGCTCAATTTCTTATTCAAGAACACTCGATAGATGCTTTTCAAAAAGCTCTTGAAAATTCCTTACGCAAGAAGTGTTTAAATTTAATAAACACGCTTTTCACAAATGCACTGAAGTCTCACTCCCTGAATTAAAAGAATTCGATAAATAGAACCAGATAAATCGATTCAATAAAAATGCCAATTCGCTCAGCATTTCATTTCACGATAAAAATAGACCAAAAAGAAAAGAAGAAAGAGAATCTACTATACCATCATATCCGATCACACAATAAAAGAAAGAAAGTGTTCAAACAAAATAAAATAATAAATTAGCTTAAAAGCATCTAGATTTGAAAAGAAGAATTAGTAATTACAATGCCAATCTTGAGATGAGAAGAGAATCGGCCTAGGATGGGGCGCTCAGCTGGCGCTTCTTTTGATTTTGAAGCTTTTGGCGGCATTTGTTTCGGAGAGCGAGCTCTACTTCTTCTGGTCCTAGGGTTTTGCAGACAGAGTAAGTAAGATGAGACTTGCGAGTCTGAGTCTGCGTCTGCGTCTGCGCCTGCTCTTGCGTGTGGTCTAAGAGGAAAGCACGGTGAGATGCACAAATAATAGGGGAATTGCGTGGGATATACCCCCATTTCCTTCGAAATATCCAATATATACCTAAAATTATAACACTCTTAAATTTTATATATATATACTCTAAAAAACTAGAGAAAATACAAAAATAACCATAATTAAATCCTCATAAAATTAAACTCAACTTCTCGAAGTCGAAAGAATAATGGTAATCAACCAAACCATATACATACAGAATTCAAAGATAAATTAACTTTTCTACGTTAATGTAAGAATAATGGTAATACTCGACTTCAATCAAATAAAAATTATCTAAAAATTCTCAACTTTTTCAAGTAAATTGAGCAAAGAGTCGAGAATCTCAACTTTAATTTAATCACTATATTCATTCAACTGATTTTCTTCGTTCAAGTTCGGTAATTAGTTGAGAATCTTTAAATCGAAACGAAAATTTTCCTTTAAATAAGTCGGAAAAAGTCGAATACCGACTTTTAGAGTTCTTTTAAAGTTATTTTTTACTTTTTACTTTTTATACTTTTATGAGGTACATATATGTAATTGGGTATAGATTTAGTATTTAAGAATAAATGGGGTATATTTAAATAAATAACCCCAAATAATAATGCACAATCACATTACAGCGCGAGCTTTTTGGATAAAAGGAACAAATAAAAAGTTTGTTTGCAAAAATGACCGCGCATACATTTTTTAGAGACAGATGGCCACCGCAATCAATAAACTTCAAAATGTAACGACACTTGCAAGTGCAGTTACCAATACGACACCTCATGGCTCATACTAATAAAACGACGATGTACAAGTATTTCGTTCAATTACCACGGCCCACGGACACGGGCGGGACGCAGCTACTCGTACGTTCGGCACGTTTCCCCACGTGTTTGTTCTGGCGGCTAAACTGCACGCGTGTCAGATTTCTATTGGAAACAAAAAACATCTGTAGATTTTTTGACCAGTCAGCAAGGTAATCATCCCACGTCATGGCGTCATCAAATTCTTTCGTTGCCAAAACAGATCGGGTTGTATTGTAGTATTTTTCATTTTGCTTTGCAGAGATTACGGCTTTCGAGGTAAACTTCTAAAAGGTTTTTGAGAATTAAATAATTTTCACTCCTGTGTTTTATTTTTTGGAATTAATGTTATGCCGTTGATTTCTGTTAGCTAATAAATTACTGAATTACTTGAATTTTCTTTTGCACCATTGGGTAATTAATTTGTTTTCATTGTTGAAATGCAGATCTTGCTTTGTAGTTGGATGCTGATTGTTATGAGAAGTGAAGTTTCTTTATCACAGCTTATATAAGCTCTCAGAGAGTCAGAGGTCTAACATTTAAATTACTCCCTCACTGCACGTTCACGACTCATCTTCATTAATTATGCTTATTTCTTAATCACGGAGTAAATTATTTGGTTGTTGGGATAATGGAGAAAATGAAAAGAAAATTAAAAGTAGAGTCCTTTATATTTTATCAGCATTTGGTTACCTAAATAATGCTAATAGCATGTGTGGTTACACGATGATAGTTATGAAGGCAATGGTGATTGTTATCATAGTGAATTCACTGTCACCATCACCGTGTCATGTGTCAATGAATGGATAAGTTATTGCTTTTAGAATTTTTTTTTTAATATTTAGAAAGGTCTAAGAGGGAAATGAATGAGTGAATTAAGTGATACTTTTCAAATTGAGAGATGAATTCTAGTGAATTTTTTAAAGGGTCTGCTAACCATTTTCAGCCCTTGACATGGTTATTAAATACCTATAGCCATAAGGCAATGAGCTTTCTTGCCCTTGAGATTTTATTCTTTTGGTGGCAACTAACTGAAACACTTTTATTGAAGATTATAGTTACTTAATTTTCCTTCCTATACTGAGCAATCATTATCAGGCTTTTCTGCTTGATTGAAGTTTCAGATTTTTAACGCTGACTGACCTGGTCATTATATTTCCACAGTATTCCTTCAAGTTCAAGATTTATAAAGACAGGAGGTGATCTGCTGGCCCAAAAAGGCTGGCTTCCTTTGTTCAATCACGGCTCTAACACGAGAGGCTTGTATTAAGATTAGAAGGGGCGAAGAATGTTTGCAAGCTTTCCCTAAATTCTTGATTGCGTCCCCTTCATTTCACGGTGGTCGTGGTGCCCTACCTTCAGCTGGTGGGCATCCGGCAGATCTTACCTTCCTTGCTGGTGGTGGGTGCTGATTCAGGCATCCAACTTATCTAACCCTCCAAATTTGTGGTGGGAGCTGGAGCAACACTTTACAGTAGATTTCTTTCAATTTATTGTTAATTTACAAATATTTTGTTATCGAGCATGGTTACCATCAAGCAGCTTGAACATACCAAATCTCTCACAAAGTCTACAACACCTGAACAACTAAAATGTTCTTTCCTCTGCTTTCAAGGTTAGTTGCCTTTTGCTTTTAGTAATCTATTTTACATATGTCATTCTTCCAACGTTATTAGTTTGCTTCAAAAAACTGCTGGAAACTTCCATTTATGACACATGACAACCACCCCTCCCCTCTTTTAGGGTTATTGGAATATTATGTGCATAAGCATGGGTATTAGGAATTTCTTTCTAAAATTTATTGTACCATTTTTGGGTAATGGAATAAAATGTATTACATTTGGATTTGATTCCATAGATTGTGATGGACATACTAGTTAATTTTGTTATTATTTGCTTGTTTTTATTTTAAACGATGCGTTGGCCCTGTTAATAGTTTTTGGTGAGCACTGACTGAGGACATTATAAGTGCCCTATTTTGATTTTAATTATGAATTAAATTATTTAAAATATGGTATTCAGCCTCTTCAAGAAACTGGGCTTATATTGTACTCAGTGGAACATAGCTGTCTACCGATTTCATTTTTCTTTTAGCTACAAAGCGTATTATCCAAAGCAGCTGTAACCAAGACATCTGACTGAGATTATTGACAATTAATGATCTGCAATATAAGTTTTCTTTTATATAAATGTACTGTATAATATGACTTTGGTCTGCTCAATTAGTAATGAGGTGAGGGGCTATCGACCTTGTGGTTGTTGATCTTAGGTAAATTTTTTACACATCATGTCTGTTTTATTTCCATCTTTTGTATATGAACTTGTTCTACCAAAGTTTGAACAGGGTGGTGGTGAGTCATTGAACTCTGGAAGCAAACAATCTTTCCTTGTTAATGTTTTGAGTATCCAAAAAATTTGGACAGGTGTGAAAACCCTTACCTACTGCTTGGGTAACCAATCTTTCTTTGACAATACTTCATTTGTGGAGCTTTCGGGTGTTCCCAAAGATCTAAGTTTGCTAGATGCTCTTCTTCTTGCTCAGGTAGAGGATAAATGTGAACCGCACTTCTTGTTCAGGCCTAATTACTATGTCTAAATGTCTTCTTTTACTTGTAGTGGGAAGAGCGGTTGTGGAAAGGCTGTTTCAGATATGACGTGACAACCTCTGAAATTAAGGTTGTTAATATAGCATCAGTATTCTTATTGTTACGTAGCTGGATTTTTTAAAAATAAAAAATAAACAAAGATTTACTTGGCATTTAAGTCTCTCATATCTTAGGTATTTCCTGCAGGTCATCAGTGGTGGGAAAAAGTTTCTTGCTCAATTGAATGAAAAATGGATCATGGATCCATTTAGATTTAACTCCATAGACCAAAATGAGGAGCTACTCTTTTGTGTTACACATGGTGAAAAGGCAAACTCTGAGCTTATTCCTTCAGCTGCTGTGCCCAATGATAGCATCTTGGTTATTATAAATGTAAGGCTGATTGTAAGTTATTTGTGTCTTGCACTATGATGATGGTAAATATCAGCCATATGGGATAATCAGACAAATGTTTCCTGCTTTGGACATTTATATGGTGTTCTTTTTTTCCAAGTCCATTGGGTTCTCATTTGGCTGTGTACTCATTGCTTATAGGGATAGTCAGTTATAGATGTTGAGTGCCATCCATTATGCTGTGTTCGAATGACTCATTCTTCTAATCTGAATTTGTGGTTTTTAAGGTGAACCCGGTTGAATACGGCCATGTCTTCATGGTTCCTTGTGGCTCTAACAGACTATATCCAGATGCAAGATCCTTTGAGATGATTGTGAGGATTGCTTTTGAAATAAATAACTATTCTTCCCGCTTGTTCTATGATTGCTGTAGCCCTGGTGCTTCTCATGTATATTTTCAGGTATTGAATTGCTAACAGTTGTTCTTCTTTCTTGCTTCTAATACCCATAGTTAATGAGAGATAGAACTGTGATTTTGGCCTCATTATCCCTAATTTATTACGTCAAGCTGCCACTTTTGTGCTCTGTTTATTTTGGTTGTCATATTATCTTGCTTTTTAATTTTTTAATGTTTGCTTTGGAGTACCTGGGAAATTTACTTCTCCTGTTGGTGTAGGCATGCTATTTTCCAGATCATATGCCTGTGGAGCTCATGCCTATTGATACTTTCTTTAGTGATGGGCAGAGAGGGATTTACATCAGTACTCTGATAGATTACCCCATTAAGACTATTCTCTTTGAGTACACTTACAACAATAGAATAATAATGATGGAGGCCATATCTGAGATTTGTTCTTCTTTACGGGAAAAGAACATTTCACACAATCTTCTAATATCCGATTGCGGCAAAAAGATCTTTTTGTTTCTTCAGGTAAAATGACCTGTAGCCTATTCAGGAAGATCTTTGATACTCTTTGGTCGCTCATTGTTCATGAGAATGATCTGTTACCGAACTAATTAAATCATAAGCACTTAATAATGCACAAAAGCATGTGAATTATGATGATTTTGAGTTGTTTAAAGCAAAAAGAGAAAGAGAATGTTATACAATGGAGAAATATAACTTGCATATCCTTTGAATATGACTAGCTGCATTTACATTTTATTTAACATATAAAATTTGGTTCCGGATGCATTTAATATCTTGAATTGATTGGTTTTGTCATACTGGATGCATTTAGTATCTTGAATTGATTGGTTTTGTCATACTACTTTGATATGAAAGATTCATGTGTGGCCAAGTCATACTTTGTGATATTGGGTGCTGTGGACGTTGCAGTTGCTTGCTTGTGGGTCAGACCACTCTTACCCCTCTTTTTAATTGTCTTTGATGGTGTATTTTCAGATTACTAGTTATGGTTTCTTTTGAAGCTTGTGTCATGCAAGATGATTTAATTTTTTTGGGTTGCTGGTGACTGATTTTTATTGTCTTTTGGTGCAGAAATCGGCAATCTCAGGAAACCTCTTGGCTTGGGAATGCGGTGGATATTTCTTATTTGGGTCAAAATATGAATTTGATCAAGTCACTGAGGAGGCTATGCATAAACGACTGATGGCTGTCTCACTCAATGATGAAGGCTTCCAGGTAGTGAAGCAGCTTTGTTGTAGCATTGCAAGTAAACTTGCTATTTGATATGTGGCCTCCGATGGATGTGTGGCACAACAAACCTCCTGGTCATAGTCCACTTGATTTTGTGAATGCATTGTGTTTCATCTTTTCAGATTTGTTCTTGGTCTTGAAACCTAGAATTGATATTGTACTGTTAAGTTCTTGGGTTGAACCGTTGGAAATATTTCTAATTTCATTTCCAGCAGAAGAGGATTCCTACTTCCTAGAATCCTTTATATGTAAAATAGAGAGTAATTTTTCCTGATTTTATTACGGTTAATTTTTTAAAGAAAAAAAATCATTATTAAATCTTCTCAGCAAGCAATGATGTGGAACCTATTCCAATTTTCTCAATGCTAGTGAATTTGTTAAAAGTAGTCCCTTCTCATCATTGCGTGTATTAAGTCGTGTGTGTTTAAGGTACACAAGTTACTGTTGTCAAAACAAGTTATAGATCCTCAACCAAGCACACACATGATGCAACACCTCAGATCTTCTTGCCAACTATGCACTAAAATCGCCATCTGAAAAAAACCTATCTAACGAAGTCATGAAATCGTATATATACGAGATAAAATCTACCATGAAATTGCATGAATGAGTGACTTTTCTTGCTCCTGCGCAACAAGGATCCATGATAATGGATGCAAGAGTAACACTAAAAAGGTGGAAAGGAAATAGACAGGAATTGCCTCAAAAACTGGATGCCTATATTACAAAAGAATTGAATGAATTTTGAATCACCTCTAGTTACTTAAGACATTACATCAAGAATTCAAGAGTCCCACTGAATTCCTCAAACAAATATAAAGAATTAAGAAATGTATGAAAGAGTGTTACTCCATACAATCTACCGAGATATCCAGATGCTGTATCTCATTTGCTAATCCCCATTGTTGCAGACCCGACTTCTCCTGTCATTTTGAGGCCTAAACTATTCTCTGCATCAGGAGTTGGGGCATCTTGTCCGTCTTCTGCTTCTCTCTCTGCAAACTCCCCCAAAGCCTGATTGCCTGAGAAAGAATTTTGTCTGTCATTGGTGCGCATCCAAGCTTCATGGAGTTGCAAGACATACTCCAAGTGCCACAAAACTTCACCCATTGTAGGGCGATTCTTTCCCTCGTCATCAAGACATTTTTCTGCTATCTCACCAAACTTCTCCAATGATTCTGGTGAATAATTCCCTTTGAGATGTGGATCTATGATGCTTTTGAGTGATCTTTGCTTCTGCCACTTCATTGCCCATTCTGCAAGATTGATTTGATCTTTTGGCAAGGTTGGATTTATAACAGCTCGAGCACAAACAACTTCAAACAACACCACACCAAAA
Organism: Citropsis articulata; assembly: GCA_030449925.1. Taxonomy (NCBI): domain Eukaryota; kingdom Viridiplantae; phylum Streptophyta; class Magnoliopsida; order Sapindales; family Rutaceae; genus Citropsis; species Citropsis articulata. Next base: position 1,132,058 of record JASUUH010000085.1, on the reverse strand, counting down.
GAATAGACATCGGATTTCTCAGTTAACTGCTGCCTCCAGAAATATTCAGGGTCAAGATACCCAAAACTTCCTTTCACTGCTGTACTGACATGGGTGTGCTCCATAGAAGGACCAGTTTTCGACAATCCAAAATCAGACATTTTCGCCACAAAGTTCTCATCTAAAAGGATGTTAGTTGTCTTAACATCTCTGTGGATTATCCCTTGCTCTGCTCCTGTATGAAGGTAATGGAGGCCCCTTGCTGCACCAATACATGCATCCAATCGCTGCTTCCAGGTCAATGGAGGGAGATCACTCCCAAAGAGATGGCTTCTGAGAGTCCCATTTGCCATATACTCGTAAACCAATATCATCTCATTCTGTTCATCGCAGAACCCAACCAAAGAGACCAAATGCCTGTGCCTGAGCTTTGAAAGCATCTCAATTTCAGTTTCAAATTCAGCCAGGCCTTGCTCAGATTGTGGATTCGCCCGCTTAATTGCCGCAAGGGTGCACTCTTCAATCTCTCCTTTGAACACCTTACCAAAACCTCCTACTCCAATCATTAAACTTTCATCAAAATTATTTGTTGCCGCACGAATCTCTGCCAATGTAAACCGCTTGCCAGCTCTAGTTAAGGCCACAGATCCATTCAGATATTGGGTACCTGATCCCTTGGCATTAGCAGTGCTATTTAAAGTGCCCCAGTGAAAGAACAGTGGCCGCCACCCGGGAGAGTTGTTTTTGGAGTCACTGGATTTTTCTCTCCCGTTCTTGCAGTAACAAAAGATGATAGCAAATATAACTGCAAGAACAACAACGGAAGCTATACCTGCTCCAATCCCCACCAAAAGTATCCATTTATTTGAACGGCCAACTGGGTTCCCAGAAGAGTCAAATCTCTCCACAGAGGCAAGATTTCCATTTTGGCTCAATTTGAAAATCTCTAGCCCATTTAAGAGAGCATCGGTTCCTGCAGCACCAACTGCAGTGTCAGGACCCAGTTGAATCCAGAGAGTCTCAATCTTTGAAGACACAGCATCAAAGTAATCCCGATGATATCCTCTGTTCTTCCCCCCTGCCTGCACGAAGATATCAAAATTATTTTCTGCAGTTCTATTGTTTATGTAGATTCTGAAAATCCTCTGGTTTGCTTTCTCGTAAACCAGCTCACAAAAATGCAACCGAACAAAGTAATCAAAATTTGGATCTACTTCGAATTTCCATGACATGTTGAACCTCTTCTCCAAGACTTCAGTGTTAGACATGGTTCTTGCCGTTTCATAGACAAGAAGAGGAGCCACGGATGAATCATTCATTGAAGCATAGGTAATATTAGAGCTGTTATGGATTTCAGACCCAGCATTTGCTGTGATCATGTAGCTGGAATCCGCCTCCCACATTCTCCAAAGATCCGGATCTCCACTGGGTTTGATCTCTGGACCCCCAACATTTAACCGATACATAGTTTCAACCCCCCGACCACTCAAATTAAAATTCACATCATTTCCACCCACTTTATTGATGGTATCTGTGAAAAGCCTATCAACCACAGGAACAATCTCTATGGCATTAATGAAACCAAATGAGCCTTTACTTGGAATAAACTCAATCATGAGCTTATCCAAATCGATTCCCAAAAAGTACTCCTTGACTAAAGAGATTGAACTTGAATTGCCACCAGAACTTTGCAAGTACAGATTCTTGTGTGAAATCTCACCAGGAGCACTAAACTCATATAACAACTTCAGGCCATTAGCCGCAGCACCAAATGAAGATTTGTTGACATTGTAATCCTCAAAGGGGAAGGGACAAAAGTGGAGCCTAACAATGTAGTTTCCCGGAATTATCTCAAATGTATAGTTCAACCCATCAGCAAAAACCCGGGCAGATTTATAAAACGGCTCATAGATTGAATCACCACTTAATGAGTCAGTGGTGACAGCAATACCACTAGAACTAAGGGTGACATTGTTATTCGAGGCCAAATCACCAACCCATTTCCTCCCATCAACGTGAACACTCGAATTTGTCCCACAATTTATCAGAAAAGACTTTGACTGAGCGTCACCAATTCCAGCAACCACCAACATTATCACCAGAAACAGCAGAACCCTCTCCATTAACAGCATTTCCCTAACTCCCCAATTGAATCAAGTTTACAATAGCCAAGATTCAATATCACACTGATGAAAAAACTAAAAAACTTTCAAATCACATAAACAACTTCACCTTCAAACAAAAATGACTTAACATGCATTCATGTCTAACTGAAACACCAAGCTACCATCACAAAAAAACCCATATGGGCATCTGAGGATTCTTCCTTTCTAGCACCTTGACAATTATTGAACACTAAACAAACATTAAAAAAAAAAAAAAAAAGAACCATCCACCTGAAGCTTTTTTCCTGAATCAACCAGTCTCCAATCTACAGACCCAGCTAACCTAAGTTGCAGATCTGAAAAAAATGAAAACTTTGCACAGGAAGTGAGAATAAAATCCCAGAAAATGATTAAAAGATGATAGGGTTATCTTAAAAAGGATGGCAGAACATGGGGTGTTGTGGGAAACAGATTGGAAAAGTTCATTTCATCATCATACTTTGTTTGCTCTTTTTTTTTTTTTTCCCCTCCCTTGACCAAAGCTTCTGACACAATTTAAGTTTCCAGTCCACTTAATTACAAAGCCTTCCCGTAACCGTTGTTTTGTTGTGTCGTTGTGTCTGCTGCAAGATACTAAAAATCACTCTAAAATATATTCTCTCATATCCATTTTTAAAGTCCTTTTATCTCCTGTTAAAAATATTAAGATCAAAAGAAAGGAATTACACACACAACATTAAACATGAAATATAGCACAACTCAATAATTTCTTAGAGATTTTAAAAGAACAAAATTAAATCTACAATTCAATTATTATTATTATTATTATTATTTAGTAGGAAAATAAGAGAAAATATTAATGGTACTTTTTTCGGTTAATGTTTATTTAATGGAATCGGTTGATACCGCGTTGGTTGCCAGTGATGGATGGGGTGCCATTATTAGTGAGGTGGGTCACATGCAGTTGTCTGGGACTCTGGGAGCGGGAGGTGATCAATAGTGCAATTATTCTTGCAGTATTCCCAAACTACCCTTCTATAATTGCTAGAAACTTTTTTTAAAAAATTTTTATTACATGAAAATAAAAGCTGTTCTGTACTTTGTCTGCTTGTTCCTAATTTCCGTACCTACAGTAAAAATCTGTACCCTTGCATGGATCCGGTTCTTTCAATTTTTTGATCAGCGTCATGCAGTGCTTCCATGTCTTTCGCTTTCTGTCTCTTGCTTTGCTGTATTTATAAAATTGATCCGGTTAAATTAGAACCGTTATAAGATAATGCACTTATTTATAATTATATAATTAAAATTATAATAAAATTTTTATTATTTATTACGCGTGCAACTGAAAATAGTATTTCATCATAAATTAACTCCAATATAACCATAGTCAATTCATAATTATAATTATCTAATTCCTTCAATATTTGACTTTCTGTACTATCATCTTTTCATTTATGTTTCGTTTTCATCATTTTTAACGTTAAAAGGGGATAATGTTTGGAATTTAAGAGATCCGACAGTTAGACAACCTTATAATCAGCATCCGAAATTTTGCACTGTCACAAAACGATTCACATGAGGGATTAGCACTCAAAATTTGAACATAAAAAGTCAAAATTTTTGAAAATAAAAATAAAAATTTATTAAAAGGGCCTCGGACCATTTAATAAAATAAACAAAGTTAGTTAGGATAATCCAATCCAGGCGGGAGTTGAGGGCACATGACCCGTGGATCTGCATTATTTGGGATTTGACACACCAGCAACTTATATATAAATTTTCTTATTTAAAATTTTTAAATGGAGAAAAATTGGAGAAAGTTTTAAAATCATACACTTTTAAAATTTAATTTCATAATTTTATTAAGCTCTATTAGTAAAAAAATTGAAATTTGTACTCTTTGATCTTTCGACGAGATTCTCTCTATATACTTCAGATAATTTGAGCGACACCTTTCTGCTTCCAATATAATTTGTTTTTATTTAAATTCTAATTAGGCCTAAGATTAAAATGAATGATGAATAAACATATTTATGATATTTTATTTTTTATTTAATTAAACTCCTCCAAATCATCAATTATATATTTATCTAAAAAATCTTATCACATATACATTCATTTGAAAATTAATCATAGCACATCTATAGCATATACCTTCTGCCCAATACGGCTGCATAAAATACATTCGCAGAGACCCAAAGAAATAAGAGAACAGAGAAAAATGAAAAAATTTGGACCATTTCTCGATTTGTGCGTGTCATCCTTGCGCACGGGCCATGCTAATCTTCTTCTCTGTATCGTTCCAATTTTGAGGAGACAGCGGCCTGCCTACCTGTTCTGTATGTAAATCATGTTTTTGTAGTTTCAAAAACAAAGTGGCCTGCCTCGTGTCGCTCATGGGCCCTTGGCCCAATAAGTTTCGTTAGTATGACTAAACCTAAACACAATGAGGGAAAAATTTTAGCCCCAGTCGCAAGTATAATTTACTCGAACGTTGTGCCCAATGATAGCACCTCTGCAGTAATGAAAAATCGTTGGGTTTCAAGGGAATTTTAATTTATGTTCCTTTTTTCATGAATATTTCATTGAAGATTTTCCCACAAGAAGTTGGATATTTTGCATAAAAGGTCCTTGCTTCAACCCTTTTATGGAGGGAGAAAAATAATAACAACAGTCATTCATACCAGAGTGTCTAGACAAGGACAATCTGCAAATAAAATTTGTGCGAAATAAAATTTTCTTTTAGTAACTGCTAGAACTTTACGAAGAAATAAATATACATTACATGATTCCAGACAGCAAAGGCTATATAAAAAAAAAGGCTGATAGAACTGCCACATACTGAAGCTAACTGTGGTTTACTGTGAATAAAAATATTACATTTATCCTAGACTTATAAATATTTATAAGACTATACACCTACAATAAACAGAGCAACTTGAATATATATATATATATATGAAAGAAACAGCTATCCTAAGGAAACTGACTATGAGCAATCTTATGCCACAAAAACCAAGCCCTCCGACTTGCTCTGCATTTCTCATCTCAGCTTCTGGGGTTCGTTGCCTTTTTCCCTTCTGTGCGGAACAAAAAACTGAGATTGCCAATGCAATAACAGTAACTCCGAATCAACTCTGCAAAATATTATTTTCAACTGAAGTTGTTTCCACAGGGAAATTAATGTGCTTGGAGTAATCCTACCCCATAATGTCGAAGTCACAAAATATGAGGCAGCAGGACCACAAAGAAACAACGCAGAACTTCCAACTGTTTAATGAAACAAAAACATCAAAGAGATTAAGACTGAACCTTGCTGAAGATAGGATAATGTTCACATCTTTCTTTGTGTGCATTTGTGTGTTTAAACTCCAAATTTACAATGTATGTGAATATATACATGATTGCCAAATTTCAAATCTGTCCAAACTTCCTCTTGTTCCTGAATCCTGTCTCTCTAAGGTGCAAGATAAGACCACTACTTTTCCAAAAATTACCTTATCAAAGCGGATCAAACTACCTTGATAAATTCTCCACTCAATTCTCTTCTAACCAGCCTCAAAATCTCCATGATCTGTTACAAGCAGTAAGAGAGATTTCATTGAAAATGGAAGTTCATGTCAAAAACTTGTGCGGTAGATGGAGTTTAGCAGTGTAGCTGCAAACAAGTATAATCATCATTCATCAAACAAATTAAATGTCTTTCCACCAACAACTGCATAAAGTTCAAACTGGCCGGTTTAAATGATGTCTGAGACTGAAGCAATTTCTTTTTCTTCAGCCTCTGTAATAAGTATGTCACCAGAAGAAAGATGCACCGATATGCAATGCAACAGAAGCAGCAGCATGAACTTGTACTTACATTCAAAGCATATTAGAGGATACGAGATATGCACAGAAAGTGGATCAATATCACCCATGCAACCCAAGGATAAATCGAAAGACTACATGACATACAGCTTATGGCAAAAGATAAACAAGAGACCATCTTTTTCTGAAGTTGTGTTTATATCTTCCCTTAAACATTCAGCAGCGATGATTTTAAACAATGTTTTGAACTGAATAAACCTCAAAAGTCTTTTTCCCTCGAATGGTATTTGATAGCATGACAAGACATCATTGGAACTGAATTCAGAAACATTAAAATTGCAGAAACAATGGAAGAAAAAGAAACTCACTCCAGGATAATGTTGCAATATTGGAGAATAATGATCAAGTGCTATATAAATTTTCTCAAGAAGGCTTAATAGTGTATCCACCTCATCCCCTAGGAGATCAACCTGAAATCAAAGGAACCAGTGAGAAAAGATAGAACAGTATGATACAAAAAGCAATTCTCAAGACATATTAGGAAGAAAAATGAATAAATGCAAGTAGCGTACAGTCTACTCTACTACTGTTTACTTATTTATAACTGATATGCAGCCTTTAGTTCTAATCTTAAGCAAAGTTTCTGTTGAAATTCATTCCATGTTCTTCAAAACTCAACAGAAGACTTTAACAATGTACTTTTCAAAATCAAAATTACTTCGGTAAACCATAGAAATAATGAGTAAATTTTTAGTTTTTTGCTGTGGATGCCCTAAGGATATGCTGAGAAATAAATATTAAATTAATTAAATTTTTTTTTTTGGATGATTATAGACGTTATATCAAAAGGGGAAAATGAAAAGAAGAGAATAATGCAGGCAGCACCCAACTACTATTATGTCATCATCATGAGTTACATATATTTACTAACTAATTTGTTACCTGACTTCTATTAAAAATGATGACCTTAACAGAAATTGGAATAATTAGTAGGCCATGTTACACAAGTAGCCAATCTAATTTCAATTCCATCTAATGATCTGTTGGAAATCTGAGAGATTATTCAGTCAGGATCACGAGCATATTAAGGATATGGCAGCTGTAGATGTGATATGATAGATGTAGTGTACACTACAGAATAGGAAAGTATAATATGTAATTATTTGGTGTCCTTTTGTGTGCATAGCATTTTACCTATTTATATAGGTATCAAGTATACTAAGAAAAGGTGCAGGGAATAAATTCAATTCTGTAATTCCCTTTCCTCTTCTTTATGGTATCAGAGCAGGGATTTATTCTCTGACTTTTACGTGTACATATATATACATATATATAAAGAGGAACTAGTGTTGCTCCACCATGTCAGAAACTACATCTGAATATACTCCTTTCAGAACCGCCCCATTGATTTCCAACATAATCCAACATGTTCCATTCATTTACTGGCATACCATATATCCAAGTCTTATTACGACCACTGAAAAAGGTGAAGTCGACTCTATTATGTTCCTTAAATCTAGCATCAGTTCCACATGCTTGTACAAGTCACATTCTCCTGCCCTTTCTCAAAGTCCCTTATATGTTATAATCAAAACAGTAAATGAATCGATCAAAGACTTTCAATATCCAATCATTACACCTAAAAGGGATAGCACTAACCAAACAATCCAGATTCAACTGTGAAAAAATTGCAATGCAAAATCCTTTCAAGAAATTGTAAAATTCACCTATAATACTTTCAACTCTGCATGTTAGACATCTCCAAACCAATGCACAATCAGGAACAGATATAGCCTCACACCTCTACAGAAAATAATAAATTAAACAGCCAGGAATCCACATTAAACATGTCAACATGCTTCACACTTTCACTTCTGACGAATGTGAACTTTTCCACATACCTCAGCTTCAGCCTTTTGAAGATCAGAACACCTCCTTTCAAGCTTTTGCTTGTAGTTCAACCCTGTTCTTCTAATAACATTAGCTTTCAGGATAAGACCTTTTGATTGAGAACTCAAACTGTCCAATCTGAAAACAATGCCACATGCATATTAAAAATCTCATTCAAAGTTTATTTCAAGAATCATAGCTGACTGCTTGCATTTGGAATTACAATTCACAAAAGAACCTGACACTGAAGATTGTAGAAAATCAAATTCAATTACAGATCTATAAACAGAGACAATAACACATAATGACCAAGTAAGTACCTCAAGTTACATCTCTTAATATCCTCCATCGCTCTATATTCAAAATCAGCAACTGCTTTTGATAACCCCTGGATAAAAACAGTTGTCTCTTCATTAGCATCCCTTAACTCTTTCATAGCCAATTCAAGCTTCTGCTTCAGCTCATAGACCTCCAACTTATATTGTTCAATTTGTTCCGATGCATTGATCAAATTACCCTCCATATCATTGAATTCTTTACTGCTCTTTGAAATTAATATCTGCTGCCGACTTGTCTCATCTCTTAAATGACTGAGCTCTTGCGAAAGTGACTTAGATAGATCCTTCTCTTTCAACAAGGTCGCAGCTGCTTCATTCGCTAATTTTTCCTTTTCTTCCACCAAAGATGACAATAAGCATGTCTCTTGCTTTAATCTTTCCTTCTCTGCAGCCTCCGATTTTCGAAGTTCTGTTTCCATAAAATATTTCTGGTTCAATTCATTGAGTTTCACCTCAGCTTCCTTCAAGGCTTCTCTGAATATCACTTCGTAAAGTTCTTGCATCATAACAGATTCCATATCAGAATCTTCAAATGCACACGTGCTGCCAGGTGTAGCATTGTGAGCAGCATCGCTAAATATAATTTCATAAATTTCTTGCATAAGTTCATATTCTAAATCTGACTTTTCACCGACACTTTCCACGGCCTCCCTGAGAAGGCATTTGTATACACCTTCACTAATTGAAGCTTCAATATGTGCATCATCCAGAGCACCCTGAAGATTTCCAATTCTCTTTACCAAGCTTTCCTCAGCCAAAGGGTGCTGTAACATTATCTCTGCAGCGAAAGGTGTAGCATTGTGAGCAGCAGCGCTAAATATAATTTCATGAACTTCTTGCATAAGTTCATATTCCAAATCCGACTTTTCACTGACACTTTTTAAAGAGTCCACAGCCTCCCTGAGAAGGCATTGATATACACCTTCACTAATTGAAGCTTCAATATGTGCATCATCCAGAGCACCCTGAAGATTTCCAATTCTCTTTACCAAGTTTTCCTCCGCCAAAGAGCGCTGTAACATTATCTCTGCAGTATCAGAAACTTGCAAAGAGAGGCGTTTAACTTCATTTTTCTTATCAGTAAGCAAGCTCCTCAGTTGACGATTTTCCAAAAGAAGGGACTCCAATCTGTCCTTGAAATTACAAAGGCCCTCAGCATTCTCACGAAAAGCTGGCAACTTTTCATTTTCCACAAGAATATCATCCAATTTTGAGAGTACCTCCGGGATCTTTTTCCTCAAAATATCAAACTCTTTATCCTTCTTAATTGGCAAAGAAGACCTTCTTTCTTTCAAGTATTCCCGTTTGAGAGCGAAAAGATTATCAGTCATCTCTGTCACTTTGAGTTCATGGTTTATCTTCATTTTAGTCATCTCAGCCTTAAAATGATTCACCAATTCCTCCTTTGACATGTGTTTCAGATTAGAGTCCGAATTCTCTGGCGTAACAATCACTGATTCATCGTGTTTCCCATTTCCCTCTGAAGGAGAAGTTGATACCGCCACATGATTGCTCGAAGTCTTCCGGTGTAAATGATCAGTCCACTTATTGATGTCCCATTCCTCACCCATTTCCATCGACCCGTGAGAAGCTAAATGTCCAATTTCAGGAACAGATAATGATTTGGAAATGGCATTTAATTCCTCGCGTAAGCTTGAAATCTCTTTGATCTTCTCGAGCCAATTTAAACTCTCATTATCATAAAACTGTGCACTTTGATCCCACAATCTTTCTTCAAACTCTTCTTTAAGACTTCGCAAGCAGTTCATGATCACCATATCTTCAATTTCTCCTTGAAACTCCTTCTCTTGTTGCCACTGACAGAGTGATGCCTTTGACAAGAAAACCATGTTATCCACATGCTTGAATATGGCGTCTAGCGTAGTTCTCAAGGAATCAAGTGTTTTATCTACAGCCACCCATTTTATGTCAGACACATCATCTTGTAGAAGAATGCCACCCAACCCAACAATCTCAGAGCCCGAACCTATCCTCCTAAGGGAAGAGCTTCCTTTTATGCGGTCAATTTCTTTTCTAAGATTCTTCAACTGTTCTTTAGCTACATTTTTAAGGCCTCCCACAGATTCTCCAACCATGTCGTAATCAGATAAACTTGAATATGATCCATGTTTTACACTTCCTGACTCATGCTTGATGACCAGAGACCGAAAGGGTTCACTTTCTTCTGCACCCACATGGTAAAGATGCAGTGATTCCTTCAATCTAGCCAACTCAAGTTCTTTCTCGACAATCTTCTCAGCTGCCTCCTGTTCAATTGCATTCACCATGCCTTTGATGACTGAATCACTAACCATCCTTGAAATAGTTAAACGGCCGTTGATATCATCCCAGTATGAATCAAAATCCTCTATTAAATTCGCCGGATTTTCACTTTCTTCGACATTATTGTCAATTATCACTGATTCATCACCAACCGCACAGACACTCCCATTTACAACTCCACGGGACCCCTCCAAAGCCGTAGGACTAACCTCCATAGACATTGGCAAATACTAAAATACACCACCAAATTCTTCAGCAACACTGCAAAAGAAATCACACAATCAATTTTACTCAATTTTCAGTTTCTTTAATCACACCCAACAAAAATAACTTAAAAAAAAAAAAAAAGAGGCCCAGAAACTGATGAAGATACACTAAAATATCAAATAATATAAAAAAGAAAAGTTTAATGTACTTTCAGCGTTCAGTAACAAGTGCAAAAGTTTTAGCTTACCAGCTAAACTGAAGAATCTAAAAATTGGAACCCCGAAGCCACACTCTCAAAAACAAAATTAGTAAAATTTAAGCTTGATTATTATACCAGTAATCTACAATTAACTTCAAAATACAAAACAAAAAGCAGAATCAAGAGCCACCGTTTGAAAAAGCAAAGCAAGATTACTTACAGTGGAAACTTAAAACGGTCAAAAAAAGTGTTTGAAAATCCCAAGAAGAAGCCGTTGAAAATTCAAAAAGCTGCTCTGTCTTCCTCCATTTTACTCTCGGGACACTCTTGTCTCTTTGGTGTTCTCTTTTTTTATTTTTTATTTTTTTTGGTGTTATTAGGGTTTTTCTAAAGGAAGGTAGATTAGAAAAATGTGAGATTATTTTGTGGATTTGGTGAGCTCCGAGCGGGAGTTAGCATCCTAATGTTAACCCTCGTCTTTTCGTTTAATTACGTAAAATGCCCCTCTGTTTGCGCCTTTTGGGCTTTTTGACTTTTCCAAGTGTGACGTATATCGCTACATATGATAGTAGGTGGCATGAATGAATTTTTTATTTTAAATTGAGAAATTATTATTGTCCCCTGTCCCATTTATCTTATATTCATCTAATAATTACTAAATTTTAATGTATTTTTTATATTATTTTTTTTAAATTTATATTAATTAATTATTTTTATATTAATACCGTTAAATAATTTTAATAAAATAATAATTTTACTCCTAAATAAATAAAAAAATTATTTTTATTTTATAAAAACTTTAAAAATAAAAAATTATAATTATAAAATAAAAAATTTCTACCTAATTACAGAATAAAATAAAAAATTTTACATGTGCAAAAGTATTATTTCATGGGTGTTGCTAATTTGCAGCTGCTTACTTACACCCCCTTCAAAATAATGTAAAAAATTATAACAAGTGACAGAATGCGTATGATTTTTGAAGGAACTCTGAATTATAACAGTTGTAATTTAACAAAATTTCTTATTTTATAACAGTATAATGACGTAGATAGTGAAAAAAATAAGAATAAAACAATCAAGGACTCAAATAATCAATTAGAAATGTCTCGTTCCTACTATGTGATTTTAGATACATCATCATCATTTGTTTATTCTAATTCGCTTTAGTTTTAAATGGAGAATTTTTTTTTTTAATAATATAGCAATTCCTTTTATGGTTTGATTTCAATAAGAAAGAAACCTTAGTTGAAAGATGAATATAATATGTGGAAAATTAGGGTGGTGAGCTAAGCAAAGTACAAGTTTCTAAAGTCGTTCGCAATGGCCTGTGATGAAGGAATTCTATTTATTTATTTGCAGAAGGGGCACCAGTGGCTCCATTTCTTAGATCGAAAGTAAAGAATCTTAACAAAGTAGGATGACCAACCAAACACATAAATCAATTTGTTTATTCAGCAATCCCGTGGATAATTAATTAATTAATTATCGTGTAATGTTGTTTCTTTCTTGTGTTTTCATTTCTTTGAGCCTGTCTATCTTTGTCATTTAATAACTCTATCCCAAATAATAAGTTTTGTGCGAGAAGTCATCAATTATTAAAAAAAAAAAAGATTTATCAACAAAAGCAAATGCTTGCTTTTGCCAACACAATTAACTGCAAATTCAGTCTTAAGTAAATATGTTTTCGTAAGATAGTGAATAGCTTTTGTTTAAGGGGAGAGAGAGAAGAAGAAGAAAACAATGTTGCAGTAAAGTAGATTAAAAAACAAATTAAGTTGCAATTGTTTCCAATTTGTTAATAAAATCTTTTAATTTAAGACGACAACAATAATCATGAAAACAGATCGAACCATAAAATAAACGGACAAAACTTCAACTTGAATACTGCTTTTAGTTTTTGGATCTAAACAAAATAATATTATGGACCTTCTTATTTTACATGTATCGTAAGATACATCCCCACTCATAAACAATATGTGAGACCCATGCATACACTGTTCATGTGTGGGAATGTATCTTACGATACATGTAAGATAAGCAAACCCTAATATTATATATTCCACTCACTTTCTTTTTACGAACTTGATAGTCAAAAGCATGCACTTGGTTTTTTATTTTTATTTTTTCACTTTTACTTTTAGTACTATGTTGAAATTGTTAAAGTATCCTATGCTTTAGCGTTAGCAACGAGCCAACGAGCGAGGAAGACAAATTACTTTCCATGCAATAAAGTGCTCGATAATTTAAAAAGAAAATAGTGACTGATAAATTCGTCAAAAAAAAAAAAAAAAGTCATTCAAAGCAAATCCTTCAAATAAAAGCAGGTTGTGTTAAATGATAGAATGGACCTAGTGATTCACAATTATTGCGGCCATTTGAAGCCCACTCTAAATTGAAGAGCCAATCACAAATAACATCTCTCTCTCTGCCTCTCACATACAATTTCTACCTACAAAATCATTTTTCCGATATCATATACAGTGAAATTAAATATATATTTTATTATTTCCTTTTTAAAGGTTTTGGATGGAAATGAGAAACTCATCTCCTACCCACTGTCTTCATTATTATTTAAACTTGAGTGACCGCAAACTCAAAATACATTTATAGACAACTAACAATTTTAATTAATTTTTATCAATTTTAAGTTTTGTCACGAATACAACTGATATATATATGAACTTATATAAAGATTGATTTAAGTCGCTCATATTTTTACTAGTTTTTTATTAGATAAGAATGTATACGTAAACAAAATTTCAACCAATAATATTAAAAATCTTAATAGTTGAGTCCTAACTACCATTATCACTTATTGAATAATAAATTTCATAACTCATAATTTTGTGTATATACGTTCAATGAATAGTAATATCGATTGATACAGTGCGTTGCTCAGTGAAGTGTTTATAATCAATCGTATCACACTTGTTGAAGGCCAGAATTAATAATTATGGGTAAATTTAATAAACCGAAGAATAGCTAAGCTAATAAGCAGTGCGCCAAAAGTTCTCAACAAAGCACAGTAACACTTTGGTAAAACTTTGACACTCAACTATTATCATACTCACAAAGTAACAATAATAACATAAGAATCAAGTAACCTTAGTTATCAGTGGGATTCAATAGACGATTTCATTATCACGCAGCTTCGATTCTGGTTTGCAATTTCAATTTTAATTTATTATTGATTAATGCAATTATTACTATTATTTATTTTTATTTTAATTATTATTAAAATTTATTATCATTATTATTAATTATTACTATTTTAATTATTAAAATTTATTATTATTATTACCACCACCGCCATCACCGATAAAAGTCATTTTAATAAATTGAAAGATTGTAAGACAATACATAACGGTGGGCCAAACAAAGAAACTTTAATTTAAACAGGAATATTAAACGGAAAATTAGGGTAGTGGGCCAAGCAAAGTATAATTTTCTAAAGTTATTGTAATGGCCTGTGATAAAGATGGGCAATGGCTACATTTCATTTCTTAGAACAAAATTAAAGAATCTTGATAAGGTAGAATGCCCAAGTCCAACCAAACACATAAACCAATTGTTTATTCAGCAATCCTGTGGATAATTATCATGCAGTGCTGTTCCTTGCTTTCATTTTCATCTTTTGGCGTCTGTCTATCTTTGTCTTTGTCTTTTTTTCTTTTTCTTTTTTTTTCTGAGAAGGTCTATTATTTGTCTTTTGATATGTCTAATCCCAAATAATAAGTTTAGCATGGGAATTGTCAAAACAAGTAACTACAAATTTAATCTTAACAAATATGTTTTGATGCTATTGGCAAGGTATGTGAATAGCTTTTTTGTTTTTCTACTTCTGAAAAGAAAAGGGGGAAGAAATCAATATTGCAATAAAACATGTTAAAAACAATCTAAGTTGCAATTCTTTCCGATTTGTTGATAAATCTTTTAATTTAAAACGACAACAGTAACAATGCAAACAGATAGAATCATAAAATAAATGGACAAAACTTCGACTCGAATATATATTTTTTTTTGTTTGAAGTTTTTGGGTCTCAAAAAATAATATTATATATCGCACTTTCTTTCTTTTTCCGAACTTTATAGTCAAAAGCATGCATTTGCATTTTTTTTTAATTTTTTTTTCACTTTTACTTTTAGAACTATGTTGAAATTGTTAAGGCATCCTATGCTTTGGCTTCAGCAATGAGTGAGGAAGAGAAATTACTTTCCATGCAATAAAGTGCTCGATGATTTAAAGAAAAAAAATAGTGACTAATAAATTTGTCTTGATCAAAAAATTAAATTTATGTTTTTTAGATTTAATGATGCACTATACATATTGAAGTTTGAAGAAGTTAAAAAACAAAAAGGGTTATTCATCTTCTCAAATAAAGCAGCTGCGTCTTGTATGGAGGAAAGAAGTTACTCTAAGGTGGCGTTTGGTTGAGAGGAGATAATGAAAAAAAGGAAAGTAATTTAAATTCTCTTTTTATTTTCATTGGTTTGATAAAATATATAAAAATTCAATTTCTATTAGAATTTAATATCCATTATAATATAGAATTTAAATTTCATAGAGAAGAAATTAAATTCTTCTTATGTTAGAAACTAAAATTTTTAAAATTATCCTTCAACTTTTTAACTTATTTAATGTCATTAATAATTATTATTTATAATTTTATTTTATTGATTTAATATAACCAATGTTGCCGAACCATCGCCGAACTTCAACGAAAAGTTGTCGGACGGCATCGGATCTCCACCGAACTTCCTCGGACCTTCACCGCCGGCCACCGGACCGCCATTTTATTTTATTATATATATATTATTACTAATATAAATAGTTTTATTTTTAAGGTGAGGAATAAATTTGTCTAAAGAAAAAAAATATATTTCCTTTCCTTATCAAACTTTATATCAAACCAAACAACAAAATCTAATTTCACAACTCTTTTCTATTCCTTTCTTCTTCCTTCCTTTCCATTCCATTCTTTTCCTCTATTCTCTTTTCTTCAAACCTAACATATCTAAAGGCAGGTTGTGTGAAAATATAAAGGCAAATGCTATCAAATAAAAGCACGTTGTATGAATGATAGAATGGGCCTTCTGATTCACCATATTGCGCCGTATGAGGCCCACTCTAAATTTGAAAAGCTCATCACTATAATCTCTCTCTCTCTCTCTCATACAATTTCTACCTATAAAATCATCTTTCCAATATTATATACAGTGAAATTAAATATGTATTTTACCTTTCTGAAGATTTGGATGAGATGAGAAACTCAATGTCTCAATCCACCATGCACTAATCATTGTGTCTAAGGGACAATTTTTATTTTTTTTTTCTGAGCACGCTAACAATCTTAATTAATTTTATCAATTTTTAAATTTCTCTCGACTATAGCTGATATATATGAACTTATATAAAGATTGATTTAAGCAGCTCATATTTTTATTATGTTGTTACTAGATAAAAATGTATACGCAAATAAATTTCAATTAATAAATTTTGTATGAATTATTGCTGCTAATTTAAAGTTCCATGTAAATCAATTACGAGACTGTAACTTATTTAATGTAAATATTATTAATTATACGAAATCTTAAATTATCGAATTAATTAATTTATTTAATTTCTTTTGAAAGTCAGCGAAACCACCGCTTATGCATATTTAATATATATATAGAGTAAAAGAAAATTAAAATTAAGCAAATCGGAAGGAACTTTTTTCTATTCAAAAAAAAAAAATTCCTTGATCCCGATAAAATCGCGAATATCGACGGATCCGGATCCTGACATCCGATGATCCGGAAATGTATCCTATCCAATCCATTAATTTTAATTATATTATTAATTAAATCAATTTTTATTAGAAAATAATTAAAATATATGCTAAAATTGCAAAACCAAATCGTGAAATCCATAACCCTAAAATCACGAATTCAATTTGCCCATGGCTTGGCCTCTCTCGCCCGCCTTTGTGCCTCTATTCCATCTCTGCCTCGCTATACACTCCCTCTGTCCTTGCTCGCCTCACTCACAGATGGACACCCGTCCCAAAATCATGGCTCCGCCTGTTTGCTCGCCTTTTTTTTTTCTTCACCTCATGCTGGACGGACAACGATCGATGCCTCCACTATGCTCCTAACCACCCAAAAGCTACTAACACGCACAATCACAAGTCAAATTTTTCTTACTTTCACTCACTCACATAAAATCAACTCTTAAATACAACATAAAATCATTTTGCTCACTATACAACTGAAAATCAAAACACAAAGGTGAGCTAAGCCAAATTAGTTTACTAATCAATATTCACATTTTAGTGAATTAATATGTAAGCATAAATTTAGGTGAAAAATCATGCAGTGCTTTACTAATTGTTTAATTTCAATCGTTTTAACGATTTAATTAGATTTTGATTTAATTATTTTAATTTTGTAAATTATTAATTTTAATTTCTCGGATGGATTATCCTATCGCCATTCGCAATATTATCGCATCCCGATCCATAGAGATCATGCGGATCCGATATAATATCATCAATCCAACTACATCCGGATCCGGATCCGCATTTTGCCATCCCTACCGCAGAGGCAGAGAGACGACAGTTTGGTTGATAATGAACAACGATAATATTTTTGCCTTAGGATTTCAGTTGGTAACAGAATGAAAATTAAGATTGCATGAATATGATTGGCATAGTAATCCATGCGGGACCACCAAAAAGCCATAAGAACCTGCCATATAGCCAGAAAAAAGTGCCACGTAATTGATCAATCTGGATCTTATCCTGTTGAGTGCAATGTTTTACACGACTCTGCAATTCTTTGGACTGTACACGTGTCTGACCGACTTGATTACGTGGAGATTCGGCAGCGGAACTAGTGTCACTGACCATGACCGCATCAATTACTATTTTTATGTGTTTTTTTTTTCCAGCAAGAGCTAATTGCTAGACATTTAGCTGCTGGAGGGCGCGTATCCCTGTAACTTTGGGGCCTCTAGTGTCCCGAAGATCCCGAGAATTACAACAATGTTATTTTTCAGTGAAAATAAATTATTATTTGAACCTTCCTAATTTATATTTAATGTAATTTCAGTTAGATAAATTTTGTTTGCTCATCTACTTGATCATATTGCTTATTATTCATTTTTTCACTAAAAAAATAAATGTAGATGTAGCTTAAGGAAATCCTTAATTTTGAGCTTAATTTAGGAAAATTTACCCATACTTATACAGAAATCAATATATGCTTCTTATTCCTTTACTGTTTTTATAATAATCAATGATTTTCTGATATTATAATTTTATAGTGTTATGTTTATTTTTTAATGTATTTTTATGTATTTTTATTATTATTTAAATAGATTATTAAACAAAATTAAAAATAAGAAATATAAGTTTCAATGTGAATAAAAAAAATTAATAATAACATATTTTTCTTTTTTCTTTTTTGTTATTTTCAAACATCTTTCTTTAAAATAAAAATATATTTTATAACTCTAAAACTAAAACATGAAACAAGTAACTCATTTACCCTTCTTTTCCTTTAAATTTTTATGCTAAAGAATAATTGACTACTATAAAGATATTAACAAAATAAGTCTTATATATTAAGTTAAATAATAATGGAACTGACAATCTCTCCTAATTTATTTGAATCTCAAACCAAATTGAAATATTAAATGTAACCATTAATTAAGTGGCTGGACTTACAGTTGACAGTTGAGCTGATAAGATTCCACTACGTTCGTTCGTTTGTTTATTTTTTTTCTTTGAAATATCAGTTATAGATTCCGTCTTCTCATGTATTATCGTGTTATCGTACAATTATGCAGACACAGCGTGAACATCTCGAATTAAATTTTGCATGACAAATAGCTTCATATGTCACCATGTATAAATACAGGTGGCCTGATGTCGTTCTCCTCATCATATTCACATTTCACATTCCAAGTACTTTTGAAAATTCTTGACTCTTCTTCTTCTTCTTCTTTTCTTCAAAGAAATGAAAACGTCACACCCCATAAACCAAGCTAATGAGAATAGCCCGTACGGAGACCTCACTCGAGAAGAATTTTACAGGAAGCATCAAATCATTCACCAAGAGAGCTTCGTGCTCAACAAAAAGAAAATGAAACTCTTCACTCAAACATGGCGCCCTGAATATTTTGCCAACCACCACCAGCTCAAAGGGCTTGTGGCAATGGTTCATGGCTACACTGCTGACAGCAGCTGGATATCTGAGCTCACTGCTGTAGCCATAGCCAAACTTGGCTTCTTAGTTTGTGCACTTGATCTTCGAGGCCATGGCCAATCCGATGGCTACCCTGGTCACATCCCTAACATTCAACACATTGTTCAAGATTGCACACAATATTTTGACTCAGTCAAAGCCCAAAACCCTAAACTGCCTTCATTTCTCTATGGCGAATCGCTGGGAGGAGCCATTTGCACTCTTATATCTCTACGGCAAAAATATGGATGGGATGGTTTGATTTTGAATGGCTCAATGTGTGGCATTTCATCAAAATTCAAACCCACATGGCCGTTAGAGAAGCTGCTTCCTGTTGCCGCATTATTTGCACCGACTTGGAAAGCTGTTGTCACAAAGCCTGTGGCCAGTAAGTCATTCAAGGAGGAATGGAAGAGGAGATTGGTGGCCAAAAACCCTAATCGGAGGAGCTCAGGGAAACCTCCAGCTGCCACTGCATTGGAGTTTTTGAGGGTTTGTAAGTATATAAGGATGCATTGCCACGAGCTAGAGGTTCCATTGATAATTTTGCATGGGGACGATGATGCCGTATGTGATCCTGAGGCTGCTAGGTTTGTGTATGAATCAGCTGCGAGCAACGACAAAACATTGAAGATTTTGCCTGGGATGTGGCATATGTTGATTGGTGAGACTGGGGAAAATGTGGAGCTTGTGTTTGGAACTATTTTTTCTTGGATACAAGAGAGGGCAGTCAAAGCTAAAAGCTTTAAAATTTGAATTTCTTTGGCTAGTTATTTATCTGATCATGAAATAAATGGGGGTAATTCAGCATGTATTACTACAGTAATTAAGGCTCTGTGCATGAAGTTGAGTTGATGCTCAAGTTCAGCTCATTATATATTTATGTACTTTTAACTAATATTAATGAAAATTAATCGGTAATCTAATGTGATACTTTTGCCCTTTGCATATTCATCATCATTACCGAATTTAGTTATTGTCTAAATTAAAGAGTAATTATTAATTGACTGATCCAGTTATTCTTTTAATTGAAGACTAATTTCTAACTAGCTAGTGAGTTCATGGTATTAACATCTACACACACACACACACACATCTGCCTTAATTAAAAAATTGAATTTATGTTTTTGATATTCAATAATGCACCATATGCATTGAAGTTTGAAGAAGTTCCAAAACAAAAAAGGTTATTCATCGTCTCAAATAGAAAAAATTACGGCTTAAAAAGGAAAAGAAAAGGTTATTAAGAGCAAATCCTCTCAAAAAGCAGGTTGTGTAAATAGAATGGGCCTGGTGATTGACAATTATTGCTCCATATGAAGCCCACTCCAAATTTAAAAACCCATCACAATGGCATCTCTATCTCTCTCACATGCAATTCGGCCTAGAAAATCATTTTTCCTAGATCATCTACGGTGAAATTAATATATATTTTACTCTTTCCTTTCTAAAAGTTTGAAAAATTTATAAAAATAGCTATAAAACTTTTATAATTTTTTAATTTAACCCCTCAAAGTTTTTTCAATTATAATTAGCCAAACACCCTATTTATGAACTAAATTACCCTCACCACTTTTATCAAATTTATAAACGTATGCCATCCAACATAACTAAATACTCTTAACCCTCAGCAACTTAACAAACCTTCACCACTCGCAACAAACTTCATCACCTTTAATAAATCAACAAATTTCATCAAACAAACACTGCATAATCGAATATATAATCATCAATTGGAGGGCTTCTTAAGGTTAGTTTATACTCTTACACAATATAATCCTTTAATCTATTGATTTTATCAACTAAATTCAAAATTAAAGTGAGTTTTTGTTGCAAATGTTGTTATTTTTCATTCATAAAACAATGAGATTTGTTAAAGTACTTAGTTTGAGTTGAGAAATAAAGATAAATCATTGAAAACATAATAAATCGAGTAAAAAACGAAGTCTAGAACAAATGAGACAGACAGTAGGACAGGTGTCTGTCGCACTGTTTGTCTCACTAAATTTCAAATATTTTCGAAAGTAATAACTTGGACTATATATATTTGTTTTAGGCGTATAATATACTGTTTCGAAACTTACGACGAGACAAATCAAATCCAAAATCATATACCCCATTTCATTTTATATAAATATAGTGCATATCCAAATTATTATTTTCTCACTTTATAATTGAAGGTTAGGAGGTAAAAATAATAACACAGGAATCACATAACCTTACTTGTCGGTGGGATTTCAATTGATGATCGTCGCATGCTATATGCCTCACGAGCTCTTTGCTTTTACCTAGAACCATAAAATCGCACATCAGTAAAAAAAAAAATCAGGGCATTGGGTCGCTTCATTAATTAATACACTGCACGGATTATTGCTACTAATTTAAAGCGAGCATTGATGAAATCCAATGTACTTAATCCATTATATATAAATAACTTTATTTTCAAAAACAATTTTTTCACTAAACATAAAAATTATTATTGTGATTAAAATGTTAATATAAGAAAAAATAATATAAGTTTGATTCATTTAATCTCCTTGAATAAAAATTTAGTTTTTAGATAAAAATATATTTACAACAAATAAATTAGTATGAAATTTTAAAATAGGTTGTATATCTCCAATAAATTAGCATTAACAGCAATGTCATAATTTGAGTAAATTTGTCCCTTGTTAAATCCTTTTCAGATTCATTCAAGTAGCTCATCACTTGTAATTGTCTAAATTAATGTTTGTAAGTCATCATTTAATTTGATCATACCCAATTGCTCTGGTTTGTAATACAATGTGGCCAGACATACTTTCAAACACAAATACCCCACAGCACTCACCCACATGTTTTTATGAAAATAAAATATAAATATTTAAATAATATGTTGTACTTATCCAATGTTCCCGTTCACAAGAAATTTCAAGAGAATAAGAAATATAAAAGCCAATTTCTTTATGTAGATCCATAAGTAGTAGTTCAAATTCACATGAAAACAATGATTTCATAATAATTTGTTAAGATTAAAAGAAATCAAAGCGGATAAGAAAAAAATCGCCAAGTGCCAACCAGACATGCATTCCCCTTAGGTCATGTTTGCGGAAAATGATCCTCTCCTGATCTGATCTCATCTGAGCTTTTTAAGATCTCATGACATGTGTATTTGAGTGGTAGTGTATGGATAAGATTCAACTTCTTTTATTTTTTTATTTATTAACTACCAATCAATAAATGAGTTATTTGCTCAGATTATGATCAGATCAGGAGAGGATCCTGATCCCATGTTTGCTTGGGGGTAGAGGAGTGGGGAGAGGGAAAGAATTTAATTTCTTTTCCACTTTCCAATGTTTGGTTGGACCAAATTCAATGGAATTGAATTTCCATTAAAATTCAATTTCCATCAAATTGAAGAATTTGTATTCCTTATTAATGGGTAAGGATTTCAAATTCCTCATCTATTTGAATATAAAATTCCAATATTATCCTCTAATAAAATTAATTTTAAATAAAAAAGTGCAGATAATTTATATTTATTTTCTTAAATTAATAGAATAATTTATTTAGAAAAAAAAGAATTAAGGAGAATCGCCGGATTATCGCCGGAGAGTCGCCGGAGTTTCGCCGGAGATGCATTTCACCATCAAAACCGGTATCAATGGAATCCTCATGAGCCGATCTACAACTCTATAGAGTTAAAAATGCTAATATACATTGTTATTTACCTCAAATCTTGTTTAAATGTTTAGAAAGATTTTGGAAAAAAATTAACTCTCATATTTCCAACTATATAGTGTATTTTCTGCAAAATTAATACTTCCAATGAGTAGATCGTCCATTTCTGATCATTATTATGTATTTAGCGCGACGAAAGATGGTGGTCAACGGTGGTCAACGGTGGTCAATGGCGGTGGTCAACGCCGGCCAACGCCGGTCAAAGAAGGTCAACGGTTGCATAATTTTTTATTTTAAAAAATAAAATTTTCTATGTAAATAGATAATTTTAATAGCATAACATATTATTGTTTTCAATAATTATAAATATTTAGAAACTAAATTAAACATATAACTAATTATGCAATGTTACTTATTTTGATTATAGAATAATAACAAATTAATTAATAATATAATATAAAATTAATTATTTTGTTATCAAGTTATTTTCTATATTAAATTAATTCATAATTTAATTATTTTTTATTTGTTAATAATATTAACATTAAAGATAATGGGTATATTTGTCCCAAAAAAAAATATGTAATTTCTTTTCCTTTCAAATTTAATGTAAAAACAAACAAGGGTAATTAATTTTTGGAGTCTTCTCCTCTCATCACCTCTCCACTCCTCTCCTTTTTTCTCCTCTCCTCTCCTCCACTTTCTTAAAACCAAATACCACCTTAGAACATCTCTAAAAAACTCTTCAAATAAAATTCTATTTTTTATTTGAAAAGCCATATCAATATTAAATATTTCAAAATACATGTTAATTTAGATTCTTCAAATAAGATTTGTTTCTCACTCTTTAATATTGTCGAGTGAGTTTCTCTCTCTTCTATTAATATTTTATTATTATTTATTAAAAAAATAAGACTGTAATAATTATTATTTATGTTTCCTTTTAAAAATATAATAGTGTGAAAGATTTGATAAAAATAATATTAAATTATTTTTATTTGATGAGTCTTTTAGAAGAGTTTATATTTTTCTATCCACTTATTTACCACATTAATAAATAATTTAATATTTTAAAAAATAATTTAAATTTTTTTTTAGAAATACTCTTAAAATTATTATAAAAAAAAAAACCAGTGATGTTGCCTGTAAAACAATATCGAACAGGATTGCATCGGTAGGATTGGCACGTGTAATTTACGGGGATCAGCATCTAATCAATAAAAAACTGCCACGTATCGTAATTGATTAATCTTAATCCTATCCTGTTGAGCGCAATGATATTACACGACTCTGCAAATATTACCGTATCCGTGTCTAATCGACTTGACGACGTGGGAGTTCGGTGAAGGAACTGGTATCACCGACAAGCAGTGGATCAATTACTTCATTTGATTGGTGGATTTGGTAGTCGTGTGCATCGCCCTGGAAGATCTCCAACGACACCATATTTTCGCACCAAATCACCTTTACACCATTTTGTAAACGATCTCCAACGAGACACCATAATTTGCACCAAATGGTATGACAAGATTGCACCAAATATGGTGCAACACTATTCATTTGGTGTTAGGGGAAAAAAGTCTCAAATATCCTTATTACTTTTTTTTATTTACATATATGTCCTATTTTATATAATATTTTAAATTATTATTTTTTTTAATTTTTGAATATTATAATAATATTTTAAATAAAAAAATTCAACACAAAAATTATTAATAATAATAATAATTAACAAAATTAAATGCCAATAACATTAATTACTAGATTACATATTACAAAATAAAAATTAAAAAATTAAATTAACACAAATTAAAAAAGCTACTGCTACTAGCATAAATAGAACAATGATTTAATAATCTTGGAGATCATTATTAGATCATTCAATATCATCAAAATATTGCCCAAAATTATTGGAAGTATTTTGAGATGCTTGCTACTTGAGATCTTTTCTCAAAAATCTTAATTTGTTCATCTTAAAATATTGACGTAGTTTCTGATCACCGATCGAATTTAAATCTTTAAGAAATTTTATTTTTTGTGATATGACCATCTCTAATTTTTTTCTCATTTGGGCTAGACTCATTTGAATTTAGTAATTCGAATAACTAGAGTATTATTATTGTTATTGCATTTTTCTATCTTAATGTAATGTTTAATTTCATAATGTAGTAATTTAGTTAATTAAATGTAAATTTAATAATTTTATTTATTTTTTGTTAATTGATATAAAATTAATTATTACTTAATTATCTATATTAATAATTATATTTATTGTGTTAATTAAATTAATTCTTAATGATTAAAAGAATAAAAAGAAGAATATTCTTTTTGGTGTAAAATTTGGTGTAAATGGATTGGAGATGAAATAGTAAGTTGGTGTGAAAAAGGTACATTTTTAGTGTTGGTGTTACACCAAAATGGTGTTACCCATTGGAGATGGCCTAAGACCCTAACAAGTAACAAGCATAATAATGCTATTTTTTAAGTCAAACACGAATTGTTATTACGGTACTGGGTTTAGTGCTCCCCAATTTATATTTAATATAATTTCAGTCATATAAAATTTATTCACAGTTCTACCCGATCATACTATCTAAAAAAATATATTTAAATTTACATTTAATATAATTTCAGTCATATAAGATTTAATTATAAGTTACAATAAATATGGCTTTGAAGTATTCTTATTATTAAGCTTAATTTAGGGAGATTATTAGTCTTTATACTGAAATCAATATATAATATTTTTTTTTTATAATAGTCAATAATTTTTTGACACTATAATTTTATAGTATTATTATTATGTTTAAATATATTTTTATTTATATTTATTATTAATTAAATAAATTATATAGTCCTTATGGAGTCCCACCCCAAAAGGGTAAGTTTTGAATATTTTTTAGAAAATGAGGGAAAAATTAATTTTCAAATTCTTATTGGGTGGGATTTGGTTTTGTAATCCCCCACCCCCCCCAATCCCCATCATATATGAATATTTTTTTAATCTTTGTTCAATAATTTTCGTTTTATCAATTACAATATTAGTTAATAAATTTTCTTTTTATTTTGACTTAATACAAAGAGGTTATAATTAAAAGAAAATACTACATTATAATTCTTATTTAACCCTAAAACATTAATATATTTTCTTATCTCTCTTAAGATGTTGCTCTCTTTAAATATTTTTTAGTTTGGATATTATTTTAAAATATTGTTTCAACCTTTTGGAGCTTTTTTTTAAATAATTTAAATATTTTATAATATGATAATAATTTTATTTAAATCTCTAATTTTTAATTTAATAAAATCATTTATCTATGCATACTATAAAATAAGTAAAATAGGGACTGCGATAAGGAAATCATTCTCCATATGGGGATTCTCATCCGTCCTCACCCCCCCCCCCACCACAACTAAATTTATTGAGAGATGGGGTGGCGGTGCTATAGATTATATAAACAAAATTTAAATAAAAAATTTTAATAGTAAAAATAAAAAAAATTTAAGTTTTAATGTGAATAAAAAAATGAATAATCAGATGTTTTTCTTATATTTTGTGTTACTTTCAAACATCTTTCCTTATTATAAATATATATTTTATATTTCTAAAAATAAAGTATGCAGCAAACAACTCAATTACCCTTCTTTCCCTTTAAATTTTTCATTCAAAGCAATTATTAACTATTATAAAATTATTAAGAAAGTAAGTCATTTGTATAAATTTAAATAATAAGGAACCTGGGCACCTGGCAATCTCTCTTAATCTATTTGAATCTCATATCAAATCGAAGCATTAAATATAACCATTAACAAGGATATTAAATAAATATATTATATTTGTAAAAATAAAATATTAAGCAAATAACGCATTCATCCTTCTTTCACTTTAAATTTTTTATATTAAAGAATTATACTATTAAAAAAATTAGTCATACTTATTAATTTAAATAAAAAGAGAACTGATAATCTCTCGTAATTTATTTGAGTCTCAAACCAAATTGAAATATTAAATGTAACTATCAGGAACTCACCTATGTTGCAACCATTGCAACATACCACTAATTTTGTCCTTTTGTAATTTGATTACACCACACTACCTTATATTTTCTATAAAATTAAATAGGTACTAAAAGTTATAAATTTTTACATATAAGTCATTTCTTGGGATAAAATAGCTTTTGAAAAGAATTTTAATTATTTTTATTTTATCATTATTATTATATAATAGTATTGCTATTAAATTTTATTATTTTTATTTATTTTAATATCATTATTTATTATTATTACTATCATTAATAATAATATATTATTATTATTATTAAAATTTATTACTTTTATTATTTTAATTGTTATTATATTGTAATTAAATCATTATTATTAATATTAATATTATTGTTATTATTAAAATATATTTAACTTTATTATTTTAATTATTGTCATTATTTATATTATTATTGCCGTTAATTGCATAGTTGTTGTTGTTGTTGTTGTTGTTGCTATTATTATTATTATTGTTGTTGTTGTTGTTGTTTTAATTATAATATATACAAATAATATTTGGGACATAATTGACAAAGAGCATTTTAATATATTATGATTCTAAAATAAAGGGAATACTATTTATTGTGATTCCAATTTCTACAGTTCAAGTAAAATAACTTATTTTGATTTAAATTTCGTATTACGATTCCAATTCGTTTCAATTTATGTTTAGCAAATACATCATTAGAGTGTGTTTGGAACATAGTGTTGTATTATGGTAACATTAATTGATGCCAGCACACAGTGTGACCAGACACATCAGGTCAGCGGGTGTTGACTGATCCGACTAATCCTGATTTGATCACGACCGTGACCACAATTCTGTTTACCTATGTTTGGACGTTTTGAAAGCTAAATTGTGGTCCATCATATAATTCACTATAATGTGCCAATTTTTCCCTTAATTGAAATACTAAATATATTTAAATTTTTATTTTCTTAGAATAATTATAATAAAAATTAAATTAAATTATAATATTATTTTATTATATATCATATTATATTTATATATTAATAATTAATATAAAAAATAATTAAATATAATTAATAATAAATTTAAAAAATGAGAGTAGATCTAGAAATGATAGTAATAATTGGAAAATTATGGAATATTTAAGAATTTGTAGAATAAATCAAAGGATTTATTTTCTAAAGTTAGAGAGCAAATATAGACTTTATTTTATATTTAAGGGATTGTGGCTCTCATAAATAAATACTAAAACATGCATTGTAATTGCCTAATATCAATAATAAAAATCATCTCAAAAATTCCTACTTCATTTTTATTCAAATCATTTAACGACTTAACTAATAAGTAAAATAATTATTATTATATTTTTCCTGAGATTTTAGCAAACACGAGGGATTGAAATGATAATAGCCTAAGTAAGTACATCCCCACCGTTGCATTTACTTTTACCATTCTTATCTAGGATCCAATGCCTAGATAAAAAATGGACAAAAAGTGTGGTATCATACCACTGTGACAATATAGGCGGACCCAACCATTAATTAGGGGCTAGACGTACATTTAACAGCTGAGTTGATAACACTTCGTCTACGGCTCTTTTTTTTTTTAAAAATTTTTTTTTTTGAAATATTAGTTATATATTTCGTCTTCTCATGTATTATCATGTTATCATACAATTATGCAAACATACGGGGAACGTCTCGAATTAAATTTTGCATGACAAGTAGCTTCGTAGGTCACCTTGTATAAATACAAGTGGCCTGGTGTCGTTCTCCTCATCATTTTCACATTTCACATTCCAAGTACTTTTGAAAATTCTTGACTCTTCTTCTTCTTCTTCTTTTCTTCAAAGAAATGAAAACGTCACACCCCATAAACCAAGCTAATGAGAATAGCCCGTACGGAGACCTCACTCGAGAAGAATTTTACAGGAAGCATCAAATCATTCACCAAGAGAGCTTCGTGCTCAACAAAAAGAAAATGAAACTCTTCACTCAAACATGGCGCCCTGAATATTTTGCCAACCACCACCACCAGCAGCTCAAAGGGCTTGTGGCAATGGTTCATGGCTACACTGCTGACAGCAGCTGGATATCTGAGCTCACTGCTGTAGCCATAGCCAAACTTGGCTTCTTAGTTTGTGCACTTGATCTTCGAGGCCATGGCCAATCTGATGGCTACCCTGGTCACATCCCTAACATTCAACACATTGTTCAAGATTGCACACAATATTTTGACTCAGTCAAAGCCCAAAACCCTAAACAGCCTTCATTTCTCTATGGCGAATCGCTGGGAGGAGCCATTTGCACTCTTATATCTCTACAGCAAAAATACGGATGGGATGGTTTGATTTTGAATGGCTCAATGTGTGGCATTTCATCAAAATTCAAACCCACATGGCCACTAGAGAAGCTGCTTCCTGTTGCTGCATTATTTGCACCGACTTGGAAAGTCGTTGTCGCAAAGCCTGTGGCTAGTAAGTCATTCAAGGAGGAATGGAAGAGGAGATTAGTGGCCAAAAACCCTAATCGGAGGAGCTCAGGGAAGCCTCCAGCTGCCACTGCATTGGAGTTTTTGAGGGTTTGTAAGTATATAAGGATGCATTGCCACGAGCTAGAGGTTCCATTGATAATTTTGCATGGGGACGATGATGCTGTATGTGATCCTGAGGCTGCTAGGTTTGTGTATGAATCAGCTGCGAGCAACGACAAAACATTGAAGATTCTACCTGGGATGTGGCATATGTTGATTGGCGAGACTGGGGAAAATGTGGAGCTTGTGTTTGGAACTATTTTTTCTTGGATACAAGAGAGGGCAGTCAAAGCTAAAAGCTTTATAATTTGAATTTCTTTAGCTAGTTATTTATCTGATCATGAAATAAATGGGGGTAATTCAGCATGTATTACTACAGTAATTAATGTTCTATGCATGAAGTTGAGTTGATGCTCAAGTTCAGCTCATTATATATTTATGTACTTTTAACTAATATTAATGAAAGTTAATCGGTAATATAATGTGATTCATTTGCCCTTTGCACATTCATCATTATTGCCGAATTCAGTTACTGTCTAAATTAAAGAGTAATTATTAATTGACTAAGCAAGTCATTGTTTTAATTAAAGACTAATTACTAACTAAATAGTGGTAAGGTCTTGTTGATTTTTATTATCATATTTTGAAGGATAAAACCTAAAATTAGCTAGGGAAAAGTAATTTGTTTCAAGAATTGTTGATTGATTCCACAAACATCTAAGTGTTTTATTGAGGTTGGACATGTGTAGTTTCTAAAATACAGCACTAAAGTGTTTGATAAATACTAATTGCTATAGCTAACTATGGCCAATGGACCGTGCCGGCAGTTGACCCATAAGGGGACACGATGATGTTGTATGTGATCTTGAGGCTGCTAGGTTTGTGTGTGAATCAGCTGCGAGCAAGGATAAAACATTGAAGATTTTGCCTGGGATGTGGCATATGTTGATTGGTGAGACTGGGGAAAATGTGAAGCTTGTGTTTGGAACTATTTTTTCTTGGATACAAGAGAGGGCAGTCAAATCTAAAAGCTTTAAAATTTGAATTTCTTTGGCTAGTTATTTATCTGATCATGAAATAAATGGCGGTAATTCAGCATAAATTATTACAGTAATTAAGGCTCTATACATGAAGTTGAAATGATGCTCAAGTTCAGTTCATTATATATTTATGTACTTTTAACCAATATTAATGAAAATTAATCGGTAATCTAATGTGATACTTTTGCCCTTTGCATATTCATCATCATTACCGAATTTAGTTATTGTCTAAATTAAAGAGTAATTATTAATTGACTGATCCAGTTATTCTTTTAATTGAAGACTAATTTCTAACTAAATAGTGGTTAGGTCCTGTTGATTTTTTTTTTTAAGGAGACTATTGCTCATGATATTTACAATCATACAAATACTACTGAGACCTATTTACATCAATTCTGATATGGCACCGCTCAAATTTTAAAATATTTGAGGGACGTCATACTCCCATATTGGGAGAAAGACTGCCTTCACTTAAGCTCTGGGACTCCAAGGAAGGAAATATAAATTAAACCCCTGCAATGCGTCTACGGGGGCTCGAACCACTTCCCTCACAAGTGGTTAGGTACTGTTGATTTTTATTATCATATTTTGAAGGATAAATCCTAAAATTAGCTAGGGAAAAGTAATTTGTTTCAAGAATTGTTGATTGATTTCACAAACATCTGAGTTCTTGACCGGGAGGTCTGGACAAAATTTAGCTTCTAAGAGTATAAGACCAGTTGCTTTTGCTAATACTAATCATTAACTAACTGCTACTAACTACCGTTATTTACACCCATATTAAAGCCCATCTTTTTTTTTCAAGAGCCCAAATATGTTCTACGAGCATGAACCAGATGGGTCAGGCCTTCAAAAAAAAAAAAAGCCCACTAAATTTTTTTTCCCACATGTCAAGCGTGCTTAAAAAGGCTCATGTGTCGGCGTGCTTTATTCAAGTTCACATGCTTAGCGTGCTTTTTTAAGCCCATCAACATACACATAAACATAATAATAATAATAATAATAAAATCAGTTTATTATCATCATCATCATCATCATATTAATTTTTATTAAGAGAGCAATTAATATTTTATTATCATTTTATCACAATTTCACAACTATATATTTAATTTCACAATAACTAATCATAACACAGCAATACGTAAATTTAATTCCATAGATCATAATAATAATTAATTAAAATTAAAAATACAATCCTCGAATAAACAATTACAATAAGTCATTAAATAAATATCATAAATAAATTTAAATATCATAAATAACATTATTCATTTAATAAATATCATAAATAGAATTTTGTTTATTAAAATCATGATATTTACTTTTTCATTTAATAAATTATAAATATAAAAAAATTAAAATATTTATTTATTAATTTTTGATAGTCTATACTAAAAAATATATTAAAACGTTTAATTTCAAGATATTTTACTTTAATTTCATAACATTTTATATTTATTTTTTATTAAAAAAATTTATTTTGATATTATTTAAGGCCACAGCGGAGTACCAGCAGCATCACGCGCTGGTTGCCGCGCTTTTTTCAAGGCTGTTTTTGGCGCGATACATCTACCACGGCGTTCCATGCCGCCGCCTTCACCGAACATGCTCGTTGTCAAAACATGCTACGTAATCACCCTACCCATCTCTAATCAGAATCTTGTGTTATATTAACGCGATTTTTACTTGTATTATAAAAAATCTTTTATATCATTAATAATTATATCAAAAATATTATTTAAAATAGATTTATTATATATTACTCACTTTTGTTTCATAGTTATATATTTTTTTTTTCACAACAGCTGTACCTTAAAATGTACAGCACTTTAATTCCAAACGCACCGTCTATACAACGAAACAACTACCTCGTGGAGTTCGTGGCAATGTGGCATTAATATTGGGATGCATATGGATGTCGGTACTAAATATTTAGTTGTGAAAACGTAAGTGCCCATTAAGATGGATGTGGGGATAATACTAAACATCGTGTTTCATGTGTTTTAGAATTAGAATTTAGAAGGTTGCTGCTACCCTATGAATCAATTATTCATTCATAGCCCGCGAAATTTGACTATTTGAGTCAAGAAGACTCGAGACATGAGCGGTCCTCTCTATTTCTTTTTTAATCTCTGTTAAGGAGTAGTTGTTAATTGGGCCGAGCCAGCATGACACGTGATTAGTCCAAGGGCTTAGTAATGCTTCGTCAGAAAGAATTCTGGTCAAGCGGTTGGTAAAGAACTAAAAATTTCGGGGCAATAAAGTAATTTTACTCTTTGATTAATGCGCGATTAATAGGTTATGGGTCAGGTCAATATCGAAATATTGATTGTGTTTTTGACAACGAATGCTCGAACGACACCCGAGACTTAGCGGATTAAAATCAATGGACATACTATCACTTCGGCCTCTTTCCTTCCGGTTTTTAAATACTAAACCTAGTTATTGTCACACCCTTTTCAATATCTTCAAAAGAATAATTAAAATATTCAAAATAATCTCGTCCCTCTGTCTTGCAACTATGAAGTTATTATGCATTACTGATTTAACACTTCAAGTGATATAAATTCGTAGATTATTTATTTTATGTTAATGGTAGATTTCTTCGATTTTTATTCTTTTTGAATTTGTTTACAATAATATATTTTTCTTTTTATCTAATGATTAATAATAGAATTTTAAATAACATAATTTTATTATTCATTTGAATCCTCTCTACGTCAAGAATCTCTCTTCTACATGGCAATGGGATTATTATAGATTGCTTCGCAGGGATTTCAGATGAGACATAACGTCTCTCCGAACTTCATCTCTCCTTATTTTCCCAGTTGAGGTAAGCGGAAATGGCTTCCTCCATAATACAAACAGTCTAGGTGTTTTGAACCTGCAGGACAATTTGAGAAACAGTGAATAAACCATGAAACATTGATTCAGGTCCAGCAACGCCACTGTAAAATTTGAAACACAGTACCCAGTTAAATTCTTCTCCCGGCAGTGTTGTCGGAGAACCTCACTGGATAAAAGAAGCTCTTTGGTTTTAGAGGATTGATCACAATTGCTTTCAGACCACTGCCAACTTTCTCTTAATCTAACACAAGCAACCACCATTTCTGTAAACCGAGCATTTGGAATTCCCACGACGACAATACCAATGACTCCTGGATGTTGTAATAGGACTGCCTCTACCTAATATCACCAAGCAAGTACACTAGATGATTTAAGGACCATAATTCCATAAATTTAGTTGGAGATCAATAATGACCTGACGCTACAAAAATGGAGCATTGGGCGACTATCAATTAGAGTTACCTCTTCAGGGTAAACGTTCTCCCCACCACTCTTGATACGACCATTTCTTCGACCAATTAGCCATACATTACCACCATCATCAATGGATCCAATGTCTCCAGTGTCAAGCCAAACCTCACCAGTGGAGACTGACGGTTTCGCAAGAAATTGATCCCAATATCTTAGCATTACATGGGGGCCTCTAGTCTGTATTCTTCCAACATGAGAAGAACCATCACCGCATACCTTTAATTCAACATGTGGTGCAGGCTTGCCAACGCAAACACCTTGTGGTTGGTGAACTGAATTCGATGTTACATTACCAAATGCATGTGGTAGCCGGCCGGGGGTTTCAAGTGTTGGATCATAGAGAGTCATGAATGTCAGTGATGAAGACGTCTCTGTCAACCCTTCACATATTACAAAGCAAATGCAAGAGCGTGAACACTATTAAAACTTGTAAATGGAGAGTTTGAAAGAATTAGAAAGAATGTCCATTACTTCACTTTCACATAAATTGAGATCAAGCTCCCTATAAGTATAGACAAGTCAAGTAGAGCTAAGCTTGGTCAGACCTGTATGAGAATGAACTTGGTTTTGTTCAGTTGAGCTTCTCTTTGTACAACGGTTCTCATACTAGTTGACAGCCTAATTGATCATTAGCAAGAGTCTCCTAAGTTTAAAAACCTTATTCAAACTAATAAAGGTTGAATTCTTGAATTGAGGAAGGTAGTTAAGCCTAATTCAAAAGTAAAGAAAATAGATAAAATTTATCCCATACAAATCCTCTAACGGTTTCCTAGCTAATGATCTGAGACTAACATACTCCCCCAAATTGACTGCAAGGTCCCAAAAGTATCCAACTCCCATTGCCCAGAGCTTTGTCAGTTGAATCCATCTTTGCATATGTTAATATACAAGTGCTACAGTATCTTCAAAGAAGCTTCCAATCATTAGATAATTACAGTATTTCATCAAAAATCATTTAAAGCAGAATTTTTAAAAAAAATTATTTAAAAGAAAAGTGGGATTAAGGAGGCCCACCATAAGCTGAAATAAGCCTAGCTTTGGGGAAATAATTGGTGGCTTCTTTTGTAAGCTCACTTGACAGACCTCCACCGCCATTTAGTATCTTCTTCACACTATCCCTTCCTTTACAAGTTTTCTTCACCCTGATAAAATAGGAACCAATTCAATTGATTATTATGCTATAATAATAAAATCACCAGCATGTGGCCATTAAGGTCATGTAAAGATTCTTCTTAGATTACACATTTTCTAATTTCGACAACCAATTTCTTAGAAGTAATAAAGCAAGTAACAAACCATGATTCATTAGAATGTATCCCCTACCTAATTAGGGTAACTAGATCAGCCATTATTGCAGGGACAGTGATTAATGAAGTCACGCAATGCTGTTCTATGGCTTCAAGGGCAGATTTAGATTCAAACTTTGGTGTGAACACGTGGCAAGCTCCGACCATTAGCAAGGTCATAGCTGATGACAAACCACCAATGTGGCATAGTGGAGCAGTATGCAAATAAACCTGCAAAACCAACACAACAAAGCTGCATAGTCATTCTAAAGCTCTATCCTAAGTTCAGTCCGGCTTTAATATAAAACTTCACCCTGCACACCATCAGATCTAGTTATCTCTATCATCCTGCAAAAGCAATATCCTCCAGATTACACCCTGAAATTAACATGAATTGCTCGAGGAAATGCGTACATCATCCTCACCGTAGCCAACGATGGCAATTTTTGCAAGTGATTGAACAATTAAAGCTGAATGACTTATGACAACTCCCTTAGGCCTTCCAGTGGTCCCTGCAGCCAAGAAAAAATGAAGCTAAAACTCCATTTTCAAGTCAAATATTGAGCAGGTTAATGATGCCTAACAGAGAAGCTTTAAAAGGAAAAAAAGGAAAAAAAAGAAAAAAAGCAAGCGATCGTTGCTTTACATTGTACTTGATAGGCAACTGATATCACATAATATGCATGTACATCTCAAAACATCTAATAATCCCTCCCAGTTCAGTAGATTTCGATCCCACAAAATTTTGTGTGGTCTAATCTGTTGAAAACTTGTAGGGACTGTAACAGTGAGAAACAAGACATACAGAGCACACGTAGTTCTGAGCATTCTTTTGAAAATAATGCTTTCTTGAACTTGTGTACATATGCGCCTTAAATAACAATACATATAAAAGAAATAAACTTTTACCTGAAGTGAAGCATATTATAACAGCTCCTTCAGGTGCCCAAGAGTGAGTAAATGGCAGAGATCTTTGGGAGTACCCCTTAAGTATATCAGTAGTTAACACTGGCAAAATGGAAGAAAGCAACAATAACATTATTACGAGCAACTTGGTGAAAGAAACGTATGTAAGTCTAGTATTAGATGGGTATCGTATACTAATAAGAAGTGAAAGCTCACAAGAAAACTACATACTGTCCTGTTTGTTCACAAAATCAGATGAAGCGGAGCCCAAAGAAACATGCCACCTCAAAGAAGGTATTGCATTATGCTGGAGCTCCAAGTACCAGGAATCAGAACTCCCATCAGTCACCAGCATTACTGGCCTTATAGATGTCATTGCCCAACTCGCCTCTTTGAAACTCTGGAGGCTGACAAGGCTAGAATCAGATGTGCTATAACATGCAAGGTGGTTGTTATGATGCCAAATAACTTCAGCACACGGAAGTCATTAGACAAGTTTTTTAAGAAGATAACAACCATACATTTCTTTAATCCCCTGTGTGACTTCAGAGAAGCTATGCAACAGTCAACCAACTCCACATTCTTTTTTCTTACACAATCTTTAAATGTATTTTAATTAATGAGTAAATAGCTACAATACATTGTAGCCAGTTCTCAAGGTCCCAGAGTATAGAGTCAATTAAATTTACGAGAAGTGAAGTCATTTTACTCACCCATCGGTAATTAAGAGGAGCTACTATGCCTCCAATGAATGCAACAGCTAGGATCCACTCTAAATACCATTCACTGCAACTAAGTCCGTGCTCGTTAGCGTCTAGCTTACAAGTAATGGTCAAAGCTAATAATTACAAACAAATATGAAGCATGGAGCTCACAAAAAAAACGTGTAAAGA
This sequence comes from Citropsis articulata, assembly GCA_030449925.1. NCBI lineage: Eukaryota > Viridiplantae > Streptophyta > Magnoliopsida > Sapindales > Rutaceae > Citropsis > Citropsis articulata. The sequence goes on along the minus strand of JASUUH010000085.1, from coordinate 1,095,368 downwards.
TAAATAAATAAAAACGTGTAAAGTTTAAAAAAAAAGAAAAGTGCTCTAATGCAAAAGTACTTCTGAACTTAGCCTTTACTCGATTTCAAGAAATTAAGTTGACAAAATTTTCTATTTTTACATTTGAAAACTTATTTAATAAAGCAAGAAAAGAACGATGGCTTCTATTCAAACTTCAATGCAATAATAAATATGCTCAATTAGCACAGTAATTCTGTTACAAATACTCGGACTCGTTCAACTAAAACGACGCGTTTTGTTTTCTAAAACTGAAAAGAAAAAAAAAAAAAATTTCTGCAATCATATTATTCTTCAGTTCAAACATCAAAAATCAGAAGTTTCGATCATTCCGTAAACAAACCAACTTATTTCAAAAACGTGTTTCGCGAAGTTGAGCACAGGAAGTGGACCTGTTAAGGGCAGAGATGGCAACTATGTCACCGGAGCGGAGGCCGATTTCAAGAAGCCCGCGCGCCAAGTTCAAAACGTCTTGAACGAACTGCTGGCCGGTGTTATGGCGGTTGCCGCTGATTGTGACCACAGAATTTCTCTTGACGGTAGCTATGCGGCTTAAGCAGTGGCAAATGTGAGCCTGCGAGTAATTAGCCATTTTGCTCGCTGATAATTTAGGAATTTCGGAAATTTAGTTGGGATGATTGATGTTGTGAGGAGGAGGAGAAATTGTTGGTTTCGAAAATGAAAATGAGAATGGAGCTTGAAACTTGAAAGCGCGGGTTCTGTAGAATTTATTATCCTAAGTGGATATCGTATCACTCATATCATATCCTCTCTGGATGACTGAACTGATGGTCTCACCAGCGGCTGATTTTAGATGTGTCACCATAGAGCATTATTGGCACTTATGTTTGATGCCTTCTTTCTTGGCCCAAGCGTATTTTGGACATGGGCCATATGGGCATTGCAAGGACAATTTTGATTTAGTGGCACTATCAGCACCCCTTAAAAATTCTCATAACATGACACTCCCCCTTTATAGTTTATATTTTCCCATTCCAGCTCAGTTGAAATAAAATAAAGAGTGGAGCTGTTGCCACCGTCTCAAAATCCTCCTGTAATCCCTTCTCTATACTAATGAAGTAATGAGGCCCCATGAAAATATATTATGATATATAAATATCTTATTACACCCATTTTCAATTCTAAAAATAACCCTAATGTACTCTTCTTGGTTAAACCCTAGTGTAAATTGTTCAAACCACATACCAGCGTGAATCTTATTGCTAAAAAATTTAATGGTTAAAACAATTTTTTTGAAAAAAAAAAAAAGCCAAAAACTCTTAAATCCCAACTCATTCACCATTCAGGTTGTAAGCAGTCTGATAATTCTTGTTATTTTCGCACACTCTTTATACTTTATATTGCACGTGCAACATCACTCGACTTTAGCCGAGTGGGTAGAACCCTGCTTTCACAAATGTGAGGGCATGAGTTTGAGCCCTCACAATTGTGAGTGCACACATTGTGAGATTTAATTTTCTTCCTCAATTTGAGTGAAGACAATCTTTTCCATTTCGAAATTTAAAGTAGAATAGACATTACACGAATATTAAAGAATATAAAATCTGAGCTGTGTTATATAAGATTTGTAATTTATAATTTAGTTCCAATAATTGACTGATTGTAAATATTAATATGGGAGATTGCCAATTTCCCCTCTATAGTAATTAACATATACCATTTCCCCCCCTGCTGTTTTTATAATGGCCAAAAACCACCCTGATAGTATAAGTTTATAATATTACTCTTATTTTTAACTACTCTTTTATTTATATTTATTATAAATTAAATAAATCACATGAATAGAAACTAAATAAAAAATTAAGAATTAAAAACAAGAAATATATATTTTGATATGAGCAAAAACATTAATAATAATTTTTTTCTTGTACTTATTTATTTTTTGAAAATTTTCTTATAATAAATATATAAGAAAACTATTATAAAATGATAAAAAAAATTATTATAAGATAAATAATAAAATATTTTACCTATACTTTTTACATTTAATTTTAAAATATTACAAGATGTTTATTATAAGAAAATGTTCACAAAATAAATAATTACAAGAAAAAAATTTTATTATTAATTTTTTTCTCATATCAAAACATATAATTCTTGTTTTTAATACTTAATTTTTTTATTTAGTTTTTATTCATGCGATTTATTTAATTTATAATAAATATAAATATAAGAGTAGTTGAAAATAAGGGTAATATTGTAAATTTATACTATCATGGGGGTTTTTGGCAATTATAAAAACAGCATGAGGGTAAATAGTATATGTTAATTACTGTATGGGGGAAATTGGCAACCTCCCATATTAATACAGTAAATTCATGAAATATGAGTTGTGATTTAAAAAATAATCTCATATAATTCTAAAAAACAAATTTGCACGTAATATAGAAAGATTAAATTTATGGTGTGCCTCTAATGATTGAGGCTCATCTCTTGCAGTGATTTGCTTCTATCTAATGAAAAACTTAAACAATGTCATGAGTTTTGAGTTTTATTTGAACATGTGTTTTATTAGCTATGGTACAAATTAATTAGTTTTTCAGTAGATATGTGAAATTTTGTGTTTTTTTTTTATTGTGTTGGGAGGGGGGGTAGATTGGTAAGTTATTCCTACTCTCAAGTCCGCTACAACATATTTATTTTCGTATACTTCTTCCCATAAAATTTTCTATGGGCTTAAATAGATATGTTGTTGTCTTTTTAGATAATTTTACTAAGATTAACATCGCAAAAACAAAAGAGGAGTTTCAAGAGAACTTTGAAGTTGTGGTAATAGTTCCTCTCTTGTAGGGTACTTTTAGAGTATGCCTTTTGAGTTTTGACACCCTTCAAAATTCCTCATAAAATCACTCTTTAATTAAAATTATTTAAATAACCTGACAGAAATTAATTCATGTATTGTTTTGACTTTTGAATGAAATTTCAATTAACACCTAGATAAATTATTCATTTAACAAATTATTTAACACCCATCCTATTTCATAATTTATATTTATATTTATATTTTAATTAAAAATAATTTTTGAAAAATTTTAAAGAGTTTAGAATTATGAAGATGGAAATTATATACTAAAAAATTTTAAAATAAATTTAATATTTTGGGACTTGTATGCAATTTGAAAAGAAATATCTTTTATGGGTAGAATACCAAAACTTTTGATGTAAAGATGATTAATTTTAATAAATGTATTTATATTTTATCAATTGCATTAAGAGTATTTTAAAAATAGTGATGTGTGTTCTGTTAAGTTTAGGGGGGAGTGGGAATCACACTCCGTGGAACCCACTCTTTTTTGAAGTGGGGAGTGAGATTCCTACTTCAATGGGGAGAGGCGGGAGTGGAAATAATATTTAATAAAATATTAAATAATATTTTATCCTTCCATTTTTATTAAATAATATTTAATAAAATAAAATAAAATAATATTATATTTATTTAAATTATTTTATTATTTTATTTTATAAATCATATTTATTAAAAATAATAATTTATATTACATCTAAGTTAAAATTACTTAAAAATAATATTATTATATTAATAGAGAATTAACAATATTACTATATATTCTTTTTATTTGAAAATATAATATTATTATATTTATTTAAAAATAATAGTATTATATTTATTTAATATTAGTAATTAATAATAATCAATATTTTATTCTAAAAAATTAATTTTATATTATTAATAATAATGTTTCATTTGTGTTGCTCTTAATAATAATTTTTTATTTACATAATTAAAATTAAAAAAAAATTATTTACATAATTAAAAATATTAATAATTATTATTATTTTACAAATATAATAAAATAAATATTTTATTTTTAAATCTATTTTTTTATTAATTTTATAATTAAAAATTATAATTCTTTAACTATGGGTAAAACTGTAATTTAAAATCATTTACTCCCAATTCCATACTCTCATTCCAGTGTAAGTAAACAACCTACTCCTACTTCCACTCAATACTTCTAATTCTAGAATTCACACTTCTCAGGATTCCCATTCCAATCCAAAATGTAAACGCAGCATTAGAGGAGTCTTAAAAGCGGCACTCGATTTTTTATTACAATTCGTTACACCCACTCATTGACATATGCCAAATATAACGAACTCTCCAAAATTTAATGCTATACTTAAATAGTTACTTGTACATAAAACTATCGCAGATACAATGTTAATTGAAAAAATTAGTATTGAAAACGAAAAAAAAATTGGAATTCTTTGATTTTCTAGGTGAAATTTTTGTCTGAAAATGAATGAAAAAAAAAATATAAAAGCTGAAGCACACCAATGCTCCTGCAGGCTCTTCTTTTCTTTCTGATTTCTATTTTCATCCCTTTTAAATAGGGATGGCAACATTCCCCGCGGGGACCCATACCCGCGGGGACCCGATTAATTTGGGTCGGGTATGGGACCCCGAAAAGCTTTAAAATTAAAAACGGGTTTATTTCGGGGATTAACCCAAACCCCAAATATATTGCGGGTTTGGGTTTGGGAATTTTATCGGGGCCCCGAACCCGAAATCAAACCCGAACTAATGTTTTAAATTAAAATACATTTTAATTTAATCAAATAATAAAAAACTCAAATAATAAAAAAAATGTAACAAAACTCTAGATCTAAACTCATTATATATTTTAAAATGTCATTGGGACCATGATATTGTAATCTCATCCCAAGCGCCAAGAAATTCTACAGGTTTACGAAGTTCCATTGGGACCATGCATTCGCTTAAGCTTTTACTGATTACAAGCCGAATCCGAGTCCAAATTTATGCTATCGTAGCCCAATCGGGTGTTTTATACTCAATGCTAAAAGTGAAAGTTACTTCGCTTTATAAATTATCCAATAATATTACACTTTCAAATAATTTAGTAACATCTTATGAAAACTGAATTAACAACTTATCTGACATAAAGAGATTAATTGAAATTTGATTATTGATAATATATATATTTTTATTAATTAGCTGGCAATAAAATTGATGGATTTTGTAATTTTCCAGGCCTAATTATGATTATAAGCTTAATTAATATTTTCAAAGTAGATTTTGCAGCAAAATCTACTTTAAAATTCATTGTTTAACATGAATTTATATGATTAATTAATGTATTTAGATCCCACTACATAATATGAAATCATTAATTTGTTGAAATTCCGAATATTTAAAACTATTAATTTTTTTAAAAAAATCAAATGGGGATCGGGTCCCCGTTTTAATCCCCACTCAATTTGGGGATTTTCGGGGATATACCCGAACTATCCCCAACTATAATTCTTTGGGTATGGGGGCGGGTTTGGGGATTACTTCCAAATTGGGTGCGGGTTTGGGGATCATGATCCCCGACCCAAACCCGCCCCATTGCCATCTCTACTTTTAAATCTCGTCTCTGTTTGTGATTTTGCAGTGAAGTAATATGAAAATAATGTCACTGGTTTTAATGAACAGTGAAAAAAATGAGGTGAGAAAAATCCTGCCGTTTTAAAATATTTTAAAGGGTAATAATTTGGGATTAACCCAAGCATTAGCTTCTCACATGGTGAAAGTGGTTTCCATGTACGCATTGCAGGGATTTAATTTATATTTCCTTTCTTGGAGCCTCGAACTGAACAAGATGCCTTTTCTTAATACGAGTATGGCCCTCGAATATTTGAGAGAGTTTAAAATCTAGGCGGTGCCATATCAAAATTAATATAAACGAGTAATATTTATATGATTGTAAATATAATGAACAATATTCTTTTTAAAAAAAATTTTTTTTAAAGGGTTAACAAAGAAAAGGGTTTTACGAGGGGTGCGACTAGCATCGCTCATTTTGATTGCAACATTACCCATCGAATTAGTACTAGTGGGCTCACTTGGAAAATCTTTGATGTTTCTCATTCAATATACGGGCCATGTGGAACAAGTCAGCGGAATTGATGACCTTCGACTGACACCTAAACACATTTTTTTTTTTTTTGTGATACGACGTTTTTCTTTGAAGAATAAATGGGTTCCTTCATAAAGTACAGTGAATGGCAAACACAAGTTCTCAAAGACAGAAAGTGCACCAAATCCAGTCACAATCATTACTAATTGATTACCCATTTCTTTAGCACAAAGAAGTGCTATTTGAAATATTGTTCGATTCTTACTGCTCCAACGTTGCTTCAAACTTTTTTAAGGCAAAAGTTTTGGAAAGTCACAAAATAATAAAACAATACTTGCATGGCATCTACTTTTAATATGTGCAATAGTTTTCAGAGAACCTTTTGAATTTTGCTGGAAGAATCTTATCTTAATTTGGATGAAATGAACCACATATATTTAGTAGTTGGCCAGGGCTATTTTAGATTACGAATAATATATTATGAATCAAAATCACACTTAAAGTAATAAATAGTAAAATCACAATCACACATAAAGTAATAAATAATAAAAAAATTATTATAACTTTAATCGGTTATGAAAAAGTATTTTATCTTAAATCCTAATAGTTTTGTACCTATGTAGATGGTTTCGGTTTTTTTTTTTTCTCTTAAATTATAAAGTAACAACGATACTCTGAAATGACAGTAAGGTGAAAAAATAAACAAGCATCAGAAAATCAAATTATTATTATTATTTTTAATTCGTTCGTTTTGTTTTTTCCTTTTTCAAAAAGAATACAGTAAAAAACAGTGTCCGTTTTTGCTTTAGCAATGAAAGACAAAAAAAAAACTATCGGCGGTGCATAGTTGTTTCAAGTCCCCGGTCCCGACAAGAAATCACGCGTTATTTGTACTCAGACACTTCACTAAATTCCAACAGTTCCCATGTCCCACAGACCACATCGGTCAAAAAAATGGAAAGCTAGAGAGAGCATAGAGAGAAAAACTTTAACCACAAAAAACGACGCCGTTGGCGTTGGGTCGTAATATCATTTATAATGCAAATTTTGATCATAATAAATTAAAGAGGTCTGCACATCTGAGAGTTTACCAAAACAGATAGAGAGAGATGGTTTCCTCCACGGTGATCAGCGCGTACATGCCGTTGATCACAATAATTCTGATCAGAGCAACACTGTCGAGAGAACTACGGCCGTCGGATCACGGACTGGAGTATCAAAGTCCACCGCCGTTGAGAGAGAAATCCTCGCCGCAGATGACGTCGTTTTTCGAAGGATCGTCGTCGCCGCCGCCGTCCCCGCCGACTAGGTTCGCATTGCCGACAGCGATGAATTCAAGCACTGACGACACGTCGTGGTGGAGCGGTGGCGGAGGTGGTGGTAGGGACCACGTGAGGCACGTGATGTTGGTGGCGACTGTGGCGTGCGGGGTCACGGGTGCGGCTCTTTTAGTTGCTTCTGCTTTCATTTATTTTTACAAGTCCCAAAATCGTAATTCTTCGTCATCGACGTGTCTTAATGATAGCACCAATAATAACAGAAAGTAATGCGGCTTAGCTTAGCTTGAAAGCAGTTCATTTTGTTTGTGTTCTATCGAGTACTACTCTTGCTTTCTCTCTTCTTTTTCGCTTTTGCTTACGAGGATTAGCACTTTTATTTTCTAATTAATTTTCTGTAAATTTTTGTAGAAAATTCGATAATGGAATTGCCATTGTTATAATGCCACCGTTTTACTTTTTTCTTTTTCTTTTTCTTTTTCTTTTTTGTCAGATCAAATAATTGAATGCAGTGGTTAAGGGCCGGTTATGTGTATTTACAAGTCAAATAAACTTTTAGTAGTAATCTTTAATGTTTTCTATAATTGTGATTATTATACATTAGTGGAATTAGGATTTTTGCTAAGTTAAAGTTCATAAATATGAAAACTCAAAAAAGTGGAACAAAAATGAAATAAATAAGGGAAATTTATAAAAATAGCCAAAAAAAATTTGCTATTTTCACAACTAACCCCCTAAAGATTTTCCTATCAACATTGGCCAAAACTCTCCCCCTTTACCGAAAATACTCCTCCCATAACTCCTCCTTCTCTTTCTTCTCCTTCCTCTCTCTCTCTCTCTCTCTCACCGAATTCCTCCCAACGCGTGTTCACTTCATTTCAATTTTCCCGAGTCATTCTTAAGAACGAACATTACCTAAAATTCGATCAAGAGAAATTAAAGTCGGTCAAAACCCCAGATTTCTATTCTTCTTACATGATGAGGTTTTGTATTGTGTCACACGCGAGTGAAAATTGGACGGCGATGTGTATGGGTGAAATTGTTGGTGTGGTGCACGAGTGAGGAAGTTGCGTGGGTGTGGAAGACGCTTGAAACAGCTCACAGCGATCGCGCGACAGGCGCGTTAAACTGCGACAGTCGTCGCAAAGCGTGCGGCGCTGTCGACGAACATTTTGCGACAGCACCGTCACGAACATTTTGGTGCGACAAAGCACCTGTCGCGCTTGGAAGCAAGCGCGGCGACCGTCGCGACTTACATTTCGCGCAATGCGCTACCGTCGATTACATTTTCGGCGACGCGCCGTGACGAGCGGTGCGCGTCGACGAGTGCGGCGACCGTCGACTCAGCATTTTAGCGACAAGCTCGTGACAGATTTCAGTGCGATGCGCAGATGTAATCGCACTAAAAAGAGGAGAAAGAAAGTTACTTTTGGTTTGTAAACAAGAATAATTTGGGGAGAATACCTTATGTTTGGCTAATGTTGATAGGAAAAAGTTTAGAAGGTTAATTGTGAAAATAGTAAAAGTTTTTAAGTTACTTTTATAAATTTTCCAATAAATAAACATATCATTTTATTTTTCTCATATACTCTTGAAAATTTCTATAGCCTCGAACTAAAATTCTACATTAATTGGGATGTCATTTGTCAAAACTTTAAAAAGTTGAGGATTGACTTGAAAATGTTTTTCCTTTTGTCTTATTTGTCAAAATTTTTGAAAGAATGGGGGACTCCCTGATTGCAGAGATTGGAATCTTTTTATATATTTATAATTGATGGAATACTATATTATTGAAGAAATTTTCTCTTATCTTATCTGTCAACGTAACATGATACCATATTATTCTAGGCTAACAGATTGATTGACAGTTCGACACTGTCGGCTGGGGAGGTTATATCCAGCTCAACTTTTGCATCTAAATAAAATCTTGCTAGATTAGGATTTGAATTTTTGACAGAAAAAATTAATGCACAACAATCAATGGGGATGACATTGTGTGAAGAATCTTGTTGTTTTATTCATTTTTTTATTTAGTCAATTTTTTATTTTATTTTGATTTTGATTTAGTCCATTTAAAAATTCAATCCGAAAATCTCTGATAAGGCAGGGATGTGTTCACCACTAGATCCAAAAATGGTTGCCATGACAAAACTACTTTTAAAAGCAGTACAGGAATCATAAATTCATAAGTGGTTGGCAACTGGCAAGTGGCAACTGAAGCTGGGCTAGACTGAGCTGTATAGCCAACTGAAAAATCAATTTTGTTTTCATTAATTTTATATAGCAATAGAATTTCATTTTATTTTATTGAATAAATTGAAATCAAAATGTTATTACTACTTTCACAGTCATACCTATTCATTTTCTTTCCATTATATTAAATTATTTAAAGATTTCACATTCTCTGTCAATAGATTAGAAAGGATTTCAAAAATAAATTTTTATTATATAATTTTAATAATTTAGTAGTAAGCTTCTTTGTTGCATGGTTGTCAATCTTTTATTGAGCGTATCTATCTTGCTTAGAATTTTGTTGTTATGTTGCTTGATATATGTGATTTTTTTACTTTTTTTATATAAAACAATATTCATACCAATATTAACAATAAATTTATAAATTAATCCGGGTTGATAAAAAAAAAGTTCTAGATCCTCCTTTGGTTGTCGAGAAAAAACTTCTTTCAAAAATAATTTATGAACAAGTTTATTTTCGGTAAGTATATATTAACGGAGCCGGAAGCCAGTTGCATTTGGTTGTTGTTTGATGTTCAGGTATGCTTACAATTTTATTTTTTTATTTTTTATTTTCTATTTTCTACTAAACATGGTAATAACTGTTCCTTTTATTTATTCATTTAGTTTGGTACTCGTGGTAATCTATCTCCGTTAAATGTCAGGTTCTTCTGCGTCGGAAGAAGCTGAAAAATGGTGTTGAAGGCCCTTTCATTTATCATTATCATTATTATTTTTAATTTTGCTCGGCAAATGTCTACTAATTTGGTTCGAATCGTTCGATCTCATAATACAAACATGTAATGAGTTATTTGTGCCGTTATCGATGCGGTTAGTTTGCGTGGTCTGAAATTTCAACCAAATTATTCAATCATGGTGATGGCGGGCTCCTCATTGAAATAAGTAATTAAAATTCTCCTAATAATGTTGATTTTTTCTATGTACTTGATGGCTATTAATTATTGTTATGAAAACACAAATTCGTTTGAGAAAGGGGATAACCAAAAAAAAAAAGAGGCCCAACACATGAAGAACTATCATCTGAAGGAAATCCCACATCGGGAGAATAAAATAACCAAACATGGTTTATATACACAACGACTGCGCAGTGGGTTGTCTCTTCGGAGACATCCGATAAAATTGGAACGATACAGAGAAGATTAGCATGGCCCCTGCGCAAGGATGACACGCACAAATCGAGAAATGGTCCAAATTTTTTTTTTCTCTCTCTTTCCTAGTTTGATTTTTCTCGGAGCTGTTCGAAGAACATGTTTTTGCCATCTTGCCTTCTGAATCCTTTGTTATTGCCGTTTTAGTTAGTTTCAGTTATTGGTTTTCGATTTCTGTCTGTTTTGAAGGGAAATTGTTTGGATTATATAATACAAGTTAATTGAGGATTAAAAAGTACTAAACAATATTATCTAAATTGTAAAGATATACGGTAAACGCCACGTGTCCAAATTTTTTTTTTCTCTCTCTTTCCTAGTTTGATTTTTCTCGGAGCTGTTCGAAGAACATGTTTTTGCCATCTTGCCTTCTGAATCCTTTGTTATTGCCGTTTTAGTTAGTTTCAGTTATTGGTTTTCGATTTCTGTCTGTTTTGAAGGGAAATTGTTTGGATTATATAATACAAGTTAATTGAGGATTAAAAAGTACTAAACAATATTATCTAAATTGTAAAGATATACGGTAAACGCCACGTGTCGAAGAAATAAAGCAAATAGACGACCGTACCGGCCCGTTCCTGACGCTCAAAGTCATCGCTCAGTCAGTCATCAAACAATAAGTAGAGACAAGCTAAGCCCTCAGTTACAGTCTCCCCAATTCTTCAAAAAAGGGAGTAGGGTTTAATCTCGTCAGCCGATCGATTGATCGATCTTCACCGTTAATTGCAAGAGCCGATTAGAGGTATGTGAGTTATAATTTATATGTTAAGCTGTTGTTGTGGAGCTGAAATCACAAATAGCTTACCCACTGACTGATATTAGTGAATTATTATATAATTTTGGTTATTCCTTTAGATTGTTTTGTGATTTGGGGTAGGGCATGGAAGAGAACAAGCAGTGTGATGCCCGTTTGACATCACCCGCGGCTTTTGTGGAAGGGGGAATACAAGATGCTTGTGATGATGCTTGCAGCATATGCCTCGAACCCTTTTCTGATAGCGATCCTTCTACGGTAACCTCCTTCAATTTTCATATTCGTTTCTTTCGAGTTGTTTTTTTACATGACCTAGGCATCCTCTCTCTGTGTTAATTTCTGTTGCAGTTGACCAGTTGCAAGCATGAATTCCATCTCCAGTGCGTTCTCGAATGGTATGTCTGTTAACTTACGGTTTGAATCAGGCTTAGATTAGTTGGAGCAATTTGGGGAGAAGAAGGGGATGACTTGGTTTTTTATTGCAGGTGTCAGAGAAGTTCTCAGTGTCCAATGTGTTGGCAACCTATCAGCCTGAAGGATCCCACCAGGTTTGTATCCAGCGCCAGCGTGCTCTTCCCTATATTGTTCCTCCTACAAATAGTTAAATAATGCAATTTAAGGATTTGTGTCAATTTTGCAGCCAGGAACTACTTGAGGCGGTCGAACAAGAGAGGAGCGTTAGTGTTAATCCGTCTAGAAATACCACCATATTTCATCACCCGACTCTGGGAGAGTTTGAGTTACAGGGTGTTTGTATTCTGCCTATGCGCTTCATTTCGTCAAAAATATCAAGTAAGTTTGATTCTTAGTAGTGGCTTCATTTTAATGCTCTTTCCTTCAATGCAGTTGCCAGTGGGTGCAACCGACGCTGAACTCGAAGAACGTATTATCCAGCACTTGGCTGCAGCTGCTGCTATGGGGAGAGCACGCCACATTGGTAGAAGGGAAAGCCAGAGGAACAGATCATCTGCTCACGCTCGTCCTCAGTTCTTTGTGTTCTCAACTCATCCCAATACAAGTACTACTGACCCTGTGTCTTCATCTCCAACTCAGAGAGAAGGCGAACCAACTCCTACTGTAACAGTACCTACTCTGTCATCACCTACAGCTGCTGGGGAAGAATATCCAGAGCAGAGTACACAATTACTTTCCGCTTCAGCCTCTGGATCAAGTGCTCCTGCTTCCAGTCAACATGAAAGTACCTTAAACAATAGGTATTTACTAACCTTTGATTGCATATACTTTGATTCGTCAGTGCTATGAGAAACTATTGTTTACGGCAATAATTTATTAATTGGTTCTTACAGGAGATCTCCTAATCAGCCTTCCCCAAACAGTCAGGATAGAGCAGGACCATCAGATTTCCAATCTTTTTCAGAATCTCTTAAATCTCGATTTAATGCTGTTTCAATGAGGTGTCAATGAAATGAAACATTCAATATTCTTAAATCGGGATCTAACATCATTTTCGGAATACCTTAATCTCTACCTCATTTTCTTTTCAGGTACAAGGAGTCTATTTCAAAGAGCACAAGAGGTTGGAAAGAGAGATTTTTTTCTCGCTACAATACCGCGTCAGATCTTGGTTCTGAGGTTAGAAGGGAGGATGATGCTGGAATTGAAAGAGTATCTGGTATGATGGAGCGTCTAGAAACCAGCGACAACAGCAGTAGCACTGCTTCTGTATCAAACAGTCCAAATAACTCAGTTCCTGAATCAAACAACCAGCAAGTTTCTGAGACTGCTCATAATAATCCAATGAATGATACTAATGCACAAGGCTCGTGTGGAGCAAGTTCTGGTGCAAATTAAAATTTTGTTCAACGACATAAAGCCTTTTTATTATTCAGGTTCTTTGTCCATGTACATGAAAGATGTTCATTTAAATAACCAAACCGGTCAGTCGGTTTGTTTCACTGGTTTTTGGATATATGAATGATACGCCGTAGATTAACATGGTTGTATACCAATAACAAAGCGTACATTGAGAAGTATTCCAAAGTCCAAATATTTTCTTCGTGCTCTAGCCCATTCTCAATTAGTTTATTGATATTTTCGTGAATATCAGTTAATCTGCCTATTGATACTCAAAAGTTGTGGCTTGACAATTCCTCATAGTTTTCATTTTTTCAACAAAAACATCATCTCTTCACACAAAGCTCAATCAATCGTCAGAGTCAATTCTGCAAGGTTCCAGACTTCCAATACTAACAATGCAGTTCAAGAGAAAATTATAATCGATGTTAAATGAATAAATACCATAGAAAAGGCAGGACACGGTGTCATTGCTTGAGAATAACTCAAATCGATATTACAGATTTTTTTTCTTTTTATTCAAATGGGAAGGAGGGAGTAATTATATATAACTATTGGTCGAGAGGCATCCACTCTAGTTCTAGTTCTAATTCTCCAGATTCAACATTCTGGAGCTTGAGCGATATCTTCTGCTTCACCTTCCCATCAATAATGTTAATGGTGCTGTCCTCCAGAAGGGCATTATCATCTGATTTGAGCCATTTTCCTATCTGCATATTACCAAACATTTCGGGGTCCCCAAATGCCAAGGCTGATGTTAGCAAAGGCTGGATATCTATCTCTGCTTCTCCCATTATGTCATCTGCTGAAAATGTGTCGTGATCAAATACTTCCTGCAACATGGTAAATTTTCTAAGCTGATTAATGATGAAGTCTAAAAGTGGATCGCTAATGAGTTCACTTCATGCGAAATAAAACTGTTAACAGAATCAGAGTAAGAAGCCAAAATGTAAAAGAAAAAACAAGCTTACCAACTTTACAGGCCCATATTCCTGAGGAACTGACAGCATGAGCTCCTCATTCCAAACCGGATTCAAGTTGCTCTTTACTATAGTCGTTTGAACGGTCTAATGATATCAACAACATGGTCATCAGTTTAAAATGAAAGAGAACGCGGTCATCAGTCTAATAATATCAATTCACATCAAATGAGGCTAATATGAACTTCCACACAAGGTGAAGCTCTACTACTCTTCGAATTTGCCATCCAGAAAGGTAAATGATAAATTGTGAAAAATGGCTCAGAAAATATGTTTCCATTTTTATCTATGTTTTCATTGTGAAAATGGCTCTACGCTTGTAAAGCCTCAGAACCAAGTTCAGTCTCAGTAAATAAAAGGGCTTCAGGAAGGGAAGAAAAGGAGAGGAACTGACCTGCTGTCCAAGACGCAGAACTACATAAGGATCACTTGACATCATATCTCTGATAGCTAAATTTATGCCTTTTACCACTTTGACTTTCAATAAGCCGATAAACTCTACCATGCCTACCTGTTACAACTTTCAACATTAATATAATCAAAATTATTCACAGTAAAACCACATGAACCTATATCATGTTCTCCATATTTTTACCGCCACTACTCTACCACTTTACAATATGTACCCCAGAAACATGTTATTGGAATATCCAGTTTAATGGGCTGGTATCCATCATTGCCAGCAATGTGATCTTTGATCCTTGACTGGGGGTAACAAACACTTACGTCTTTTTTCTGCGATGAATTTGTACTTCGAAAGCTATCTATAATTTTTCGAGAAAAACTTGATTGGAGAGAGGCAGAAGGCTTTCCTGATGCAATCCGCAAGCTAGGTTTCAAAAATTCTTGAAGTTCATACTTAGACCTACATGGCAAAGTGAGGTTACATTAATAAGCACTCTATCACTCAAGATATGACCAACAAATGTAACTGCTCAATGTTGTCACCTATAAATAATCCAAATTGCAGCATCTTTTGGACATAAAAGTTTAACAACAAAAGAACAAGTGAACATTTTTATGATAGTACTTCATTACAAACGTTTTAACAGAAAAAAAGTTGGAAGGTCTGACAGAAGCACTGCCAACCAACATGCACAATATTCAAAAACAGTCAACCACACACATATGTATAGTTTTAATGCTTAGACGTCAAAATCTAACCTGATAAACTTCGAACGTATCTCATGACTGGAATCTGGTCCAGGCTTTGAAACACCTTCAGGGATAAAAGCCTCATAAATTGCATTAGCGGATGAATTTCCCCCGACTTCAATCATGGCATCAACTTCATCATCAGACCAGTCATCCAATGTCACAGACAAAACCTGGAGGTGAAAGACAATAGTGAAGGGAGCTTCCTGGAGGTGAAAGACAATAGTGAATGGAACTGAATTTAGGAAAAGGTTGCCATCCACACATTGGTGGAGCAACACTACCGGAATCCACTGAATTTGCTAAGAATCAAAGGCTTAGAAAGAACAATGTAAGGATCCATGCGGAGTTATGCCATGTAGAGAAGTTAGATGTGTCCGTTGGACAAGCAAGATATTGAGGAAAACTTAACAAAGCATGAAACATGTGGCTTCAATATAAAGATGAAAAATCGCGTATATAAATGACTCTCTTCTTCTTGAACCAAATATGTCAATGGATGCTTGTTCTTCCATCCAAATATCACTGTCCTTGTTTTTAACAAGTTCATGCAAAGATCATTTTGACTTAACAAGCAGACTAGATACATTAAGTTCTGTGTTATCCAGATATAGCTTTTTTCATTTCCCTCAAAGTAGGGAAACATTTAAGTTATCAATAATTCAGTAGTTGTACATATGTTCTTATAGTGTTTAGACAGTTATAATTTTCCAATGAATAACTCAGAAAATGATTTTAACAAAATCTTGCATCTCTATCTGATATATCAGTATGAGGAAAATACAATTGCATCATCTTACGTGTTGCTATCTGTATATGATCAATCACCATGCTCCTACCAACAGTTGCAATCCCCAGTTTAAGAGAATCAAATTAGAGGCTATCCAAGAGTTACCTTCGAGACATGTGTACCAAGGCTTCTGTGCACGCCACAACATTTTAAGCATATAAACACTCCGATATTTGCTGACCTGAAAGTGCAGAGGTCAAGTGAATTCTCAGCACCTTAAAAGGATACGTCAAAGAAAATGACAATATATATGAATACTAATGTTTCTTCAATTATTTAAGCACTTCTAGGCTCATGGAGAATCTTTTAAAATTTCTTTCTTCATAGATAAACATTAAGCAATAATTGCACCATAGTAATGATGATGAGGAAGACGAGGTTGATAGTAGCAACAAATATCAATACTATACTAACAGATGCAACTCAAGTACATAGGGGGTATACAAGAATCACTTATACCATCAAGGCATCAAATGTTCTAATTTCTATTCAAAAGCACAGAGACACACTTTGATATTACAGAACCAATGTGGTAAAACTTACGCCCATTTAGGATCTGGAGCACCACAATCAGCACAAATGCGATTATCCCGTTGAAGCAATAAATCCTTTAACCTTCTCTTACCTGTAGATAAAGTTGCATATCAAGAGCATAGTTCAAGTAAAATGACATCTAAAAAGCAGCTGAACGAACAGACTATAGTAGAGAACAAAACTGGGGAGGAAGTGTACAAGAAATTTCTATTATACAAAAGTATTAAATATTTAAAATAAAAATTGTGTTCTAACATGATTAAATAATCACTAATGTCAGTCCATCGTGCAATAACATGGGCAACATATTACTTGTATGGTTATGCTGCACATGTCTACAGATTGAGCATTTCTGAAGTAGCCAGTGGTGGTAATTTCATATTTTATACGTCCTATATCGTTGGCTGTAGTCAGCAAGTCAGTAAATACCGCCGCCCCCCCCCCCCCCCAAAAAAGGAAAAAGAATGAATAAGCTTTTTGACTGAAATCGCCTGAAGTAACAAAAACATACCCGAGGAAGGTTTGCCAAGTTCCAGTGGATGGTTATTTTTATTACGCATACTCATTGCTCTACTTGCAATCCACAGTCATTCAAAAAGGACTATATTCACAAAGAAGCCTGCAAAATATCATCCACAAAGAAAAAGAAAAGCAACCCAGTTCAGCAAAAGCAATGCTAAGGACTAAACCATTTACACCTCGATGTAAACAAACCATTTACACCTCGATGTAAACTCTGATATAAAAAATGACAGAAGAGAAAGTACACAAATATCAACAGGATTAATCCTAATAATATCTACAAACCTTGCACATGAATAAAATTAACAAATACTATCTATACCAGTAAAAATGAAAAAGACACCACTGAAACATGGCAATTCCAGCGTGAAAAACGTTTCAAAACTGCAAGTGGGTGCATGAGATCATTGGGGTAATCAAAATTATCAATATAACAACAAATTGCATCTGATGTCCTTCAGCTCGGAAGAAAACATACCCAAAAAAGGAAGTAGGGGAGCTTTTTGTTTGGTTGCCAAGAAAATGAGAAGAATGATTTGTAACTCTTCCACAAATGAAAATCCCGAAAAATAATTCCACTGAGAAAAACAAACACTTTATTAAGAGCTCAGAACCCAAATAATCTCAATCCCAAATGATATAAATAATCAATACAAGTTAACAACATATCAACCTCAAATCATCATTATGAAAAAAAAATGATTTTCCCATGAATTATTAATGTATTATCATACATCAAGAATAGATAACCGTTGAAAGTTTGTTAACAGATAACAATCATTGCAAACATTTATAAACAGAAAATGAAAAACAAAAGATTAAAGTGAAAATGAAATAAAGAGAGATCTGCTAAAAAAAAAAAAAAATGGGGACTTAGAATTCACCTGAGAATTGAAATGTGTGGTTCTTCAACTGGGGAGCGAAAAAACAGAGAGAAAAGAGCTTTTTTTTTTTTAAAAAAAAAAAATTGATGATGAAAACGATGTCAACTTTTGTATTTTATTATTATTAATTTATTATTCTTGAATATCATATTGATTTTGCTATCTTGTAATATTTTCATACCTGTCAGACATGGGAGTGATTCATATACTCGTTGGAATTTTCTGTGTCACACCATATTTATAAGTTATAAAGCTGACAAAAGCCAGTGGTAATTTTTATTTATTGATATTATTGTGAAAATAAAAAATTTAAACAGGTTGTAACGGCCAAAGAAAAGTTAGAATTACGTTGTACTACAACCCCAAATGAACTGGTCGTTATGATTCCCTTCATCTGACAGGTACTGTCATAAAGCAAGCTCAATATGTTTGATTAAAGTTTTCATTTTGTGTTATTTTGGCAAGAAACCAGAAAGATGCTCAAAATTTAAGAAATGATAGCAAGTCAATTTTAGGGATAAAAATAAATAAATATTTCTTTATTTGTTGAAGTGGTCAGTTGGAGACATTGTCAGTGATTTATATTTTTATACATCCATGACCGACACTTTGACTTTGGGAAAAATTTTAAAGTTAATGAGATGGATGAGAGTCAAATTTTCTTTTTAGAATATAAAGTTCAAATTAGAATAATGTTGAAGGTTTCATTAGTTAGCCGGTACAGTTTACAATTGTTACACATAAGTTGTTCGCTAATTATGTTTCTTAAAAAATATATATATATAGAAAGAAAGAAAGAGAATTTGGAGCTGTTAAAATGGTTTTGCTGGCTTGGGTAAAGTAGGATTAATAAATAATGTAAATACATCCCTTAATTCTTGAATCAAATGATTAAATCATTTACATTATTATATTAGAGTCCAAAATTTTGCGAACATATTAACGCACCAAGATAAAGACTCCAATGGAGCAAGCACTAGACTGGCGGGTGTTGTGTTTTTTCCCCCTAATTTTCCTTGTTTTAATTATTAAATCTTTAATGTAAGGACCGAAAGAAACAAAAGAAACACCACACAATAATCCAATAACATTTCAACTAGAAAAGTAGATCAAGAGTTATTGATGCTTGTACTTTACACCGCCACTTTTGGAGACTGGTGCTTTCAGTTTTGGAGCCATCAATGGGGCCGCGAATAAACAGTAATTTTCATTTAACCCCATCTCACCGAAGTTTCCTCAGAACTCAAGAGAGTTATGTACGAAAGGGAATTATTAAGGTACATGATAATGTACCATACATACATCAATCCCACCATTGTTATCTCAGTAACGTAACAGTAGACCCGACAAAAACTTACAAGTATGTTACTGATGGCAACTATAAGATTGATGTATGGTACATAACTGCAACAAGGTCCGATATGATAACATCCCTTTGCATAAAATACGGCGTGTCTGGTTCCTACTTTGGCATAATCACGAGGATGGCAATATCATTTAATCATACAGATGAATAGTAACAGCTAATTGAGTCTTTCAACAGTTGATATTTAATTTTTAAGTAAATAATAATAATACCAGGCTACCTGAAAAACGGAAATATTACTGGAAAGGAGGTGACCATTGCATGGTTTTGTGATAAAAGCATGGATGACTGACAGAGGATCATAATTATGAAAAATGAAAAATCAATAGACTTCCACATGCCACTGCTTGTTCTTCTTCAGTCGCGAAAGCTTCTGATCCCAGCTTTCTCCTCTCTGTTCCGCAACTCTCTTCAGTGTTTCCTGGATCCCTGGCATCATTCCTTTAAGCCCACAGAAGTATATATGTGCTCCGCCATCCAAGAGTTTGAAGATCTCGTCGCTGTATTCCTCGATCTTGTCCTGAACGTACATCTTGCCCCCCCTCTTGTTCTTCTGTTCTCTGCTGAGTGCTCTGTCATAACGGAAGTTATCCGGATAGTCCTGAAGATACTTGGTGAATTCATCATCATAAAGGAGGCTGTCTGAATTAGCCACTCCTAGGAAAAGCCATGCAAGGCCACCAAACTTGTATGTAGGCACAGATTCCATGAACATCCGACGGAGGTAGCCTCTGAAAGGTGCTATACCAGTGCCGGTAGCTATCATTATGTGGGTAGCATTGGGATTGTCTTCGGGCAAAAGCATAATCTTACCAGAGGGTCCTGCCAAAATGTAACAGGATGGTTAATTTCCATCTTGATTGACAATTACCCAGTCTCATGTAAAATAACCAATGCCGAGAAAAATTCAAACCAGAGAATCTAAACCATCAAAAAGGATAAAGTAGAAATAGCTTATTATAATGATGACTAAACAAGCAAAGACAACGATGACTATGAACACAAGCAACTCAGTTGGCAACTAGCCACATTATCAATGTTATCAGCAGGGAACAATCAACCTGATGCAACCCTCAACAAATTCCTGAAACAGAAAAGGAAGCAAAAATATGACTCAGACGAAAAAGAATCATCAGAATCGCTGGCGAAATTTGTGCAAAATCTGAGTAGGGTGATGGTAAGGAAGTGTGGGTAGCAGGCTGGCTACGCCGTGTTAATCCATGATGAAATACTTAAGAAAAATGAACAGAACATTCCAAAAATCTAGTTTTATTAGTTGGAACTCTAGGGAAAATGAACGCAACAAGGAAGTTGTGGGCATAGTTCACTTAATAGGAAAAGTAAAGGATAAGAAAGCAAGAGAAAAAGAAGTTATATTGCACTCGCAAGTTAACGTCTCCCAGGGATAGGTGTGAAATAAATAAATGTAAAATTTGATATCATCCCTCCTCCATTGGTCATCAAGTGGTGACAATTTGGCAAGCATGTAATACATATAAATGCTAGAAGCTCTAGAAAAGAATCATTAAGTACCAGACAGTGATGCAGTCTAGAGTATACAACAATTAAAAAATCTAAGCAGACGTAATTTTCTGAGCTACTCAGAGAACAAATAACATCCCAATTTTCACTTACCAACCTATCCTAACATGTTGCCTTAAATATCTTTCACACAAAAACTCATCATAAACCTTTCATTCAATCAAATTAATAACCTCTGACAACTTCCTAATGTCACTCCATTAGTGAAACATAGTTTCAACATATTCAAATATAAGCAGCCATTATGATAAACCTATCAGACTAGCGAACGCATTGACAATGCTATTCCAAATCAATTGGGTTGTTTGCAGTCAATAAGAAAGCTAAATGTAATTGATGGAATAACATTTCAATAAGCAAAATTAATAGGATTCTACATTGAAAGTTCATACTGGCTAGTTCTTATGGATCTTCCATCAAAATTAATATGATTCTACCTGTGATCAGAACTTTGTCTCCAGGCTTTGAGTTGCATAGGAAATTGCTGCATATACCACTCTTTGAAGGATCCTCCTCTCCAGTCTCAGGGTCATAATACGCAGCACGACGAACACACAGACTGGCTGTCTTGCCATCAAAGGAGTCTCCATACCTAGTAGATGCAATTGAATAAAGACGGACATTGTGGGGATTTCCGGGTTTTTTTGGGTTTTCACCCTGTTAAGCAAAAAGAACATGAATGAGATGATTTCTGATGCATAATTTAGCATATAATCATGACTAACATAAGAATGAAACTTATAATGCAAGTAGACCATGACCAAAATAGATTGAGGTTGCGGGTTGCTATTTAACCAGACCAGACATAGCATTTGGATTATTCAGCTAAATTGTCAAAGACATATATATTATATTGACATTGGCATTCAAAAAGATACTCCCAAAGCAATTAATAAAGAAAACAGTTGATTAGGCTATAATGCCCATTAGGATGGTAGCTGACTGCTCTACAGTCTAAGATTCTTTTATTAGTGAAAATCAATGCATGATTAAAGATTAAGAAATTTGGAATAAAGAAATGACTTACGGGAGGTATAACTCCATAACTCTGTCCTTCCCAGTAGGGGACGTTTCCACCATGGTCAATCACTATATGGCAAGTCTCTCCTGGGGCTTTTGCGCCAACAAGTCTCTCAACAGAAACAATAGTTGCTGTGTAGGGTCCCTTGGGCTTGTATAAATTTAGTGGGGGCTCGCTTCCCTCTTCCAGTTCCAATGGTGAAACTGCAACCTTGGATTTGCTTGCTTGTTGCACTGACATGCATACTACATAACGATTTCTCAACCGTGGATTCCTTGATTTCAGGTCCAGAGATAACACAGGAGCCCATGATTTTTCACTTAATCTTAAATTTTGTGTCTGTAACAACAAAATGAAAAGGAAACAGAGAACGTAAGATCATTACAGTCAATAACCAAAGGATCTCTTCACATAGGATTTTTCTCAACATAAATTTATGGGTCGTGCACACAGAACGCCTCACATTGGCCAGTATGGCTAGCAACTAATATTTGCAGGACGTTGATATGCAGATGCACTTTAGATCAATATCCCAAAAGATAGAGAAGTACTTAGAGATTGTGAACTACAAACGAGGTTCTCTTGCCACCTAAACACCTGGATCCAACATTCTGATTATTGCAATCAATAGTATTCAAAAGCCTAAGACCAGCATCCTAACATGACACAAAAAACACAATAATCAAGATAAAGTGTATAAAGAAAACTCTTGAGAATCGCCCAAGATAAAGAAAACACTTGTGAATCGCACCAGTGAAAAAAAGCACTGAAGAATCGCACAAGAAAACTGATATCTATGCCCAACACAAGCACGAATGACATTTCTTCCAGCAGATAGATCAAATGAAAATTGCCATAACTAAAATGAAAAGCAGTGTTAACTAGTTTGATCTAATTACAAGCACACCATAACATAACCAAGAAATACAAAAAAGAAAGCCATACATAAAAAATACTGTGCTCGTACAGAATACAAATATTGCATTGACTTCATCATAAACAGGAGCTTAATGTCTTAATCAATGTCAAAAATACAATAAAACTGATTGATTACCTTAAACAGAGGAGCACTCCTGAGAGTAGAGTCACTCCCAACAGGAACAGCCACAGCAACCTGAAAACAAAACCCCATTAAAAATCAGTCAATACTCCGTTTGGCTGCTTCAAAAAATGCAATTTTTGCTGAAATCAAATAGAGCGTAACATAAAAAGAAACCCAGTTTCTTTTATTTCACGGAGATTAGAGCAGAGCCGACCTGAGAGACGGCTAATTGAGCCATGATCAGATCAATTAAATGAGTGACCGATCAATTAAAAGGTTTGTATTTTTTTTTTTTTTAACGTTTTTCAGGAGAAAAAGAGAAAGCTAAGCACTTATTATAGAGTTTGATTTAATGATGCAATTGAACTGCGGTTGGTCTTTGGAGATTGGCAAAAGACAACTTTGGCTTCTCAGGCTGCCACTGGGACTGTGACCGGAAGAAAGCTTACTCGACGATATATTTTATTTATTTATTTATTTGTTTTATTTATTTTATTTTATTTTGGGTTACGGGCTTAGGCCTTAGTGCATCTAAAATTACTCATATCTCCCTCTTCACATTTTCTTTTTAGTTTTTGTTTAAAGTAACTATTCTAAAATTATTTTTAACAAAAGTGATTTTTCTTTTTCAAAATATTACTATTTAATTTTAAAAATGTGGTGCAACACAATAACTTTCGCAAAAGTCACTCGTTTTAGTACGGAGTGGGACTATTAACATCCCTCCAAAATCCTTTTGAAACCCCTTTTTTAATTATATTTCCATTTAATACCAAAAGTACCTTTTTTCTAAATAAACACGATTTTTATTTATAAATCTTGTAATTTCTAATAACTTTCTCACTCTTTTAGTCTTAATAATTGTATTCCTCTCTTCAAACTTTCTTTATTATTTAATTTCTAAAAAAAATCTAAAAGAAAAGGTAAGAAAAACCTTATAAAATATTGAATATTTTATGAGTCCAATACATTTTTATCGTACATATAAACTTTGGGTGCAACAATTAGTTTGAGAATCCTTAAAAAATTATTTGTAGTGAGATAAAAATTTATTTAATTTATGTTTCTCACAATGTTGTATCTTGATTTTGTTGCTACATATATTACAAGAGTATTATTTTGGCTTAAAAATTTGCTTCTTAAATTTAGATTAATTTCATAATCTAAAAAAATTTATATTGTGCAAATAAAATGAAATTGAAGAGAGAAAGAAAATATAAATGAGATTAATTTTATTTATATTTATCCTTAAATGTAATTACAATATCACATGGATTTTAAAAAGATCAATGAATGGTGCCAATAGTTCAACTCTTTAGTACGTATTCTCTTCTAAATATGTTTAATTGCAAATGAATAATACTTTTTAAGATAATAAATAATAGGAGTAGGTGAGGGTAATATGGGCATAGAAAAGCAAACCACATGGGTTAGAATAGAGGCAGCAATAATAATAATAAAATGCCGTTTGGGGAGAGCTAAAACATGGTTTATTTAGCTGAAACTGAAAGGCTCTGCCAAATTCCATAGGGTCAAAAATCAAAATCCAACTACGCTGACCGCATAAGACTGTATGAGCCTTCTTCTTTTGAACCTTGCTAATCGAAAATGGAGGCTCCATGATAAATAAACAAATACACATGTATTTACACGCTATTTGAGAGATGGACCCCACTTCTCTCCATTAGTCAAATCCAATACAGTCTGTGCCCTGTACCTGGAAATTTGATGAGCTCGACAAACCGAAAACGCTGTTGTTTAACGAATATTATTTATTTGTTTATTTATTAATGTCAAACAATTGTAATCATACAATATTGATTTGCGGGTAGAGTAAGAGTAGTTGAAGTTTGACCCCTCGGAAGAAATAAATGATAAGATTATTTCTATGATTAACAAGACTAAAATCTTGCTAGATCGTGATGTGAAAATTTTTAAATCCACTTACTTTAACCAAGTTTAATTGAGTTTCACAAATTAGTTAGAAGGTTAAAGTAGTCGATGTTACAACTATGATGTTTTATATTAAAACTGATTATTGAAAGAACAAATCACTCCATGTCGATAGATTCTATTTTGATTGTCACTGTAATTTTTGTACGTAATTTTTTTAGGATCTGATTATGTTAGAATTGTTTTAAGGTAGAGTATTATTTCATAATCACACAATTAAAGTTATAATAAATTTTTACTATTTCTCACTTTGCGTGTATAGTTGTGATTGGTACTCTACCTTAGATCAACTCTAAGATTGCCATAACTTTTTCTTTATTATGATTTTTCCATAGCTAATTAAATTGTCTTAAAACACTCTCTCAGCTGGATATTGGATTGCTTGGTTAGACGTT
The DNA here is from genome assembly GCA_030449925.1 of Citropsis articulata. Classification (NCBI taxonomy): domain Eukaryota; kingdom Viridiplantae; phylum Streptophyta; class Magnoliopsida; order Sapindales; family Rutaceae; genus Citropsis; species Citropsis articulata. The sequence continues at coordinate 1,070,022 of JASUUH010000085.1, read as the reverse complement.
TGTTATAACTCCGTTCCCCCAAAGGCATTGATTTTTTTTCGTTTGTACTTTGTTTAAAAATCCCATAGGCGTCTTGTGACTCTTGTCGACAGTGAAATTAGATGGTCATCTTTGTGCCCTTTTTTTCCTTTTAAATTTTACGATAGTCGTTTTTGTGATAAAACATATAAACGTCACGTCGGTGGCCTACTGTTTGTGTGCATCCAAAATAGCTAGTGAAAGAATCAACACGTGTTGCATTGATTTATTCTTACCCGAACAAAGCAGACCGTCTTTGTGATAAAACATATAAACGTCACGTCGGTGGCCTACCGTTTTTGTGCATCCAAAATAGCTAGTGAAAGAATCAACACGTGTTGCATTGATTTATTCTTACCCGAACAAAGCAGACAGTGCTTGTTCGAACCAAATTCCAAAAATATGGCGGGCCCAACCGTCCATCACCCTCCGTCAATCAAACCTCGCCGTCGCCATCGACGGCAATCATCAACGTCTCAAACATGGCCGTGACTCTTGACTGTGTCTGGCAATGCCTCTTGAGCTTCAACTGATTGAATTTGCTTGATAACTGCTTAATATAAGGACACCCTTTTGCTTTTTGTGAATGATTTTCTGGTTTTGTTGCCCATACGCTAATTAAAAAAATTAATATTTTTGGCCTTTGGGCAATAAAATTAGCTTTCTTTGGAAAGTGGAGGAATTTTATTCCTGTTGAAGGGCTTGTCGTGCTATAGCCTATAGCAAAAATAAATGCTAATGGTGATAGTGCTTTTGTTTATTACCGTAAACTCCGTTTTTGATAGGGCACAATGGCGCCGAGAGTTATTATGTTACAGATGTTGGGAGTTACCGGTTCAAATATTTTGATCCCTTGGACGTCAGCTTTTATGCTGTTGCAAAATCTCATGACCACATTTCTTCTCAGGTATTGATTTCAGTTTGACAAGCCTAGTATTTTTTATGAAACTTAGAGGTTTATTGCGTGATTTAAAATCTTTTTTTTAAAAAAAAAAAATCTGCGCCTGTGGTGACTTTCTCTTGCGTTGGTATTTGCAGGGTTAGTTGATATGAAATAGCAAGATTGATAGCTTTCTAAGTAGATGAGACTATCGGGTGACACTAGTGTTCATAAAGTAAGAGTTACTTGCATAGTTGCAGGAGGTGAGACTTCTGTTGGCTTTCCAGTTCCCAAGTGGAAACTATATATATTAATAACTTTTACGAATGGTGCCATTTACATAAGTTTGTTGTTGCTTGTTCTAAGATCTTTAACTGCCTATTTCATGGCATTGGGATTTTAAACAACAATGTTATTATTATTTGCATGCAATCTGAAAAATGTTTCCTGATGTATATGATTTAATCTGCAGATTGTACCTCTCATGAAACTTATTTATTAACTAGGCAGAAAGGAAAACTGTTTTGTTACCACCACAGCACTCTATGTAAGTTGCCTTTTTGGTCAGTTGGTTAATTGAAGCTTTTTAACCCATGCTTGTCGTCAATGAATGAATTGCATACAGGATCTTGTATCATTTCAGCTTTCCGTAAGTGAATGCTAAACTTCTATGCTTTTCTTTTTACCTTGTTTCAACACCTTGAATCTCTGTCTCGTGCTTGAACTGTAGGGTTCCTGTGAATGATGTTTTAAAGGTCAAAATGATCCACTTTCTACCTTCTGGTGGTCAGTGTATTTGCAAATGGTGGGGAAGATAGTAGTATTTGCCTATGGTCTCTTAGCTCAAGCGATAAACAGGACCAACAAGATTTGAAGGCCACAGTTTATGTGAATGACAAACCTGTTAAATTGATGCCAGTTGCAGAATGCAGAGTATGAGCTGGTTATAGAATTTTGTAGCTTTTTAACTGTTGAAACTAGAAACTTTTTGATTTTGGATAGGTTGCTGTTCTGTGTTTTGAGTTCGACCATCTTATGATATATGGTTTGACATGTGTTTCACAAACTCCCACATCATTAATGGATAAAAAATTGTGTTGGCAAACCAAAAGTAATGCTTGGGCAGAGGTTTAATTGTAATTTGCATCATGTTAACAGATTTTTGTTAGGATTTCAGGTTCAATTTGTCGCAATTTCAACCTAGTTATTAATATTTACTATTTGAATATAATTGGGGTTATGTAGACTGTAGAGTAGAGGTCTGTACAAATTTAGTTTCACAGTCCCTTACTGATAAGTCAAGTTGTTAAATTAAATATGTGGTATTAGTTGTCCTTTTTGCACAATATGAAGGGATATGTTGTTAGTTGTGATGATAAAGTCCGCTAGTCACCAGTGCATGAGTGAGTAGTGGTAGTAGTTCACTGGAAAGTTTGTTTTATATGTGTTGTTTCCAGATCAGTGTTTACACCAATCAAGAATTACCAAGATCAATCTTATTCTATGATAATTGATCAAATATGAAATATGGAATAGCAAATCAAACGCGCACAGGTGAATAACACAGAAACAGCTATCAAGGGACAACAAATTTAAGTGGTTTGGCCGGAGGTAGCCTAAATCCACTGAAAGAACAGAGCAGCAACTTTTATTCGCTCACTGATAACAAGATACAAGCCAAAAAGATGAAGTTACAAGCTTTTCACACACTGGAATCAATCCTTCTAATACCTTATATATAGGACTAGAGGAATCTAGAATGATTCCCCGTCCACCAGCTGTGTTCTGTGTTTGCTACAACTGAATTCAGGACTTTCCCCCTCTTGATAATAACCAACAACGGCTTTAGTCATGTGCTGCTCTCGTGCTTGAGAATAAGTGAAATCAAAACGCTTTAGAAGACTGTCGTTTCGAGCTAAGCTTTGTGAGTAAATACATGTGACGGGCACATGCCTTACTTATGAAGCTCGGATGACAGGATGTAGTTGTCTTCTGCTCCATTTCTTATTCCAACGACATGTCGCTCAGTCCAGAACTGACAAGACATATAACACTAATTCAATAAAACGGTAAGGCAGCACTTTTCTCTTGAACCCAGTTTCCGAGCTCATACTTCAACAATATGCATAGCTGCCTCGAGGTTTAGCATCAGCACAGTGTCTCATGTTGTCATCCTCTTTCTTGCAGGTGCAAATCTTCTCTTGTTGGTTTATATTACTCTTTTTCATTTTGAACTGCTGTTCGCAAAACTTTCGTGCTTATGTTTTACATCTGAGGACTTTACAGTCATTATTTTAAATCTCCAATTTTTCCATGTCATAACATTCTGATATGTGGAATAGAGGATTGGGAAAGTGAATTATGGAATTGAACTGAATTTGCAAAACTTGATATGTGCGCGCTGGAGTGGCCATTTTTAGTGTCATTGATCATGTTACTGAAATTTGTAACTTACTTGCAGAACCTTCTTCATTGCATGCTACTACGACTGTGGAGCAACGCACTCTTAAACTGGTATATAAGCATAAGCGCATGCTGTGCTGAGCCACCAAGCTTTTTGTCAACTTTTTTAGAGTATATAACGTATGTTCCATAAGTGAATATTTTTGTTATACCTCTCCAGCCTAAATATTTTGCGGCCAGTCTTTATGGCTTTCATAGTTCTTTATGAAAATAATTGCAGGATGCTTACAACCTGAAAATCTTCATTTTGCATTTAAAAAGACTTGAGGTATTTGGTTATAAAGTCAACATTTTGTCAAATTTTTGAGCTCCAATCAACACTAAAGTACCAAACCATCTGTGTTGTGTGGGCAGCAGTTTTCCCAGTAGGCACTGCGTGGAGATGAGCTTGGTCTCCATATTCGTGATAAAAACCCATTTTGTTTATAATTACAGTAATAAACTTCGTATTAAATTACACCCCCAAGTGGCTTTTTTCATTTATCGTTCTTTTATTGATTTGAAAAATAAGCAACAACAAAATTCCATTAAAGTGGTGGAGTAATAAGCAAAATTCCATCTTTGAAGAAGCCACCACCAGGAAAATCAAAGGCCAAAATTCTAACTTTGGTCTAGAGTATGTTTGGTTCTCTCTCTCTCTCTTGATAAGTAGTATCGAATAAAAGTTAAGAATATAAATTTTAATGTTCTAAAAGGAAGGGATTTTATTGCAAAATGGAAAGTTTATTAATGATGAAATAGAGAGAGGGTTTAAAATTAAAGAACAATGAGATATATTTCTATTCGTGTTCTCATTTGTAGAATTATCTTATTTATTATGTAATGATAAACACAAATGAAGTGTAATGATAAACACAAATGAAGTGTTAGTTGTCGAATTAAAAATAACTGTGTTTGGAAGTGATATCATTTTTATATAATTTCAATAGGATACATTTAGTGGTGGGGTTCTATAACGGTTTTGAAGGAGTACTATAGCAGTTTTAAGGGTGCGTTTGGGAGCTTTTAAGGTACAGTTGTTGTAGAAAAAAAGTTATAATTATGAAACAAAAGTTAGTAATACATAGTAAATATAAATTTTAAATAATAATTTTAACAAAATTATTAAAGATATAAAATATTTTCCATGATATAAGTGAAAAATCACATTAACATAGTTTTCAAGTCACAGTAGTTAGTATTTACCAAACACTTTAGTGCTGTAGCTTGGAAGTTATAGCTGTCCAACATCAATCCCATATGCACCCTAACTCCACTCAGAAAAAATATGACTGGAGCTTTTAGGTTTTAACACCCTCTAAAATCCCCTATAAAACTTGTTTTGAATGCTATTTCCTAAGTTACTCTCAATTTAATTGATAAAATGTAAATTCATATATTAAAAATAACCATGTTCCAATTTTACTCACGAATTTCTTTTTTTAAACTCACATACAAATATTAAAAAATTCAATTTATCTTAAATTTCTTTATTATATACTTTTTATATTCACAAATCTAAATTTTGTAATTTTCTCAAAAAAAAATATTTTTCAATTAAATTTTAAATATAAATATATATTATGTAACTAGGGGTGTAAAAAATTTAATAAAATAATAATTTATTCAAGTGTTTAATTAAATTTTTATGTAAAACAATAAATTAATTAATTTGTATTAAGTTATTTAAGTAATTTTAATTAAAAGAGGATCTCCATTAAAAAATAATAATAATAATAATAAAAGAGGATTTTGAGGGGTGTTATAAGTCCTACTTAATGGATTGTACTGAAACCATTGAGCCTTGGGCAGTAGGCCCAATCTGGAATAAGCAGTACCCTGATAGGCATTTCATCACGCCCACTAGTCTAGTCAAAATGCATAATTTAAGAAAGATATATATCTTGTCATCCACAAAATTTTTATAAGATAAAAACTGGTCTTATAAAAACTGAAAATATATTATGAACCATTAAAAGATACAATAAAATAAATTATGCGCACATTTTTTTGTACATCATGTGTTAGCAATTATTTCTTCCATTAGGTGCAGGGGCAGAACCACTGTTATGCCTGGAGGCCATGGACAACCAAAAAATTTTGGATTTTTTTTTATTAATATTATGAAAATTTTAAAATATTAATTAAAAAGTAAAAGTTGAAAAAATATTAATAATAGGCAACTCCTAAACGTTGAGATATATTAATACCCGTTCTACTTTATACTCTTTATTATTTTATTTTTTATATAACAAATATTCCATTGTATATTTAGGCATAATTTGTTATCTGTTGATTGTTAATTTGATAATAATTTATAAATTATTAATTTGATCACGTCTGTTGCTTTAGTATTAAGACTTGCATTATTAATTTATTGATTATAGTTATTAATTTTTAGACATAAGTTCCTTTTTGATACATGATTGAAGAAGATCTTGTAATATATGATTTATGTATTTTCTTTAATTTAAGCTTGAATTTGCTGCAATATATTTATATGTATTTTGGTAACCCCAAACTGAAATCTTGATTCTGCCCCTAATTAGATGTTTATTAATTTATTTTTTATTATTAGGATTTGACATTGATTATAACTTATAATTTGATAAAATAGTAGTCTGAATTAGTGAGTGAATTTTATTCAATTGCAGGTTAGTTTAAATATAACTTGGGGGATGCTAAGTTACAGATTCTGTAACTTACAGCTGCGTTTGGTATTGTTTTTTAAATGATGTTTTTGAATTTATTTTATAGAATAAGAATAAATAGTTTTTGGTGAATTTAAAAATGTGTTTGGTTGATTATTTTAAAATAGTATATGAAAATGAAAACAGTAAAATGTGTTTGGTTGTTTGTCTAAAAATTTAGTGACAATAAAAAAGAATGATAAAATAATTTAATGAAAATTTTTTAATATCTAAATATTTTAAATGGTCTTTTATTATTATTATTATTATAGATGTTAATTTTAACAATCAACGTAAACAACTAAAATAGTTTTAAAAGGGTATAATTTATCATATAAATTTTGTATCATTTAAAGCATTAGTTAATTATATTGTTGGATGATTTATCCACCTAAATTATAGATAATATATAATTATAGCAATTTTATATTAGTTAAAACACTAATTATTATTATTAGTAAAGAATTGAAATAATATTGGTGCACTATTTTTTAAAATTTATTAGCATATTATAAAATGAAAACATTTAAATTATAACATGAATAAATAATATTATATTAACAAAATAAGTGGATGTGGAATCCGGACACTATTATTCAATAAAAAAATATTAAAATTATAATTTTAGTGGACCTTAGAAAAAATAAAAATCAGAAAACATTAAAAAGTTATTTTTCACTTTCCTTTGTTAAATCCCAACCAAACATATTTTCTTATTTTATGTTTTTGTAAAATAAAAAATAACAGATGTAAAACGGTACCAAACGCACCCTTAACTTTCCACAACCCCTGAATTGTTTGTGTAGCAAGTAGCAACACCTAGAGGTATAAAATATAAATAAACTAGTTTTTGGGTCATTGTATGTTACAGATTCTGTAACATGGTAAGGGAGTGAGGTCCATAACTTGGAAGCCCTATGATGATCTTCCTCAATCAATCGTGTACGGTTATGCTAGAAAATAAATATTTTAATTGAAAATGTTGGGCCTACAATGAGGTGGCAGAAAGTATTTTGGCAACGGAAACAGGTGGCGCTCACGGTGTCACTTACCAAAACCCTCAGTCAATCAATCATGTCATCAAGTGGACCCCACTACATGTGATATCTGGACCAGCATACAACGGTCAGCGGTCGCCCTCAATCCCATCCAGTCACGGTATGGGTCCCGCACAACTCCTGGTCCAGATTAGTTCTCTCCTGCTTTCGGTCAGGCTTCCCGACCTGCCCGCGAAAACCCTCGATTCCCCAGTCCACGGCCCAGATTCTTCCAACGGCACTTAACATGATCGACTTTTAGCCTCCTTAACCGCCTCCGACACGAATTTTAGAGCAGCTCCTAAATTCCAAAATTAATAAATTTTTATCAAAAAATAATTTGACAACGCAAAGATTGGGTTTCGATGAAAATTTTCATTAGTTTCGAAATTACTAATGTTTGGGTAATGAGATAGAATAACGTTAGAGCTGACTGCATTTGAGTCTTAATACTATATAGTACGTCATTTATTTATTAAAAAATAAAAGTAAAAATTATTTATAATTTTATTTTATTATCAAATGAATAAGTACTGTATAAAACAGTAATTACTCTACAAAAAAAAATTCATTTAGATTTTATCTATTTCTTTAAGAAATAAAAACTTTATCCAAAATTTTTATAATGTCTATTTATCTATGAAGTAGATAATAAATTTTCTTAATTTTCGTAATAATTTAGTACATAATCTTTTTTTCCACACAATAATTATCAGGATCAGATAAAATTTTTGAATAAGTACGGGGATGAGGAGGTAATTTACCATAATTAAAAAATAAAATTCTTTTTTTTTTTTTAAGGAAAAAGAATGAGGAGAAGAAAATCATGCGAAGGAAGGCGTTAAAGCAGAGAGAGAGAGAGAGGGGGTTCCAATAAGATTAGTAATATAGAAAGGCAGTGAGAGTGCGGCTGTAAAAGAGAAAATCCAAAATTGACGTTTTTATAATTTCACTTTCACCTGCAGAGCAGCAGAGGAGAACCAGAAACAGCCTGCTATAGAACACAGTGCCTAGTTTCTCTATAAGGTAAATTCCCAAACCTCGAAACCCTAGTTTCTTTCCATTTCTGTTTCTCTACTCTCACACACAATTCGCGTCCGGATATAACGGATGCCAGAATTTAAAATTCTATTTTGTCTGAGGATTTTACTGAACAAAATTGGATTATTGCTAATTTAAATTATATATGTTGAATCTTTAATTGAATTATCTTTTTTGTGCTCATTTGCTTCTGTTTGATGGAGTGATTCTCTGTTTAATTGAGTTGATTTTTGAGGAATTTGATGATTTAATTGAGGTCAATTTTGTGGCTTATATGAGTTGACTGACCTGATTTTCTGTTTTTCGCAAGATTGAATTGAGCGAGATCATTTCTGTGTTAGAACGAATTTTGATATTTCCCCCAATTTGCATACTGCAAGTAATTTGTTAAGCTCGTTATTTGGTTTTGTTTAGTGTATACTAAAATTGACTTATGAGCAAGTTAGTAATGGACTTTTGGACCTTTTTTTCTTTTTCTTTTTTGCTTGACTTCACTTTATTCATCTTGCTCCTCGGGTTTTTGCCAACTCTATTAAACAATTCTCCATGTACTCCATGTCTTTGTATTTATACATGAATGACAGTTTCAAATGAGAATCATCATGTTGGAAGCCGTACATGAAAATCACAAATTTCAAATACGGTTTCTCATACTGCCAGGCTGCTAGCTACTTTGGAGTAAACTAAATGTGTAATTAATGAAAGAGGGTTTGCTGCAATGTGTTCCCTGCTATCTTGACTTGAAATCTTTGTCAATTATGATTTATTCTTTTAGAAGATTCCTCCAAAATGGTGCTTCCTTATCCTTAAAAATTTCTGAGTGATTCCATGATATGGACTGTTTCAACTGCCGGAAAAGTTCTTAATTCTCTTGTAGTTGTGGATTTTTCCCCAATATCACTAACAATAAGATCTTTTCCTGGAAATATGATTATGAGTGATAAGGAGGAAAAAAATTAATTAAATCTTTTCTTGGAAATATGGTCATGAGTGATAAGGAGGAAAAAAATTAAGTAATTTATTTGATTTATGGACTTGCGGATGACACACAACCCAACAGTGAACTTGTTAAAATCTGGTTTCTGTTTTAGTCATTGGCTGAAGGCTGTAAGAATAGTTTATGCTACTCAGCTTCATTTCTTGTTGTGGAATTTATATGTTGCAAGCATCTGATGTTTGAAGTTAAATAGCGCATTTAAGAGTATCATTTCTTGGAAGTTGCTTCTCTCCTTTGTCCGTGGTTATGAATATGAGTCTCTCATATCATCCAGAATTTATGAGCAGACGGTACAATTAAGAGTTGAAGCATTTGATTGTCATTTAGAGATTAGGATTCTCCACCTAGTTCGCCCTATGAGTATGACTTCGTTCCATTTGGTTAATCTTTATGTAGCATGTCATTGAAACATTTTGCTACCTCATTGACCTCCATTCTGTTGGTTGTGCTGCCAGATTTGAGTTGCAGGTTCTACACGCGTGACGGCCTCATGACTTCCTCTGTGCATGATATGTCCGGTACTTTTCATCTAAATCTTTATCAAGATCATGTTCAAATGATACTGGTCTTATTTCAGAAAATAGATTAAATTTCCCAATCTATCTTATTCAGTTATTGAATTGCCTCATAATATTCCTTACTAAAAAAACTTGTAGAATTGACTTTGTTTAGTTTAATGTTCACTTAATTGTTTGCTAAACAACTATTGATATCATCTTATTTCCCCGGGATAAGATGATACTATAGTTGCAATCCTTTGTGAACCTTGTGAATTTCAGCCCATACAGGGATGCAGACCTGTGTAATTATTTACATTCTGAACATCATCTTATTTCCCAGGGGTTCGACCCTCTTTTCAAGAAACAGAACCAAATGACCCCAGTCCTGATGGTTATGTTGGAACCCGGGCTTGAATGTTGTGAGACCCATTTCATCGAAACTAGTTTCTTCTGAGATGATTCCAATTGATTATGTGTTCTACATAATCTACAGTGAGCATTTTACTTTAATGGATAATGGTGGTTCATGGCGAAGGATCTTTTTACACTAAAGGAGAATCAGTGAATCTGGTGGCTATATGAAGTTTTGACCAAACTTATCAACATCCATGTGAATAGAGCTAGATGTTCTTGTTTGTCCAATTGCTTTCATAAGTGCTGTTGGTGTAATTCAGTGTAGAATATGTATGTGGCAGTTATTGGATTGTTGGTTTAAGGAATTGGATTCTTAAGTATTAATTGTGTTCATCTCTGGGTTTGGGCTATCAGTTTTGAAGCTTTGTATCTTGTGTTAACTATTTGTCCCTTCTATGGCATATCTCAGATACATTTACGTTTCTAATTCAATAATTCTTTGTCTTTGGATAATATTTGTACAGATAACAGTGACGCCGATGAGCAGCGGAAGCATCCAGAATCCCAGTTACAGTCCTCAACACCTGCAATGGGAATGTCTCACCCAAGCATCACAACTCCTAATGTTCAATATGCAACGCATCAAGTTGGGGCAGGCCATGCTATGGTACTATATTTGCAACGCCTTTCTCTCTTTCTTTTGGGTGAATGGGTGTTTCAGGGAAGGCAGCCTAGTTTACAACCTTTTCAGCAGTCCATAGGAACTTCTTGTGTCATATTGTTTTATCTATGCTTGGTTTCGTATTAATATTTGATCATTGTAACTGTTCGTATCAGCTGGTGATGATTAGCTCTCTTTTTCTTGATCTAAGACTTCTGGAACTACTTCCTCAGAACTGGATGATGCTCCAGTGTTGATTTTTGTAATTTACTTTATAGTTCATATGTATAATTGATTTGTCTATTCAAAATCGTTCATGGTTTCATCCCTATCAAGAGAATTCATATATAATTGATTCTTCTAACTTAAAGGATTCAACCTCACAGTTCTGTTGAATTCTTACCCTTTGTTTTGGGTTTTGCTGTTTCCTGCCCTTATTTTCTTAGACTTCATTTTTATTCTCCAACACCCCCCCCCCCAAAAAAAAAAGGGCTGTCTCAAATAGTGGGAGTAACCTTTCATCTTATGTGTGATTTACTGTTCACTCATTCGCATCATTGATTTCTCTTGTTGGATGTTGTGTTTGTAAGGAAAGTGTTATATTCTTATGCTGTCACTGTTCATAATTAATCAATGCACTGTGGATTATGATTTTGTTATTGTTTTTTAAATTTTGGGGGGTCATTTTCTTCTCTATGACCCTTTTGTAGGAGCAGTTAAGTTAGCATTGGGCATGGCTCCCTCATATATAAATATTTTTTTTTTCTTTTTCCTTTCCTTTTCCTGGACGTGTGATTTTTATTGACACACTGGTTCTTTGGTGAAGAATATCTAAATCATTAAAAACCTGTATCAAGAAAGGTAGAAAAAAATAAATTGGGAAGTTAAGTCCATGAAGTAATTATGTATATTTGGATTTATGTAATTAGGCACCAGCAGCTTACCCCTATCCGGATCCATACTACAGAAGCATATTTGCTCCCTATGATGCACAACCATATCCTCCACAGCCATATGGTGGACAACCAATGGTATGTTTATTCCTTTTGATTCTTTATGTCGCTGGTTCCCCACACGCCGCCCCCCCCCCCCCCACCAAAAGGCATTCCATATGTTAGTTCTGATAACGCGGTATAGATGGCGCATTTGGGGACGGGGCTGGAATTTTTATGTTATGATTATTTGACAATTAATTGCACCAGGTCCATCTTCAGTTGATGGGAATTCAGCAAGCTGGAGTTCCTTTGCCAACAGACGCAGTTGAGGAGCCCGTGTTTGTCAATGCCAAACAATATCATGGCATCTTGCGACGACGACAATCTCGTGCAAAAGCTGAATCTGAAAACAAAGTTTTAAAGTCTCGAAAGGCATGTCACAAACTTCAAGTTTTATCTCCTTCGTTCAGTTTGGTTTTTTACTTGATTGGAATGTTCTAAAACCAGTGGGCTTGTGGGAGATCTTTAAGTAATTGGAAACTTTATTAGATTTCAAATACCCTTGATTCATTATCTTCTTATCTGTTTCTATTGACACACTAATTCTGCAGCCATATTTGCATGAATCTCGACATCTGCATGCATTAAGAAGAGCTAGGGGATGTGGGGGACGGTTTCTCAACTCAAAGAAAAATGAGAACCAACAGAAGGGGATGGCATCGGATGACAAATCACAGTCCAATCTCAATCTCAACTCAGATAAAAACGAAATTGCTTCCTCAGATAGGCAGTCCTAATTTTTTATGTACGAATAAATAAGGTCAGAGGTCTCTTAATTAGGTTCCCTTACCAGCTCAAACAGTCTCAGCATTTGGTATTTGCTTCATTCTATCTCAGTACTTAGAACACAGTAATGAGTGTAGATATTCTAGTAGTAGTAGTAGGCTGTAGGAAGTTTACAAAGATGAAGCAGGCTAAAATTTACCGAAGTGCAGTTATCGCTTTTGGAATCGAATTTTTCAGTTGAGTTTCTTGTGTGTGCATTTCCCTGCACTTATTTTATTGTGAGGTTGAAATCTTCTTTTCTGGTAGAGAAATTGGGTTGGTAATGTGTCAATAGCTTAGTGTGAGAGTAGGAATGTTCGTGCTGTGTAGTATTGTTTTTATACTTGTCATTTCTTATTTGTCAACTTGGATAATAAGTTACAAATATTTTACTTGAAATTTGCTGCTCCAGTACAACTATCTATGTTTCTTTTGGTGGAGTTTGATTGGCTAATGATATCAAAAATATAAATTTTGCCACCGAAAAGCCTAATGACACAGAATGAAATTCACCTCCTTTGATTTGGATTTTATCATTTTGCCCTACCATGCATATCATGATTCACGGTAATGATTAATGCATAGATATGTGATGATCCAATTATTGGAGAATTGAAATTAAAAATAATTCTTGTTTTCTTCCTTTGAAAAAAGGAAATTGAGAATGGAATTGAGATTGAGAGGTCAGCAAAGTGGGCTGAGACACTGTTGACCAAGTCTAATTGTCAATGATTTTGACAACGGGGGTCATTCAAACAAAGAGGATGTTGCAATTTCATGTCAAATCTGAATAATATTCCCATCAATTTTCAACGCATTACTATTACCTTATTTTGTTTTACGTTATTGGATTCCCAGATTTTTCTCCGGATGAATCATTTTGCTCATTTGACGTTGCTGGAATTGGGTGGTTGGGCCATGGATTGAGAATTCTTTTCCCTTGTAGTCTAGGCATTGTCAAATTATCAGATTGTGTTAACGTTTCAAGATATTCTAAATCAAACAATCCTCTATCATTTCCTCGAAGTCAGACCTAGAGGGAAAAAAAAGGAGCTCTTATCAAATACATGGTGATTGGTTGATGGGTAAAGTGTTGTAACGTACTAATGTGTAATCTTAAACATATTTGTGGGGGCTTTCAAAAGAGAAAACATGCACCGGGATGATTTTAGTACCATCGCAAATTTGATTAAGGGTCCGGTTATGTTAGAATAGTTCTAATTTTTTTATAATCACAGTATTAAAATTATAATGAATTTTTTTATTACTTCGCATAAGTGGTTGTGATTTATTCTCTACTTTAAAGCAGTCCCAAATACTCATATCTTTTGACAAAAATATAGATAAAACGTATATTTTCTTAGTTAACACGACTTTTAAATGTTGTCATATGATCTTTCTTTGTTCCCTTAGATGAGATATGGATGCATGAGATTCAAGATTGGGCTACTGTGATATCCTTTTTCTTCTTCTTCTTCTCCTTTTTTTTTTTGGTTTTTGGTGGTACCCATCAATTATAAATTGCCCAATGACTTGTCAATCATTTCGTTGATTGTCAACTCCGTCTATTTCTTTGAATATTTTTTTTCTTTTTTTTCCAAACGTTTGTAAATTCGTAAAGCCAGGTGAAGTTTTCGGTGACATGAAAGGTTGAAAACAAATATAATCAAGTACCTATAAACATCACATGGGAAACTACATTATAAGAAACATGAATCTACGAACTAAAATACATGGGAATAGTAATATGGTATTGAAAAATGACCATGAAATCGCAAAGGAAAACCTAATTATAAGTAATTGCCATAAATTAGTGATAAAGCAATACAACAACGAGGCATTTAAATGTTAAAAAATAAAACCTTTGGATAAACATAAATTCGAACTATGAATTTATGTATCAAAATAATAAAATTTGAGAAACAAGAATGTAGGGCTAAATTTGAATTACTTCTATAATTTTTATCTTACTAATATTGGAAAGACTTCTACTTTACTCATACATTTTAAATATTTTCACAACTCACACATTTCATGAGGGAGAATATTATATTTTTACGTCACCAATATTTAAGAGACGTCTATTCTATTTATTTATTTCGTAAAAAATAAGATTCTCTTCACTTAATTGAGAAATAAATTAAGTCCTTACATTGCAACATAGGAACTCGAACTCGTTGAGCTCTAACCAGTTAGTTAAAGATTGGGTGGTTCATTTTACCTTAATTGTTATTTGTAAATAACATAAGGTAATTTTTTTCTAATTAGCTGACAAAATTATTCCTACTTCTTTTTTGAGGTAATTTGGCAAAATAAATCACTAAGAAGCTAAGTACGTTCTTTAACACCAAAGAACAAAAAAGAAAGGTTTAACGCACTCATCATATCAACTACTGATTTAAATAAAAAAAAAAGAAAAAAAAGAACATGTGCATTTTGCATTTCTTTTATCCATCAGCTGCTACATGAAAGAACTTTTGGATAGACAAAGAGAAATGCTTGTTATTATATTGGTGCCATTAATGCCTTTATGAATATGAAAAGTTGCACTCATCCCTCACAAACATATTGCCTCTTCCTTTTTCCCATCCTTTCTGAGGTCCCTTGACAAATTAAATTCAAATACTTTACTGCCACTCCTAATCATAGCACGTATTATATGATATTCAAGCCATAATTAATAGCAAAGATATCAAAGATTTCATCCTCACATGATCAGCAGCCTATCAATTTGGAATTCAGGTTGCCCTATTTACTACATATGTAATTGAATTATCCTAGTATGATGTAATGAGAATAACGAGAATTCCGTTTCATTGTAGTAGGCTCAATTTACTTTGGTAACTGAGCCGAGCTAAATCGAGTCAGAATTTTCTAAATCGATATTGGTCCGGTATTTAAGGAAATTTGTCCATGCTAACACTCATGGGTGTGTTTATTTCTTAGAATAAAGAATGGGGATGGAGGAATGTGAATCAAAGTTATGTTTAGCTGATAAAATTGAACTTGAGAATGAGAATAAATTATGTGGATCTCACACGATTTAGGAATAAAGAATGGGAATCTCATTCCCATTGGAGGTAGGGAATGAAAATGTGGGAATGAGAATGAAAAATGAATTTACTTTTGTACCATTCTAATTATTAATTTATTATTATTATTATTATTAACAATAAAAATAATAAAAATATTTATTATTATTTTAGTTATAATAATTAATAATAATAAAGTTAATAAAATTTAATAATAATAAATGTTAATAATGATAATATTAATAAAAATAATAATAACAATAATTAATAATAAGTAAAATAATAAAATTAATAATAATAATAATAAATGTTAATAATGACAATATTAATGAAAATAATATTAACAATAATTAATAATAAATAAAATAATAAAGTTAATAATAATTTTTAATAATAATAATAATAAATGTTAATAATGATAATATTAATAATAAAAATAATTAATAATAACTAAAATAATAAAGTTAATAATAATAATAATAATTAATAATAACTAAAATAATAAATTTAATAATAATAATAATAATAATAATAATAAAAAATAAAAAATGTTAATAATGATAATATTAATAAAAATAATAATAACAATAATTAATAGTAACTAAAATAATAAAGTGAATAAAATTTAATAATAATAATAATATTTATAATAATTATTAACATTTATTATTATTATTATTATTAATTTTATTTTTAATTAATATCATTTTTATAATAATATTTATACATATATCTAGTTAATGAAAATTACATTATTTAATACTGTGGGTATTTTGGTAAATTAATTATCATTCACATTCCTATTTATTTTGACAAGTAAACATATCAATGGTATTCTAGCACATTCTCATTCTCATTTATTTTTACTAAATAAATATTAGAATCTCATTCTTATTCCAGCTCATTCAAACGCACCAGAAGTAAAACGCACCATAAGTGTTTGTCATCTATATCTACCAATTCATCCCTACCTTTACACCTCTTATCACTCGAGCAAGTGATAGAGAGAGAGATGTAAAACTGAAGCAAAGCAAAAGGGCGCACTGAATTGTAGAGAGAGAAATGTCAATATTAATGGTGGGGACATTTAAAATTTGTGGAGACTAAACTAAGCGGAGTACACACACTTTATTTATTTTGTTTTCTTTTTCTTTTGGTGCATGACAAAAATGGGGTCATTTCCTCCCCTCCACCAAAAAGCTTTTCTCATTTTCTGGGTCCCCGACCGAGGAGGCTGAGAATTAAGATGGGGCTGGACAGAGACTTTCACCTTATGGCAAAAATTTTCAAAATCACGCAATGTGATATGGCATGTAACATGCTTGCTGTGGACCAGCCATGCAGCCATAGGCATAGGCTATCTATCTCCACTGTTCTATCTATAACATATTATCCGATATCCTCCTATTTTGTACGAGTGCCCCATTTCTCTTCTCTTCTCTTCCGAAAAGAAAAAAGAGGGGGCAAAAAAAATGACGCGGAAACAACAAACAGCTTTCATAGATCATAATCATTGTAATATATAAATGAAGGGAGACAAGAAAACACCTAGTGAGTCTCTGCATATATATAAATGTATACCCATTGACTCCCCATATTTATATCATCATAACCCATTAATTATATGAGTTGAGGGAGATAATGGGTGAGGAAAGCAATTGACTTTTAGATTTCACAAGGTTGACATTTGTACACACACACATATGATCATGTTCATGATCATCTTGCTGTAAGCATCCAATGCATTTATATATATATATATAGCGTACATGAATGCAGTTTCTTTCTTTCTAGAATTTCAAATGAAAGTTTTTGTTTACAAATACTATCTTTTTCTCTTTCTTTCTTTTTTTTTTCCTCTCTCTCTCTTTCTCTATCTTTTGCTTCTGTCTTGGATTCTTCTGACTCAAGGTACATGAAGGAAGTGGGAAACACCCTCAATTGTCTACTAAAGAATTTGTTGATTGGTTGGTGGTTAAAAAGAATCAACCTTAACCTCTCAGCTTTATTTATATCAGGGTTTAGAAAGAATCTAAGCTAATTAATTATTACATTAGAGTTTGGATATATGCTGATTCTGTTAATTGATGTGAGTTCTAAAAAATATAAGAAAGAGGTTGAAAAATCACCATTTGATCGGGTGATCCTCACTTATGATGATGAACTTTAATGTTTTAATATGCATGATAATATATCTTGTCGAATAAGAAAGAATAAATATAGATGGGAAATTAATTACTGTTAATCGTCTTATAGTTAAGTATATATGGGACAAAGAAGATGAAGAAGAAGGCAACTCTAATGTAATTAATCATGCTTGTACAGTAAATTATTATACCCAAGCCACTTGGCATATTCAGACGGATAAAAGCATTGTGAGGTATTCCTGAAGTTGATTTCATGATGACAGAAGTGCACATGAAATTGATTCAAGTTAGATGTTAGAGTGAGCTCAAGTTTGATCTTGACTTTCGTAATGAATATGCATGATTAATGAGCTACATAAACATTTTTCTTTTTTATAGAATATAATATATGAAGAATTCAATAATAATAAAAAAAAAGGTCTGGGTGGATGGTCATCCTCTTATTTTATTGACTGATTATTGGTTACGCTACCCTAGCTATTAGATGAGTCCATCAAATATGCCGCAATTAAAGTTTAATTATTTAATTGAATAAAACGTTTATGGTTTTAAAAAAAAATTAGGATTATCTATTTATTTTTTTCTTTCTTTTCTTCATAATCTAGCAGAAAAAATGGCATAATTATAAATAAAGTGGATAATTAAATAAAAACTTGATCTTAACCACTCATTAAAACAAAAAGGGATAAAGAGATAAAAAATAAAAAGAAAAGATCCTTGTGTAAAAAGGATTATTATTATTATTATTATTAACAACAACAACAACAATAATAATAATAGTAATAATATATGAATGAGTGCAAAAACATAGTTTCAAATATCATTAATTAGTAATTAAATTACCTCATAATTATACATCAAAAAAAAAAATTACCGCATAATTGTATTGCAAATAAAATAGGGTCAGCAAATCCGAATGTTAGGTCAAACCCAAGCCCAAGAGCAAATTCAAAAGCCCGAGAACAATGGGATTCGGATTGAAACCTCCACGGGTCGACCCAACCGCCAAATCAACTTTGCAACCGGGGAACCAGCAAAGCAAAAGCCAAAAATATTGTCCACTTTCTCAGTCCTCACCCTCTCTCTCTTCACGCGGATCATGCATCGCTCATCCCATGCATGGCGTTGGGTCATGTATTACATAAACTCATCATGATGACCCCACGAATGTAACATAAGATAAGTACATAACATGGATGCATGCATGTTAAAAGTGCCTAGAAAGAGAAAGTGATTGTAGCTCTAGCGTCTAGACAGAGAAGCTGAAGCAAGCACAGTAGCATTACTCACTGCTTTGCAGCAGCTGCAGTTCCCCTTTTTTTAACTTTTCTTTTTTCCTTTTCTTTTTGTTTTTTTTAAACGGAAGAAAGCGAGTCAAAAAAACGTCTCTGCTTTCGCAGAGTAAATTCAGCCCTCATTTATTCTTTTTCTTTGGCTTGTTTGTTTTTCTTTTTTTCTTTTTTTCAATTTTTTTAAAACGAAACCAACTTTTGTTATTTTTTATGAAATAATAACATACCCATTTCTCTCAAAAAATAAAATAAATTAAATTAACATACGATCCCTAAAAAATACTCTTACGATTTATCTAGTAAAGAACATCAAACGGGTCCCTAGTCCTGTGCAGTGCATGCATGTTGGGACCTATTTGGTTATAACTGTACAAACTTGTCTTTATCTAAGAAAATATCAAATATTAGGGGCCTGTGTAGTATTATCTTTTTTTTAAAATCATTTTTAATGACAAAAGTGAAATTTTGACATAAAAGAAAATGTGCAATTACTCAGCTGGCTGGCGTTTGATTTTGATTATGGCCTGTTTGTATTTTTCCGTCACGTAGACACACGCAAACCACAATATGAATATGTCCTTCTAGCTCTCTCTCTAGCACTGCTGTAAATTTTTCTGTGGGTTGGTTTGCCTTCTTTTGCGCTCTTTATTTCTATTTCTATCTTCTCAACACTTTAAAAATCTGAAGAAGCAAAGAATCTCGAGATTGGTGTCCTAAGATTAAAAGACTATAAGACCCCTTTGGTTAAGCAGCCATCTTCTCTTCAGCTTCGCTTTGGCCCTTTTCTCATGCTCACTTCTTTCTAACACACAAGAAAAGAACTTCGGCCGAAAAAAAGTACAAACCAACATACAAAATTTTCATCTGATGAAGGAGACAGTAGGCTCTCTTGGAGGAGAGAGCCTGCCTTTGAACACTGAAGAAGATCAAGAACCAAATACAAAGCAACAATCTTTTTAAAACTTTCTGTGACCGGGGTTGTCTTTGTTTTGGTTCATTTTTTAGTGAAAACTTCTTTTTTTTTGTTTTAAAGCTCTGAGTCAGTGACAAGAATATTGCTTTGTGTTGAGTGTTATGGCACTTACTATGCACAGCAAGGAATTTGCAAATAAGCAAATTATGGATTCAAGTAAATATGTGAGGTATACACCAGAGCAAGTTGAGGCTTTAGAGAGGGTGTACACTGAATGCCCTAAGCCTAGCTCTTTGAGAAGGCAACAGCTCATTAGGGAGTGTCCTATTCTTTCTAATATTGAGCCCAAGCAGATCAAAGTTTGGTTTCAAAACCGCAGGTGAATGCAACCTCTCTCTTTTTTGTGTCAAGTTTCTTTTTGTTCATTTTTCCATCTCATATGGGTTCATTTGTTACTTGATGTGGTTTTTTTGGCCAATGTGTTTGTGGAAAAATTTATCTCTAGTTCTTACAGTGACTTTGGTTTTATTTTTCGTTAACTTCCTATGCCCTTGGAACCTGGGTTCTGTTCTCTGTGTTTTTCTTGAAGAAACTAATTTCCGATGAGTTCGTTGATTTCTTTATTTTTTTGGGTAGAAGTCTTTACTTTTTTTCTTTGTGAGAATAATCTCCTCTTGGATATATTTTATGTGATCTTGAATAGGTTTATTATGCCCTATGGTTTCATTTAGAAGAGTGAAAGTTATTGTCTTTTCAGTTTTTTTATTCTTTTTTTTATAAAAATTTGTTCTTTCTTGTTTTGAAAGCTGTAAATCTTCCATGAGAAATGACGTGTGATCTGATGTTGGCTTTTGAGAGTGATGCTTTTATGTTCTTCTGTACCGTTTCATGCCTTCTCATTTCTTTCACATTTTAAAGACGGGAAGAAGAATTTAGCCGAGAAATTCGATTTCTTTTCAGCACTCGGACAGTCTTTATGTGCTTTTTACCGCTTTGAGTATTATTGAAATTAAATGAAGACAATGATAGCTAGTTAATAGTTTTTTTTTTTTTTAATTTCTCGCTCTTGCTTAGATTCAAGGCAAAAAAATGAATTTTTTTCGTTTGTTTACTAGCATAACTTAGTATATTTTACCCCGGTTTCTTGACATATCGTGGTCGTTGATTTTTATTTAAAACTGTCATCAAATGTTAATAGTTGTTCAAGTTTTATATGTCTGGCCAAAGGTTTACATTTTGTTTCTTCAATTCTGTTTTCCTGAAGATATTTGTGCCTGCTCGAGCAGTCATCTGAACTTGTTTAATTCTTTTCTTTGACAATAGATGTCGCGAAAAGCAGAGAAAGGAATCTTCACGACTTCAGACGGTGAATCGAAAGCTGAGTGCCATGAACAAGCTGTTGATGGAAGAGAATGACCGTCTGCAAAAGCAGGTCTCGCATTTAGTCTATGAAAACGGATACATGCGACAGCAACTGCATAGTGTAAGTAAACCTTTTGCCACCAGCTACTCCTCTGCTGCATGTTTTAACACATGTATTTTAGTAATATCATATTAGTAGTCATTTCTTCATCTGGAAATGGTTTTGGAGTCCTCTTCATTTCTATTTTTCTAACAAGACTATCATTTGCATAGTTTTTATCCTACTTCTGGCTTATTTTCAGTGGCACTTAAAACTTCGCTACTCCTAGTATTTTTCCACTAATTTTTTGCAACCCCAACTCTTTGGCCCTCTGAAATTTTGCATAGATAATGAAGTTTCGTCAAGCTTCATGTTTTTTTTATTTTTATACATGTCGTAGGCTGTTATCAAGAGTCTAGGAAAATGTGCTACTTGAATGTGTATTTTTAGAGAGTGATCTCAAACTGTTATTTAAAAACAGGCACCTGCAACGACCACAGACAATAGCTGTGAGTCTGTGGTCATGAGTGGTCAGCACCAACAACAGCAAAACCCAACGCCTCAGCATCCTCAAAGGGATGCTAGCAACCCAGCTGGGTGAGTTCTTACAGCCTGCTCAATACACATTCAATTAAGATATCTGATTTTCTAGTATGGATTATCTAACTTGTGCAACTTATTACTTGTGTCAGTCTTCTTGCAGTAGCTGAGGAGACCCTGGCAGAGTTCCTCTCCAAGGCTACTGGAACTGCTGTCGACTGGGTCCAGATGATTGGGATGAAGGTAGACCCTCTTAAAAACTTCCATAAGTTGAATGTTTGTTTGCATGCATAGAATTTTTGTAGTTACTAATTTTTGTGCTTGTGTATGCCTTGCAATTGTTTGTACAAGCTAACTTTGCTGTTGATGTGTGGGTAGCCTGGTCCGGATTCTATTGGTATTGTTGCTGTTTCCCGCAACTGTAGTGGAGTAGCAGCACGTGCTTGCGGTCTCGTGAGTCTAGATCCCACAAAGGTTTGTCTTCTTAACTTCCCTATTCTTCCCACCTCATTTAAATTATACAGTGCTCATCAGTGTGCATAGATTTTGATGGATTTATTTATAGATCGCTGAAATTCTCAAAGATCGTCCATCTTGGTTTCGAGACTGTCGCTGCCTTGATGTCTTGAGTGTGATTCCTTCTGGAAATGGAGGGACAATTGAACTCATTTACATGCAGGTATATTGTAATTACAAGTAAAATCAAAGTTGCATTGCGCATTATTGCATCTTTTTATATTTCTTTTCTTTCTTCTTTATTCATTAACACTTACGGCATCTTTTTTATTCTTTTTCATTGTAACAGACCTATGCGCCAACAACACTGGCAGCTGCACGAGACTTCTGGTTGCTGAGATATAGTACAAGTTTGGAGGATGGCAGTCTTGTGGTAAAAGCATTTGGTCATGGAGATGTTCATTCTGATTGAGTGTTGATTTTAGTATTTCATGCCAACATACTTCTTAAAATTGTTTCACCATATGTGGTTATAGTGCTAAGACTGGCAAAATTTTCTTGGCAGGTATGTGAGAGGTCTTTGACATCGTCCACTGGTGGCCCAACAGGGCCTCCCCCTTCAAGTTTTGTGAGAGCTGAAATGCTTCCAAGTGGCTTCCTCATCCGACCTTGTGAGGGTGGTGGCTCCATTATCCATATTGTTGATCATGTTGATTTAGATGTGAGGATAAGATATAGTCAAATCATTATAGTACTCTTGTTATTTAACTTGTTATTTAAATTTTACATGTTATTCGAATTCTGCATAATTTTGCATACCTGGTTCTATTTTAGGCTTGGAGCGTTCCTGAAGTTCTAAGGCCACTTTATGAATCATCTAAAATTCTTGCACAGAAGATGACCATGGCCGTGAGTGCTAGGGCAATAGTGACTTATCTTTCTTCAATTTGATCATTTATTTAATCCACAATTTATTTGCTGAAATATTATGGTGCAGGCCATGCGGCACATTCGACAAATTGCACAAGAGACTAGTGGAGAAATTCAGTATGGTGGGGGCCGCCAGCCAGCCGTGTTAAGAACATTTAGCCAGAGACTTTCCAGGTAAGATCTCTCAATATGGTATTGCTTGCAAAACCTGTGTAGCCCTGCAAGTTGAAGTTATTAGCCTGGTCTGTCTGGTTTTGGTAATTTCAAATCAACATGGAACTATTAGCAGGTTTAAATATTTTGTTTTACCAGCTCCTCTTGCTGGGTATGTTGTATGTTTTAGCATATGTGAGCATGAAATGGTTTCTTGCTGTTTGTCTTAAATCATTCTGATATCTTTCTTGACATTCAGTTTGGTATAATGGATCTCAGGGGTTTCAACGATGCTATTAATGGGTTTTTGGATGATGGATGGTCACTTCTGAGTAGTGATGGTGGGGAGGATGTGACAATTGCCATTAACTCATCTCCAAATAAATTTCTGGGGTCTCAATATAATTGTTCAATGTTTCCAGCTTTTGGAGGTGTGCTGTGTGCCAAGGCATCAATGCTGCTGCAGGTATTTACTTTCATTTTGACCTGGATGATTGTTGTGTCGTTATCATAATCACTTTTGCTATATCCTCCCCACTTCCTATGCCTCATGAATAACCAGCTATGAATGTCTTTATTTCTGTTTGATTTGTCTGAATCTGATTCTGGTTTAAAAACTTCATTAATTCTTTTTTGGGTTCTGCAGAATGTTCCCCCTGCTTTGCTTGTTCGCTTTCTGAGAGAGCACCGATCAGAATGGGCAGACTATGGTGTTGATGCATACTCTGCTGCGTGTCTTAAGGCTAGTCCATATGCAGTCCCTTGTGCAAGACCTGGTGGCTTTCCCAGTAGCCATGTCATTTTACCCCTGGCCCATACTGTGGAGCATGAGGAGGTAGAACTACTAATCTGTTATGCACTATGCTTCTTATTTCATTCTCTCCATGTTAATCAGAAGTAATTTGCTAGAGTATATCTTTTGCATGTCTAATAGTTCCTGGAGGTTGTTCGTTTAGAGGGTCATGCATTTTCACCTGAAGATGTAGCTTTGGCAAGGGATATGTACCTGTTACAGGTAAGTGCACTTACGGGTCTTATATGGAAATGGGTTTTGTAATTATTCTTAATGATGAAAGCTCATTATAATTATGAATTTTTCTTATTGATGTCATTTATCTGGAAATTTTATTTCTGCAGCTGTGCAGTGGGATTGATGAGAATACAGTTGGTGCTTGTGCTCAGCTTGTCTTTGCACCTATTGATGAATCCTTTGCTGATGATGCTCCTTTGCTGGCATCTGGTTTTCGTGTGATTCCATTAGATTCTAAAACAGCTATGGTAAAGTTTCAACTTACAGCAATAAACATTGTAGAAATATTTACCATGAAATGCAGAAAAAGGAAAAGTGTGTTAGTAAAGCAAGTCCGATTTCATATAAAGAAGAAAAGCCGAGAGTTCATGTAGTAGCTGGGATCTTTAATGCACATTTTTTTTTCTCTGGTCATTATGAACAATAATATTGAGATGCCCTTTTGGCTGTGAGCTGTTTTCTCATAACCTTTATGTTGTTTCCAGCAGCAGGATGGACCTGCTGCATCTCGAACCTTGGATTTGGCTTCTGCACTTGAGGTTGGGTCTGGTGGTACTCGTCCAGCTGGTGGCACTGAATTGAGCAATTATAACTCTCGGTCAGTTCTGACAATTGCTTTCCAATTCACTTTTGAAAATCACATGCGAGACAATGTAGCAGCTATGGCCCGCCAGTATGTGCGAAGTGTAGTGGGGTCTGTACAGAGGGTAGCAATGGCTATTGCCCCCTCCCGGCTCGGCCCTCATGCAGGGCCAAAAGCACTTCCTGGTTCACCTGAGGCTCTTACTTTGGCACGATGGATTAGTCGAAGTTACAGGTTTGACTGTAACCTCCTTTGTTTTGAAAACTTCATATTTCAAACGTTCACTTTCGCCTTGTCTTTTGTTCATTGTGTTGATGATAGTGTTGTTTGTTTCAGGATACACACTGGGGGAGAGCTTCTTCGGGCGGACTCCTTAACTGGTGATGCTTTGTTGAAGCAACTTTGGCACCATTCGGATGCAATCATGTGCTGTTCCTTAAAAACAAATGTAATCCATTTGACTAATCACTTCTGATAATTTTTCTAGATAAAAATATGGGATATTCAATATTGTGCTCAAGACTATGTTTAAGCAAAGCTAACATGATTTGAAAAATATGTTGCAGGCATCTCCTGTTTTCACTTTTGCAAATCAGGCAGGATTGGACATGCTGGAAACTACCCTTGTGGCCCTTCAGGACATCATGCTTGACAAGATTCTTGACGAGGCTGGAAGGAAGATTCTCTGCTCTGAGTTTGCTAAGATCATGCAACAGGTAAAGTTTTCAATATCTGGAGCCAACACTCAGTTCTAAGCAGATCCAAACTGAACCACCTGGCAGCTGAGTTAATAGTGATGAAATTTGAGGGTAGATCTAAAATTAACCATTAACGAATATCAGATATTTTGTAAAAGATATTTAATGTGCTATTTTCTCAACTGCAGGGATTCGCTTACTTGCCCGGAGGGATGTGTGTATCCAGCATGGGCAGGCCTGTGTCCTATGAACAAGCAGTTGCGTGGAAGGTTCTTGATGAAGACGACTCCAATCACTGCCTAGCCTTCATGTTCATGAACTGGTCTTTTGTGTGATCTTTAAATACCATCTGAAAGACTTAAAAACTTAGATATTTATTAACTTGTGTAATTGCTTCCAGAAGCACTCTTATTATAATTATATTATGACAGCCGAATGTAGTTGCTGACTGTATTCTATGAATGCTCGTATCTATCTACAGGAGTATGCTTGATGGTTGTGTTTTTGCTATCTTTGTCTCAATCTGTTATATGTTGTTATGTTCCTTACAGAGTATGATGAAATTTGTACCAACTTGGATGACATTGAAAATGTGGAGCAGTTGCCATAGGAACCGTATAGGCATATAATACTGTTGGATTGTTGGCTTTGATTGTTTACTTTTGATCGACACTTCAGCTTGATTCATTATAGCTGCTTGGTCATAAGGGTTATACTTTTTATGATGCAGTAATGGCATGACAATCTGCGAAAGTAATCATTCTGTTTGTCATTTGTATATCTATATGTGTGTGTGTGTGTGTGTGTGTGCGCGTGTGTATGTTACATAGTCAATTCATGCGGCTTGTTTTTGAATTTGCTAAACCTAGAAAGGAAGGAAAGCCAATAACGCATGGAATTTTGATAAACCAACTGGATTTTCACAAATTCTAATTGAAAAATTATTTGGCAAATAGATTTTAATTCATTTCATTGATGTGAAGTTTTTGCTTGAAAATTACTCAGTCAGGTCTCTAGGGACAATTCTTATTAGAGTAATGGTTTCAGAAAAGTGCTTTGGAAGAAAGTAGAAACATTGGTGTAATGAACAAATGAGCGGTCACTCCATTAATCAGGATCAGTAATTTTGTCCTTGATTTTTTTTTTTGGGTAAAAAATAAATGTCCGTTCACCGTAAATGGAGTAAGCAGGAGGAAATCTTTCTTTCCCCGGTAATGGTGGCAGATGAAAAAAGTCTTAGATTAATCCACGGCAGCAGATAGTGCCAAGTGGCACACTGAACCACCGCGGGCAAAACGATTTCTGTTTTTTTTTTTTTTTTTAGTTGATCACGTTTTTCTTTAACAGAAGTGTCCACCTTCAAAAATAACTTTTTTTTTTTTGGGTTATAAACCATTGTTAAAAAAATGACTTTTGACCATTATTTTAAAAAATAAATGGAGAATATATCCTCAATGACGAAGACAAAGACACAAACTAATAGCCACAGTTGCGCGGCGTGGCTGAGATAGAAAAGATATGGTGTGATCCGGTGCATGGTATAAGAGTAAAGCCCCCAATCACGTATTAAAAGGGTTATTAATTATGTCGTATATATATTTACCACCAATTAAAAAAATTAAAAAAATTAATGTGGGTTTATTGGAGGTGCCTATACGGATGTGACCCGCGAGCCGGACCACAGACAGAAATCGTTAATTCTGTTGGGGTAAATCTAGGTGGGGGCCCACAAGAATCTCGCAGTACAGAGCACGCCCACAGCAACTTACAATTTTCGTCAAGATTGCTGATGCAATATTTTATTTTGATTCTATTATTATTTTAAAAAAATTTTTTTAAAAATTGTCGCCATTGTTACATTTTTTAAAAGCTGTGCTCTGCCATGTCTTCATTGTTTTCTTCTTTAAAAAAGAAAGAGAAAAATAACTGCTCTGGTAAAATAAAATACACTGAGCTGATCCAGCAGCTACTGCTGCTGCTGTTATTGCTGTCGTTTTGCTCGTCTCGCTGTACAAGACAATTTCGTATGCCGCTACCACTACTTAGCAATTAAAGAATCATCGTGTTTCGTCTCTTTTTACTGACACTGTCCTTTTCGCCCTTTCAAAGTCTTTTCCTTTCATAATTACTCTTGTCCCGCAAAATTTTTCATTGGCTTGTTCACACTCTTTTTCATATTTTTATTAAGAAGAAAATTTACACCTACCTTTTTAAAATAAATAAATAAATAAATAAATTTCACCTAGCGATGAGCTCATATTTGTGTAGTTACTTCAATTTTATAAGAATTAATTAAACAAATCTTTATTGAAACATGCAATTGAAGATGTCTGAGCAGCCTGTGATCATTTGATCTACTAGCAAGTAATGACCAATTTCATCCGTCAGAAGCAGGGTAAAAACATTTATTGCAGGCCTTAAATCCTTACTAATTAATAGTTTTAATTCTTAATGTTTTGCCATTTGATTTTAAGAAAAAGATTGAACATTTTTGAAAAAACATATAAAAACAGATTTTCTTAATAGGAAGGAAAAAAAAAAGTAAATATTAAATTAAAAAGAAAATTAAAGAAAATTCGGTATATATAAAATTAAAAAGTAATACACCCAGCACTTTCTGACCAATCAGACAACGATAGAGGTACAGTCCCCCCCGACGCAGGCCCCACCGTCCGTGCTCCCACATTTAATATGTCCCACAGCCACTGCTGAGACCATCGTATGATATCCGTATGGCACCATCATCCATGGGACCATTGAAATGATGTTGATAACATTTAGCATACTGTATACATCACCATACCATGGCCATGATCAGTACCTCTATTAATTCTGTGCGTGGGACCCACAAATGATGTATTTGGCTAGGGTAAACCAGGTCACCCTAGCCCTTGGGCGGGGACAGGGCTAGGGGTTTTAAAGGCGGGAGTGTGTTAATACTTAATAATAATGAGGCAAAGCCCCTCCCTCTGCATTTTCGAGCCGTGAGCTTTTTGCCCTAGGTGTCTCTACATGCAAACATTAAAATTAAAAAGGATAAAAAGAAAAAATAAACAAAAGATTCTCAAATGCTCGTATGAAATATGAATCGACAATTAATATTTATTTTCCAAAATTAATAATTGCGTAATTAATTAGAGAAACTGTTGTCTTCCCGACGTCCCCTGGTGGAGGAGAAAAAGGGGAATGAAAAGAGACTGTTTGGTTTGGTTTGCTTTACCGTCACCACTTTTGTCGATGGTGGTGATTATAAATTATTTAAATACTATCATTTTTTTTATTGGGTTTTCTAAAGCCTATTTCTTAGTCGTTTCAAAAAGCCTTTTTGAGCAAGAATCAGATGAGCGTGCTGTTAACATCCTTTTCATGGCTTTAGTGTTGCATGCATAAACGAAAGCTTTTCGACACATTACATTAAAGCGCCTTTCAAAACCCGAGGGTCAAGTAATTAATAGGGAGAAAATCAAAAAAAAGGTTTTGGTTTGTTTTTAATTATTCATATTTTTTGCTTTTGCTTTTGCTTTTGTTTTGTAATGTGGTATAGCTAGCAGGAGAAAGGGATCTTTTAGCTTTTTAGAGTTTTGTTGCAGGCCTTGAAAGATTTAGTATAGCAGCTGGGCTATCATGGTCTGAGGCATTAGGGTTTTTTGAAAAGAGAGAGAGTTTGACTGAGGGCTTGGAGTTTTGTTTTTCTTGTTTTGTGAATGGGAAATTAATTAAAATGGGTGAAGAAATAAGTGTGTGAGAGTTTCAGTTTGGTTGCAGAAAGAAATGATGATGGCAGCGGTGGTGGTGGCTTTGATTTTTCCAGTGTATTGCTTTAGCGTAATTTGTTGTGTTGTCAAGATTTATTGCAGTAAAGAGAAATAGGAGAGGAGTGGGGGGCCTGGCTTGGGAGTTTGAGTAGGATTAATTTTGAGCAATTTTGGGGCAGTGGATCTTCTAGAGTTCATGATTGTTGCCTTTGTTCTTGGGATTTTGTGTTGGACCAAAAGAAGCTAGTTTGAATTTTTTTGGATTCGGATACTTCATAGGATTTTCTTGTTCAGCAAAAGATACGTTGAGTAAAGGCTCTGCTTCACTGGCTGTGCAAAACCCCAAAAAATTAACCACAAATCAAATCGAACACATTAAAATTATATAGTTTACTATATAAGTTATAACTTACAACACCCAGAGTATGTGGATCCGTGGCGCAATGGTAGCGCGTCTGACTCCAGATCAGAAGGTTGCGTGTTCGATTCACGTCGGGTTCAATTGTCCTTTTTCACTAATTACCATATATCTTTTGGAAAGAAAAAGATAATAGGAAAATTATCAACCGTCCACTCGTTTTTTCTAATTTTTTTAAAAATATATAATTTTTTCTTTTTTTGGTTGGAATCCACTTAAAATTACATTTTTTTTCACTTTTCCACTTTCGTTTGGAGACCGTTAAGAAAATTAACGGAATTTTATTTAAATGACTTTTTTACCCTTAAATGTAAACGATAAATTATCCATGATAATTGCTTTTTTCATATTTTTCAAAATACACATTCTTAATTTTTTTTCTGAATTCCACTTGAAGTTATATTATTTTGCACCTATCCACCATGCCGTTGTGAAACGACAATTTTACCTTGTGATGTCAAGAAAGTTTTAGCAGTGTTATAACGAGTGAACCAATGAAAAAATATTAACTTGGAAAAAAAAAAAAAATTTGTGTATTTTTGAAAAACGAAAAAAAGCAATTGGACATGGATAATTTCCAAGATAATACTGCAGTAATGTGTACAGACAAAGCATTAAATGGCGCAACGGTATTTTAGGAATTACGATGTGTGGATTAAAATATATTGAAGGCAGATTAATGCAGTTCGTTTTTTCCACCGTCCACCCGTTTTTTCCTAAAATATATTTTAGGAATTCCGTTAATTCCGTTAAGAAAATTAACGGAATTTTGTTTAAATGACTTTTTTACCCTTAAATGTAAACGATAAATTATCTACCGACCACCTGTTTTTTCATATTTTTTCAAAAATACACAATTCTTAATTATTTTTTTTTTGCTGAATTCCACTTGAAGTTATATTATTTTGCACATATCCACCACGGTGTCGTTGTGAAATGACAATTTTACCCTTGTGATGTCAGCAAAGTTTTAACAG
Source organism: Citropsis articulata (assembly GCA_030449925.1). Lineage (NCBI taxonomy): Eukaryota > Viridiplantae > Streptophyta > Magnoliopsida > Sapindales > Rutaceae > Citropsis > Citropsis articulata. The sequence continues at coordinate 1,039,316 of JASUUH010000085.1, read as the reverse complement.
TGTTATAACGAGAGTGGACCAATGAAAAAAATATTAACTTCAGGTGGAACGCTGCAAAAAAAAAAAATTTGTGTATTTTTGAAAAACGAAAAAAAAACGGGTGGACGGTGGGGATAATTTCCCAAGATAATACGGGCCTGCACTGTAATGGCAACACAGACAAAGCATTAAATGGCGCAACGGTATTTTAGGAATTACGATGCGTGGATTAAAATATATTGAAGGCAGATTAATGCAGTTCGTTTTTTAAATGAATGAAAAGTTTTAACCATGTAAATCAGTTTGATGTGCACAATACCTCAATCCTTTTTGGTTCCTATTACATATTTTAAAATTTCTTTTGGGCCTGAACAGGTATGACCAGGAGCACTCCACCGGTCCTAAAAGCACCCGCTTGTGTTACTAGGCCTTAATTTGATTATTAAAATTGGGCCAGTATTATTGGACCAGAATCGAGATGGCCCAATCATATCAAGAATATTAGAAGATCGATTCACATAAAAAGCTCCGGATTTGATGTCAAGCACACCAAGACCAACGAGATGGGAAAGCCGTAGACGAAGCAGTATATGGATGAGCATCAAGGAGGGCTTGGGTTGGTGATTGGAGATAGAGACAAAGGACTTTCTATGGAGATGTAGTACAGGTAGAAGCAAAAAACGATGCAGAGTTGATTCTTCTAATTATAGAAAGTGGTTGTCAAGACGTGTTGATTTTGTTTTACACCACAAGAGCAGCATAATTGAAAATTTCTGGACCATTACTGATATTCGAAAGGGGAAATAGCCTTGCCTAGTGGTGATACTTGTAATTAGAGGGGTTCATTTCCCCTTCAAATTATGTTTATATTCACTCAATTGATTTAATGAAAATGAATCTTTCCATCAACAAAAAAGGAAAAAAAAAAAGAAAAAAAAAAGGAAAGTTTGGTATCATTTTGCTGCATCAAATTGACTTTATATCATAGCAAAAGAAAATGGGCAACCCATATCATTTTCTCATGCCTCAAATTAATTGTCAAATCTCAAACAATTAATACAAGAGTCTAGTTATATTAGGACCACTATACGGTGGAGCACTCTTTTATAACCACAATATTAAAGTTATAACGTTTTTTTTTTATTATTTATCACTTTCCGGGTATGTATATGATTCGTATTCTACCTTAAAGTAATTTCAAGGTAGCCATAGTCTTAATCTAAAATACAAATAGTGTGTTTCAGTATATGAAATTTTGAAAGTCAATCATTAGCTAATAACATTATATCCAAGTTGATTTGGTCAAACATATTATTTTCGCATTTTCATATTTGAGATCAAGAATTTGAGTTTTTCAGTGAGTGTGGAAGTTTATTTATTTTTATTTTTTCATTTTAACCGGACTTCAGGTGTAATACATTGAGACATGTACTCATAAGTATTGGGCTGGGCGTTTGAAAGATTTATTGAACTATATTTATTAGAATTTGTATTGTATTTTTATTTTATAATGCATTGTTGGAGACAAATTCTAAAAAAGGAAGATAATATTTTCTTTTATCTTATTTTATTTATATTTTGTAGTGCCTCTTTAATTGCATCTTGACATTATATTAAAGGGGTTTAAAGTTAATAATAGTTTGGCTATTATGCTAATAGCATAATGAATAAAAGAGAAATTTTAACATAATACTGTTAAAATATAACCAAAATTAATATTTAACAAAACCCAAAAGAGAGTGTATTTTAAAACCCAAGTACAAAACCATCAAGATAGGAAAGTTTGCTGTCGTTCTTCCGAAGAAGATATAACTTATTCATAAAATACCCAAAAAAAAAAACAAAAAAAAAAACTCAAGTCTCGTTATATTGTCAATTTTTTTTTTGGGTGAAGCAAAGCCTTTAAACTTATAAGACCAGATAAAAATATAAATAGAAACATATTTGGTTGTTGTAATAAACATGCAAATTTTCATTAACAAACGTGAAAATAATTAACAACGCCGTGAAACTGCAAATAGTGATATTACAGTAGTGGATTGTATTGATTGTGGTCCAAAACGTAACACTAAATAAAAAAGAAAGATACACATCGCGTCAGGGCATAATTCGACTATTGGGATGTGGCATTATTAGTTTATTAGGAAATAAAACCGTGTTTTGCCCGGCTTTAAAAAGTATCAAATTAAAAATTAAAAATTTGATGAAATTTAAATTTCATGAGAAATCGTACTGATCTCTCCTCATAGCAATTAAACTTTAGTGACTTAAAATATATCAATTAATTAATTAAAAATTCAAATAAATCAAATAACAAAAATACAAAAATTTGTCTAAAGAGGATATTGGTTAAATAATAAAAAAATCTAAAATATTTAGTGTTTAAAGAGTTTGAAGAACCCAAAAGGCACTAAATAAAATGTTGCATAATTAAATATGAGATTATGACATTAAAATTAGACCCTAGTGGTATTGTTGAGGAAAGATGAAAGAACCATTCTTTCTATGTTAATTAGTTGATGTATTTTAAACCACTAAAGTTTAATTGCTAGCATAATAAAATAAATGAATGTTTCAAAAGACTTATAATTAATTATTATTAATGGTTACATATTGTTGGATTTAAATAGAAAGAGGAAGAGACATGTACAAAGAATATCCACAAATATTTTAGATATTTCAAATAATAGAGAATATAAAAAAAAAAGAGGAATGGCCATGCTACATCACCTCTTATAATCCCAACTTTATTTATGGCATTAAAATTAGTCCTAGTGGCATTATTGATGAAAGATGAAAGAACCTCTCTTCCTATATTAATTAGTTGATTATTTTAAGCCATTAAAGTTTAATTACTAGCATAATAAAATAAATGAATGTTTGAAAAGTCTTATAATTAATTATTATTTATGGTTACATATTGTTGGATTTAAATAGAAAGAGGAAGAAATATGTACAAAGAATATTCACCAATATTTTAGATATTTTTTTTTTGAAGGGAATATGAATAAAAGTCTCAGCTTTATATATATAAAAGTTTGGATCAAACATCTCCCCTAACTTTCCCCATAAAGTAATTTTTGTTGTTACCGAGCTATCCATAAAAATTAACAAAAGTTAATAATGTAAAGAGAAACAATAACTAAAAAATAACATAAATAACTAAAAAATATATAGTCATAGTTTTCTTGATTATATTCAACTTACTAATCCGTTAGACCTTTTATATCTCTTTTTTTCCAACCAGCTCCAACAATCTCAATATCACCGACACCATATAAACTTCCGACAATATCTGTAATATTATAGAAAAATAACATAAACATATTAAAAACATAAGGATCAATAATTTATAATATATACTTAAAGATTAACAAACATTAACAATTAAAAAAAATACCTGAGAGGATTGTGTTATCATTCACACGTAAATCAATCAAATTCGAAGATACGAATTAGAATCCATTGATCGGAATCTTAACAGTTCCTTTTTCTAACCTCTTAAGAGAAGTTATAACCAATAAAATAATCTTATACTGATTTAAAAGTGGTCTATACTCGCCTGTAGTTGAAACAACTTTCAAAATTTTGACACTGTACAAAGAACCCTCACTCAACATGTGCTTAAACCTTGTCACTAAATTTTTCCTGATTGTTGCATGCATTAGATTTTTCTACGAAAAAAAAAACACATACTACATTAAGTGTAAAACAATCGGGAAAAAAATTAGAAAAAACAATGAGAGAATGAATTTTTTATACAACATTTTCATCAATAAAAATCATATCCACACTAATCAATTCTCCATTCTTTTTAGTATTAGTAGACTCACATATTCTACAAAGTCTAACCCTTATCATCCAACTATCTTTATCATTGTTCAACTTATAAAGAAAATAGTACTCCATAAAGCACACAATACTAAAAATTCAAATAAATCAAATAATAAAAATACAAGAATTTTTCTAAAGAGGATGTTGGTTAAATAAAAAAAAATCCCCAAACATAATAAATCTTAAATATTTAGTGTTTAGAGAGTTTGAAGAAGTCAAAAGGCACTAAAGAAAATGTTGCATAATTAAATATGAGATTATGACATTAAAATTAGGACCTAATGGTATTATTGAGGGAAGATGAAAGAACCTTTATTCCTATGTTAATTAGTTAATGTATTTTAAGCCATTAAAGTTTAATTGCTTGCATAATAAAATAAATAAATGTTTCAAGACTTATAATTTTATTATTAATGGTTACATATTATTGGATTTAAATAGAAAGATTCTACATTCTCCTTAGTATTAATAAACTCTTATATCCTACAAAGCCTAACCCTTATCATCTAACCTATCTTTATCATTGTTCAACTCATAAAGAAAAGAGTACTCCATGAAGCATACAATACTAAAAATTTAAATAAATCAAACAATAAAAATACAAGAATTATTCTAAAGAGGATGTTGGTTAAATAATAAAAAAAAAACCAAACATGAAAAATCTTAAATATTTAGTATTTAGAGAGTTTGAAGAAGGCAAAATGTACTAAAGAAAAGGTTGCATAATTAAATAAGGGATTATAGTATTAAAATTAAGCCCTAGTGGCATTGTTGAGGGAAGATGAAAGAACCTATCTTCCTATGATAATTAATTAATATATTTTAAGCTGCTAAAGTTTAATGGCTAGCATGATAAAATAAATGAATGTTTCAAAAGACTTATAATTAATTATTATTAATGATTATATATTATTGGATTTAAATGGAAAGAGGAAGAGACGTATATAAAGAATATCTACTAATATTTTAGATATTTAAGATAATAGAGAATATAAAAGGATGAAGAATGATGATGCCACATCACCTCTTGTAGAAATTAGACCCTAATGGCATTGTTGAGGGAAGATGAAAGAACATATCTTCCTATGTTAATTAATTGATGTATTTTAAACCACTAAAGTTTTATTATTAGCATGATAAAATAAATGGATATTTCAAAAGACTTATAATTAATTATTATTAAATGTTATATATTGTTGGATTTAAATGGAAAGAGTAAGAGACATATACAAAGAATATCCACCAATATTTTAGATAATAGATAATATAAAAAGATAAAAAATGGTGATGCCACATCACCTCTTGTAATCTCAACTTTATATATATATATATATATAGATAGATTTGGGACTGCTATCGAGCAATTGGGCTGTGCCAGCCTTTTTTTTTAACTTTCTATTTTTAAAACAAATATTTGTGTTTAAGGTTTACATCATAATATTTATTAACTTTCATGAACTTTTTCTTAGTGCGTAGCTGTAGTTTTTATTCTACAGTAAGTACAATTTAACAGTCTCAACTCATCCATAAGCAGAGTGATGCCACTCATTTGATCAATATCTTTCTTAATAAAACTCAAGTATGTTTTATGAATGATTGGCAATGTATTCTCCCATGCACTATAATAAAACGTCTTATAAGTTGATTTTCATGACTACTATCCTATTTATTATTTGTAATATATTGAGGAATAAAAATTATACTTATCAATCAATTAAACAATTAATTGTTTTTATAAAACAAAATTACTTAAATTATATTTTTTTTAAATAACATTTTTCTTTTTGGGAAAAGTTATTTTGGAATACCTTTAATTTAGTAATTAATTTTCAACCTTTAGTAAAGTTGGCGGCGAGGGAATTTGAAGTACCAAACCAATTGGAGAGCAGTTGTTTGGTAAATTTGGGGCCTCGGTTCATAGTTTCTATGTTTTTTTTTTTTGATACACTGATATATTACAATCAGAGTTCTACTGATATTTACAATCAAATATCGATCGGGACTCTCCTAGATAATCCTATTGTGGCGCAGCCCGAATGTCAACCCTTCACTTGAAGGGAGATCTGTACTCACTATTAATACCAGAGGAAGATCAATTCTACACCGATGTGGGGAGCCAATTCAGCCCCTATTATACAGAGGAAGCATGTCCCAGCGCTCGCAGGCGCTGGGACCATTGGCTCATAGTTTCTATATTATTGATAAAACATAAAAGACATTAGGTGAAAACAACTAGATGTCGTGAGATGAGTATTTACCGCAACACACCCATGCAGCACTTAAAAAAAATTTATTCGAAAGTTGTTAAGTGAGTCTTAAACTCCTCGACTAGTTAAGTTAAAATACTTGTGAAAGAACCAAACTGATGATAGTAATTGAGCTAAAGAGAATTTGTATTATTCACAATAGTACATGTACCGTAGAATAGCTTTATAATGATTGGAATTGCTTTTTGAGTTGCTTAAATGAAATGTTAAGTGCCAAGCCCCATTTATAGGGAAGTTTACACATTCTACTTAAGTTTTAAAATCTTTTACTTTGAAAAAATTCTCATGGCATAGAGAACTCACATTTCTAACAAACCTAAAGTGTTTTAGCATTACGGTTCTGTTTTAAATTAAGGTACTGTAGCTTAAAAGCTACAGCTGTGTTATGGAAAAAAATTATAATTATGAAATAAAAATTTATAATATGTAGTAAATATAAAATTTAAAATAATAATTTTAATAAAATTATTAAAGATATAATAGATTTTTGATTATACAAGTAAAAAATTATTTTAATATAGTTTTCAAGATACATCATCTAATGTTTATCAAATATTTTACTATTATACCTTTTAAAGTACAGTTGTCTAGCCTTAATCTCAAACACATCATACTACTATCTGTAATATGTTAGAGAACTCACATTTTATTCCTCTTTAGAGAATTTCTAAATATTTATAAGTTAAAAAATAAAAATAAAAAATGAAACTTTTTAAAATCAAACCAAGCTAGTACATGTTGGCATGGTCTTATACTCTTATCCAGTGGAACTTTTTTAACTTGAAATTTGGGCCGTCTTTAACGTAGAGCCGCTAATCTTTCTCTTCTTAAACCCAAATAAATTATAAATGTAAATAGACAGACACCCAATCAGTCGTGTTATACATAGTAACTCTGTTTGTTTAATATTTATTACATTTTTAGTGGTAGGGATAATGTCCCATTATGTCACCAGGGGATCCGTGGCGCGCTGGTACAACTTACAAGGTTGTGTGAGATTGACGTCGGGTTCAATTCCAAATTTCTTTAATTCTCAATTATTTGAGAAAGAATGGGGCCTGATTTGATTAGCCCTATAATATTTTGGTTAGCCCACTTCTATGAGGCGATTGGAGATTACATTTTCTAAATTTAGAATTTAGAATTTAGAAACATGCCCGTGCACTCGAAGGGAAAAGTTAAAAAAGGTATTTTAAAATACCTCCAATTAAGCGATTATTATTTATTTATTATTATTGTTATCACCGAAAGCAATCCCTGTCCCTTGAACCCGGACGTCCGTAATGCATTCCCAGTACCAAACCATCAAGCTGTCTGAGGTTCAGTGGTTTAACTTGGGACCGAAAATTCTTTTTTTATGAAATTTGAATGTCATACAGTAATGCAGCATGATTTTAGGTGAGGCAGAACCACTTAGTTGTAGACTTGTAGTTGATGAGACATAGGGATGGCAATGGGGTGGGGTGGGCGTGGGGATGCCTACCCCATTAAAAATTTTACCTCCATTCTCTATCTCATTTCCTGATAAATTTAGTGAGGATGAGACCTACGTGAATCTGCCCCCATTCCCGCTTATTTATTTTATAATAGATATAGATATATGATTTCAATAAATTAAATTAAAACTTCAATTAAATCATTATCATATTACTAGGTATTTTAATTATGTAAAAGATCTCTAAATAATTGTATTAATATCTTGAAATATTATTAAAATTAAATTATATTTGTAGAGATTAGTTTTTTTGAGAGTTAAGTAAGCACAATAATATTTTAAGGTTGAATAAAAATTATATTATAAGGTTTTTTTTTAGTTATAATCTATTTGTATCAAGTAGAAATTAAAAAAAAATTATTAACTAACATTGTAATTGATAAAACAAAAATTATTAAATAAAATTTAGAAAAATATCTATATATAATGGGGATTGGGGTGGGGAGTACAAAACCAAACCCCACCCCATTAAGAGTTTGGGGATTATTTTTCTCCCATTCTCTAAAAATTATTTAAAATGCACCCCATTTGGGGTGGAGCCCCATGGAGGATTTTGCCATCCCTAATGAGACAGTGTAATGGGAAGAATTTTAAGCTGGATATTTTCAGGGGTGGATCCAACATATGAGCAGTGGGACTCAAGTCTTTATTAGAGAAAATAAATTTTAAAGTTTAAGAAAAAAATACTTTAAGTTTTTAATTAGTCCATATTAAATCTACTAAATAGTCCTGTTAAATTTATATAAAAAAATTGTTGATTTAGTCCTCACTATATCTATTAAAATAACCTCAAAAACTCATAAAATTTCAGTTTTTAAATTCTTTGTTATGTAATTTAGTTCCGAATAAATTATTTTTCTTGTATTCACCATTGGATATTTTAACAATGGAGAGAAGAAGAGAATTAAATGATTGATCAGAAAAATAAACTACAGTGAACTCACTGAGAAGACAAAATATAAGATAATGTCACATGAATTAGAAAACTCCAGACCATTTACTTAAAAAAAAAAATCCAGACCATTGAGATTAAAAAGAGTTTTTAGATTTTAACCTATTGTATGAACAGGATTTCATCAATTCGTTTTTTATGCAGAAACCCATAGGAGGAAAAAAGGTATTTTAGAATACCTCTAATGCCATAATAATTTCAATGATCATCATCATCATCATCATTCGTTTACACCATGACCGACGCTCGTGCCAACCCTTGAACCCTAAACCATTGACAACATGTTTGAAGGATGAAACCATCAGGTCAGGGAGAAAGTCGGCGCCAGCATTCTGCAAATAAAATATAAATTGGATATTGTTACATAGGGTGAGCTTTAATTCCTAATCCCTCTCCGTATTAAAATCAAATATAAATAAAAAAATTACATATTTGACTATACTATAAGATAAGATAAAATATGTTGCATTAGAATTTATATATTTTTTTTAACTTGCCTGGTTATTCTTGACTTCAATATAATTAGAAATCTCTTATTAATATTTATGTGTGTGTGTGTGTGTGCGAGCGCGCGTAGGGACGGATTTATTATAGGACCAGTGGGGACTTAAGTCTCTACTAAAAAAAAAAAATCTTTTGATAATTAATTTAGTTATTAATACATATATGTGTGTGTGTGCAGTGGCGGATTTACTATAGGACCAATGGGAACTTAAGTAAGTCTCCACTGAAAAAAAAAAAAAAATTCCTTTTGATAATTAATTTAGTTTGCCTAAACTTCTCAATAAATTTTGTTCAAGTCCCCACTAATTTATAGTCAAGCCTGCAATACATAGTTATACTTAAATTCTCACACTCCGAATTTCTAAATCGAAATCAAAAGAAATGGGCTTTGCAAACTAAAATCAAGCTCATAAATATTAATATTAATTTTATTTTTAAATGGCCTACACACTCCTTAATAATTTTTTATTAATCTTACCTTTTTCAATTCCACCACTAGTCCAACATCCATAAAAAATTATCAATTAAAACATGTATTTATATTAAATGGTGTTAGCATTTAAAATTTTAACGACATGAAAGAGAGGGACACTTGCACATTATAACAATTATATATAAGATGTATAGATTTAAGGTTATTGTTATGATGTCTCTTTTCTAAACGTAACCTCCACCACCATAGCAAGTTCTGCCAACTAATTAGTACCCTGACAGAGCTTTCGTTCCAGTTATGATGGTTTAAATTCGTTCGTGAAAGTAAAAGTTAATTTAAGAACGACTGAACGCGGGAGACTTGCAGCAAACTGTTGGCTAAGAACCAAAAAATGGTTAACTTCTCACTATAAAATATTTATAATAATTTCTCCTAAAAAAATATTTATGACATAATTTTATTCCCAAAAACTTTTATTAAAAAAAAACATTGAAATCAGGTAAATAAGTAATTGGTAAAGGGCAAATCAGCATAAACAAAAATAGCGGAATGAATTGCCAGCGCACAAATGGGACGTTTTTATAAACAATATGAAATATATATAAAACACAATCCTTGGATCAAAAGACGAAAATGCCCATCACGTTACAGGCAGAAACAGAAACACCGCCTGTTTGCCCCTCAGCTGATAATAAGCAGCAGCAGCAATGGCAGAGTCGGAGGAAGAATCGAGAAGAGCAGCATCAAAAGAAGTGTCTCGTGAATTCAAAACCCTAATCGATGGAGATGATTTGGACTCGCTTAAGCAATTGCAGTATCTCATGTACACTTCCCCCCTCTCCCTCGCTCTTATCTTCTCTTTTGAATTTATCTCTATAGCCTACAGATTTTACTCTGAGACTTGACATTTATGATTTTTTTTTTGTTTTTCTTATAAATATTTTTCATGTGCGTTTGAAACAGGTTAATTATAGCATAGATTACTAATGGTCAAAATGCATGGAGAAATTATTATAAATCAATCGAGGAATCCCGATTTTGCATACAAATTGGATACTTTGTTTTGATCATATAAATAAAACAATTAATTTGTGGAGGTGATAATCAAGGCGGACCAGTTGTTGTCTATGGATTTAATTTGCCACTGGAGCTTCAAGTTTGGGTCTCCAACTGAAATTATGTTCTTGTTTGTGCTAAATTGCAGATTGGGAAGGTTGCAGGACAGCAATGCTGTCATGTCTCATTTTAATGAGTATTCAGAGAATTGTTTTGCCGAAGTTGCTGGTGATTTTTCGAGAAATACGCGTCTCTTGAAGTCTATGAAGTCGGACCTGGATTACATATTTCAGAAGCTAAGGTGCTGTTAGTGTGTCCTATTGATTTTATTTTTGCTCGTTAAACTGCATAGTCCATATGTGGTTCATATTTGTAATCTATTTTGTAGATTTGTGTTCAAAGCAAAGTGTTTTTGAGGTTGCATCCGGTGATATTTGGATATTGTATGTACGATGCACTAACATGTTTAGGTCTTGTGTAATGTAGTTGCATCATGTTTTATATCTGCATCTGAATAGCTTTGTGATCAAAAGATTTGTTGGGATGTCATCTGTATCAATATTGATTGGTCATACATGCTGGCATGTGTGTCAAGAGCTTCACAAAATAGCCCACTGTCTCGGATTTAGTTGAGGGAAGTAGATGTTAGTTTTGGGATGTCTTGCACTGAATCTCTGTATTCTCATGTATCGATGCAGTCTGCATTAATATTCTTTTTACGTTTTTGGATTTGGTGCAAGTGCCTCATTCTCTGCTACAAACTGCATTTTAGAAAAGTAATGTTTCATGTCTCTTCTGTGAACTAACCGGTGAAAATGCAAGAATTCCTTTTACTTCTCAACATTTATATTGGGCTCTGTACCTCTTTGGCATGCTTTTGCGAGCTGGTAGTAGCTGAACAACTGGAGCTACAAGTAACCAGTGACAACCAGTTAACTGAAGTACCATGTCAGTTCTTTGTGGAAATGAAATATAAAAATTACTTGTATTGATGAATCTAGTTAGATGTTATGAAAAATGTCTCGTGCACTGGCTTGTGTATGAAAAATCTAAAACAAGAATGTGTAATTATATGCAAATGTTTGTCTAACTTTTAAGGCATAGAGATTACTTTTAATTGTCTGTTTGTTGTATGGTTGTTACATGGGCAACTGCATCTCTTTTGTTCAGGCTTTATTAAATGTGGTTGAGGCACTTTCCGTAAGTTTATTCCTTTGTTGCCTTTTGTTTATGTACTTGTTATAACATGTTTGTTCCTTGAAAAAGATGAATAATAGCTTTCCCCTGTGCGTGGATCCAATTGATTTGCCTCCCATTGGGTCCCCTGCACCCAAATGAAATAAAATTTTCTGTACACCGGTATTTTCTTGCTATTAACAACTTTACTATTTGATCATGAAGTGAAACCGTCTAGATTCCTTCCGGCACGTTCCTTTTTGCGATTGATTTAAAAATGTAGTTGTATTTCTGAATTGCCCCATCAGTATTTCATCGTAATCTTAGGCTTTGATTTAGAATGAGATTGGTAACTCAATTTGCCATTTTTGGTGAATGCTAATCTTGTCAGGAGCATGAAGGCAAAGATCCTTGCTACTTATCCAGATGCATTTCCAGACGAGTCAACAATAGAAGCACTTGACCAGAGACCGGACCTTGAAATGCCTCAATAATTCCAGCACAATATGATTTCAACAGTAGATGATGTTTTATGTACCGTTAAGACTGTGACTACATATTAGATATGTTTGCCCCTAGGCCCTAGCCAAGATTGGTTGGCCTAATTTCCCTGGTGTAGAATAACAGTTTGCGGCCTTTGGGTGCTTCCTTTGTAAAGTGAATTATATGCTTTCTATTTCTAGAGAACCGGTCGGTTGCCCTCCATAATTTCTAGGGTTGGCAATTTAAGGGCTTGGGCTGGGCTTTGCCAAACCCAGGCCCAAGCCCTTATATGTTACAGAAAGTTCAGGCCCTCTCAAAGCCCAGGTTTGAATGACTCACGACAAGGGCCATTGAACTAAATTTTTAAATAATTTTTTTAATAAAATTATAAATTTTAAAAATATAATTATTCAATATAATATAATCTGACAGGCTTAAAAACTTATAAAGAATTTTCCAATACATGATTAGACAATACAAATATGTAAAAATACTAATATCATGACATAACATAAAAACGACCGCTAATAGAAAAAATATGTTGAATATAAAGATGGGTTTAAATAGTAAAAATTTTAGTATTTTTTTTAATAATATTCTAGTGTCCATAATTGTAATTTAATTTAAGGGTATTTTAATAATAAAAAAATATTTTTAAAAGTGTGTTTATTGAGTAAATTGGTGGGTTCAAATAGCCCCACCCAATGTAAATATGTAATTAACTAATTTTATATTATATTACGATTTTTCATTAACAAAAAAATATATATATTATTTAAAAATCTGTTCATCATTCATCATCATCGGCCCTGGCCCAAAGCAGTCCTTATCCAAAGATTTAAAAGCATACGCCTAGTTCTCACGCCACGCCTAACCCGGGCTTTTTTGCCAATACTAATAATTTCAGTTAGTGTCAGTGCTTTAGCAAACTCTTTGAGTCGGATCATTTTCAGTAGTCGTAAAAACAGAGAGCAATCAAGGAAGGAAAAAGCATAAGACAATAACTTCATAGCGTTAGCCCTTGGGGTTCCCTTACTTCGAACTCGCATTTCGTTTTGAATTGAACGCAGAGCAGCAAAGAGTAGCATTTCTACCTGTGGTAGCCTGTCAATTCATTATTTGCTGCCTCCCAGTCACAGTCATGGGGAAGCACTTGAAAATTTCGACTTGGTAGTCAAAATTTAGTTTACTATTGTATCACCGTATTTACTACGTACTTTTATTTTTAATTTTTAGTCTAGGCATGGATAATAATATTAGCAATGAAATATTGAATAAAACCAAATAATTAAACAAAGCCAAACTCTCTCCGTCCTATTGCCTCTGTGTGTGTGGTGAGATCAACCAAAGATCTCGTAGTCTTGTGTCAGAGTTAGAGCTGAGACTGAGAGATGAGAGATCCCAATCCCGTCACCATCATCATCGTCAAGATTACTTACTGCTTGTAAGCCGCCAGCTAATTAATTATCAAAATAAGTAAGCCCCACGCGCTTGAACAAGACACACACACACACACTGTGACTGATTTCTCTCTCGCTCAACACAAAACAAAACACACAATTTTCACCTTCTCTGAGCATTATATCATGCAAAAGAGACATATAAACCAATAACATTTGCAGAGAGAAGCAAAAGAAAAATAGAACACCAAACAGCATAATAGAGTTGAGTTTGAATTAACAGTTTTCGGGGTAGGAAAAAGAAGAAGAAGAAGAAACAAGCCGGAGAAAAATGAAAGCAGCAGCAACAAGCGGAGGAGGTAGAAGCGAGGGTGAAAAAGAGAAGACGAAGTTGAGAGAGAGACAGAGGAGGGCCATCACGACAAAGATCTTTCATGGGCTTAGAAAATGGGGAGGCTATCATCTTTCTCCAAGAGCTGATATCAATGAAGTTCTGCGTCAGCTCGCCCAGGAAGCTGGTTGGGTCGTCGAGCCCGATGGCACCACTTACCGTGCCAGACTCGTAAGTGATCACCTCTATTTCCTCTCTTTCTTCCTCTTTAGTCTTTGCCAATAAATAATATTCGTTCTTTCTTTTAATTTATTGATTGATTGGCTGGTCTTGGTTGCTTTGAAAATGAGATATAAAGTTGTCCCCTTTCATGGATTTCTGCACTAAAGATTCAATCTTTTACATACCCTTTTTCATTTTTTTTTCCTTTAATTTTTTGTGTAAATGTGTGAAGCCTATGAATCAATGCCATGTTTGTGGCGGCGCAACGCCTACTACAGGTAGCAGCGTCGTCATTGGTGGTGGTGGAAGTGGAGGCGATAGCTCAACAACGGCTTCCCCACGCCACGCGTCCCTCGGAGGTGAACCCATCCCCAATGCCAGCACCAACTCTAGCAACTTTGCTGCCGGTGGATTCTCCACGTCACCTTACTATTCAACTGACACTCCACTTGCGCTCTACATTTACGGCAGTGGACTTACTCGTGGCCCCCACGGCAGCACCACAAGTTCGATTGCCACCGCCAGAACCACCTCTTCCGCCGTCCACGGTGGTGTTCCGGCGGCTGTGACGCTAGCAATGCAGCATCAACAGCAGCAGTTTGACAACTTGCTGGAGGCGAGGGCATCTAATCAGAACACACCTGTCAGCTCACCTCTGCGTCGTCTTTCTTAGTTTTATTGTCTCATCATTAGAATATATCAGAGAACTACATAAATATACTAGTTTGTTTTCATTTTAATTTATACAAAAGAACAAGCCGAAGAATAGGTGCATAAAATGGGAGGATTTATTGCCAAGTTATGAAAATTCAATAGGTTCAAAAAATGATGTGATGAACCGTTTTTGTTTGGTGTGTCTTAATAGTTAGTGGATGATCAATTCCTCGTACACGCTATATCAAAATACTTTTTATGTTTATTTTATAATTACCGTCTGTCAATTGGATGCCATCACTTTTCTCATTATCCTCTTTTGCCATTAGCTATCCCTAGTACCCACAAACAAATTTACCTTCAAAATTTTTGCCTAAAAATGTCAAATAAAGTCCAATCCTGCAAGAATTCTTTTTCCCTCTCTTCGTTTTGGCCTGTACTTTTCATATCATTATTTAATCATTTTAGGAGGAAATAATTATAAGAACTGTATTTCAGAAAAGAGGGGGCGGGGGCGGGGGCGGGGGCGGGGGCGAGGGCGGAATGGTTAACTTTCCAACAATAATATGCAAATGTCTAGCATGTAAAATCTAAATGACATAATAAAACAAAGAATAGATTACGAGCAGACAAAAAATGCCCTGGATGTTCATATGAATGTAACAATAATCCCATCATGCACCAACAGGGTTAATTGTTATTGTTACAAGCACAATTTGAGCCAACTGCCCAAAGAAGAAAACAGCTACTCCAGGTTTGAATGCCTACTTACAACAGTGCTAAAAGAACTCTCAAAATGTTAAAATGAGAAACCAAACCTTATTCCTTTCTAAATTTCCTCAAAACTTCTATTTCGTCCTCATCACGTGAAACCAGGAATCTCTCCTGGCAGCGGTGCCAACTCGTTTTTACTAAACCTCTCCTCATCATAAAATGTAGCTCGGACAACCCTACCCCCAAAGAACCGACCATCTAGGTCAACGAGCGCTTTTGTTGTTTGCTCTGACCTCTCAAACTGCACAAAGATTCTGACAGCTTCATCAACAGGGAAATTTGGCTCTGTTATCTCAAATATGAGAACCCGTGTGACTGTTCCGTATTTGGCACACTCAGATCCAACCTCATCTTCTAGTTCATCGTCTACCTCACCAGGACCAACCTATATGAAGAGAGCATGACGGTCAGATTTCATCTCCATTTCACCCAACAAGGTATGAAAATCACAGATGTGAAAGATGATGACAATAAATAAAGTTCATGAAAATATTATTGATTTGACAGTCAGATCCAACCTCATCTTCTAGCTCATACAAGTTCAAATGGATTTCAGCATAGAGGGTACTATAACTAAGAGATCAGCAAGAATATGGAAGTCAGCCATATATCTGTCATACAGGAAGGCAGCTCCAATTTTTTCAGGATTAAACATACATCCACAAAAAAGTAGGCTTACATCAATAAGACAATCAGTCCATAAACCAACAAACCTTGTTTAGTTAAAGGAGACGAACTACAAAGAAAATTGTAAGAAAAATTCTACCAAACCCTGAGTCCAATCTTCCATCGTACTTCTCTTTATGGAAACGCAAATTTTCCAAGGATGCACTTGCCAATACACAAGTGAAAATTAGCTACTACAAGCATCGACTCTCAGGAGTGTAATTTGGCTGTGTAGAAAAGAATAACAAATTGCAGCTATTTCAAACTGGAAAAAAATATTGGTGAATGTCCTGCATGTGGTGAGTAATATCTGAATATTTTCCCTTCCTCAACCCATTTCCTTGTTCCTTTTGGTGTTGGCAATCAAGGAACAAACCTACTTGACCACCAACTGTAAACCCAGTCAACATTCTTGATAATTCAAAGGGCAACTACTAACCCAAAACACAAGCTACAAAAATCCAATACCTCTCCATTATCAATGTTAAGGATAGGGAAATAAATTACATCTATGGAAATATTATTCTACCAAGAACTACTTCCCACCAAATACAAGATATTGCCAGATTCTGAAGAGTAAGATACAATTCAGTTTCTCACCATAGATATTACACTGAAATTTAGTAATGGTGAAGAGTGGGACGCTACAACCTTCCCCAGATATATAAACAAGAAAGTGAATATTGCAGAGTAGAAGACAATTGTTTCCCATGAGAAAATTAAAAATGTTAGTCCCGTAAATAGCAATGATTTCATAGCAAAGGTCATACTTATTAACGGTTAATTCTACATTGAAATAATAACCTTCAAACAATGATGTTATTTATGTTCTGAAGAAAGAATATAAGCCTTAGTATAAACAATGAAAGACCCTACAAGAAAGCAATAGCCTCAACACTGTATAACAAGCAACCCCACAAATCTTGCTCAATCCTCAAGAACATGATCACGAACCCTGAATGAAACAACACTGGTTTATTGCATCTTAGCTGTCATGGTGCTAGCAGTTTGCAAATGCAATTATACAATAACAAACAATATTCACATCAGTTTGCCTAATCCATACCATGTTCCGAAGCAGCAAAACTCGAGTAGGAGGTCCATTGAAGTTAACACTCTTAACCTTCTTCTCTGATTTGTTCTCGCTAGCATTCACAATCACACCAGCTCTCCTATCCGTCTTCCTGGCCATCAACGGTGTAGTGATCCCCTGCTCTTGTCTCCCAAGCCCTTGCCCTTCCTTCCAGCCCATTTTCGCCATCATCCTCTGAGCAGCAGTCATCTGGCCACCCGCACCAAGTCCCAGCCCACTAGTCTCCGACTTCCCTATACTAAACCCTCCTCCTCCTCCTCCTCCTGATTCAGCATTTACGGCAGGAGGCGATGGCGACCTCGGTGGCACTCCCCCACTGCTCATCGCCGCGCGTCTCTTCCACGCCTCCTCCCCAGACATATTTAGCCTCGAAGCTGAAGCATTTTCTCTCTCTTCTCTCTCTCTCCTCTCCCTTTCCTCTTCCTCTTGCCTTCTTCTCTCCAGTTCTCTCCTAATTTCAGCATCCACCGCTTTCTTCTTCTTCTCTCTCCTGTAATCTTCGTAATCGTTCGGTCTAGCGGGGTCGTACTCCTCGATTACGGTCGAAGTGACGCCGACCAATGCCGGTTGCGGCAGCGCTGCCACGTCGTCGGGGGAAGGTGCGATTGCGGGTGAGGAATGGGGCCTAGTCGGGTGAGAATTTTGGGTGGTTTTGGGTTTGGATTGGGGCTTGAGGATGGTTTGTGGTGGCGCGAAAATTGACGAGGGTTTTCGGAGAGTCGGCGGGGCCATCTTGGCACTGCTTGACCAGACGGTGGTGGTCGTGTTGGTGGGTTTGTCCTCATCGGAGGGTGGAGGTAGGTCTCCGTAAAGCCCGCCTAGCATTTCGCAACGTGGCTTTTGATGGAAAATCCCAGGGAATTTGAATTCCGAAATTGGATTTTAGAGGATTAAAAGGCTGATTTTGTTTCGTTGTTTGGGTTGTCAGATGGGATTCGAGCTGAGGTAGAACAAGATACTACCTACGAATAAGAAGAGACGAACAAAGAAGAAGGGACTGGCGAAAACAAACAAATACTGTAAATTTTTCAGTAAATAAAATTGCCAATTACTCCATTAGTAGCTAAATTTAAATATAATTAAAAATAGTGGAAATTATATCAAATTATTTTTTATGTTTAAAATTTTAAGATAATTATATATGTAAACGTTCTTTTCTTTTTCTCCAAATATTAATGTCAAATAAATAACCTGCTTTTCAATTTAATTGCCTACTTACTGACATATACTCAAATTTTTAAAAATACTTTTTTTTTTTTCACAAAACAATTTTCACACCTCATTTACAAGCGTCTCTTTAAAATTAAAAGAATCACTGCACCATTAAAACCCTAGCCCAGTAAGCTCTGTGAGACTGTGAGCCCCATTTACTTGCTGGCTGCACCATTTTCTGAAGAAATCGAGCACACGAACAAAACCCGGTTTTAAAAAAAAAAAAATCCCAAAACACTCTCAATTTCACTCTAATTTCTTCTATCTTCAGTCCACTATGTTCAGAATCACAAAATCAAAACCATTGGAATACCTGAGCCATCAGTTCCTCCAAAAATGCTCTGCCAGCGGAACCCCTAAAGGGAAAGCAAAGATGAAAGCGGGGCAGCAACTGAAACGCTCAAAAATCACCACAAAGAAGGGCTCATCATCAGCCAAAGGAGCAAAACCCTACGCCCCAGATGAAAAGCAGCGCTTGTACGACCAATGCTTGAACGCGCCAACCCCTGTAAGATTCCTAACTCCTAAAAATAAAAAACGTGAAATTGAGAGAGAAAAATTAGGGCTAATCAGCAAAGATAGACAGAGAGAGATTGACATTTTGAAAAAGGGAGGGAAACAGGCGATGGGTATTAGTGATGAACCTACGATAATGGGAACCCCTGAGATGGACTTGATTTCCCTTGGATTAGTTGATGCTGATAAGATTCCTAAGTATGAGTTGACTGCTGAAGATGGAAAGAGGCTTGCAAAGGAGTATAGTAGGGTTTTGATGAGGAGACATAGGGCCAGACAGGCGGCTGAATCCACCCTTTTGAGGTTGAAGAAGGAGGCTATTGAAGCGTTGCCGGAGGATTTGAAGAAGGCCGCTTTGGTGCCAGATTTGGCTCCTTTCCCTGTTAATAGGTTTATGGCAACTCTTACACCGCCTATTGAAGGATATATGGAGAAGGTGAGGGAGGCTACAAGGAGGAGCTCTGGGAATGAGAAGATGAGATGATTGAAGGTAAGGTGCTGTCTATGTGTTAGTTTTGAGGCGGGAATTTGATGTTTGTTCAGCGATTGTTGATATTGGATTTAGTAATATAGTTAAATCATATTGGTATTTAATATCTTTAAGAACGTTAAAATACTTGATTTTGCTGAATGCAATATGCTTGGAACTTATATGCTCATTTGTTAGTCATCCTTTGAAACTAAAAAATTAAAACCAAAAGATGTATGATAAATATCCAGCTAAAATGAGTAATGTAGTAAACACTACACATGGTGACATGTTGTATTGTTTTTTCAATCAATTGTTAGAAGTTATTTTTTTCCCCTAGCACCTGCTTTACAAGTTTCATTGATTGTTATAGGAAAACATAGTTTTTTTTTTTTTTTTGGGTTTTGTATGTTTTTACCCCTCTATTGAGGCACACACTATGTTTCAAATTTATTTCTAGGGTCTTTTTACAGTGCGATTGTGAGTTTAGAGGCAATCAACAGATAAACTTTATTCTTTGTAGTGTTCTGGCAAAAATAAAGGAACATACTCTTGTTATTTATTAATTGCAATTACTTCTTTTTTTTTTAAAAAAAAATCATTTTCAGTAGACCTAAGACCATTGAAAGATAGTTGGACTTGGCTATTATAGGAATGTCATGTTGATTTATAGTAGCTAAACATGTGGGCCTTGTCATCAATTGGGAACATTTTGTTGGATTCTAGAATTCTCTCTGGTTCATGGCATGTTGATTATGTCTTGCATCGATCATAACTTAAGCCTTTATTAAGGTCATAAATATTCTTTTGAAACTCCAATCAAATTTAAAACCTATATTCCCTACACATCTAGACTCTGAAATTCCTAATTTTCAGAACTTATAGCATCACGTTTTGTTTATGTGATTTAAATTTGTATATTTATGTTTTGCTTTGGTTTATTTCCATTAACATCCAACACTGGCCTTAGACTTATTTGAAATTTTTTAACTCTTGTCTTCTCCAGCACCCGTCATGCTAATATAGGATATTATTAGAACTAGAGAAAGCCCATCCCTATTGGAAAAATGAGATGACTAAATTGTAGCAAGTCATGTATGATCAATGGCAGATGTTTAAACAGCACTAGTTGTGATCTTGCAGACTTTTTATTAGATAAAGGTACAGCCTTAAATTTTTTTTCTTTTTCTTAACTTTTTTGATAGGAAACAGAAAGGTACAGCCTTTGATGATTTAAGTTTCATGGTAAAGTAGTTTCCCCGTATCTTTTTGCGCATGAAGCAAAAAGTACTTCAAATTTTGAAGAACACTCAAGCTTAACTACTAAACTGCTCTGTGGTTGAAATGTAATTTCTTTTGGTGCAGGGAAAGCTATGGCTGGAAAGCTAGATTACTCAAATTGCTGGATGAATGATATCACTTGTGGTTGAAATGCTTTCTTTCATCACCTCAAGATTTTTTTCTAGCACCAATGAAATGCAATGATAGTATTGTTGAAATCAGAAACACTAGCTTCTTTTCCCTTTTTGGTGTGGGTTAGTTTTTGTTATCCGTCCTGTTTTACAATTTTTGGCATTGACAATCGCTAGCCTTCGATAGTTATGTAGAAATTGCAGTGGTAATAAAATTTGGTCATGCATATCTGACTCCGCATTTGGCTGGATGTCTGCTCAGAAGCATTGAAGAGTTCTCAGCACTCTAAAGTGGAGGGCTCTCCTGCACTGTGCTCTCCTATGAATTCCTAAAAGTTTTCTTATTTTTTTTTGCCTTATTTAGTATTGAGCTGCTGTGAAAAGAAAACTATAACTATGAAACAAAACTTAATGATGTATAGTAAACGGATTAGGATTCAGTGCTGAGTTGGTGAATCAATAATTAGAATTGTTTTAAATCTTTATTTTTTCATTTATCTTATCTAACTATTGATTCAGTGCGCAGCAAAAATTCAGTTTAGCACTGAGTCCTTATCCATAGTAAACATGATTTTTAAATAATTATTTAACAAAAATAATAAAGATATTATAGATTTTTTATCATAGAAATAATTGATCAAAACAATTTAATTTTTAAACTACAGCAGTTAGTATATATTAAATATTTTAATACTATAATTTTTAAGTTATACTTATTTAACCTCAACATTAGATAGAATATTTGATTAACTATTCTCAAAAGCGACTTTTAAGAGTTAGTTTTTAATTTATTACTTTAATATTTTATTTAAAAAAATGCATTTATGAAGGAGGAATAATTTAGGAATATTCTAAATAAGTACATTGAATAATGCAATTCTATCAAATTTTCTCTTTGGATTTCAGGATTGATCGCCCATTCCTGCTCTTTCATAATACTCTTGGTGATTTTAGATTTTAGAATAAGAGAGCCATCAATTGAAATGCAAGCATTGTTTCTCAACAACATTGTAATTATAGTATAAATGAAATAATTTTCTTCTTGTTCGCCCTCTTAAGATCAGATTTAATATTTAAGTACTATCATTGTTAAGGTATAGTTACTGTACACAGAAAAATTATTATTATAAAATAAAAATTAATAATGTATAGTAAATAACATATTTAAATAATAATTTAAATAAAAAAAATTAAAATATATTTTTTTTTTTTTACCTTCCAAGCCGTAATAAATGTTTTTAAATATTTTAATATTATATCTTAGAAATTACTGCAATCTACCCTTGGATCTAAATCTTAGAAATTACTGCAATCTACCCTTGGATCTAAATCTTGTTGAATTTTCATTTCCTTTTGCTGAAACGCTAAATATTCATTTCATCACATCGATAATTTTCCAACTCATACGGTAAATCTCATTCGAGTTCTCCTCACGACTAGATTCAGTTTACATCAATGAGAATCTGAAAAATCTAGTAACATTATTTATTTGAGGGAATTGCCTCCACAAAAGAAAGAAATTGATCCTCACATGATTCCTACCTAAATCTACAACATTTTGTTCACTTAGTACGCTACTAAAGTTTGGTCACTAACTAACAAATATGTTCGAAATCATACGGACCAGGTTTATATAACAAAAAATTGAAGACGTCTAGGTGAAATTAGACCTCTGAGATAATCCGCCGGTGTAAGGCAACACTGTGAAAACACAAGCAACAAAAATATTTAAAAACGAAAAAAAATTCATCAATTTCATATAATTTAAAATGATACATTTTACAGTCCATTATCAAAATAAACTGTGCACCAACTTTTTAACTGTAACTCTCCAAATTTCCAGTAAGAATGTATTTTTTATCTTTTCTTCTAAGCTTTGTTAAAGTGAGAGACCAAAATCAAAACCATAAAAACTTGACGGATTAATCACTGAAGGTTCAATGCCAAGACACCTGCAAATGCCACAGAAAAAACAGTGAAGACAAAGGAAATTCCTGTTAGCACTCATGCAAGAAAAACCAACTCACAATGGAATAAAGGACTTACATCTATCACACCATCACAAAAAATTCTCAATGTCAATTTCCATGAAGGAGCACGGATCAGAAATGTCGAAATTGTTCAAAACCTGAAAGAGCATATTAAACAAACAAAAATAAGTTGATTGCTAACCAAATTCTTGAATTCGAATGGAATGAGTCCCACTTCAATTAGCAACAAATTAGAATTTGGGGGAAAAAAGAAAAAAAAAATGATCCAATCAAATTAGTGCAGCAACAGCTGAATTTGGGAGTATATAACCAGCAACATCCAATCACAGATCAGCAAAAATAAAATACTCAGTATCAATATAACATGAAAATCGGCACATAGAAATCTGTAGCAAAAGTGATTATAGATATGAATGAATTATTATACAGCAAAATTAGTCGACATATGATATATTTTTGAGGGATTGTTCGAAAGATGACATTACCTCAGGGTGCACAATCCCAAAAGTGCCAACACGCTTCCCCTTGTGAGTAATGCTGGCTTGTCTACCCGGAAGAAACTCAGGCTCCTTCATCAATACAGCAAGTACAGCAATATCAGAAACAGGTCAAAGGATTGCACAAAGAAATGGCAGCATAAAAAAATACACTTACATCTGAACGTTGTATGTAGTACCCTGTATCATCACCAACTGGAACAAAAGGTGTCCCTATGACCTCCATTATTCTGTCCACTAGGCAATGAATCAGCTGCAGATAATTATAATAAAAATGTTCAATCATTTTATTAGCTAATGATAAAATATTCCACAGACATGCTGATCATTTTAGGCAAGAAAGCATCACTAAAACTAATAGTGTTATAATACTTTCAATTAATAAATAGAATAACAACATTAAAGATCTACAATAGAAGAATTAATCTTTATGCATCACCATAGATCTAAGTCAATTAACAATTATTTAATTCACACATGTAGAATTTTTAGTGAGCACAGTGAGGTATATTACCTCAAACCCAGAATTGGCACCACAGTAAAGGGCTGCTAGTCGGCGACAGCATGATGCACCAACATCCTTCTTCTCATCCAACAGTACTACATCACCCACTTCATAAATCTAGAACAAAAATATAAATATCAGGAAAAAAACTCCTCTAGAAAAACAATGAATTGAAACCCGGGTAACACAACAGAGACACACAAACATATGTATGCATTAATGCATCAGAAAGATATATTTGCATGTTTGAGTATAAGAAAGCAAAGGAAGAGATTTGTACGACCTATGCATCCCCTTTTAGCAACAAAATTTCCCCCGTGTATCAATCCGGCTTTTGTTTAATTCAAATTGCAACAATAAAAGTTCCATCACACGATAAAAGCTAGCAAACTTATCTTAGTCCATCTAACTAGCAGAAATCATATCCACACTCAACATGACAGATTGCCACAAGAAAAATGCCAAAGTTACCTTTATTGGCTTTGGATGGTCTTTGTTGTGTCCAATGGTTTTCAATATACCAGGCATCAATGTTGTTCTAACAACCTGTGACAACAGATGAAGCAATAAGTACAAAGAAAAAATAAGTTAATACCACCTACAAAGAGCCAAAGAAAAAACTAGTTCATGACATTCTTCAAGAGAAGCACATCAGAAAGGATAATCTAAACAGGGATGGGGTTTTGAGATTGGGAGCTATAGCTGATTTTAGCCTTGTATAGTGGCGATTGGATACTTTTGTATATCACAAACAGTCTTAGCCTTTTGTTTTCTTAGCGGACAGCTGGTCCACTCTCTGTTTTAAATCTTTATAATTAACATATCGAGTTTCTTATCGGAAAAAGAAAGGAAAATCCAAAAGGAATAGGAGAACGACAAATGAGTACAATAAATTAAACATGCAACACTACTACAAAGCATATTTGGGAAGCAACAGAACTTTGGAACACAATCATCCAGAAAATAGACTACTGGCTTTTAATACACAACAAGACTATTCCAACTCTAGCATTTTAAGTGACGATAAGCCTTTTCATTTTTGAATGAATTCGCTTAACTTTGAATGTCACACACAACTGTGAAAGTTCCATGATATTTCAAAACAGAGCTCAGATGACAAATTTTTATATTTTTGACAACAGCAAGTGCATATGAGCGTTTGTGTGCACGTGCACATGTACATATGAACAGAGCACAGCATAATATAAAAACCTCAAAATCAGATGTACGAGGATTTCCAACGACAACAGTTGATTTGTCAGTTTGACGATTAAGCATGGTAGAAAACTCTTTGCTGGAGCATAAAATCCATGTCAAGACCTCCGTGAATCCATTCATTGCAATCTGAAAGGAAATACCATGGAAATTATGCAAAGAAGAAAAAAATAAAAGTATCAAGAAGGTGCAGCCTTTTTATTAACTGAAGCAATCTCATTTCTGTACCTCCAACCTCATAAGGTCACTAAACTCGTTTAAGGCCAATGGTTTCACAGATGCAGGCTTTCGCTTAGGAATGTTATTGTACCCATAAGCAATTGCAACATCCTAAAAAGGAAAATATGCCTTTAGATATACCAACTAGCTCAGAGAACTTCGGGGATGTCATTGAATAGCTGTGTCTATCAGTATCAATACCTCCATAACATCACATGGGTGCAGAACATCACTTCTCGTTGGAGGAACAAGTACATTTATATTGCATTGATTATCACCTGATGCAGATCGCTCAGCATGCAATTGCATTCTGTTCAATAAACTAGTAACCTGAGGTATAGGAAAAGATGATATCATTTCTGCAGGATGTATTACGTTCAAAATTACTTGAGAGGAGCAGAAACAAAGAGGAATGTTTAATACTTCATGGAACAATAAAATGGAAAGGAATGATGAAAACAGGAATAAAAATTACCTCTTCTGCCTCCAAAGAGACTCCAATTGTATGATTAATATCTGACAAAGAAACTTCCATATTGTAGACTGACAGATCAGGATAAACATATGACCTCCCATCAGCATAGACCACTTCAACTGGTTCCACTTGGTATTTTCTCTTACAATACTCAGAAAAAATTGTTACCTAAGAGACAGGAAAATCAATCTGCCATCAACTGCCAATCGCTGAGAAATTCAAAGTAGTAGGCAAAAGCAACTCTTACCATTGTGTTTAAAACAATCTTGGCCTTTGTCAAATCGGTGGCAGTACATTCAATGAACACGTTCTTTGTCTTTATGGTGATTGCAGAATGGGCCCCATTAATAATTGGTGGTAAAGACAGAACAGTCCTATCAGAGGCAGAAAGGTAATAAGCACTTTCCAAAACATAAAAATCTCATGGCAGTTAAAAAGAAAAAGGATAAAACCTTTGAAATTTAGGGAAAACATAAAATCTAATTTAAGAAATCAGGGAAAAGAGACACCATTAATCATAACTTATGCTAAGATATTCTAATTAGAAGCAAGAGTATAAACTCAAAATTTAGAAGTAACAAATTTTATATTGACAAATAAAAAGAGAAAATAAATGAACGGATCAACAGTTGTCACAGAATGCTTTAGTTAATAGGATAAATGAACATGGTAATGATAATCACATCATTTTTCAAGTAACATCGTACCTATTCTGATCATATAAGACAGGATACAGAGGAGAATTCTCAATTATGTGCAAATACTTTTTCAGTTTCAAATCTGACTGCAAAATATAGCCATAGAAGAACACATATCAAGGTCAGGCATATAGCTATACTGAAAGATTCCAATGGTGTGTAGCAAAAAAGAAGTATTAATTATGACTCACTTTGTAAAACTCCATAAGCTCATCGGCTCTGAAGTCCCTTGTCTACATAACAGAACAGTACAAATAATCAATTATGGCAGAACATTACATGTAAACTGTAAGGGCAAAAATAGATTTCATGAAAGAACCCCCACGGCAGATTCAAAATTACCTGCTTCAGTGGCACAAAATTTATATGTGATGGTGGCAAAGCCTGGAGACAAAGAGGCAAACCAATGTTAATCATTATATGTCCATTCAATTTTTTTTTTTAATTATTCCCTTGAGCAAATAAGAGGCTTCAAAAAAAAAAAGATCTCACTAATATCAATCATTAATCCAACATCACACTTGTCCAAAAAACCAAATACAAAAAAGATATTTATTTTCAGTCCAGTTTAATAGAAAGAACAAGTATTGTAGAGGCCCACCTCATACGTGAAAGGGCCTTGTAATGTGTCCAAGTCATGAGTACCAATTGCAACAAGGGTTCTTCGCCTAAAACAAGATGCATGCATAGATATTAGTTAAAAGAACCAAAATTACTTAAAGAATCATTTGGATAAGGAAAGAAATGAGGAAATGATGTCCAACAAATCATTATCACACCAATATCAATCAATAAAGAGTACAGCGACATTTATCATTACAAATAAAGAGATTCATATCTCTTTATGAATTAACAATTAACAAAGAATGATGAAAAACCTTGGAACAATCAGTGGCATATCAATAATAGATCAAAAAGCTCAAGCATGGCTTCTATTTTGAGACTGGCATATCTACAGCCCCAAGTGAAGCACATCGTAACAACTGCTCCGTCAAGTGTACACACACTGATATATAGAAAAGCAAGAACTAGCCACAAATAGAGACCAAAATAATAAGCCACGTATATTACCGGCAAATGTTCTGATGAAGCTTATCTTGAAGATCAATGAAGCTGTTATAACTAGCTTCATCAAAACTGATGTCTCTTAAAACAGCACAAACAACATATGGACGAATTGAAGATGTCTGAAAGGAGCAAATATGAGTGACATCACAGTGTGAAACAAACATAAGAGTATTCAAAAATCAATAACCAATTAACTAGTACCTCAGGCTTCACATGCATTTGAAGCATGGAGTCTTCGCTGACATCTGAGAGTGTGTACTTAGGTATCTCCTGCTGCTTGTTGAAAACACGGAGAGCTTGAGCAATCCCTTCGAGGCAAAGCAAATCATATCTGCACAAAATAAATAGAGAGAATTCATAAATTATAGCTACCTAAACGACAGCACATTTTGATTTCTTCTAACTATACATTGAATTTAAAGAATACCTGTTGGCTGGAACTTCAATTTTGTAAATAATTTCTTCATCATTTTCGTCTCCTTCTTCGTCTAAGTGCTTCTCTTTTCTAATGATCGCTTTTTCAGTTGTCTAATTAATAATTACGAGTAAGTTTTTCAAAATGTTATATACTGATACAGCAAGCAGCTAAAAAGATAAACAGATTCAGCAATACATACCACGTCGTCGAGCTCGATTCCGAAGCAGAAGCACAGATCCTCAAACTCTTCTTTTGCTACAAAAAAAGATATGTGAAAATTGAAGAGTCAGTGGTGTTTGGATACATTGTCTATTTCGATGATCGAAGTTGGACCAGTGGTCAAGCGAAAGCTCACTGTAGGATTTCCCTAAGGCGGCGAATAGACGATCCCTGCCCACGCTCACTGTAGGCATGGTAGCGTCTCTCTTTCTTCGTCTCTCTTCAACAATGGGCAACAAGAAGCGTATTTGTAATAAGTAAAAACCCTATGGATTTGATTGGATGCTGAATCCGACAACAACTTGGCGTCGTATGTGTGATGAGAGCTACAAATTCGCGGATCCGGGTTGGCTCCTGAACCAACTCACCATTAACCGGTAATTTTTTCTTTGTTTTTATTATGGAAAAATAAAGTCTCTTTACATAAAAGCAATAAATTGGTTTTCTTAAAAAAAAAAAAAAAGATAAGTCCATTTGATTTTGTTATCATTTTTACAAATTTAAATCTAATATTTAGTACGAATAAAATGAGTTTTCTTTTTCAGTTATTTTTTTGGTTGGTACTTGATGAAGAAGGTTCAAGCCTCCTTAATGACGTCGAGAGTTTATTATTATGTTAGGTTGAGCTTCAATTATTATGTCCACACGTACATATATACATGTATTTTAAGCATGTTAAGAGTTCGGGCAGAGCTCAAGTATGGCAATATTCGAATGTGGTCCAAACATTTTTTTTAATCGCATGGGCTGGATTTAAAAATCTTAGATTTTAGATTTTATAATATTATGTTTTTTTAATTTATTTTATAATTTTATAATTTCTATTTTTTATTTTAATGAATTTGGGCTTGAAAATATGATAGGAACTCCTTTCTCAAATGCTTATCCAACCCGATGGCTCTTATTCGTTGCAAAGTGCTTAGAATAAAATCTGATCCTATCCTAGCAGTCAAACTTCTTCCTTACATATATTACTTGCCTTTAAAGTTAGAAGTACGAACTTTCAATATATATGTAGTAGATTAACTAAATAAATATAATTGTTTAAAATAATATATATTTTATGAATTTTTTTATAAAAAATATAGATTTCGAGCTAAGTCTAATCATTCATGACTCGCATCAACTGAGTCCCTTTTATATCTAAGTCAAATGGATGTTTTTGACATTCCAAGTTGTGCATTTTAACAAGCTTTAGTTGTATTGGAATTTAATTGTATATTGTATATCGGGTAAGTCTTTTCACACCCTAAAAAATCATCATAAAATACATTTTTAATTTAAATTATCTAAATAACCGAAGATAAATTAATTCTTTTCTTATTTTACGTGGAAATTTAATTAAACACTTAAAAATATATGTCATGTCATACACGTTTCACAAACATTTACAACACGTCATCTATGTGATGAAGTCATATATCAAATTTTGGATATATTTTTATTTATTTACTTTTAAAAATATCTTATACTTAAATTCATTATGTATTTTAATTTTCTCCAACAATAGTTTAATTAGTCGAGTTCAAACATGTATTTTTAAAAACACAAATCAATACAAAATTAAATTCAGTCAATTCAATCTAATCTATCGTACCAAACATACCCTTACAACATTTTTGTCATGTATGTGGTATTTATGGCAAGTATCATGCGGTGGAAATAAAATGACAAAATAAAAATCACTTTGACAAATAATAGTATGTAATAATGTCGCACCTAGGTCTAGATTAATTATGATACTAATTTTTATACATTCATTGTCATACAAATTTTGTACCCTAAATTAATGTAAACAATCAAATTTTAATAGCATTTGAAATAGAATTTCTCCAAAATTAAGAATGAAAATCGTAATCTCAATTAGCAATATATAAACTATAAAAATAAATCATTTTAAGAGTCCTTTGAGATTGCTTTTGAGACGCTCAAAAGTGAATATAAAAAGTTAAAATCTAATTTTCATATTTAGTAATTTTTGAAAAAAAAACACTTATGGCAAAATCATTTTATCTTACATTATTTTTTTAAAGGAATGGGTACATTTTCAAAATCTGATTTTGAGAATTAATTTAATATTTAATATAATTCCAGGTATATTATAAAAATTCAAAATTATCCTTGTTTATCAAGAAATAAAACCATTAACTTTAAAGAGATTATTTTATTATTACCAATTATATTGAGATAACAAAATAAAAGAATAAAATTAATAATACAAAGGGTATGCCTATTTGAACCCACTAATTTTCTCTCTACACCCTCTTTTTAATTAAGAATTTTATAATCTAAATAAAATTTGAAAAACATTACTTAATTAACCATTTCTTCTCTTTCTTAATTAACAATTTCTTCTCTTTCTCTTCTCACTTTCAGAAAATTCTCATCAATTCATTCATATATTTTCTTTTAACTACAAATAATTGATATTACAAACTAAGAGTGAACATCAACAATTTTTTTTCTTATATATATGTAACATAAAATACTAAGAAAGGCACAAAAAAAAAAAAAGAGTTCGAAAGAGAGTGAAATTGAGTGATTAGTTTGCAGAATGTGAGGATTGAGAGAGAATAAGCAATTGTAAGATAGGGAGAGGAGGAGATTAGTAATAACTTTGAGATTTTTAAAATTTAAATTTTAATAGTCAATTTATTTTTTTAAAATGGGTGTTGAGAGAAATTTGGTAGGTTCAAATAACCCCATCCTAATATAAAAATACATTTTAGTTATTAATTATTATATATACACAATAAAAATAGTTTATATGTATATTTAAAAATATGTAAATAAAATTTATTCAATATTTATTTACATTATTTTGGTAGTTTAATAATGCACTTTTAAAATTAAATATTATTAAATGTTTAACTGATTCTCTTTACAGCGGATTATTTGTACAACACAGCTAACAATAATTATTTTAAAAATAATAACTTTACCAAACTAGGTTAGACAATTCATTTTATTTAATTTGAGGTTAAAAGGAAATAATATTCAAACCATAATATATTCCATGTCCTAGTTAAAACCAAGTCATCATCGTGAATGAGGAAAAAATAACAGTGATCATAAGAGACAGTGGAGTCATGTCATGTGGGCCATTTGGTGTTTACATTTAAAATTATTATTGAATCCAGCCCGTTTGTACACATAATCTATGGCCTAATGTTACCCATAAACTATGCTTATTTCCAAGACAACAATCTTTTAAAATACAGGGTCATTTAGAATTGCAAATCCAAAAGTTAAGTTAATTTGGGCTAAACACGTGTTCATCGAGTTGACTTTAGGTTTCTTGGCGTTTGATTAAAGTAATGCTTTAAATTCAAAATTGTAAATCTCGCTTAAATTAGATTCAGTAGTAGGTTTTATCTACATTAGTTTTACAATCCAAGTAATGTTGTCTCATGTTGAAAATTTATAAATGTATAATCAATCCTTTTTTTTTCTTTTGTTTTTCTTAAATTATGAATTACCCAATTAAGATATCATTTTTTAAAATCTTACAAAACAATTAAGTAAGTAAATCAAATCGAGAATTCAATTAATATATGGTGTGTGCTACGTATCACATACACCAAAAACAAAGAAATTTAAATGATCACTTATCAAATATTTAATTTTATCTATTTCTTTTATAAAACGTATGAATTACCAAACTATTTCCAATCGTAAAACAACATATTTATAACTAGAATATGAAACAAGACTTGTAATACTGAAACATAAACTAGGTATAAATATAAAATCTAATATTAGGTTTAAAATACAAGTTATTAAGAATGTTGTCGCAACTTTCTCCTGCATCCTAAATTACCAGCATGGCACTATAGCCATTGATTCAAAGTGCATTTGGATTTTACCAAAAAACTATATTACATCATTAGGCATTTCCCACAAAATGCATTAAGCTGTATTTTTTAAAAAAGCTTACGTCAGATAGAGATTAAAAGAGAAAGTGTCGCATTAAATGCCCTCCCCTTAGCAAGTGGACATAATTCCTCCAACTTTAGAGGGTCAACAAATATAGTTCCATAATTTCCATTTCATGATAAGCACTAGACTACATATATCCCATTTATCAGAACAAATTTGAAAAAAAAATAATTAACAATTTAGCAATGCATAAAATTATATAAAAGAAAATAACAACCAAATTTTATTTTAGAGATATTATAATTATTATACTCTCTTTATTTCTCACGCTCGCTCGCTCCCGCGATTGCAGGTGCTTTTGCATTCCTCTCTCCCTCTTTCTTCTTCTTTCTTTAGTTCATGCAATTGAGATTTCGATTCGATCTGAAACTCTATACCTTTTTCGAATTTTGAATCTTTCTGATTTGGCTTCTAGGGTTTGGTATTCTTGCGGCGTGATTGGATCGTTTTCTCTTGTCTTGTTTTGGCGATTGGCGAATCGTCGATTAGGGTTTCGAGGTTCTCAGATCTGAATACGGTGACGGTTTCGTTGTTGATTTGCGAAGATGTTCTGGCGTATGGCGGGATTGTCCACTGCGTCTCCAGTGAGTTTTTTTTTGCTGTTTCACTTTTTGAATCTTGATCTGTATAGGCATTTGCTTCTGTTTATGCATATACGGGAGAACATCATTTGCATATTGGATTTTATTATTTTAATCGGATAATAGGATTGCATTTTATGCTATCTGTTACTTTCTCTTTGATGTTTAGTTGCTGAGGAAATTGAGGATATTTGAATGAATTATGCACATTTGCGATATTCAAAGAAGCATAGAACTGAAGATTTTGTGGATTAGTGTAACCTACTCTCATTTTGAATTGAAAGACTCCTTAGGTTTAGGTTTCGTTATAGAATAAATTTACATTTGACTTATTGGATGTGATTCTAGAAGCCATTATCCTAGCGTTCTAGCAGTCTGAGAAATAAACGCTGCTAGCTTTACGTTGAGAGGGCAAAATAGGATTCCGTGAAATGATTTATTGGATTACAGTAGGAGATAGGAAGAAATATAATGAATTTTGATATGATTGGAGATATAGGAGTGGTGGGATGTTCTTTGTTTCCTATTAAAAAAAATAAAAAAAGAGTCATGGGATGTATGCTATTTGACTTTACTGATAGTGTTTTCCCGGTATTCTTTTAAGTTGCCTTTATCTATTGTACGGTCAGAATGCTGAAATGCAAATCTTCTTGGTATGATAATAGTACACTATATATCTTGCATTGTCTTTAATGACGGCTTTTAAACCTTTGTATCTTTTTAAAGTGAGGTCTACGGAGTCAAAATTGTATAGGCCACTGATGGAGGAGGAATTGAAATCTGAGGTGGTTTTAGGATTAATAATTATGACTGCTGAGTATTCGATCATCATTTTTGCTGGATTTTGCTTCTGTGACAAGCATCTATTAATTTCTGTTGTTCTTCCTTGTATTTTTTTCCTACTAATTAGATTAAGAAATTAGTAAGATATATGAGCAAGGTCTTGCTTGCTATTTCTTAATCCATTTCCTTAGGCCTTTTGGGTCTGAGAACATTATTAGCCTCTGTATTTCAGTAGAACAATGAAGGGAGGAGATATGTTGTTGCCTTGAGGTTTGACCTCTGTGTTGTCTAATTCGAACTTAATTTAGGACTGTTTGTTCTTAGAATTCTTCCTAAAAGAAATTAAATTAGCAATATCTTTTCTTCTTTGAAAATCTTTGTTCTTGCAAAATAGATGTTTTAATACAATTATAGTTTCTTGCTACATTATTAGGGCCTCTTAAATGGTTGGTTTTATTGTATAATTTGAGAATTTAAATGTACCATTTCCTATACACTTATGAGCCGTAAAAGACTGTTTCCTGTCTTTGTCTCATTAAGTTGGAAGCAGTTGTGATGTACTTACAAGTCTTCATCACTTTTCTGTTTTTCTGTCTTGACAAGTTGACAAATATATGGACATAAGATAAGTTTGAACATTTTTTTTTGTGTTTTTATTTCATCTAATTGCAGGTGGAGACAATTTTGGATAAGGAAAATTTTACGTTGGAGGAGCTTCTTGACGAGGATGATATAATTCAAGAATGCAAAGCTTTGAACGGTCGTCTTATCAATTTGTAATTCCTGATTTCTAGAAAACTCTTTTTTTTTTTTAAAGATCTTCTTGGTATATGTTTAGTTTTTGGACATTTTACTCTTAATGATTCTTTAGTTTATTACCTGCATTTCTCAGCAGTTTTTATCTTTTATTTTTTTGGCTAAGGTGATAATTGTGTTCAGTTGATGTTTGCTTCAGCCTACAGATTCCTCTTCTAGATTATATCCTTCATTAGTTGATCCTTATTTCTGTCTTGCAGTTTACGAGAAAGGGCTCAGGTTGAACAACTTATTCAATATATTGTGGTTGAAGCTCCTGAGGATGCTGAGAAGAGGAGAACTTTCAAGTAGGTTTGATGGATGAACTCGTAAATATTTTTCCACATTTTCTGGTATACCAGGTTGGATTACTGTTGATATTGCTTTTTTCGTTGTTCAAATAGGTTTCCTTTTGTTGCATGTGAGATTTTTACTTGTGAAGTTGATATTATCCTTAAGACGCTGGTAGAGGATGAAGAGGTAAAAAGTCCGTGTTGTGTCACTTTATTTTATGTTTTAAAGCTTAAGTGACTGAACTGTCTGGTAATTTGTTGTTTTCTTGACAGTTGATGAATTTGTTGTTTTCCTTTTTGGAACCAAAAGACTCCCATAGCACGTTGTTGGCTGGGTACTTCAGCAAGGTATATCATATTGAACTCTTAAGATATTAGCATCTCAAGCGAAAGTAAATGTAATTCTTATACATTTCATTTCAGGTTTTCTGTGTATTAAGTTATAATCCTATTTGTCTCATGTTGCCTTAATTTCTTTTTCCTAGGTTGTTATCTGCCTATTATTGCGGAAGACAGTTCCTTTAATGCATTATATTAAAGTAAGTTAAGGTTTCCAATTTATTTGATTTTATACCTCTTTCTGCTTAATTTGTGAATTGTGAAATATCTGTGTACAAACATGGTATAAAGTCTTTCTGATGCATATCAATGAAATATACCTTTAAAGGATGCACATTTAACTTTTATAATTCACTCGTTTTTGTACTCTATAGAGTTTAGTAAATACTTTTTTTGTTCTTTTTTTTTCTCTCATTCAAGGTGGTGATATATCTTCGTTCTCTCTTTAATTTGATTGACTAGTTAGAGTGTTCCATTCCAAAACCCTGTTAATTTCTGTAGCTGCATGCCCCTCACCCCTTTTTGTTATAAAAGAGTGATGGAGGGCAATGGAATATCGCACTCTGCAAATAGAGTACTATCTATCCTCTCTGCCTGAGTTTTGCGGTCTCTGAGTTCAGCAATTATGAGAATTGTGGGATTGCAGTAGTTCTGGATGTGTCCTGATTATTTGATGACAAATTCATATTGAATTGGTTTCCTTTGGTTGAAGGTTGAAATCCTTGTTTTTTTTTTCCAGCTAAAGAATAAGAAATGTAAAGCTATGGGAACTGAGGCAAGTTGTTAGCATTGTGATCTTTATCTGAACTGAAACTAAACAATTCCGATAAGATGAGTTAGTGAAAAACGTGTTCTTGATTAGACATGAGAATATGACTACTGGCTGTTGCTTATTTAGGGATATTTGTCCTATGTGAAGTTAGAATTAATTTTACTTTGGGAGATTGGACCATGTATATTGGGAATATGTTGCACTGATGGTTGTCTTTTCATATGAATATGAATTAATAGTGTTGCATACTTTTGAGAGATACAAAGTTGCCTTTGATTGCCATCAGATATTTCTAATCTTTTGGGCAATCTTAATGTTTATGTTTCGAGGGTATTGCAATAATACAAATCAGGAGATAGCTTGTTTGTTTTTGTTTTGATTTTCTTTTTCCCCTAGGTAAGCTGTAAGAAATTTGGGGCTGAGTTTATGGATGGTGTATTTTAAAAATACCATTGAATTGTCTGTTTGAGTACATTACTTGAACTGGTCCATACCAATTGATCTGAAATGCGTTTTTGTCAAGTTTTTGTACTTTCAATAATGATGGCAAATGCTTTTTCTCTTCATTTGGCTGGAGATACTGATCACTGCACTTTATGCTTCATATATGGTATAAAGCTGTTTCTTGCCTTCCATGAGTTGGCACATTTTTGTTCCATTCTGATGTGTATAGAGCTGATCTGCTGTTTTTGCACTGTAATTTCAGGCTCATCAAGAAATTATGGCACGATTAGTTGACTTGATTGGTATTACGTCCATCATGGAGGTTGGTTGTCTTTCATCTTTGTTTGTTGCTTCTGGTATATAAAATTTTTGCTAAAGGTTATTCATTGTTACTTTAATGACAACTGTCTTAAGTTTGTAGTGTATAACATTTGAATGCCATTTCTTGCCAAAAAGGTTTTAATACGTCTTATTGGTGCTGATGAGCATATGTACACAAACTTTACTGAATCAATGCAATGGATAGAGGATACAAATGTGCTGGAGATGATTGTGGACAAGTTCAGCTCTTCAGTAAGATCCTTTAAATGTTTTTAGTAATTGGTCATTCATTATTTTATTGGTTATTTTGATTATTTATGGTCATGAATTGTCAAATTTATTGGTGGCTTGAGAGAAACTCTGCAGTCTTAATTTCCTTCACGCTTTCTTTCTTATGGAAGGATTCGTGCATATTTATGTTTCTGGTGGTACAGCTCTTTTACAATGGGAGTTATCACTCCCTTATTTATTTATATTGTTGTAATACATTTATGTTTGCATGGTCCTTGTATTGGAGATTTTTGGAAATATTCAACATTAGATATATGATATCACAATTCAAATATTATCTAGATGATATTCAATATTTATTGCCTTTGATAGTATCCTTCCTTCTCGCTGCTAGCATATGTACAACTGTAAAAGTTTACATGCTATTTGCATAATCTGGCCTATTTGGTTATCACACTGTGAGCTAATGTTCATATAATCTACGTATATATTTCTTTTTCAGGATTCTCCAGAGGTGCATGCAAATGCAGCTGAAACACTGTGTTCTATAACACGATCTGCCCCCCCGGCTCTTGCTGCTAAAATTTCTAGCCCAAAGTATTCTTTCTTTTTTCTTCTGTAGTTGCTTGCTTAACTGCTTTTATTATGTCTTACATCCTTGATATTTATTATTGGTTATTTGCTTTTCTTGTGCTTTCATGCAGTTTTATAGGGAGGTTATTTCATCATGCCTTGGAAAATTCTCGCCCGAAATCTGTTCTGGTTAACTCATTGTCTATCTGCATATCTTTGTTAGACCCTAAGAGGCTAACATTGGGAACATATTACATGTTCAACCGCCAGCTGACTCATGCGTCCACAGTTACTGTCAGTCCCGAGACAGTTGAAGGAATGCTAGGTAGACTAGGTAAGGTTGAACTCTGTTAAACAGTTTCACAATTGTTGTCCCAATCATATATGAGGGATGCTCCTTTTGCAAGAAGGATATTGCATGATATATTTTAAGAAATGTTTGTATGGCTTGCAATTGATGTGATGCTGTTGACAGATTGATGTTTGTTTTCTTAATTTCTTTTTTTTTTTCTGAATAAATATTTATGAGCAGGGTAGTCCTAACCTAGCATCTTTTCTGATTGTTAAATATATTATGTTAACGTGTTTTGGACTTGGACTGGTTATATATTTGACTATTTTGAGATAATTAACAAGTTCTGGGGCCAACTTTCACATCTGCAGGTGATTTGCTGAAACTTCTGGATGTGTCGTCTGAGGAGAGTTCTTTATTAACTACATACGGCAAGTTACAGCCACCCCTCGGAAAACATCGCCTGAAGGTAATTTTCAAAAGACTCTTCTGGTGCTTAGTGTCCTGTGAGGATTTATATATTTATTTTTTTTCCTAGTATGACTGATTATAGGAATTTTGTTATTGAAAATGTGCTGAAATAGGCAAACCAGTTATGTCACCAATGAAATATTTTCGACTGTATGCTGATAAGTAATTTGCTTCTCGGTACTGACTATTGCTTGAATGTGGATGTTTTCAGATTGTCGAGTTCATTTCAGTGTTATTGACAGTTGGTAGTGAAGCAGCTGAGAAGGAATTAATTCGTCATGGAGCAGTGAGAAGGATATTGGATTTGTTCTTTGAGTAAGTTTAGATTTTAAAGTCTAAACTTTAGAACTCTGCTGTGCAATCAAGGTTGTTCGGACCCAGGGCTCATTGTTTGGTTTAATTGTGAGTGTAGGTACCCGTACAATAATTTTTTGCATCATCATGTCGAGAATATTATCTTATCATGTTTGGAGTGCAAGAATGCACCTCTTGTTGAACACCTTCTTCATGAATGCAATCTGGTTGGGAAAATACTTGAGGCTGAAAAGAACTTCACTTTGAAAGATTCAAATAAGGTAATTATCCAGTCATTTTTAAGTTACTATCATTTAATTATTGGATTGTTTCTTAATATGCTTTTTGTTTTTCTTTGTATTTTTACTTTTTTCTTTACTATCATGTACTTGTTACTTTTATGCTGTATACTTTGGATACCCTGATCAGAATTCACATAGTTGATTCCATTCTTCCACAGCCAACAGTCCCTGCTGAGGGTAGATCGCCGCCCAGGATTGGAAATATTGGACACTTAACACGTATATCTAACAAACTTATTCAGCTTGGAAATAACAACAGTGAAATTCACGCATATTTGCAGGTTATTACTGAATCTTGAGTATTCTTCTTATCAGTTACCGTGAGTGGCAAGATTGCTTATTTTTTAAATGCTTTCTTGCTTGTGGGTTGTCAAAGTCAGGAGTTAGTACTGTCCCTCTGCTCTGCTCTTTAAGCTTGCTTAAAGTGATAGCAAAACCTTGTAGAGTTCCCAAATATTGTTGACGGTTGTTTCCGAATGTGAATTTTGCTTCCACAGGAGAACAGTGAATGGAATGATTGGCAAACAAATGTTCTATCAAACCGTAACACACTGGAAAACATATATCAGTGGGCTTGTGGGTAGGTTCCTTATTTTCATGCAATGTTCTGTTGCTGTCACATCATAGTAATGCAGACCAACTATCATCATTTCTGCTTTTATCAAGCTGAAGTATATATAGCTGTTTTAAAGTTTATGCTTCGTATTTTGGATTATTTCAACATACAAATTTAATGATTGCTGTCTTCAGATATTTTGTATATTACCAGCCATCACATGCTTGGATCTATGTTTGGAATTTTCATTGTGTTGTTTGATTATGATTAAAATGGAATCATATGATGCGCTACTATAGTATTGTGTTTCAGTGATGCTTTAATGTCTCAGTATTCAAACCCTGTTTCAGGATATGCTTTGGCTTGTTGCTTCATGTTACTTAAGTTGGCTTTGGAATATTGTCTGTGGGTTTTGTTATGGACTATTTATATTATCTGATCCTCATAATCCGGAGGGTCAAATAGATGTGGATCATTTTAATGCGTTATTACCCCAGCTTAATGGTGATATGATACATTAGGATGCCGGATCTATCTGATGTTCTCTTTTGTGCATCCTGGGAAATTGTTACTTGGTGAAGCATGATTATTTATTAGATCTAAAATCTGTTATTATATAACTGTTAACTGTGTAATTCATGCATTTTTGGATGATTTATGCATATTACTTGTTATTAACAATTTTAACCTGCAAGGCTTTGGAAGCTGCTGGCGGTTTTTTTTTTTTGAGTTTAGTAATTGTGACTTCATGTTATGTGTGAATATATATTCGTCATTTTATTTGTTGTGGCAGGAGACCAACGGCTCTACATGACCGAGGTAGAGATAGCGATGATGATGATTACCAAAATAGAGATTATGATGTTGCAGCGCTGGCAAATAATTTGAGTCAGGCCTTCCGATATGGCATTTACAGCAATGATGACGTTGATGAGGTGCCTTTAAGTTTTTCTCAAAAAATTCCGTCCAATTGACTACTTTCCTTTTTTTTTTTGGGGGGGGGGGGGTTCAATTGTATGCTACTATCCTTTGTTTTAAATTTTTTTTTCCCAAATTGAAAAATCCTATATTAAGATTGAATTTCCAACTTAGAGCTCCACAAGTGTTGTAATCCCAACTTGAAAACTTTGAATTGGGACGTCAAACATAAAACTTGAAATTTAATCTGTTCAGTAGTAAATCCCTTAATGTGCTAGGTGTATCTGTGCTTCCCTGCCAGCTATGATGTTATTTTTTTTTCTGGTTCTTAATAAAACATTATAGCATTGGCTAATATACAATTTGATTCATACGAATTTTTCTACTGTCAAGGTCACTTCATTTTCTTTTGTTTATGTTATTTTTTTGCTAACTTGCATAATTCTTTGTGTAATGTTTGGGAATATCCCATTTCATTAAGCCGCTTTGTCAACCTGGCAGTAGTTATTAATTGCTTGCTTATGGTTTTCAGGCACAAGGCTCACTTGAACGAGATGATGAGGTACGTCGTGTATATATATTTTATGCTTAATTTTTCAATCCTGAAGGGACTAACTTGCCAGAAATTGGAGCAGGTTTCTACCTGTTCCTTTCTCTGAACTAAACCGATCTCTTTACCTCAAATAATGTTTTATTGGTCCTTACTGCATTATTATTATTATTATTTTGTTCTGATAAAGACACTATATGTATTGCCAAATAATGGACAAAATGCATACTAGTAGTGGACCATGTATCCACCAAAAATCAATCAAAGCTATGCAAAACAGTATCAATCCCCAGAAGAGACTGCCTAACCTTATACAAGAATGAGCAGAATACACTCTAAATGCTTAAAACTGCCATCCTATTAAGATCAATGAAGAAAAATGAATTGTCCTGGAAATCCTATCACTGACACCCAAAGCCTTCATAAGGTGGACTCTATCCTGGAAGCTATCACAAGTTCATAACTGTCCCCTCTTGACTCTTTGAAAATTCTACTGTTTTTTTTTTCATTCCAAATCAACCAAAAGCTAGCTGAAACTGCACTTCTCCAAAGAGTCTTAGCTTTTCTCCCTTTCTCAATCCCTTTCCCAAAAGCATCGATCCTCTCCATTAACAAAGCTTCACAAGAACATGGAATAGCCCAAGATAAATTTGCTTCTTTGCATAATTTTCGCCACGGTCTAGAAGGAACCTCACAATGAAGAAACAAATGATTAGTATTCTCGTCACTTCCACCCATCACAGATCATTAAGGCAAGAGGCGCATGGATACTTGAGCTAAAGCCCAAACAAAGAATTGAATTTTGGGTGGGGGTCTCGGGGGTTGGGGGGGTGTTGTGTGGGTCTGTGGGGGTTAGGATCTTCTAGCTTTCCATATCGCCTTGAATGCTTTGAACTCTTCCATTGAATCATCATCAGTTAGCCATCCAAATATAAGCAAATATTTTCAGTCTCATATTTAGTGCAGAAAGAACACTGTGTGCTTCTTTCTGTCTGTCTTTGTGATTAACTTTGGAAAAATTGCAGTATCATTCTATTTGACTTTAGATGCATTAATGTCGGCAACATGTGAAAGTCAGTATGGATCTTCTTATTCAGGAATGTATCTAAGATTAGTCACAATGTATCTAGATGAATCCAGACGGGGGTGGTGGGTTTTTAGAATATGGCAGAAGTTTGGTGGATACCATATTATTGTTTGAGCAGTGGTTTTTCTTTTAAGACCTATTGGCGCATCAGTGTCATTAGATCTTTGGTAGATGTACAAGAAATGTATATTTATTCTTTATTTAAAGAGTTTGCAATTAAAAACTTGCTGCGAAATGAAAAAGGGGATATTTGTTAACTTACCTTTTATGTTTTCTGAACCCGTAAATGCACAATTTCTGCTGTGCTACTTCTTTTTTTCTACCTTTTTTTTTTACTTCTCCCTACTTGCTTATTTGTGAGAAAGGGCAAATTTTTGTGAATATGAGAAGTTTCTTATGGAGAAAATTGGCAGGATGTCTACTTTGATGATGAATCTGCTGAAGTTGTTATTTCTTCTCTGCGTCTTGGAGATGATCAAGAAAGGTAGGTCGAAAGCTTTATCTGACCTTCCTTTCAGCTAAAATGTTTATTTGTGTTAATGAAGGTTTTTTTTTATCTGTATTTCA
Organism: Citropsis articulata; assembly: GCA_030449925.1. Taxonomy (NCBI): domain Eukaryota; kingdom Viridiplantae; phylum Streptophyta; class Magnoliopsida; order Sapindales; family Rutaceae; genus Citropsis; species Citropsis articulata. Next base: position 996,975 of record JASUUH010000085.1, on the reverse strand, counting down.
GTGGATCACTTTTTACAAATTCGAATTGGTTTGCTTTTGAGGATGACCGTGTTTCCCATGAGCGTGCTGCTGGATCACTGGCTTCTCCATCACCTAATACTGAGGAGACTGGTGTTACTAATGGTGGAGGTCATGATCAGGTTACCGTCGGTGAAGATGACTTGGATGATACTGCAACATCTGCTGCAGTACCAGCATCAAAGTCGGAAGATTCTGATGTTGGGAAGCTGCCTAATGATTCTTTGGAAACTGGATCGTGTCCAACTGAGAAACCGCCTACATGGGTTGAATGGCAGGAGAGTCCGGATTCCAGTAATCCATCGAGTGCCGATGAACCTGTTAGTATTCCGAATGGTGAGCTGCAAGATCAGGGTGGTAATGGTGATGTAGATGTTCCTGAGCCTTCTCCCTCATCCTCCAACGCAGAAGATGCTAACATAACTACTACGGGTGAACTATCTAAATCAATAGATGAAAACCCCAGTTCGAAACCTTCTGAGCCATCACAATCAGGCAGTCCTTCCGAGCCAGCAGAATCAGGCAGTCCTACGGAGCCATGGGAATCAGGCAGTCCTACCGAGCCATCAGAATCAGGCAGTCCTTCCAATCCATCGGAATCAGGCAGTCCTTCCGAGCCATCAGAATCAGTCAATGGGAATCATCCAAGTCCAGACCCTGCTGCTACTGAGGTAGTGAAGACGGTTGCAGAAGCTGAAGGCACTCCTGAAGTGACCAAGGATGACAAAGATGTGGTCAACAAAGCAGAAAACTGATGTAAATTAGCCAGAATCAGTTAATTGGGCTAACTCAATGCTTCACTCTATGGATAAGGTATGAGGATGAATATCAAGAGAGACTTGGTGACTGCTTTTAGAGCCTTTTGTACATGTTACTTTGGCGCCTTGTTCTTGAAGTAGGCTTGATGATTCTTTTCTCCCATCCATGGGAAATTTTGAGTTCCAAGTGCCGCAAACATTGAAGTGACAGGGGGAAGAGCAGGTTCTGATTTGCAAACTTTTCTAGCAACTATTACAACATTTAATCGATTACTTAGCTTCTAGGTTCTCTAGCTAGGTGATTCAAAAAATGGAAGTGTCACGCACGTGGAGTTTCAACAATAATCTGTTTATATTTATATGATTTTTCTCATCCATAAGTGTGTTGTATAGGGAATGATTTTACCGTCTTAAATCGCCTTTTCCTTTTGACGGTTTAATTGATCAGTCTCATTTTATGGTGAAGAATGCTCTGATGATAATGGTGGCTGGCGGAAGCTGATACTACCTCAAAATTGGATCTGAAATCTTTGTATCATTACTAGAAATAAAATTAAAATACATTATTTGCGTTTCCATTTCAATCGGGGTGCATGTGAAGGTTTGAGTTAAATATAATATTACCGAGAAAACGCTTGAAATCGTTTCCTTAAGAACCATTTGTTCGAATAAATTTCGCTAGAAAAACCTACAAATAAAAAAAAAAGTGACTGACGACGTCAAACGTATTAAACTTGCGTTAAAAAGCTCGTATTTTTGGCTAACATCAATACAACCTGACCTCTGCAACATTTCCATTTTACCAATAACCCAGTCATCAACGAAATAGCAACATGTGCCTTCAGCTCTTTCTCTTCAAGTCGAGGAAAAATACAATAAGAAAAAGAATCGGATAAAGCCATGGAGGGCTCAGAAAACTGAAGATACAAGGGCTATATTGGAATAAATAATATAATGGCAAACTACAGAACAAACATGCTATTTCTTTTTCGTGATTTCTCAACTCTATAGCAGTCAAAATTGGAGATTAAAAAATTTTCGTGATCACGGCTTATGAGAGTTCTATGGGGTGAACCGCAACCCCATTCCGAGCAGCAGGAAGACGCCCCCATCTTCCAAGACGAGGTTCCTGTTGCAAAGGTACTTATAGCATCAAATCGAAACTGAAATGCAAGAACAATAAACTTACAAATAACAAGCAAAAACAACCTAAATAAACTAGAATGAACACAAGACTGACTTGAATTAGAGCTCCAATGCTGAATCTAAAAGGGAAAAAATGCGTTTTGAAAAAAAAAAGAAAAAAAGAATGTCATATAAGATAACCAATGATACCTGCCCTACTCCAGCAATGAGGAACTGCCCTGATTTTGCAAAAGCAAGGGAATTCACAAACCCAACCTAGGTCACAAACAAAATTTTGGTAAGCATTTTAATCTCCCATGCGTTGTGTCAAATTACCTTAAAAAAAAACTGGCACACAAACAGCATATTTATGTACACAAGAGAACACAGAGAGCAGCAGCAGTTATTTGGAGGCACTTAAATATAACCATGTCCACATTGAGGGCCCAATTGACAAGTAACACATGAAAACCAACATACCAATGACTCCAACCAACAGACACTGTAATGTAGATTAAGCCTAATGCAAGTGACCTACTCAGCAGAGCTTCGTCAATAAGTATTTCAATTCTTATCACTGTTTTCCTTTTCAAAGACTATTTTCATCCATTTACAAAACCCATAAAATTCCAAATACCCATAAAGGAATATACTTTGAAATGACCAGAAAACTTTCAAGATTAGGGAGCTTAATACAAATATCAACATGCGTGTAACCAAGTGAAAACATGACTGATATCAATAGTTTTTGAGACTTTCCACAATTATTTTTAGCATAAAATAGATTTAATGTTAATCATAGAGCTCTATTAACATTGAACACAGCAATACAACACTCAGATATCAAGCCAAACCTTTAAGCTTTTGTTGCAAGAAAAGTCAACCGAGGTCCATTACAAATGGTGTGAACTTACCAGTGGAAGGTTGTATAAGGGTTGAATGTCCTTAGTTTCACTTTCAATGGCCCATAGACAGACAGAACCATTACCCGCTCCAGAGGCAGCAAGATCGCTGCCTCCACATACAGTGACTGAACTGACCCAGGAATATGCCGATGAAGAATGATAACTTCCAGTATTGAGATTACCATTCTCTGCAGGGATGAAACAAAGCATCTTAGCAGAGTTGTGTCTTTTCTTTTTCAGATAAGAAACAGAATCTCAATTACATGGAAACACAAATTAAGATCAGATAAAAAGCATGGTCTCTCTACTTCCTCCCTCTCGCTCATGATGAAACAAATATTATATTGACATCCCAATGGCCACCAAGCATATAAAGAAAAAAGAATCTTTGCAATAAAAATTCTTTTTCTATTTGCTCTACCATCGATTAGATGAAATACCAAACAGAGGACAAAACATTCATCCATTCATTTCTGAATCGTGTTGAAACAATTAGTGTGTGTACTTAATTATAACCATGTTCAAGTTTCCATACGGACATTCTGTCCACATTGAGAAATGAAATTGTATCTTTATCGACAGACAACAGCTAATAACTAGAACAAGAGTAAGTTACTGCAGTTTACCTGAATGTCCATTGGAGATTTTTCCTTCATCTTGTTCAAAATTTTTGAGGCCGTCCAACAAAGGATGAGCATTCTTCACAATGTACACTGGCTTCTTTCGCAGTAAGCTCCATAGCTCAATACTTCCATCATCAGAGCCAGACAAGAATTCATCATTACTGATAAAACAACAACACTCCAGAGATGACGCAGGAGCACGAAAAACTAAACGTGACTCCTCAGGGACCTATTTAGAATGAATTATAAACTCATTTCATGAGCAAATATACAGTAAAAAAGAAATACTTGGAGTAAAACGAAAAAGATGGCTATAGAAGTACAGTTAACGAAGATTCTAAAGCATAAGTTATTCAAGATTCTAAAGCATGAATTTCCACCATAATGCAAACACTTATTTACTAAAAATCAAGCTCACATGAGCACGCAGCACAATGTTTCACATTGACCACAAGTAAATAGCACAAAAGCAGCTCATGCTCCGTAGTTTTTGACTTGGATAGAGTAAATCTTGCGTAAGCAGTAAAGAATCAATTAAGAGAAGTATTGCTTACCTTCCACAATTGCATACTCCGATCACGTCCCACTGTTAAAACTCGCTCTTTGCGTAAGCAATCAATGGTCAGTACTTCACTTTGATGACCAAATAATGTGCTTATGTAAGCTCTGTCTTCTGCGTTCCATATCTTGACTGTTCGATCAAATGAACCAGAAAAAAGTTCTGAAGTCCCTTGCCTAAAAGTCAAACATGACACAGGCCCTCTGTGACCTGGAAATGCCTGAAAAGCATGATTTAAAGATGAGAATAGCAAGACAAAAGTGAGAACAAAAAGTCTTAAGAACCAACAACTGATACTTGTGACAGATTATGACGAAGGATTATAAGATATAGCGTGTGAAAGACTGAGTAGCAGGGATAGCCTTCAAGACCTCAGAAGCTTCCCAAGTCCCATTTTTAGGACATTGGAACAGACACTGGAATATTGACATATACCAAATTTATCTGGCAGAGAACATAGCTAGACCATTATGACACCAAGGCCGCGTCATTTTTGAGTTTTGTTAAGATATATATATATATATATATATACCAACAGCGGATACAGGTCCTTGCTAATGTGATAGAAGTTCAGCTCAAAGTCTATTTCAAATGTCCACAAAGTCCCCAAGCTGAATCCAAATTAAGTACTATTGTCTGATTTGACACCTTAAAAATAACCTAAGTGACCTGGAGAATTCCCCAATGATTGATGAACAGAAGCATATTTACCTGTATATGCTCCTGAGTACGGGTGTCCCACAAATGAATATGGCGGTCCAGGCCTCCACTTGCTAAATACCGACCATCAGAGCTAACAGCCAATGCTAAAATATGTTTACTCTGCTTTATAGCCCGACCTTGTGGATCTTTGGCCCCATGGGACTTAAGCACTTCCTCGCTAGGCCATAAATATTTTACTCCTTTCCCGCTACTTACATCCCAATGTAAAATGCTGCCATCCTTGGAAGCTGAAAAGCCCTTTGAGTCATCCTCGGATAGAGCTACAGCAGTAACAGATTGCCGATGCTTCAATAAGACCCGGAACTCATCAGTAGCTTTGGGCTTTTGAACCCTGAATGGTGTGCATTAAACAACATAAGCTGATGCCAACTAAAGCACAATACCCATCAAACTATACTAGAAAATCCATTGATTTGGAAAAAAGACAATGCAAGAATCAAGAAATTGAATACAAACTACTAAGTGGAATCAGAACCTCACATGAACCTGATGTATACTTAATTCAATCCTATACTTCAACCTCCTCAACGTACTTACTAAAAATGTTAAGCATTTCATTAGTATTATTTACCTTGAAGCAATGACTCTTCTAACTCTGCCACTCTCCTCCAACTGCTCCTGCTGCAAAATCTTTGCGACAAGGGAATCCCTTTCGCCTTCTTTCTCTCCCTCATCTCCATCTTCTTCTTCCTCCTTTTCCCTCCTCGCAATTTCTCTTATCTTCTCCAAATACGCCGTGGCGACCCTTTTTCTCTTCTCATCCGCAGTCTCCTCCTCCTCCTCCTCGCCCTCGCTCTCCTCCGGACCGGATTTCTCAACTTCGTCGTCATAATCTTCGGATTCTGCGGACTCAATATCATCATCATCGTAGTCAATTTTTCTCCTTTTCTTTGGTTCCCCCGCAAAAAATGGATCTTGGTTAATCGAGAATTTTCCCTTGCCCCTTGGGGCCGGCCCCTTTTTCTTTGTGTTTTTATACTTCATGATTATACCACTGTGACAATGGAAGTTTCGAGTATTTTCAGTTGCCACTCTATTTGGGCGTCCGAAGTATCGGAAAAAATGCCGTTGAGATTGCAGATGTGACTTTAACCAAAATTAGGGTTTAAGGTGAGGGTTTTAAGCACTGGAATATCAGGATTTAAGCGGCAAGCGAGGAAGAGAGCAGACCATATATATTTAGGGTCCATTTAGTCTGTGGACTCGGGTAAGAGTTTCGGATCTCAACTTACGGTTAATTTTATTTTCATTAAAGTTATGTCCAAATCTAAATCAGAAATCTATCAGAGGAAGATTACATGCTATTAATCGTGGGAAATTTACAAAAATAGCTAAACAATTTTTAATATTTTCACAACTAACCTCCTAAATATTTTCCTATCAACATTAGTCAAAATTCTCCCCTTTTACTAAAAATACTCCTCCCAACGTATTCACTAGTTGACGGTAACTTTTTGGAGTTACTCTCAGTAACGAACATCACCAAAATTTCGATCAAGAGCTGAAATTAAAAATTATGTCAAAAACCCTAGATTTCTATTTTTTTATTCTTCTTCTATGATGAGGTTTTTGTGTTGTGTTGGTGATGGTGAGTGAAGATTGAAGGGTTTATGATGTTGAGTGTATGGGTGAAATTGTTGGTGTGATGCATAGGTGAGAAAGTTGCCGTGGGTGTGGAGGAGAAGACTTGAAAGTTGTTTCAGCGCACGATGTGCGATCAGATGCGACAGGCGTTGTCGCACAAAACTTCGTGTGACAGGCTGCCTGTCGCACCAAGCTTCATGCGACAGGTGCCTGTCGCACCAAGCTTTGTGCGACAAGTGCCTGTCGCATTTACATTTTGGTGCGACAGGCAAGATGCAATCGAGAAGAAAAAAAATTACTTTTGGTTTGTAAACAAGGGTAATTTGGGGAGAAAACCTTGTGTTTAGCTAATATTGATAGAAAAAAATTTAGAAGGTTAATTGTGAAAATAACAAAAATATTTAGGTTATTTTTATAAATTTTCCTTAATCGTGGGTGTCAATTAATTGAGTTAATAAAATTTCTTTCTGTTTGATAAAAATAATTTAATACCCACTCACGTCATCCAAGAAAGGATTCATATTTTATTTTTTTCGAGCCCTCCAAACAAAAAAAAAAAAAGAGCTAATGAATCACATTTATTTTATTTTAATTTTTGCAGATTTCTATGTAGATATCAAAAATATGTTTGAGGCACTGTAACTATTTGTTTATTTATTTAAATTTGTGATAAATTACGTATAATATTATTAATGTTTTAAGAAAGCCGCTAAGTTACATTTACATTGGCTGTAACTTACATTACAACAGTTGCAAGTTACCACCCATACCATATATAGTAATAGTTTGTCCATTCTGGTAAAAAAGTAATAACGGAAGCAAAAGCTGGATAAGCAAATGTGAAACACATTGAGAGAACCATATATACACTCAATACCTGTTTCATATTTGCTCTACATGCACCTAGGGCATTAAAGAAGAAAAAGTTACCAAATTAAACAAACGTAAGAGAAACAAAACTACTTGTGCCACCCCTCCTGGTATCGGAACAAAAATATGCACACATTTAATATTAATTTGAACATTTTTAACCTCACCCCTACCTAAAATGCCAAAACAACTGTAATTCTGCCAACTTTCTAAATTACAGAACAAAGAATTCACAATCGAGGCATTATGATTAGTTCAATCATGTTCTAAGAAAGTAGGTAGGTATCTATGTGCATGCTTAGTCTAATCAAACTTGTATGTTGGAGTGCAGCCTGGCTATTTTGGTAACAGTGTCACTAACTGCTGTGCAGCCATGAGCATGTCTAGTTATCAGAACTGGCAGCAGCATCCCCTTCTGAGTCTCGCCGTTTCTTCTTTCCCTCACCATGCCTTGACCTCCTTGGTGCCTCATCTTCACTCTCACTCTCATCGTTTCTGAAGTTTCGTGAACCATATTGATCTTCTTGGTTAGCCTTTGATCCTTCCTGCTGATATTGCACCTCGTCATCTGGCCCCCTGCCAGGACCTCCCATTTCTTGAGCTCTGCCCTGATCTGATCCTGCACTATATCTGTCATTACGGTCATTAATAGAGCCCCTCATATCTCTCTTAGCAGCACGGCTACTGTTCAGAGAGGATTGTGGCTGATTTGGGAACGGTGGGGGCACGCCAACCGGCCGTCCAACTCTTGGATTTGTAGCTGCAGCTCCCATTCCTCCCATAAAAGGAGGCCGTCCTGGTCCCATCATCATCCCGCCGAATCCATTTGGTGGAAATACAGACCCCGGTTGAGGAGGTCGCCCAGGAAACATCATGCCACCTGGGCCTGCGAAATCACCAGAGAACCTTGGACCATATGGAGCAAAAGGACGAGGAGCCACACCGAAAAGATCTGGCATTGGAAAACCATCTGGTGTAACACCATATGAAAATCCATCAGCACCAATCATCATAGGGGGAAAACCTCGCATACCAGGCACGGGTCTCGGCCCACGGGCTAGTGGCATTGGACCAGGCCACATCATTCCTCTGCCCCTCCCTCTACCCTGGCTTGCAGTTCCTAAGCTCTCTTCCTCCTCTTCGCTTTCCTCTTCTTCCTCCTCTTCATTGTCCTCAAATGGGACTATGTCTGGATTATCCCCTCCATTGTCTGGATTCACTCCCTTCGCTTTTTCCTCCTCTCGTTTTGCTTCAGCTGCAACTGATATTGCCTGTATTACAAAATAAAGACACAAAAATATGCAGATCCATTTAGCTCGAGCCTTAGGGCATCTAAATGAAACAATCAAGAAACATTAACGATGTATTTAGACTACTTAGATCTATGTTTGTCCTTAGCTTTCTTAATGACACCTAACCAATTCTGGCAAAGACCTACAGTCCACTTCGTGAACCATTTCAGTTGCTCAAGTATTAGGCACACAGAAAGTCTTGGATGTGGAAGAATTTGCAGCCAAACATATAGGAGCGATGTGTAAGGAAAATATACTAGGAGAAACGCCTTACTAAGATTAATGCCTTGTATGTTTATAAACCAAGAGTGCATTTGCATACTGTTTCACACAATCACTCATGCAGAAAATAAAAAGATACAAGTCCTTTTTCCAATTGCAAAAGCAAAAAACTTGAAAATTGACAATTCCGTTAGGGCACATCCAATATTCTACTTCATGTCTGCTGAAAGTACCAAATTTATTTTGGATTTTTCAAGATCTAGGAACATACCAGGCAGCGATTTAGAAACAGTATTCTAAAGTATAGAACCAAGGAAAACCTATCTGGTTTGGTGGTAAAATAATGGGAAACATAATGAACCACTTTGTAAAGAATGAATTGGTATTCATTTTAGAATATCTTTTTCTAAAATTTGAAAAGCAAGTTTTCCACTCTTCAAAAGTACTCTCCAAATACTTGCTACCAAACATACTTTTTGTTGCGTGTTGATTTCAAATGCGATTAAAAATGCTACCAAATGACATCTCAGCTTCTTTCATTTTTCTTCTACATCTATACTACTCTTGACAATTCTGGCCTATTTCTTCATGTCAGATAAAACATACCATAAGTTCACTATCTGGTTCCAGATAAAGCAAGGCAGCCAACTGCTCACCAATAGAGGGCTCTAACTCCTGACAATCTCTGCTAATCTGCAACAATACAGAATAATTTAAAAAAAAAAACCGGAGAAGTTGATTGGAGCTCATATAAAGATTTCACTAGTAAGAGGAAAAAAATATTTTTGAGACAGCAATTGAGTTCAAGGGACCTGTACGTTCGTTTGGGTTTTTGTTCAGATAACTTTTTAAATTTCATTGTTCAATTAAAATTTGAATCTAAGAAAATAACTACATCCCACACCTCCAATTTCAGTGCAGGATCTTCATTTGATTATTGTGATGTATCTCATTTGAATCTAAGAAAATAACTGCATCCCACTCCTCCAATTTCAGTGCAGGATCTTCATTTGATTATTGTGATGTATCTCATTTGAATCTAAGAAAATAACTGCATCCTACACCTTCAATTTCAAGGCAGGATCTTCATTTGATTATTGTGATGTATCTCATAGGATATTAAGTCAACATGCATTCTGAACTAAGTTTCATGCCCGTACCAGTCCACCACACAAATAGCTCATCTTAAGTGACTTTGTCGATGACAATAGATTCATAAAACATGAATGTTTTATGATCCCAAGTGAAGGCAAAGTGTCCAATCCTAACCGATCTCCAGTCCAGCCACTAATCAAAATCAACCTCAGTAAGACCAACCAAGCAGGCCTTAGTCTAATAGTTTAATTATTTAGTAGTTGCTGCAAATTTTTTTCAGTTATATCAATTTTCACGTACAAGTATGGTGCGCAAACAATGACGACCAAAGTATTCTTTCTACATTGTCATCGGAGGAGAAAGTGCAGATCTTAAACTATCTTAAATTGAATTTTTGTACAATTAGGTGGCGTTTGTTTTTTTATCTGAAATCTGAATAAACCTGAATTAGTCTGAATTCTGAATAGATCTGAATGTCTGAATCTGAATAATATGTTTGTTTTTTCGTCTGAATCTAAAAAAATAAGTATTAAGTTGTTTGTTTTTTTCAACTTAAAAAACTGAAAATATATACTTTTACATTGGTATCCTTATTAAATTTGAATGTCAAATAAATAATATATTAAATATTACAATATTTTAACATTTATAAGTAAAATAATATATTAATGAGAGATTTAAGAACTAGATGAGAGGAGCAAAGTGAGGAGCGATTCCATGACGGGTAAAAAATAATGATGAGATTATTATATTGGGTAAATATCTATGGGTGAGTTTTGGGATAGACATGAAAAATAAATTATAAAGTAGGGATATTTTTGACATTAGAAAGTAATTGACTTAATTCAGATTTTTTCATTAAGTAAAAAGCCAAAAAAATTGGCTTATTTTATTAAGTCAAAATTATCTAAAAAGTCTCATTAAGTTATAAAAACAAACACTTCTAATTAACTTAATTAATTAAGTTCAGTCACTTTAAGTCATTAAGTTAAAAAACAAACGCCACCTTAGTTAGTAATTAACAAAAGATTCAGTCTTTTATATTACTAATAGCAGTACTTTGTCAAAAGAAATGATTAATTAACCATAGATACAAATAGTAGGAAAGATATTTGGTTCAACAGGAAATATCAGCAAGCCTAAACATGTCTCTCATTGTGCAGACATAGGTCAGTCCAGCATTTCTCCAGTTTAATTTAATTCTTGCTAAATAATTGTTAAACTAAGCAGTTTTACAAGTATGTTGAGAAAGAAGATATAAGAAAAGAGAAAGAAAATATGCTATCACATGAGTAGAAAATTCAAAAGAACATGGAATTCAGTATAGATTGAGTACCTTCACCGGTAAGTTCTCATTATATGGATTCCTCAAATGACGAGTTTTATGGAAGGACAGCTCACATAACTGCAAATAAGAAATTAAGTTGGCATCATAACCTATAATTATCAACAAACATAAAACAATTCATTTAGGTATCAAATTCAGAGCCCATTTAGTTTGTGCTACAGCCTAACGGTGTTTATGCAGGAACAGAAGATCTGTCACTAAATCATAAAAGATCTGAATCAAAGGAAATTCACTACTCCTCATATTAGTTCCATTCCTATCTTTCATAGACTGTGGCCCTTCAATGCCAATGGACAACAATTAGGTACTCATTTAATAGTTTCTATTTTCTTATCTCAAATAAAAAAACTCGTAGAAAAGAGGGGACATGCACCTTCAACCATTTAACTGAGAAGTTCCTCCCATAATGTGCAGTTCCATGTGCGTATTTCCAGTTTCCCCCACCCAAAGACCCACCAATTTTTGAGGTCATCTTTGCACAACCCTAAAAGATCAACAGTTCTTTCAATGTTGAACACCTCAGAGGTTAAAAATAAAAAAAAATTCTTGATTACAAAGAAATTTTTTTATCAAACTCCAAACAACCTGGAAATGCCGAGTCCGGTTGACTGAGAAGATCAAAATCACATTTTCAGCAGAGTCAAAAGCTTCATTTAGTTTAGCTTCGTTGCTCCTTTGAGTTGCCCATACTCCTTGTTGTACAGATAATTCAAGATTTTCACGGTTGCAGCTTTTAACAATAAAATACCTATGGTTGATGATTTGAAATAAAATAAGTATGTATATCCAAATTCATCAACAATTGAACATAACAGGAAAAAATTTGCTTTAATTGGAAGCAAATAAAATAACTCCTATAATACATAAAACTTCCTTAAAATCACACTCCAAGAGCATAAATATCCAAATAAGGAAAAATGTTCATTCAGCTTGAATTGGCATAGAACTGCTAAACCAACCATCTACAAGACAAATACAAAAAACATAGAGACACCCCACTGATATGTGATTGAATGCATAACAGAATACAATGAACAGAGAATGCATAACAGAATACAATGAACAGACTGTGGTCTGTAGCTAGTTGACTGATTCGACTATAGACAATTTAAAATATTTAACTCTGCAGATCCCTAAACTTCTCTTTTGAAATTTGTAATACTAATCATAATACAAAAGGCACTGTTGTATTGAAATCTAAATTACAACACAAGAATATGGCAGAGAGTTAATGCAAATACAAGAGAAAGAAAAGATAAGAAAAACAGAGTTGAGTATCCATAACAGTAAAAGACTATGATACTCATTAACTTCTTTAAGCAAATTACACTTTAACTAAAAATATATTGATATCATCATATCTAAGCTGCTAGGCACTCCAAATTGTAAAATAACAGCCGAATAGGAACAACACTTTAACCAGTAAGACCGAGCTAGAAGCCACTAACGAAGTCTACAATTTATGATGAAACCATATGGACTAAAATACTAAATTAAAAAAAAAGAAAGAAATAATAATGGTTATTCATTTAAGCAAAAAATGCTTCAACAGCAGCATAGGGAATGTTATTGGCTTCATGCTGTACATTTCTTCTCAAGCAAACAATGCACCATGCCATAATTAACAAAAGCAAGAAGCGGGAATGCTATGAGCTCAAAAGGCTCTCAATCAACAAAACGAATCCTGAATTTTTCTGCAATGGAAACTCTCAAGGCTACTCCTCTCCTTGGTTAAGATGCTATCTAAATGATTTCTTCTTGATTCTGACATGACAAAATTAGTGTAATGTTGTAATAAAGCCAATTAGACCCACAGTTCTCTCATCACCTAACCCACTGATTAAGCAAACAAGCCTTAGTTTTATAGAGGGTCCCTTTCACCAACTGCATTCCTACAAAATTCTATGTCAAGGATTACCAAACCAAACAAGTAGAGTATATAATGCTTTTTCTACAAAAAGTTTCTTCCTTTTAGGTTACCTTACCCTCACTTTTACGTCCAACTGTTTCTAGATTTGAAAGATTGAAGCTATTTATATAGAAGCCATACAACAGAATTTGGTACTGTTGTTACTTTCCTATGACCCCGGTACTCTGCACATAATTTTAATAAAAATTACCTAGTTGAACCACCTCCTACACTCAAAAGGTTTCCGCAGACATCCTCCAACTCCTCCCTTCAAATACCCTTCATCAATCAGTTGAGGCAACCAAATCATCATGCATATGACTAATTTCTCACTAAAGATCTGTTAGTATTCTGCTAAAAAGTGAAAAACTTAGTTCTCAGCTACAGAAGAACTTTTAGCATTCTGAGATACTAGGAAAAAGCTCACCTTGTCCTCCATAAAACCAGCATATTAGCATACATGTGTATCTCTCAGAAAACATGTAAATAGAAGAGAAGACAATAACAGAACCAATAAGCCGAAAACATCAAGGCATGGACTAAAGCATAATCACTTAGAGATCCAGTGAATGAATTAATCACAGTAAGAAATTTGTGATACTACTGATAACATGATTACGATGTATAAACACAAACAAAAGGAAAAAAGGAAAAATGGAGAGTGTAAAGTAGTGAACATCATCATAGCGGTGTACATTTAAAAAACAGGAGTTCATGATCATAGGCTGATAATAAAACAGGCATCTCAAAAACCACCGCTGACTCATTGCCGCCAGGAAATTAAGTGGTTGCATGGATGTGTCTCTTTTCCTGTTTTCTAAAATAACAATTAGTTGATAACATGTTTGATCAAGTCCGTTTCAGAATTTGGTTGAAAAAACTTTTTAGAAAGACAAGTAAAATTGAAACAAAAATAATAATTTGTTTTCAACCATTATTGAAAAGGAAATTTCCTAACAAACTGCAACCTTTAACTTAAAACCACTATTTGATCAAAAAACAACACCAAACATGTTTTTGCGACAGCATTTTTCCAATTATAAAAACATCTTTGAAACAATAACAAATGCACCAAATAAGTTCAGCTACATCTTGATCAATGAGGAAAAAGGGAAAAGCAGCAGACAATGATGCCACTCCACAGGTCAGTCCTCAGAGAATTATTTAGATCACGATCTGAACATGGCACAATTGGAAACTTCCGTAGCAGATGCTAATAAGTACAGGCATTACAACACCATGCATTAGAAAGTAAGAAAAAGTTATATTTCAAATGATGTAATTAAGAAAGGAATACAATAAATGAGAAAATAGAATTGCATTACTATCAAATCTTATTCCCGTTTGCTTAAAAAAAGTATATACTTCAAAATAGAGATAAAAGTCAATTGTCAGCCAGTAGGAAGCTAATTACAGCTAACAACAGAAGTTGGCTGGGTGAATTTCTCATAACAATGTCCAAATAAAATACAAAGATTGATTTACATAACCCAGTTATAGACCTCAGGACTCTGAACACACCTAGATATTCCTTGGGGCAAGGGTGTAGCATTTCTGTTCGTCTGATTAGGTAGGCCATTTGGAAGGTTTTGCATCTGGGTGGTCTGGGTACCCTGTTGTAGGGGTTGTTGAACCAGCTGCTGCTGATGCACATTAGCCGACTCTGCTGTTGAAGATTTTCCAGCTGCACCTTGATTGACAGCATTGGGACCTTGAGAAAACTGAGATTTATCTGTTTGATGGGAGAAAGCACCTCGCTGTTGAAAAAGTTTATTAGGGTTGCCATGATTGTATGAACTTATTTGCTGAATCTTCTGAAGCACTTCTTCCACAGAAGGTGGAGGTCCAGGCAACTTCACATGCCTATAGCGGCAATCAGGACCATTTGGACAAAAACCCAGCTTGTACCTACAGCATGGAACTCTCTCAGATTAAAACAAAAGGTAACTTAAGAGGGGGAGGGGGGTGGGGAAGGAACGCACAAACTTAATGCCTCCGTGGTGTTATAAATTTGCTTTCCACTGCACCACCTTCAGAACTAAAGATCCCATCTTAACACAAAACCAATTTAAGTTAAGACCACTAATTACCCCATTTCCATATTGATAGTATCACTAATCCACTAACAAATACAATTTCATCAACAAAAATGCAAAATTATAATGATCATCAAATAAACAGGGCATGCCTAATATCAACAAAACCAGAAAAATTAAATGCAATAGTCATACCCCACATTCATCAACAACAAGAAAAACAAACAGACAAAGCATATGAAAGCTAAAGACAATATAAACACAAAAAAAGGAGGTTTATAAGAAAAGGAAGGGAAATTTATACATGTTACACTCTTTGATATCCTCATTAGTGTGCTTATAAACGCAATCCTGTTCACGGCACTCTCCAAACAATCTAAAAAACCGACAGACTGGCATCCGAGACTTATCGTATTGATGAAGAAACCCACAAGCGTCACCTTTCATACAAAGACTACGCAGCCAGTGCCGGCAAACCGTCTGCCGGAAGCTCCTCCGCCCCGAATGGTGTGGTACCGGCGCCAACACATGGTCGGGAGCCGCCCCGGAGGAAGAAGGCGCGGCGTGGTTGGCATTGGCCGCGGCGGCGGCGGCCGCAGCGGTGGAATCGGATTGGATCGCGGGGTTGGAGGCGGTGGGTACAGCGGGGCCCGCGTCGAGGCCGCCCTCGAAGTCGAAGCTGAGACCTCCTTCCGAGTCCTCCATTCGAGAGGGTTTAATTAATTATCAGTTTGCCGAAATTGGGGACGGATTGGTGAGAAATTAGGGCTTCTTCAAAATTGAATTAATGTGAAATTGGGAATAGAGGAGTTAAGATCAAAGGGTGATGTAAAAAGGAGGAGCTTTGCAGTTTAGAGAGTAGAAAGACTCAGAGGGATTTGGGCATTTGTACGTTTCTTTGAACTTGAATCAGGGTCTTTACTCTTTACTCTTTAAGCCATGAAAATGACAATGGCGGGGAAAGAGCAAAAATAATAATTTTAATAAAGAATTTGCCTTTAATTGAATTTTATGTTCTCACCATTCGCAATTTTTTTTATTATATAATTTGTTAATTTTCACGCGGAAGTTTTGGATATTTGATGAGAAATTGTAAATAAATAATGTCTTAAAAATATTTTTTATAAGTAAATAAAATTTAAAAGGGGATGCAAGTTAGGCTTAGGAGGGAGATTTGGTTAAAAAGTGTACATCCACCAGCAGCAGTGGACCGGTAATGGTTTGCATTTTAAATTCTGATATATTGCTAATTTTTTTGTTTAAATGTGATCATCGCAAATCTTAGTCAAATCAAATTGGGATTCTTTTTTAGAAGGACAAATATCACATGAAAATAAAATGTAACCCCTAATTTATACATTAATCCTTTCCTGAGGAATTTCTGCAGAGCATTTCAAGACCAAGCATGTAACAGATGATATGCAATTCTTCCTCGTCATCTTCTCTGCTCAGCAAATTGGCGTCTACAGCTTCATAACTGCATCAGCTAATGTCTCTTCAACCCAACGCTTCAAGCTCATTTCTCCTGCAAATACTTCGTCTGTGGGCCTTTTTTCAGTGAATGTGGAAACAACTCATCCTTATCCATACTCTCCATTTAAAACTTTAGCCATCGTGGAAGTATCATAAAATTTACAACAAGATGGTGCAAATTTTATAGCAGAAAATAATTGAAACTATGATTTCTTTGTTGTTTATCAACACTGTTTCGCATTTGGTAATTTTACCAGGGGAAAAAAAAAAAAGTTCCTGAGAAAGCTACAGAGAGAAATGATTATGGCATTTTCAGAATTTTAACCAAAAAGAATCATCTGGTGCCATATATCCAACAGTTGCCAGTGTCACGGTTTGTTTGACAAAGTTTACTCGGTTTAAAAGTATGGCCATGCCAAAATCACCCAAATGTGCAACCACATCAATGACATCATCATTCAATAGAACATTGTTGGGCTTCAAATCACAGTGGATCACTGGCATTCGACAGCCGTGATGAAGATATTCCGAAACAGAAGCGACATCGATCATTATGTCCAGCCTCTGTTGGCTATTAAGCAGGTGCTCGCGAGCATACAATCCCTCCTTCAATCTCCCTTAAGGCTACTGCAGTATTAAAGCCTTCAAACCAGGATTGCTGTCACCATTAATGATTTTAACAAGATTTCACTGCCTATTCATTGCATAACTTCACATTCAGCATCAAAACTTTTAAGTGCTCTAGTTTCTTGCAAACTTTACTGCAACCCTCCTCCCATTAGCTAGTGTTGCTTTGTATACAGAGCAAAAAGTCCCTGTAACCAGCTTGTGGCTTTCATCAAATCCATTTGTTACTTGTTACAGCTCATAATATGAAATTATTCTCAATGTTGCCGAATTTAACGAATTGTTCTCTGTTGGCATACTCTTGTCCCTCTCATGGCATCTTACGAGGATGACAATGAGAGCCAGAATAACCGTTGTTGCCACAGTTTCCGGTAAAATGCATCTCAACGCAAGCTTAGTGGCTGTGGATTTATGTGTGGAGCTAGTCCTGCAAGGTGGAACTTGCAGTCGAGATGAACCACAGAGTTCATGAGTATGCTAGAATGATTCAGTAAAGAAGTTAGCACATGGTCGTCCGTTGTAAGACACATTAAAGAAGTTAAAATGAGGAAGTTCTCCCAATGACTTGGGAATTTCGCCAGAAAGATTGTTACCAGAGAGATCTAAACTTTCTACGCTACTTAAGCTCCCAA
Source organism: Citropsis articulata (assembly GCA_030449925.1). Taxonomy (NCBI): domain Eukaryota; kingdom Viridiplantae; phylum Streptophyta; class Magnoliopsida; order Sapindales; family Rutaceae; genus Citropsis; species Citropsis articulata. The sequence goes on along the minus strand of JASUUH010000085.1, from coordinate 979,176 downwards.
AAGATTGAGGAACCCCCAGTGCTGCTTGGTGTATAACCTGATAGTTGATTCCCTAATAAATGCAATTAAATCAAAACTTTCAAATTCCCAATATTTAATGAAAGAGAGCCACTTAGTGAATTCAAAGAAAAATCCACTACTAAGAAGACATACTCAAGGCTTTAGAAGATTGAAGGTATAGTAGAACTTAACCTGTTGAAGCGTAAATTGAAATGCCTTACGGAAGTTAAATTAGCCAAGCAAGTGGGTATCTGGCCTCGCAGTGCCTTGCTATTTAATTGTAAGGTATTTAAGCTTTCTAATTTACAAAGATCATTCGGGATGAATCCTTATAACTTATTGTAAGAAAGACCCATCTTTGAAGCTTGTGCAATTTTCCCACTGTTCTAGGACTAGTGCCAGCTAGTTCATTATGAGCAAGGCTCAAACCTATCATGCTGCTTAAGTTACCGATTTATAGAGGAATTCCACCACTAAGTTGACCAGAACCTGCAAAAAGGTATTCAAGAGATGCAGAGAAACTTCCGTTTAAATTCGAAAGGACCCTTTCGATGGAGTGCTTTCTATGGCCAGAAACCGTAAGTATCCGCAATTAGTCACAGAAGAGTAGAAACTCTGTTGTTGAGTGGAAGATCCAGTGGTCAAATGATTATATCCTAAGCGTAAAATCTGGAGTTGTCTGCAATTACCAATCGTATCAAGAATAAGGCCAGAGAATAAATTATTTGGTAGCTCAAGGACAGTGACCTTCCATGGATTATTCCACTCAGATTAGTGCGTTTTAAGGGTGTGTTTGGGGCAGCTGTGCAGTGGAGTCCTAGGAGATTTGGGAGGTAGAGACCAATGGTTGATGGAAGATGACCTAATAAATTATTTCCACTGAAGTCGATGGCTTCTATGATTGAGTTGTTGAAGATCATAGATGTTATGAGACTAGATAAGTTGTTGTCATCGAAATCTAAAGACTGAAGGTTGTGTAGGTTGAATTTCATGTGGTATTTCTACTGCCCAAAGTAAAAAACCATGCATTAATTTATCAAGCTCTGGCATGTATTCAAATGCTTTATCTATACTCTAAAAATTCCAAGTAAAAATGGATGTTGAGCTTCTTTAAGTTGAATACCAATTAAGTTTAATAATTACAAGAAAATTCTATGCATTACCGATTGCGGCCTCAAGCTGTATGCAAGTTGATGCATTTGAAATTGAATAGAATATCAAAACGTTCGGTTTTAGAAGAGATTCATTATTACTAAAGCTATGTAAGGAGCAATATTGATAGATGGTTAATTTCTGAATCAAAGGCATGAAAGTTTGGTAATACCCGTCAACTGACTTTCAAAAAGTACTAAAAAGTGAGGAAAGTACAATTTCCGAGACTCTTTGGAGTTGTTTATGTGATCTTATTTCTGTGAAAGAACAGCACTCCAAGTTACTGATGACGCCGGCACAAATTGACGGGGAGAATTCCTGATAAGCTGTTACTGAAAAAGACGATCGATTTCATAGAAGAAATGTTGATGGATTGTGGAAATTCACCTGCAAACAAAATCCATCTTGTTTAATTTTTATACAGAATTAAGCAAGCCATTGCAAGTTAGTAAGAGAACAAGATTGAATTGTAAAGTCAAAACTTGTTACCCGCAAGATATAATACGATAAGCTGAGATAAGTTTCCAATACTTTGTGGAATCGTTCCTGTGATTTTGTTAGCAGAAAGTACTTGCTGCAATCACCTAAACGTGAAAGAATTTGGCTTGTTATCCATTTGAAGAAACGTCAAACGATTCCGAAAAACTGTTACGCACTTTGTAATAGTGTGCCCAAGAACCTAGTCCGTTTTAGGCACAAAATTTATCATTAATTTGTTATTATACTGTGCAACCCAAAACATGTTTACTTAAATCAGAGAGCTCATGACTTTTAAACCAGCACACAAACTCACTCGCTGGTAAAATAAGATATTACATATTTTCCTGTTGAGAACCTTGCATTCTAATGAGGGTCATTAGAATAAGACGGAACGAGAACCATATCATAAATATATATCATCTACACATCGGATAGTGAATCGGCTCCAATATTAATTGTAACAACATGGGTCAAACAACTGAGTAGATATTATCCAATTTAGGCAAACAAGTGAACAACCCATCATGATTCTTTTATTATGATTTACAATCTAAAACATATCTACTTAGTTAGGAAAGTCCATGACTTATAAATAAATACGAAAACTCTCTTGAAAGGAATTCAAGGTGTCACCCACTAAACACAAACCATTGGGAAATAAAATAGGAATTGGATCAAGTGATGAGCTGACTTATCCTTAATTCTTCATGATCTTTTGCCACACGTATATGTAGTAATATATGATTAAGATTTACTTAATTTTATATTATTGTTATTTTGTATATTTCTAAAATATTAGCAAAAAGGTCACTAAATCTAAATTCTTTAAAATAACTTATTTAAAAACATAAGAGTAAACCCATATTTTGAGTTAAATGTCTGTTAAATCCTATATTTAAAAAAAGTACTTCAAGACACTCTTGCGGATAATTATATTACAATCTACTCTTTTCCTTTACTTTTAAAATAATACCCCAGCATCAATATTCTTGGAGATATTAAACAAAAGAAAAAATATAAATTTATCAAATTAGCCTTAAAAGTAAAATAAAAAAATCAATTGCCGTTATTTTACGTTTAGGATTAATTTGAAAATTAATTTTTTTTTAATGAAAAATTATCCCTGAGATTGTTCCAAGGGTATTAAACATTACTTTAAATTGATTGGATCAATTTATTCATAAATAATAATTAATAAGATTGTTGTAAGAATATGAAAAATACTAGTTGTTTCACATTGATATTTATTTTCTTAATTCCCTAATAAGTAATTATCAGTTAATTTGTTAAAGAAATTTATCCACCCAAAACAAAAAATAAAAATTAAAGATATGTTAAACGGAGGCCTTATCCTCAATGTCCATTTTTGTTGATACAATTTTTATTTAAAATGTTTGTTTTTAGCTCGATGTACTAGCAAGATGGAGGTCGAATGAAACTTCCAAAACAAAGAAAAAAAAAAAAAAATTCTCACGGTCGAATATTGTCTATCTAGTCGATGAAAAGCTGAAAGAAGGCACCATGCCCCAGATCGTTCAAGACGGATATCTCTATCAAAATCCATTAAGCCTCGGCCCCCAATCCAAGTTCATGATTATTGTTTTCCATCAGACATGGATAATAAGTATATGCTTACATGGTTGTTGACCTTGCATATAAGTTCTCTATGTTCCGAATGATTATTAATTCAGAATTGAGACATCGATGTTAATGCTCTGCACGTGTCTTCGTGATATGCCTGGCTTTAATGCGTATATCCTGGATAGGGATCATAAACTTTCTTTTGGAATACAACTACGCTATTAGTTTCATTTTACAATTCCTTCTGATCCATGCTCTGTATTTATTAAGCTTTAGTCATCAGAAAGTTCCATGAAAAATATCTATATATATGCTTAAAAAACTTGAACATTCACCTGGTGCCATGTAACCAAGAGTTGCCAGTGTCATGGTTTGTTTCAAAGAATCAACTCCATCTAATAGTTTAGCGACTCCAAAATCACCCAAATGTGCAACCATATCATCATCTAACAGAACATTCCTGGGCTTCAGATCACAGTGGATGACTGAAGTTGAATAGCCTTGATGAAGATACTCCAATGCAGAAGCAACATCTATCATTATGTCGAGCCTCTGTTTGATATTGAGCAGATAGTTATGAGAATACAACCACTTCTCCAAGCTCCCTTGAGGCATGTGCTGCAGTATTAAAGCCTTGAAACCAGGATTACTGCAACTGCTAACAATTTTAACAAGATTTCGATGTCGAATTCTACGCATAACTTCACATTCAGCATCAAAACTTTTAAGAGCTCTATCTTCCTGCAAATTGAATACCTTTATTGCGGCATTCATCCCATCAGCAAATGTTGCTTTGTACACAGAGCTGAAAATCCCTGTACCGAGCAAGTTGCTTTCACTAAATCCATTTATAGCTAGTCGAACCTCTTGGTATGAAATCCTTCTCAATGCTGCAGTATTCAACAAATTGTTCTCTGTTGGCCGACTCTTGTTCATCTTGCGGCGTCTTAAGAGGATGATAATGAGAGCCAGTATCACCATTGTTGTCGCAATTGCTGGTAAAATATATCTCAGCACAAGCCTAGTGGCTTTGGATTGTTGAGAGGAACCAGTTTTGCAAGGTGGGACTTGTAGTCGAGATGAACGAGAGAGTGCAAGATTTTGCATAAAGGATTCAGCAGTGAAGTTAACAAAAGGTCCTCCACTCGGAATTTCTCCTTCTAGTCCATTAAAAGACACATTCAAATAGCTAAGATGAGAAAGTGATTGAAAGGACTTGGGAATCACTCCGGAAAACTTGTTATCAGAGAGATCCAAACTCTCTAAGCTGATCAAGCTGCCCATTGATTCAGGAATAGAGCCTTCGAATCCATTTGTGGCCAAGCCGAGATAAGTTAGATCTTTGAGACCATTAATACCGCCTGGGATAGAACAAGATAGCTGATTCCCAGATAAAAATAATCCTGTCAAGACTTTCAAATTCCCAATATCTTGCGGAAGACACCCACTTAGCAAATTAAACGAAAAGTCTACCACTAAGGTATACTCAAGGCTCCAGAACGTTGAAAGTATAGTGGAATTCAACCTGTTGGAGCTTAAATTGAGATATCTTAAAGATGTCAGATTAGCCAAGCAAGGGGATACCTGGCCTTGAAGTGCATTACCATCCATCCACAAGATATTTAAGCGCTCTAATTTACACAGATCATTTAGGATGAATCCTTTTAACTTATTGTGTGAGAGACCTAATCCTTGGAGATTCCGCAATTTTCCCACTGTTGTTGGAATAGTGCTGCTTAATTTATTTTTATAAAGGCTCAAAACTATCATGTTGCTCAAGTTACCGAATTCTACAGGAATTGCACCACGAAGTTCAGTGGAAGATGCAAAAAAGTGCTCAAGAGATGTAGAGAGATAAAAATTTTGATATTTCATAGAAAAATTAAAAAATATAAATATAAAAACTTTGAAATGTTGGATTTGTTTTAAAGATTTTAATATCTATATTTTTTTAGTTTTTTTAATTAATTAATTACTTTATTTTTTTACTATTTAATTAGACTATAAAAATAAATTTTCTTTAAAAGTCCAACCTAATCAACCCAACCTGCAAACCGACGGGTTGGGTTGAAAAATTCCAACCCGTTCTATATGCGGGTTGGATCGGGTTGATATTCAACCCGACCCGTGCCCACCCCTAGTACAAACATTGGTTATTTCCCTAATCAATAGATAACACTAGATACGATCATATGATTTAATCAATTGTGATCGAAAACCGGAGACTCCAAATCTAATCAACAAATGCATCGATGGTTCGTTTACATTAGATTGTTTTCTCATAACACAACGCATCGCTGCTTATTATTATTTACACATTAAAATCTTCTAGTTGATAATTAAATAGTGGCCAATTATCTAATTAACAAACATAATCATGACAATAATTCAGAGAATAAACAAATGCCCAAAAAGCAATAAAACAATTAAAGCATAAGAAAGATCTCACAGTAATGATAAATTAAAGCTTCATTAACTTTCAACCAGAATAATAAGTTTAATTCCTCATAGAGAGAAGAGAAAATTTTAGATCTATGGTTTTTTCTTTCTCCACTTGATTCCCTCTTGTCTTTTGTGTTTCAATCCCCTTTCTCCTCTAGAGTTTTTCCAAAAATAGAATACTAATATCTAAAATATTCTCTAAATTCGGAATTACAAAAAACTCAAAAAAATAAAACACGTTAAAATAAAAAATGCAAGTTCTTTGTTGACAGCACGCGCCCACGCCTTATCAATAAAGTTCTTCTGAAATTCATAATTTCTCCAAGAAAACAATCATCCTCAAACATCATCTTGTAGCTCAATTTTAGCACCAATCAATAGAATTGCACTTACAAAATAAAACACAAATAAATCACTATTATTAAGTGTAAAACATTGATATTAAAGGAAGTAAACAATGCAAAACTAGTGCATAAATTGCACTCCAACAGGATCCGAATCATATAAATAAATAAACATGGCCGGCCGGATTCATAATCCAAAAGGAAAAGATATAAGATTAATTAGGACAAAGAAAGCTCGGAGTGTGTTCCCATTTATCTTTTCAAACGAAAATTTTCAGTCTTGACAGCAAATCAATATCTGAAGATTTCATAGATAAAGATAATATTTTTATCACAGAATTCTTTATAGTAAGGCCATAATAGATCTTACCTGAATTATAATTTATTAATGTAAATGGTCAATTATTATAGGAAAGAGTTGATCACAAAATTCTTTATAGTAAGGCCATAATAGATCTTACCTGAATTATAATTTATTAATGTAAATGGTCAATTATTATAGGAAAGAGTTGAAACAAAAAAATCATTTTTAATTCTAAGGTAACGTGTCTATAACTACGAATTTTTTTTCACATTAAACCTTTAACCATTAAAAAGCATGAGCACCAAATAAATACAAATGATAAACAACAAAATTTCCAATATCAAATTTTTTTATATTGGAAACATCAAGATTAATTACATTTAACCTTGAAATTTAGAATAAACAAAGTACGGCTTATATACATTTTTAGAATGCGATAGATATCCCATAACTTTAAAGAAACAAATCAATGCCCTTAATCCTTAAAAAATTATTTTTCTAGAAGCAAGTCGAGATCTGGATCATATAAATATTAAAACATGGCCGGCCGGATGCATAATCCAAAAGGAAAAGACATAAGATTAATTAGAAGAAGGCAAGTTCAGAGTGTTTCCCCATTTATCTTTTCAAACTTTAATTCTCAGTCTTGACAGCAAATCAATATCTGAAAGATAATAACTGCATCACAAAATTCTTTATGACCAATAATATATCTTAATTGAATGATAATTAGGTATGTAAATGGTCAATTCTTATGGGTAACAAGTTGAACCACAAAAAATCATTTTTAATTCTAAGGAAGCGTGTCTATAATACTTTTTTTTCAAAACCTTTTATCATTGAAAAAAGCATGATTATCAAATAAATACAAATGATAAACTAACAAGTGCATTTGTCACTGGCTCTTGTAGTACATGCTCTATCAAATCCTATTTTAACAACCGTTGTCGGTATCCAAACTTATACAATGATACTTCCCATTTCTGACAGTGTAACTTATCTTAGAAAGCAAGAAAGACCCCTCTGTACATTAATATGAGCGACCCCATATCAGTATACATCAAGACTCTTGAACATCCATTAGAAAATTTGTTCTGATCTTCTTAAGATCAACCAAAGCATCCTTTACTTTCATTCTCTCTTCAGGAATATCTGTGGCGCATTTCAAGGCCAAGCTCATAATTGATGATATGCATTTCTTCTTAGCCGCATAGTCAGCTCCTTCTTCTTCTTCTCTGCTCAGCAATTCGGCATCTACAACTTCAGTGACTGCAGGACGCAATGACTCTTCAACCCACTTCTTCAAGCTCGTTTCTCCTGTAAACATGTCATCCGTGGGCTTTTTTCTAGTGAATGTTTCTATCATTAAAATACCAAAGCTGTAGACATCTCCGCATGTTGAAACTATCCCTCCTGATCCATACTCTGCATGTAAAACATAATCATCATTAAAACAAAGTATCGTGGCCTTATAGCAAGATAGTGCTAACAGCAGAAATATTTGGAATTACAAAGCGCATATTGTTTTAAAAGCATATAAAAATGATAAAAATAATTCAAAAAAAGTTCCATTCCACTTGAGCCTGTTAAAAAACTCACCTGGAGCCATATATCCAAAAGTTGCCAGTGTCATGGTCTGTGTGACAGAATCTTCTCCGTCTAAAAGTTTCGAAATGCCAAAATCACTCAAATGTGCAACCATGTCATCATCTAATAGAACATTGCTGGGCTTCAAATCACAGTGGATTACTGGCGTTGGATGGCCGTGATGAAGATATTCCAAAGCAGAAGCCACATCTATCATTACGTCCAGCCTCTGTTGTATGTTCAGAGTGTACTTGTGGGAATACAACCACTTCTCCAGGCTCCCTTGAGGCATGTACTCCAGTATTAAAGCCTTGAAACCATGGTTGCTGCAACTGCTAATGATTTTAACCAGATTCCGATGGCGAACTGTACGCAAAACTTCACATTCAGCATCAAAACTTTCAATTGCCCCATCCAGCTGCAAATTGAATACTTTTATTGCAACATTCATCCCATGTGGTAGTGTTGCTTTATACACAGAACCAAAACTTCCTTCACCAATCAAATTGCTTTCACTAAATCCATCAGTCAACCGTTGAAGCTCTTGGTATGAAATTCTTCTCCAAGTTGCAAGACTTAACGAATCGTTCTCCAATATTGGGAGATTTTTGTTTCTCGTACAACATCTTATGAAGATGATAATGAGAGCCAACATTACCACTGCTGTTGCTAATGCAGGTAAAACGTATCTCGGAAGCTTACTGGATTTGGATTGTTGTGTGGAGCTAGTTTCGCAAGCTTGAACTTGTAGTCGCGATGAACCACACAGTGCATAATTCTGCATAAAAGATTCTTCTGTGAAATTAACAAAAGGTCCTCCACTTGGAATTTCTCCTTCTAGTCTGTTCAAAGACACATTAAAATAGACAAGATGAGAAAGTGCTTCCAAGGATTTGGGAATCTCTCCGGAAAGCTTGTTTTGAGAGAGATCCAAACTCTCTAAGCTAATTAAGCTGCCAATTGATTCAGGAATAGAGCCTTGGAATCCATTTCTTGCTAAGGCGAGATAAGTTAGATCTTTGAGTCCTCCAATGCTGCTCGGGATAAAACCTGTTAGATGATTTCCGGAAAAATTTAATTCTGTCAAGACTTTCAAATTCCCAATAGCTAATGGAAGAGAGCCACTTAGTGAATTCAACGAAATGTCTACTTGTAAGATGTACTTTAGGCTCCAGAACGTTGAAGGTATAGTGGAGTTCAAGTGGTTGGAGCTTAAGTTGAGTTCTCTTAGAGAAGGTAAATTTGCCAAGCAAATGGGTATCTGGTCTCGAAGTGCATTACCCGGTAACAGTAAGGTATTTAAGCTTTCTAATTGACATAGATCGGATGGGATGGATCCTTGAATCTTATTTTATGAGAGATCCAATCCTTGAAGGTTCTGCAATTTTCCCACTGTTGTTGGAATAGTGCTAGCTAATTGGTTCTGAAAAAGGCTCAGAAGTGTCATGTTGCTTAAGTTACCAAATTCTGCTGGAATTCCACTGCCAAGTTCACAGGAACCTGCATAAAAGTATTCAAGAGATTTGGAGAGATTTCCAACAGAATTTGGAAGAATGCCTTTCCATGGATTTGTTTGTATTGCTAGATATCTTAAGTGTCTGCAATTTGTCAAAGAAGAGAAGAAACTCTGTCCTTGAGACAATGATCCAGTGGCCAACTGATTATATGCTAAGTTGAGTATCTGAAGTTGTCTGCAGTTCCCAAATGTATTGGCAACAAGGCCAGAGAATAAATTCTGTGATAGCTCCAGGACAGTGAACTTAGATGCATTACATATGGAACTAGGGATTACTCCACCCAAGTTATTCCCCCATAAGTAAAGTCTTAAGAGATTCGGAAGGTTGATTCCAGTGCTTGATGGAAGATTACCCGATAAATGGTTCCCGTAAAGCTGAATGACTTCTATGTTTGAGTTGTTGAAGATTATAGAAGGTATGAGACCAGTTAAGTTGTTGGCACCGAAATCTAAAAGCTTCAGATTCTGTAGGTTGCCAATTTCATGTGGTATTTCCCCTGGCATAATGTGAAAAACCAAGCTCAAGTATGAATTTAAATGCTTTATGAATATTCAAAAGGAACTACAACTAGAGACACGGGCAATGTTTAGTCAAGTTGAAAATCAAGCTTCTTCAAACGGAGTAGCGATTGATTTCAATAATTATAGAAAATTGTATATAAGTTGATTCTTCTAAACTTGTAACAGAATATAAAAAGAAGTGTGGCGTTGAGAGAGATTCATCATATTAATTCTGTGCATCAAACATCATTGATGGAACATTGAATCAAAGGCTCCGATAGTTTGGTGCTACCTGTCAACTGATTATCACGAAGACCCAAATAATTGAGCAAAGTACAGTTCCCGATATCCTTCGGAATTCTTCCTGCGGTCATACAGTCACGTAAATTAAGCTCTTGGAGTGATGGAAGACGCCGGCACAAATCGAGAGGAAGACTCCCGAATAGGTTGTTGTTGGCAAGAACAATCACTCTCAAAGAAGAAACGTTGAAGATGGTGGGTGGAAATTCCCCTGCAAAATCAACTTATAAAGAACGATGCAAACAAGCAACTAGCAAAGAATGATGAAACAAGCCAGGTGGGACTCTACCTTGTAAATTGTTACCATTTAGGTATAATTCCATAAGCTCAGTTAAGTTTCCCATGTTCTGTGGAATCCTTCCTGTCAGTTCGTTAAAAGACACTGACAATCTTTTCAACTTGCTGCAATCACCTAAACTTGAAGGTAGCTGCCCTGTTATCTGATTTGAAGAAACGTCAAAGGACTCGAGTTCCGTCAGACTATTACACATATCATCAAAAAGATTGCCAGGTATGCTGTTGGATGACAGATCAATGATCCTCAATCGCGGCATGTGCCATAGTCAGATACTAAGAAGGGTGCCATGGAAACGGTTGCCACTGATGTTAAGTGATACGAGAAATGACAGATTCGCGACGTGTGGTGGGATGGTGCCGCCAAGACCCAAGTTTGGGATGCTCAGGCCGGTGACTCTCCCATGGCGGCTACCACAAGTGACGCCGACCCAATTGCATACTGAGTTTGAGCTTGAGGTGTTGGTGGTCGCTGACAAGTTCCAGTTGTGTGCAAAGAAATTTCGAGGGTCCAAAGCTATGTGAGCTTTCAGTTGAAGAAGAGCTGCTTCATCAGATGCGATGTTGGCTTCAGTTATACTCATCAACTTAGCCATGAAAAGTATTGCTAGAAGAGCAGGGCCACATGGAAAACTCGTTTTCATCATGCAAATGGGCTGATTGCTTTTCTGCAAAGGGGGGAAACGGCATGCGTGATTGTTAAGGAATATGGATGCCTGGTGACAGGTCATTAAAAAGAAACCGATTTTAATTATAGAATTTTCAGATTTTAACAAGGGTAATGTCAAACGTTTTGCCGTTTTGGACTTTGGTTAGCTTTTTTCTTTTAAGCAAAGGGTTAGGATTATTAGTTCAAATAAAATAATTTTTGGTAAAACATTTATTTATGTTTTTTTAATATAAATAATATTACTCCATTTCTGTTACATATTTCTAACACTTGATTTATTTACTTTTATAATAGAAACATTAATAATGTTATAGAGTTCGGTGGTATTTGTGTGTGAATTTTTTTATTTTCTAAAGTTTACAAATAACTGTAATATTTTGAAAGTATATTAACAAAATATATATTTAATTAACCGAACTTTAAGGATAAAATGAGAATTACTCAATCGAACTCGCAGGACACTTGTCATCAAAATGTCTCCTGAAAATTGTCTAGAAGACTCACCCCTAAGAAGGTTAATGCCATTTTGGTACCATATTGTTGCAACAGTAATTAATATTATCTTTATCTTATTATTCGGTGAGATGTAGGGTCTGAGTTAATCTATTTTATCAAACTCAAGCTTATGTTAATATTTAATGTCATTATGCCCGTTGACTATTGCAAATTATGATGTCAATGTTTTCTCTAAAGAAGAAAAAAAAAAGTACCAATAAATTTCATTCAACCAAACAGTACAAAAGATCCCTGGTACACACAAATTTGCACGTTGAATCAACACATACAAAACCAAAGTCAAGTTTGGGATGCTCAAGAAAAGACTACAATTATTAATTTTGTACATACAAGTATGACGATGACGTATCGAGCTTGACGGCCTGTTGATCATTCATAAGAAACATTTTTTTAATCTTCTTGAGATCAGCCAAAGCATCTTTTACATTAATTCTTTCCTCTGGAATTTCCGCAGAGCATTTCGAGGCCAAACTCATTATGTATGATATGCAAGTCTTCTTAGCTGCAAAGTCATCTGCATCTTCTTCATCTTCTCTGCTCAGCAAATTGGCATCTACAACTTCTGTAACTGCATCAGGTAATGACTCTGCCACCCACTGCTTCAAGCTCATTTCTCCCGTAAACATCTCATCTGTGGGCTTTCTTCTTGTGAATGTTTCCATCATTAAAATGCCAAAACTGTAGACATCTCCACTTATTGAAACGATTCCTTCTGATCCATACTCTGCATTCATTAAACTTCTATCATCAGAAAATGTCATAAAAGTATCAATATATATGCTTAAAGAAAAGGGAACATTCACCTGGTGCCATGTAACCAATAGTTGCTAGAGTCATGGTTTGTGTGACAGGATCAAATCCATCCAACAGTTTGGCGATGCCAAAATCACCCAAATGTGCAACCATATCATCATCTAACAGAACATTACTGGGTTTCAGATCGCAGTGGATAATTGGTGTTGAATAGCCATGATGCAGATATTCCAATGCTGAAGCAACATCTATCATTATGTCCAACCTCTGTCGGATAGTAAGAGAGTAGTTGTGAGAATACAACCACTTCTCCAAGCTCCCTTGAGGCATGTGCTGCATTATTAAAGCCTTGAAACCGGGATTGCTGCAGCTGCTAACGATTTTAATGAGATTTCGGTGTCGGATTCTACGCATAACTTCACATTCAGTATCAAAACTTATAAGTGCTCTATCTTCCTGCAAATTGAATACCTTAACTGCAACACTCACACCATTTGCAAGTGTCGCTTTGTACACATTGCCGAAACTCCCTGAACCGAGCAAGTTGCTTTCACCAAATCGGTTTGTTGCTTGCTGAAGCTCATGGTATGAAATTCTACTCAGTGTTGCTAGATGCAACGAATTGTTCTCCTCTGGCAGACTCTTGTTCCTCTTATGGCGTCTTACGAGGATGATAACTAGAGCTAGAACCACCATTGTTGTCGCAATTGCTGGTAACATATATCTCAATACAATCTTAGTGGCTTTGGATTTATGTGTGGAGCTAGTTTTGCATGGTGGGAATTGCAGTCGAGATGAACCACAGAGTGCATAATTTTGCTTAAAGGAATCAGCAGTGAAGTTAACAAAAGGACCTCCACTCGGAATTTCTCCTTCTAATCTATTGAAAGACACATTAAAATCGACAAGGTGAGAAAGTTTTTCCAAGGACTTGGGAATTTCTCCAGAAATATTGTTACCTGAGAGATCCAAACTTTGTAAGCTTATTAAGCTACCAAATGATTGAGGAATAGGGCCCTGGAATGCATTTCTTGCTAAGGCAAGCCAATCGAGATTCTTGAGATTCCCTATGCTGCTCGGTATATAACCCGATAGCTGATTCCCTGTTAAGTTTAATCCTCCCAAGGCCTCCAAATTTCCAATATCTAATGGAAGAGAGCCACTTAACGAATTCAATGAAATGTCCACAGCTAAGATGTATTTAAGGCTCCAGAATGTTGAAGGTATAGTGGAATTTAAGCTGTTGGATCTTAAGTCGAGATATCTTAGAGAAGTTAAATTAGCCAGGCAAGTGGGTATCTGGCCTTGAAGTGCGTTATTATTTGACAATAAGGTATTTAATCCCTCTAACTTACATAGATCAGTCGGGATGAATCCTTTTAACTTATTGGAATTGAGATCCAATCCTTGGAGTTTCTGCAGTTGTCCCAATATTGTTGGAATAGCGCCAGCTAATTCATTATTGCCGAGGCTCAAAACTAGCAAGTTGCTTAGGTTGCCAAATCCCACAGGAATTCCACCACTAAGTTGAGAAGAACCTGCATAAAAGTTTTCAAAAGATGTAGAGAGATTTCCAATAGAATTGGGAATAACACCTTTTAATGGATTGGTCTCCAGGGCCAGAACCCTCAAGTATCTGCATTTTGTGAAAGAAGAGTAGAAAATCTGTCCCTGAGCCGAAGATCCTGTAGTCAAATGATTATCAGCTAAGCTGAGAATCTGAAGTTGTCTGCAATTACCAAATGTATTGGGAACAAGGCCAGAGAATAAATTAGACGATAGCTCCAGGATAGTAACCTCAGAAGCATTGCAAATGGAATCAGGGATTATTCCACTCAGATTATTCTTCCATAAGAAAAGATTTTCGAGATTTGGAAGGTAGATGCTCGATGGAAGATGACCTGATAAATGATTTCCATAAAGTATAATGGCTACCATGTTTGAGTTATTAAAGATCATAGAGGGTATGAGACCAGCTAAGTTGTTGCCACCCAAATCTAAAATCTTGAGATTGTATAGGTTGCCGATTTCATTTGGTATTTCTCCTGCCACAAAAGTTAAAATCATTTGCCAGCTAAGTTTTGGCATGCATTCCAATGCTTTTTATGTAATAAAAAATTATTCAGGACGAAAGACTGATGCATTTAAAATTTAAATGGAATCATATGTAATAAGATACTGCGGCAATAAGTCTAAAACATCTGAATTTAGAAGAATAGTTTGGTAGTACCTGTCAACTTATTTTCACCAAGGCCTAAATGTAGTAGCAGTGTGCAATTTCCGATATTGTTGGGGATTCTTCCTGTGATATTATTGCCAAGTAAACGAAGCTGTACAAGTGATGGAAGGCGAGTGCACAAATCAGTAGGGAGACTTCCAGATAGACTGTTGTTGTCAAGACGTATCGATTTCAAAGAAGAAATGTTGACGATGGCAGATGGAAATTCGCCTGTAAATCAACTTCAGATTATTATTTAAATCTTACTGGCTAGAAAGAATGATACAATCCACACCAATCAGCAGCTAATAAAATCCAGCTAGCTGAGAAGATAAATTAAGGTTACTGAATAAGAATTATAAACTATGTACCTTCTAAATTGTTGCCACCGAGATCTAATTCCGTAAGCTCGGTTAAGTTTCCAACACTTTGTGGAATCCTTCCAGTGATTTCGTTATGAGAAAATGACAACCTTTTGAGCTTCCTGCAACCACCTAAACTTGAAGGCAGCTGACCTGTTATCTTGTTTGAAGAGACATCAAAGGATTCCAGTAGTGGAAAACCATTGCACATATCACCAGGGAGACTTCCGGACAAGCTATTAGATGAGAAATCAACGGTCCTCAACTGCCGCATGTGCCATAGCTCGTTAGGAAGAGCGTCATAGAAATTGTTGCCACTGATGTTAAGAGAAACAAGAAATGAAAGGTTTCCCATGTGCGGAGGGAGGGTGCCGCCGAGACTCAAGTTTGAAAGACTCAAGGCGGCGACTCTGCCATGGCGAATGCTACAAGTGACACCAACCCAGTTGCATACTGAGGCAGAGGTGTTGGTGGGTGACAAGTTCCAGTTGTTTGCAAAGAAATTGTGAGGATCCAAAGATATTCGAGCTTTCAGTTGTAGAAGAGCTTCTGCATCAGTTGTGATGTTGGGTGCAGACACACCAAATTTAGCCATGAAAATTGTTAAAACTATTGCTAGGATTAGAGGGGCTAACGGAAAACTCATTTTGGCCATGGAAATGGATGGTATTATTTACTGCAAATTATATTTATGACTGAAGCTTTGGCAAAGCATCCTAAGACTTCTTAAATAAATAGATCGAGATTTATTGTTGATGACATACGGAAAGAAAAGGGAATGTCGAAATATGTCAAGTGGAAAAATCTCTTAGCTATAATATCCACTTTTATTGATATGATTTTTTTTTTTTCATATGCAATACTTTGGTGAATGATAAGTCAAGGTCTAGTGTCTCGTGATATAGTCCATTAAAAGCTGAAAATGCAAAGGTTGCATGAACATCTTTACAATCTTGATAAGAAGTCGATATCTAGTTATTTGATTTTGACAATTACCTACCGACTTGTAGAATTCTTGACTTGCAGATACAGTTATTTATAACAAATTTCCTGAATGATTTTTTTTTGGATAAATTACAGAAATAATATATATTAGATAACCTTCCTTCTTGTCTAATATATCACCCAAAAGATCTAGGCACTTGATCCGATTTTAATATGGTAAGAGCTGAATAATAATAAATTAATAATGGTGATTTTATTTTCTAGCGCAACGGAAACAGTAAAATCTTTGACATAAAAATTCAACATACACAAGGTCGGTCGACGACCAAAATGGGGAAATTAGAAAAACAAACTGCACCAATAATATCAGGCAGCCTAACGTACTACAGTTAGCGAGATTTTCCCAAGGGGCCACATATTAACTTGAGGAAAAACTACTTGGCATGGAGACAATAACAAATATACAAAGAGTAGAAAGAAATGGCTGTGCATTAATGGCGTCAATGTGAAAAGTTTGAAGCGGGCACCGCCCTTCTAGATTGTGGTACCCGCCGTTGCTGAAGAAGGAGGTGTTGCCTCTTTCTTGGACTAAGAAAAAAAAAAGTCCAAAATGAACAGTGATGAATAGTAGGTACTCGGTGGCTCTAAAAAGAGAGGTTCTCCCCCCTCATTCTCATTTAATCCCAAATATTCATTTTTTTTTGTATTTAGAGGGAATTTGAGAATTGAATATAATTACTCTTAAATTGAGAATTTTGGGTATATTTAGAGCTTGGGTGAGAGAAATTGTTTCTAAAAATGTGGTTGTAATAATTTTTTACATAGTGAATATTTTTTCTCTAATTGCCTTTTGACAACGACTGTAGTTTTTCTCCAGATTTAGAGTTTTCCATGTAAATCTTGTGTTGTGGGATTGATGTTATTCTTAATTTAATTTTTCTATTAATTTTTTGCTTGACAAATTGCTTGGAGAGATCTTAGAAGGAACCTAAATTTTCTAACAGTGGTATCAGAACCATTGATTGAAGCTTTGGTGTCGAAGTACTATTCATGTATATGGTACTATTCACGTAAAGCAGTGGGAGTCAATCCAAATAGTTTGTGATGAAGAGTAAAGGCTGATTTGTAAAGCAAATATGTCAAGGTTGAAATTATCAAGTACAGTGAAATTTGAAATAAAAAAATTTGATGGAAAAATCAGCTTTAGCTTGTGGTAAATTCAAGTCAAGGATGTGTTGATTCAATCTGAGGTACACAACTTTCTAAAGATTGTGAGGAGGATCAAGCGCGTGCGCATTAATATTATACCAACATTATTGTCACACGTTCTCATCTTAACCCAAAGTCCTTTCTTAAATGTTTTGAAGTTGAAAAAAACGTTCAGTTAGCTCTTTATTTTGTAGTCTTTACGACAAATCAACAAGTTAATATATGAAGATTTCACATAAAAATATAAATTAAACCAATGTATCATAGATTTCTTTATAGGCTATAGTGGATCTGAAATTTGAATATACATCGGAGGGTATATAGATAATGTTAGGAAAGAAACTCACATAAGCAGCTATAAATTAAGCGGAAACAAAATTATTTTTATTTTTGTGTGATTAAAATATGATATGTACCACAAATAAATAAGTAAAAAAATAAACCAATAAAATACAAAGTAATAAATTAACCAAAAGAGACATATATTTTAATCAAAAAGAGACACTTGTCATCAAAATGTCTCCTGAAAATTGTCTAGAAGACTCACCCCTAAGAAGGTTAATGCCATTTTGGTACCATGTTGTTGCAACAGTAATTAATATTATCTTTATCTTATTATTCGGTGAGATGTAGGGCCTGAGTTAATCTATTTTATCAAACTCAAGCTTATGTTAATATTTAATGTCATTATGCCCATTGACTATTGCAAATTATGATGTCAATGACATGTTTTCTCTAAAGAAGAAAAAAAAAGTACCAATAAATTTCATTCAACCAAACAGTACAAAAGATCCCTGGTACGCACAAATTTGCACGTTGAATCAACACATACAAAACCAAAGTCAAGTTTGGGATGCTCAAGCAAAGACTACAATTATTAATTTTGTACATAGAAGTATGACGATGACGTATCGAGCTTGACGGCCTGTTGATCATGTTAGAAAATAGCATATTAATATGCAAATTTGTAGACACATTTTGAGTGGGTCCCACTTATCGAAAGTGGAAAAACTTGAGAGATACGGATTCTACTCCGTAAATACTTCAAATATATGTATTTGTTTACTCAAAATGGTGTATGGGTGAATGAGAAATTGCCTCTCAAAATGCACCCTTGAAGTTGGAAATTTGAAAGGAAATGAGGCTTATCCCACATGGGAAAAATAAGCCAAGGGAATTGTGTTTATATACAAACACTTATCCATGCATGAGTAAGACTATTAAGGATAAAGGCTCTCTACACAGCGTGCGTGAAGTCTTGAATCAGCGATTTGGTTGAACTCGTGTCGCGACTTGCGTCTGTGAATGTCAAAATCAATTAGATTTGCATGGCCACGTTTTATTTCCTTTTAAATTTTTTTTGTAACGGTATGCAATTATTTGTGAATTGATTGGAATTTGTAAGGCTTCACGTATTGATAATTGTATTGAATTGTTGTGGTGATGGTGCGAATTCAATAATTGTATTGAATTGTTGTGGTACATTGAATTGCGAATTGATAATTCTTCTTGGTTACAACCTCTACAACTATAAAAGGCGACTTCCTTCATTTGAAAACACACATAAAGCATTCTTCCTCTATTTGTTCTTCGTTTTCTTGATCGAGTTTACATTGTGGTGGTTCGGAATTATGCCTTGTGCTTGGCATATAATTACGTGCCGTTGTATCGGGAAAGCGATAACCTAACCTTAAGCACTGATAGGTGGTTAATCTGTTTTAAGGAAAGCTGGTTTTGAGCCTCGGGTTTAATTTATATTATTACATGTTTAGTCGATTCCTTTCAATTATTTTCAATTAATTGTTAAGCGATTGGTTTCGATTTTGTAACAATCTTAAAAGCAGTTAAGTTTCGTTGAGATGGAAAATGAAACCAATGATGAAATCCGTATGTTCGTTTGACTTTTGTTCTTCTTGTGACTGTTGTGAAGAAGCTTGACCTACTGTGCCAATTCACATGAATCATGCGGAAGGCTGGAAAATTTAATGGCGAGAACTTTAGCGTTGGCGGAAAATGTTCTTTTACGACCACGTTGAACGCCTGCGAGGTTTTGACGGAGGATGCTCTAAACCCAGCGAGGTGAAACGGATGTTCAAGTGGCTAGTGCAATTGATGCATGACATCATTCTGATTTTTTATGTAAAAATTATGTAATGAATGGCCTTAGTGATTCCTTGTATAATGTATACATAGGAAAAAGAACAGCCAAGGAGCTATGGGAATCCTGGACCGGAGTATAAAGCGAGGATGCGGGGCGAAAAAATTTGTTGTTGGCGCCTTGCAGACTACAAAATGGTGGATTCAGCGTGATGAGTCAAGTACAAGAGCTTGATTATATTATCTGAAATCCTTCTTTGAAGGATGATATTAAGTGAAACTTTCCAAGTGGCTGCAATTGTTGAAAAATTGCCTCACTTGGAAAGATTTCAAGTTATGAGGCATAAGCAAAGGAAATGAATATTGATGGGCTGGTTATTAAGCTCGAATTGAGGAAGACAACAATCTGAGAAAAAGAGGGTTGTTTCCATGGCTAAAGCAAATGTTGTTGAACATGGACACAAAATCAGAAAAATAAAATTTGGGTCGAAAGGAGGTATCTCAAAGCAAACAAAGTTTCAAGGAAAATGCTTTAAGCTGCAAGATAGGGCACAAGGCTACGGATTGCGGGTTGCCTAAAAAGAAGCGAGAGGCATATGTGTTGGAAAATATTACTCAACATGTTTGAGACATTAACCTCTCGTGTGGTTTACAGTGAACTGGTTGGCTCAATCAGAGAATGGTGGATTGATACGGAACAACTAGACATGTGCTCGAGACAAAGGCTTATTCACTTCATTTGAGCTGTAACCAATGGAGAAGTTATTCATGGGGGAATTCTGCAGCGTCGAGATCGAGGTCAAGGAAGGTGGTTACGAAGATGACATCTGAAATAGTGACTCGAACAATGTGCTTTATGTCTGGAAATTCGGAAGAACTTAGTGTCTGGATTAACATTGAACAAACATGGTTTCGAATGGTGTTTGAGTCGAGATAGGTAGTTTGTCAAAGAATGGAATGTATGTGGGAAAGGGTTATGTCAATAATGGGCTGTTCAAGCTCAATGTGATATTGTAAAACCAAAAATTAATAATGAAGCTAGTTCTTACCTTGTTGCTTGAGTCTTCTAATCTTTGGCATGGTAGATTAGGACATGTTAATTTTAATTCATTGCGTAAATTAATTAACATGAAGCATATTCCCAACTTTCAAATTGATTTGAAACATAAGTGTGAAACTTGTGTTGAGGCAAAACTAACAAGGTCATCTTTCCAAACAATACAAAGAAACACTGAACCACTTGATTTAATACATAGTGATGTTTGTGATTTTAAATCTGTTCAAACAAGAGGTGGTAATAAATATTTTATTACTTTTATTGATGATTGCACAAAGTATTGCTATGTATACTTGATGAAAAGTAAAGATGAAGCTTTAGAAAAGTTTATTCTTTATAAAAATGAAGTTGAGAATCAACTTAATAGAAAAATTAAAGAATTAAGGAGTGACCGTGGTGGTGAGTATGTTGTTCCTTTTGAGACACTATGTGAACAAAGTGGAATCATACATCAAGTCACGGCTCCGTATTCACCTCAATCTAATGGGATTGCAGAACGGAAGAACAGGACTTTAAAAGAAATGATGAATGCGATGTTGATAAGTTCTGGTTTACCTCAGAATATGTGGGGAGAAGCTGTTCTATCAGCTAATTACTTGTTAAATAAAATACCCCGAAAGCAAGAAGATAAAACCCCATATGAGCTATGGAAAGGTAGAACACCTTCTTATAAATTCTTACGAGTGTGGGGGTGTCTTGCTAAAGTAGTGGTTCCTTGAATAAAGAGTGAGAATAGGACCAAAAGCATGGGTGCATTTTCATTGGATATGCACAAAAGCAGTAATGCTTATCGATTTACGGTGCATGAGTCAAAGTTCGGATGTCCACAAAAATACGATAATAGAATCAAGAAATGCATCGTTTTTGAACATGTGTTTCCTTGCAATTCTAGAGTGGAATCAAGAGAACTAAAACAATTTCATGAAACGATGGTGGAAATGAAGAAAATGATGAAGCTCAGGAAGAAGAACAAGAAGTTGAGGTTAGGCGTATGAAAGAGCTAGAATAGAAAAGTCCTTTGGTCTAGACTTTCGACATTTTGCTAGAAAATGAACCTCAAGCTTGATGAGCGATAACTTCACCGAGGCGCTCTGGAAAGAAGCCGTGCGGTGAAGTTGAATCCATTTACAAAATCACACACAGTTAGTAGATCTTCCTCGAGGTTGTAAACCTTTGGGGTATAAATGGATTTTCAAAAGGCGAAAGCCGATGGAATCGACAAGTATAAGGCTAGACTTGTAATTAAAGGGTATAGACAACGAGAAGGTCTTGATTACTTTGATACTTATTCTCTGTTACGAGAATAAATTCCATCGAGGATGATAATAGGAATTGCGAACTGCTTGATCTTGAGATACATCAAATGGATGTAAAGGCGACTTTTCTAAATGGAGATTTAGATGAAGAAATCTACATGGAGCAACACGAAGGTTTTATAGCTCGGGACTAGAAAAGAAAGTTTGTAAATTGGTGAAGTCATTATATGGCTTGAAGCAAGCACAAGCGTGGCATGAAAAATTTGATCATACGATGCTTGCTAGTGGCTTTCAAATCAACGAGTGTGACAAATGTGTTTATGTCAAGGAAACAAAAAATGGCTATGTCATTTTATGTTTATATGTTGATGACATGCTCATTGTTGGGAGTGATGATGATATGATTAAATCTACCAAGAATATGCTGAAGTCTAAGTTTGACATGAAAGACATGGGTCTTGCAGATGTCATTAAGAATTAAAATCTCAAGGGCTTCTAATGGACTTATTCTAAGTCAATCTCGTTATGTAGATAAAATTCTTGGGAAATTTAATAAAGATGATAATCTCTCTAAAACTCCGTTAGATACAAGTTTACATCTATCGAAAAATAGAGGAGGGTATTTCTCAAGTAGAATACGCCCGAGTAATAAGCGATCTAATGTACTTAACAAATTGTACTGAGACCGGATCTAGCCTATCTGATGAAAGTAAACTTAGTAGATATATCAGTAATCAGGGCGATCCTTTGGAAAGCTATCGTGAGTACTCGGTATCTTGATACACTCGTAATTATGGTTTGCACTATCTAGGTATCCGGGAGTATTAGAAGGATATAGTGATGCTAATTGGATATCGATGTAAAAGACTCGAAAGTCTACTAGTGGCTATGTGTTTACACTAGCGGTCGGTATGTCGTGGAGGTCTACTAAGCAGAGATGGTGCGGATCTGATGGAATCTGAATTCATTCGTTAGATAAATGTGGTGAGGAAGCGAGAATGGCTCTGAAACTTTTAGAAGGTATTAAAGTGGCCAAAGCTGCCAACAATTTGTATTCATTGCGATAGTCAATCGGTATCGGTGAGACGCGAGCAATATGTATAATGGTAAGTCTGAACCACGTCGTCGTAGACATAATACCATTAGACAACTCATTCTCTTGGAGTTATTTACATTGACTATGTAAGGTCGAAAGGATAACATTCGGATCCACTAACGAAGGGTTAAATAGAGCTAGTAGAAAAATCATCAGGGAATGGGTTTAAAACCTTTAGAATAATTAGTCAATAACAAAGGAAAACCCAACTTAGTTGACTGGCGATCCCAAGATCTATGTTCAATGGGACAACCTAATTGTTAAAGACTAAAGTTGGATCACTGTGGGAGTCATTCTCTTATGAGGATTACCTCGTTGACCGATCTATGAAGAATCGGTGATGCGGTAGGAAATAAGGTTGAGCTAGACTCAATGATTCTTATCGTCGAAAATTGACGAGCTAATGCGGGTTACTCTTAATTAAGATATCACATGTGAGAGAAGTGGGGCCGCTTGAGGGGGCGATAGGGGTTCAGCTCTTAGAAACTCTTGCAGAACCAGGCAGATGTTCAAGGCCAAAACGAACATAACCATGAGAACTCAACAGTGTTAGGAGAGATATCTATGTGTAGTATGTGATTATTTACACTAACGACAGAACAGTTCAAAGACATCGCGTCTACTGATAGGTTATAAATAGTCATATTATATTTAGTTTAATTCCCTCATATTTTGATTGATCTCGTGCTAATTTGTGTAAATTATGTTTGATTTGATCTAGGAGCCAAAGCATGGAGATTAAGATAAAAAGTGGATAATAAGGGCTTTATTTGGGCTTTGGGCATTGGGTGACCGTTGACTTGAAGGAGGCGGTTTCTGGCGATAAGAGGAAGAAGCCAAGAAGGATTAGAAAAGCTAGCAATAAAAGGAAAGCAAAGGCGTGTGAATATAAATAGACAAGACAAACAAAAGCGGTGCTTTGGATGTGAAGCGAGTCAAAGTCAATTTCTTTAAACAACTTATGTTTTGTTTGGCCACCATGGTGGCTAAGCTTTTAATTCTATCAAGGGTAAAACAATTCAGGTTGTAGTTTTGTGAGGCTTTGAACTTAACAAGAATTTCTTATCCAAGTAATTTTATTTTCTTGTTCTTATTTTCTATGAATTATTTATATTGATTGAGTTGGCGCAATTCAATATTTATTTTCTATCGCTAGTCATGAGTTTATGATCCGTAATTGTCATGAGCGATTGAATTGAGTATGAGGAGTTGGCTCGTGTGTGTGTATATTGATGGCCACAATTCATAGCTTGCATGATAGGCTCTAGGAAATAAAAATACAAATTGATTAAATTGGAGTAATCTGAATTAATTGATCTTGTTTTAGTCATTCTCACTATTCTTAATGCTATCACTTAATTTGATATGGAACGATGATGCCCAGTTAAATTAGTGATAAGTTTGGATTTGGGCGATTGTTTGAGTCTATTACATTAGGAGAATAATTGCTTTCTGCGGGATTCCGATTAAGTAGACTAAGTTCTTGGATTGAGTAATTTATATTTTTGGCCTATGATCAAAGTTACAATTGGATGGAATTGACACCCTTGGATTGGAAGTTTGGTAAGATTAATTTTCCTTGCTTAATTTTAGATCTTGTTTTATTTTATTTTATTTTATTTTATCATAATCTCGTTTAAGAACAAACCCAAACCGGGAAAAGCGGCTAATGGTTTACACCTAACCGTTTAGAGTCGAGAAAAGAAGAAAGTAAAAGCAGCTTGCGAGATCCCATTACCGCCAGCCGTTTAAAGTCGTAACCGATACAAGCAACATTGAATTCGGTTTCTCGTCAGGATAACCGCATCTTTCCAACCGAGACTTCCAAATGGGTCTTAGGTTTTCCTATCCGGATTCTTAGGATCGTCGAATCATTACCACCACAATGGGACTTCGGTTTCCAACTATCCGGCTAGATCTTTCCGAAGCAGAAGAGCGAAACGGCTTTCCGGTTCTACCTCATCCGCTGTCCGCATCTTTCGGATCCGTCACAAAGCAAGCGGTCTACCGGATTTCACGACAGGTTGTCCGAATTAGCTCCAGAAACGAAACCAATCGCAACCGGATTGCCGGATTCCTTTTCCGGTTAGCCGAATCGAGTCAGTAAGCGGACAACACACAAACGGACATCCGGTTTCCCATATCCGGTTAGCCGGTTATTTCCCAGAAAACTTCACAGAATAAACGGCTAACCGTTTTCCCTTAAACGGCTATCCGTTTGGATCCAGCAAGCTCGAAAATCAGTTTTTCTTGGAAAATTAATTTTTAGACTTTGAGAAAATTAAATACATAGTTCTCTAGGGATTCGACCTGGTCTCACCATTTCTACAATTTTATTTAGGTGAATCAGTATTTGTTTTTGAGGAGCTTCGACAAACTCCGTCAAAATTGGCGCCGTTGCCGGGGAACTAATTTTAGTTTCTCATTGTTTAAATTATTTATTTGATTCAGTTTATGACTCGTTCTTCTCAGGGTACTAATTTGCAGTATAATCCTGAAATCGAGAGGACAGCGCGTCAATTGAGGAAAGAAACTAGAGAAGGAAAACGTCGTCTTGAGAACGAAGCAGAGATAGACTTAACTACTGGTGGAACATCCATGCTGCGAAATTAAAGAAAGATGGCGGACCTAACTCTCGAAAGAACTTCATGCTGATTTGAATCAACAACCCCTGTCATTACTTTTCTAATATTGCTAATGATTTTGAATTAAAATCTGGTTTGATTCATTTACTTCCTTCTTTTCGTGGTTGTGCGGTGAAGATCCTCATAAGCATCTAAAGAATTTCACATCGTTGCTCTGGAATGAAGCCACATGGTGTGTCAGGAAGCAAATCAACCTTAGAAACCTTTCCTTTCTCTTTGAAGGATCGGTAAGATTGGCTCTGTGCTCTACCATCCGGATTATCACCACATGGAGCGAGATGAAAAAGGCTATTTCTGGAAAAATTCTTTCCTGCTTTACAGTTTCTTAGTATTAGGAAGGAGATTTATGGCATCGCATGAATCCTTTGGGAGACAACTTTCACAGTCTTGGGAGCGATTCAGCGATTATGTACTAGCTTTCACCATAATTTCGGATCAACTCATAAATCCAATATTTTTATGAGGATTATTGCCAATGGATAGGAGTATGATTGATGCGGCAGTGGTGGAGCTTTAGTGAACAAGGCCGGAGCGGCCAAACAATTGATTTCAAACATGGTGAAACTTCTCGATTGATGCAAGGCGGGTGGAGGATCTATCAAAACACGTTAACGAGGTAAGTGACCTTAAAATCAAATTTCTGATTTAAGCGCTTTGGTTCGTCAAATGGCTGTAGAGCGATTGCAAGCGGTGAAAGCATGTGGAATATGCTCATGGGCATCCTGCGATATGTGCGCATTTGAGACTCACGCGAAGCCAATGCCATAAATGGGTTTCTGGTCACCCTCAGGAAGTATGATCACTATTCGAATCACTACGATCACGGATGGAGGATCATCGTAACTTTAGCTATGGAAACCAGGGAGGACAACAAAGGCCACCTTTTGAACTTTACAAGACCACCTCCAATCCTACGGACTCGAGCTCCCATTCGGGTATGTCTTTGGAAGATATTGTTAAGAATCTCGCTACCAATACTCTTGACTTGATGAAACAAGGACAAGCATCAATTTGGGCAACCAAATCACTCGATTAGCCACGTCCGTTAGCAAGTTGGGCTCGAGTTCGGAAAATTACCTTCACAAAATCAACCCGAAGGCGTAGTGCAATATCGCTGCGGCGGAAAAGAAATTCCTTGGTCGATTCCACCTAAAGGCTGAAATGGCGAGGAGATGAAGATGAAGAAGCTCCTCCCAAAACAAGGCGTGGGGTAAAATTCGATCCACCTTTTTCTCTTTTATCTTTGCTCACCTCCTTTTCTGCGGGTTAGCCGAAAGAAGATGAGCGAAAAGGAGATCTGGACACGTTTGGAGAGTGCAAATTAACATCCCTTATTGGATGCGATCAAGCAAATTCCCAAATATGCAAAGTTCTTGAAAGCGTTGTGCACCAAGAGGAAGATAAAGGAAAAGGGAAGGTTGAGGTAAGTAAGAACGTTTCCGCGATTTTACAAAAGTATGCTAGAAAATGCAAGGATCCGGTATGTTTTCATTACCTTGTGTGATTGGTGAAAAGAAAGTTGAGCATGCTATGCTTTAGACTTAGGAGCCTCGATTAATGTCATGCCATTTTACATTTACCAAGAACTTAAACTAAATGACTTACCAAAATGGTGTAGTTATTGATTAGGTGACCGTTCTTATATTCACCCTTGGGATTGTAGAAAGCGTTTTGGTGCAAGTTAATGAGCTTATATTTCACTGTAGATTTTTACATCTTAGAGATGGAAGGTCATCTTCTTGAATCGACTTGATCTTATTAGGAAGACCTTTCGTGAAAGCGCCAAACAAAGATTGATGTAGATGAGGTACTTTCTTTACATCGAGTTTGATGGAGAGATTGTTAAGTTTAATATTTTTGATGCGGTGAAACACCCTCTATGCATTCTCTTTGTCAAATTGATGTGCTTGATTACATTGTGCGAAATTTATACCCGAAAATGTTGGGAATGAGCTAGAGTTAGATGCACAACCCACAGAAGGAAATTTGGACCAATAAACTCTAATCTTTGAAATTTCCTCTGCAACAAAATGTTACCTTCTATGCGGGCACAGCTGGAATTGAAGAAGCTTTGAACCACTCAAATACATGTATTTGGGTGAAAGGAGACATTGCCCGTGATTATATCGAAAGGACTCACAAGGAGCAAGAAGAAAGTTTGGTGAGAACCTTAAAAGGTCTGAGTGTGGCGATTGGATGGACCTTGGCGACATAAAAGGAATTAGTCCTTGATTTGCATGCACGATTACGCTTGAAGAGGGCTAAACCATCACGAGAGCCCAGGAGGTTGAATCCAGCCATGAAGGAAGTGGTGATGAAAGAAATTCTCAAGTTGCTCGATCACGGTATAATCTACCCAATTCGGCAAATGGGTAAGCCACATTCATGTGGTTCAAGCTGGAATAAGCGTGGTTAAGAACTCGAATAATGAACTTGTACGATGCGTGTGCAAAATGGTTGGAGAATGTGTATTGATTTTAGGAAGCTCAACAAGTAACTAGAAAAGATCACTTTCCTTTACCTTTTATTGACCAAATGCTAGAGATTAGCGGAAAGTCTTTCTTTTGTTTTCTTGATGGATTTTCGAGTTTCTATCAAATTCTGTGCAGGACGATCGAAAAAGACAACCTTTACTTGTCCTTTTGGAACTTATGCCTATAGTGAATGCCCTTGATCCATGTAATGCTCAGTGCGTTTCAAAGATGCATGATGAGTATTTTTTGAATTTATTGAGGCTGCATTGAAGTGTTCATGGATGACTTCCTTTGTATATGGGGATTAACTTTTGATGAGTGCTTAAATAATTTAACAAGATTTTGAAAAGATGCATGAATCTTAACTTGGTTTTAAATTATGAAAAGTGTCATTTTATGGCCACCAGGCATTGTTTTAGGACATGTGATTTCTTACAGGGTATAGAAGTTGATAAGGCAAAAGTGGATATAATTGCAAACTTACCATACCCTGCGATGTTAGGAAGTGCGTTCTTTTCTTGGACATGCGAGGATTTTATCGCGGGTTTATCGAGGACTTCTCAAAATCGCCTTGCCATAACAAATTTGCTTTCTGAAAAGGAAGTTGATTCGAGTTTGGGAAGGAATGCAAAGCGTTTGATAAGCTCAATTGTTGACTAGTCATGATTGTTCAACCACCTCGATGGGACTTGCCTTTGAAATCATGTGCGATCACGACAATTATCACGATGGGGCGGTTTAGGCCAGATTGACAAGAAAAGCCATGCGTCTATTATGCTTGAGGACTTTAAATCACTGCTCGGTCTGATTATTCAACAACGGAGAAAGAGCTTTTGTCAATTGTTTTCCTTTAGATAAATTTCGTTCTTATGTGCTTGGCTCTAAAGTTATTGTGTATTACGACCGTACGACCTTGAAGTATCTTTTGGCGAGGGAATCGAAGCCAAGGCTAATTCGATGGATTTTACTTCTCGAGTTTGACTTGAAGATTAAGGATCATGAAAGGGTGGAGAATTACTGCGACCACTTGAGTAGATTGATAAGGGAGGAAGATGAGACACTCTCGATGGCGACTTTCAGTGAGTATTTTTCCAAGTAAAAGGTATGATTCCTTGGTATCTTGATCTGATTGTTTAGTTCTGAAGTCTACAATAGTCTTAGTGCGTCTGGGAAAATAAGCTTAAGAGTGAGTCTAAGTACTATGTTTGGGACAAACCTTTTATGGAAATATTATGCGGATCAAGTGATTAGGAGATGTGTGCACGAAAATGAATTCCGATCTATCTTAACCTTTTGCCATGATTATGCATGTGGAGGACACTTTGGACTGGAGCGGACCCTAGGAAAATTCTAGATAGTGGTTTATATTGGGAGTCTTTATTTAAAGATGCATATCAATTTTGCAAAAGTTGAGAGATGTCAAAAAGTAGGGCGTTAACACGCAAGAATGAAATACCTCGAGTTCGATTCTTATTTGAAATATTTGATGTATGGGGTATTGATTTTATGGGTCCTTTGCCATCTTGCGGATTTTCTTATATTCTTTTGGCAGTAGATTATGTTTCGAAATGGGTGGAAGCAAAAGCCACCAAAACTGACGACTCTCAAACTGTTGTAGGTTTTGTCAAGACTAACATTTTTGCTAGGTTTGGAATTCCAAGAGCAATTATTAGTGATCAAGGCACACATTTTTGCAATAGATCGGTTGAAGCTTTGATGAAGAAATATGGAGTAAATCAGGAGTTGCCACCGCGTATCATCCTCAAACCAATGGCCAATGAAGATCGAGAGGTTAAGTATTTTGGAAAAGGCGGTGAATCCGGGAAGAAAGGATTGGAGCCTTCGTTTAGATGATGCTCTTTGGGCTTACCTTGCGTACAAAACTCTATAGGTATGTCTCCTTACCGAATTGTGTTTGGTAAAGTATGTCACTTACGGTGGAAATCGAGCACAAGGCCTGTTGGGCGGTGCGGCGATGTAATATGGACTTAGACAAGGCGGTATGTCAAGATTATTGCAATTGCAGAGTTAGAGGAGTTGAGGTTAGGCGCCTACGAGAACTCGAGAATTTACAAGGAGAAATCCAAGATGCTTCCGACAACATGCTTGTTCGTAAGCAATTCGAGATTGGTCAAAAGTGTTGTTATATAACTCTCGATTGAAGCTCATACCTGGTAAGTTTCGTTCTCGATGGGTTGGTCCTTTTGTTGTTATTAACGTGTTTCCTATGGTGCGATGAGATTAAGAGCTTAGACTCGGACAAGATTTTTAAAGTGAGCGGCCATAGGTTGAAAATCTACCATGAGGTGAAATTGCTCCATGCATCACCGAGTCAATTTCACTCATCCTCATTATTCGGATACTTGATTAAACTGCTTGTGTCTAGCCAAAGACATAAAACAAAGGCGCTTTTTGGGAGGCAACCCAAATATTTTCTTTATTCTCGCTTTTGAATTTTCATTTCTTTATTATATTTAGTTTTCTTTACTTTCGTTGATTTTATTTTAAGCCTCCAGATGTTCTTGATGAAGGAGATTAACCTCAATAAATCGTGCTCACGCCATTTTTCAGCTTTCCTTGGAACCCTCTCCCTAGCTCATTCGAGTCCACACCGCTCACATCCAGGGGAGTTTCTTCTTCCCTTCTCATTTACTTTTCATCATTATTATTTTTTGTGAGCCATTTACTTGTTGATACATTGAGGACAATGTATTATTTAGGTGTGGGGGAGGATTTTGGCAATGTTCTTAAAAATAAAAAAATTTTGTGCTTTAAGTCTTCTCAATATCTTTGAATACCTTGTAAGTTAGGGGTACATCTTTGTTTTGAGTTTTAATGCATGAAAGAGGTAAGCATGAATAGTGTTTTTCTTTAAAATTTTCGATAGTGTCACATTAATTTGTTGATTGAAAAGTGCACAAGACTTGATGCAAAATAGACACTCTAGTGAGCTTTTGAGCCTAAGAGCAACTTATTACATTTTTGCTCCTTTTATTTTTGTTGAGTGTATCAAACTTAGTGTGTTTATTCTAGAACTTGCTTATGAATATATGTTGAGACCACATTTTGAATTGATGCTTAAGTGTGATAAGGGCAATTAGGTTTAACCAATTCTTAAACTACAAAAATCTGCACATTTTATTTTTCACTAGTTAGCCCTTTGAGCTATTTTCCCTTTCATTTGTTTAACACATTGTTTAACCAAAAGCCTTTTTGTTTATTATCCTTGTTTTTCTTCTACCATATCAAGACAAGAGTAAAATAATTGCATGATAAAAAAAAAACGAAAAAAAAAAAACGAAAAAAAAAGAAAAAAAAAAGAGAAGAAAAAGAAAAAAAAAATCTGTTGTGAAATTTATTCCCTTGATTGGATGATTGGAGAATTATTTGCAAAAGCAATTGAATTATTAAATTGTTTCTCCAAGTATTTTAAGTGCTTAAATGTGGGGATAAATTTCATCATTCTAGAAGTATGTTTGTTTATTTCGTTTATTATCTAAATCATGCATGTAATCAACTCTTTGTCTTGATCGTTAAACCCTTCATTTTTCCTTTTACCATACCCTTACACAAGCCCCATTTCAACCCTTGTAAAGTCCCTTTGATTTTTGCATCATATTCATATGCAGTGGTGGAGATTTAATCCATTTGCAAGCTTATGGTAATGACATGCTATGCTTTGATTTTGAGAGTAAAACACGCACCCTAAACACTTTGAGAGCATTGAGCGAAACCATGCGAGGGTGTTAAGTCTTGCTGCATTTGATTTTGATGGATCGATGAGATGCTTGTGTTTTTGTTACAAATTCTATCCTATGAATGCTTATTCTCTTGATTGTCACTATGATTTGACTCATTGATGTGTGCTTAGCTTTATTGGTATTCTTGGATATTGAATGGTTTGAACGTGAGAAAGGAGGATTGGTATGATAATTTAAGATATGCTTGAGGACAAGCATGGTTTAGGTGTGGGGGAATTTGATAGGTTATAAATAGTCATATTATATTTAGTTTAATTCCCTCATATTTTGATTGATCTCGTGTTAATTTGTGTAAATTATGTTTGATTTGATCTAGGAGCCAAAGCATGGAGATTAAGATAAAAAGTGGATAATAAGGGCTTTATTTGGGCTTTGGAACGTGGGCTGACCGTTGACTTGAAGGAGACGGTTTCCTAGCATTAAGAGGAGAAGAAGCCAAGAAGGATTAGAAAAGCTAGCAATAAAAGGAAAGCAAAGGGCGTGTGAATATAAATAGACAAGACAAGCAAAACAAAAGCAGGCTGCTGGACGTGAGCAAGAAGCAAGTCAAAGGCTGCAATCAATTTCTTTAAACAACTTATGTTTTGTTTGGCCACCATGAGTGGCTAAGCTTTTAATTCCTATCTAAGGGTAAAACAATTCCAGTTGTAGTTTTGTGAGGCTTTGAACTTAACGAATTTCTTATCAAGTAATTTTATTTTCTTCTTATTTTCTATGAATTATTTATATTGATTGAGTTGACGCCTTAATTCAATATTTATTTTTCTATCGCTAGTCATGAGTTTATGATCCGTAATTGTCATGAACGATTGAATTGAGTAGCAAGGAGTTGGCTCATGTGTGTGTATATTGATGGCCACAATTACATAGCTTGCATGATAGGCTCTAGGGAAATAAAAATACAAATTGATTAAATTGGAGTAATCTGAATTAATTGATCTTGTTTTAGTCATTCTCACTATTCTTAATGCTATCACTTAATTTGATATGGAACGATGATGCCCAGTTAAATTAGTGATAAGTTTGGATTTGGGCGATTGTTTGAGTCTATTACATTAGGAGAATAATTGCTTTCTGCGGGATTCCGATTAAGTAGACTAAGTTCTTGGATTGAGTAATTTATATTTTTGGCCTATGATCAAAGTTACAATTGGATGGAATTGACACCCTTGGATTGGAAGTTTGGTAAGATTAATTTTCCTTGCTTAATTTTAGATCTTGTTTTATTTTATTTTATTTTATTTTATCATAATCTCGTTTAAGAACAAACCCAAAACCCAGGAAAACGGCTAACCGGTTTACCCTAACCGGCTGACCGTTTAGAGTCAGAAAAAAGAAGTCGCAAAAACGGCCTGCCGGATCCCATTTACCGGCCAGCCGTTTAAAGTCCAGAACCGATACAAGCAACATTCGGAATTCCGGTTTTCCTCATCCGGATAACCGCATCTTTCCAGCAAGGACTTCCAAAGAACCGGTCTTGGGTTTTCTATCCGGATTGCCGGATCGTCGAAATCATTACCGACCCTGGCCGGACTGCGGTTTCCAACTATCCGACTAGAATCTTTCCAAAGCGAGAAGAACGAGAAACGGCTTTCCGGGTTCTACTCATCCGTGTCCGCATCTTTCCGGATCCGTCACAAGCAACAACGGTCTCCGGATTTCACGACGAGTTGTCCGAATTAGCTCGAGCGAAACCAATCGCAACCGGATTGCGGATTCCTTTTCAGGTTAGCGAATCGAGTCGATGGCGGACAACACACAAAGCGGACATCCGGTTTCCCATATCCGGTTAGCGGTTATTTCGAAAACTTCAGAATAAGCATTAACTGTTTTCCTTAAACGGCTATCCGTTTGGATCCGAAGAAGCTCGAAAATCGGTTTTCTTGGAAAATTAATTTTAGACTTTGAGAAAATTAAATACATAGTTCTCTGAGGGATTCGACGGTCTCACCATTTCTACAATTTTATTTAGGTGAATCGATTTGTTTTGAGGCTTGACAAACTCTCAAAATTGGCGCCGTTCTTGGGAACTAATTTTAGTTTCTCATTGTTTAAATTATTTATTTGATTCGGTTTATGACTCGTTCTTCGGTACTAATTTGCGGTATAATCCACGAAATCGAGAGGACAACGTCAATTGAGGAAAGAAACTAGAGAAGGAAAACGTCTTGAGCAGCGAGAGATAGACTTAACTATGGAACATCCATCTTTGCGAAATTGAAGAAAGATGGCGGACTAACTCTCGAAGAACTCGCCGCACTGATTTGAATCAACAACCCCTGTCATTACTTTTCCTAATATTGCTAATGATTTTGAATTAAAATCTGGTTTGATTCGTTACTTCTTCTTTTTCGTGGTTGTGCGGTGAAGATCCTCATAAGCATCTAAAAGAATTTCACATCGTTGCTGGAATGAAGCCACATGGTGTATCAGGAGCAAATCAACCTTAGAGCCTTCCTTTCTCTTTGAAGGATCGGCTAAAGATTGGCTCTATTATCTACCATCCGGATTCTATCACCACATGGAGCGAGATGAAAAGGCTATTCTGGAAAATTCTTTCTGCTTTGGGCTGTAGTATTAGGAAGGAGATTTATGGCATCACGCAAATCAGGGAGACCTTTGTCTGATCTTGGGAGCGATTCAAGCGATTATGTGCTAGCTTTCCCACCATGTAATTTGGATCAACTCCATAAATATTTTTATGAGGATTATTGCCAATGGATAGGAGTATGATTGATGCGGAGTGGTGGAGCTTTAGTGAACAAGGCGGAAGCGACCAAACAATTGATTTCAAACATGGTGAAACTTCTCAACAATTGATGCAAGGCGGGTGGAGGATCTATCAAACACGTTAACGAGGTAAGTGACCTTAAAAATCAATTTCGATTTAAGCTGCTTTGGTTCGTCAAATGGGGTAGATTGCAAGCATGAAAGCATGTGGAATATGCTCACTTTGGGCATCCTGCGATATGTGCCCCATTGCAAGACTCCATAGCCAATGCCATAAATGGGTTTCGTCACCTCAGCGGAAGTATGATCCCCGAATCACTGATCGCGGATGGAGGATCGTAACTTTAGCTATGGAAACCAAGGAGGACAACAAAGGCCACCGAACTTTACAAGACCACCTCCAATCCTCACGGACTCAAGCTCCCAACTCGGGTATGTCTTTGGAAGATATTGTTAGAATCTCGCTGATACTCTTGACTTGACGGAAACAAGGACAAGCATCCGAATTTGGGCAACCAAATCACTCGATTAGCCACGTCCGTTAGCAAGTTGGAAGCTGAGTGCAGGAAAATTACCTTGGCAATCAACCCGAAGGCGTAGTGCAATATCAACTGCGGCGGAAAAGAAATTCCTTGAGGGTCGATTCACTTTAAAGGCATTTGAAATGGCGAGAGATGAAGATGAAAAGCTCCTCCCAAAACAAAGCGTGGGGTGAAATTGATCCACCTTTATCTCTTTAAATCTTACGCCTACACCTCCTTTTCCAGCGGGTTAGCGAGCCAAAGAAGATGGGCAAGAAAAGGAGATCTGGACACGTTTAGGAGGTGCAAATTAACATCCCCTTATTGGATGCGATCAAGCAAATTCCCAAATATGCAAAGTTCTTGAAAGCGTTGTGCACCAACAGAGGAAGATAAAGGAAAAGGGAAGGTTGAGGTAAGTAAGAATGTTTCCAGCGATTTTACAAAAAGTATGCTAGAAAATGCAAGGATCGGTATGTTTCATTACCTTGTGTGATTGGTGAAAAGAAAGTTGAGCATGCTATTCTAGACTTAGGAGCCTCGATTAATGTCATGCCATTTCATTTACGAGAACTTAAACTAAATGACTTGCAAAAGGCGGTGTAGTTATTGATTAGGCGACCGTTCTTATATTCGCCTTGGGATTGTAGAAGGCGTTTTGGTGCAAGTTAATGAGCTATATTTCCGTAGATTTTTACATCTTAGAGATGGAAGGTCATCCTTCTTGAATCGACGATCTTATTAGGAAGACCTTTCATGAAAACTGCCAAAACAAAGATTGATGTAGATGAGGGTACTCTTTCTGTCGAGTTTGATGGAGAGATTGTTAAGTTTAATATTTTTGATGCAGTGAAACACCCTACTGATATGCATTCTCTTTGTCAAATTGATGTGCTTGATTCTATTGTGCGAGAAATTTATACCCGAAAATGTTGGGAATGAGCTAGAGTTAGATGACCCACTTTGAAGGAAATTTGGAGCCAATAAACTCTAATGCTGAAATTTCCTCTACCCGACAAAATGTTACCTTCTATTGTGCAGCACCAAAGCGGAATTGAAAGCTTTGCCAAACCACCTCAAATACATGTATTTAGGGTGAAAGGAGACATTGCCGTGATTATATCGAAAGGACTCACAAAGGAGCAAGAAGAAAGTTTGGTGAGAACGCCCAAGAGTACAAGGTGGCAATTGGATGGACATGGCCGACATAAAGGAATTAGTCCTTGATTTGCATGCAGATTACTCGAAGAGGACGCTAAACCATCACGAGAGCCACAAAGGAGGTTGAATCCAGCCATGAAGGAAGTGGTGATGAAAGATGTTGAGTGTTAGAAAGTGTATATTTATAAAGGAGAAAATCGTCATTTTACACTTCAAGTCTCACTAACATTGTTATTTTTATTTATTTAAGTATTTTGTTATTTAATTACGTGTGTTTCATTATAATTAGTTATTTTATGTATTTTAGGGGTATCGCGATTGTTTCGCGATGAGCAGTGATCGAAGAAAGCGGACACGACATTTGAACTCGGGACGATCGAAAACTTTGGGAGGGCATAAAAGGAAAAATGTCACTGTTCACATATCTGGAACTATTAAATACGTATAGTCTTGTACAAATAGTGTTCTTGTGCAAATCTGGGTTTCTTTGTGCAAATAGTGGTCAAACCGTGTGAGCTGTGCAAATAGTATTCTTGTGCAAAAACCGGTTTCTTTGTGTAAATAGTGGTCAAACCGTGTGAGCTGCAAATAGTGTTCTTGTTCAAATAGTGGTGTTGTTGTTGGTGATGACGTGGCGCGATCACAGGCGTCAAACTGTTTTAATCAGGATGGTCATGATTCACTCGATGTACTATAAAAGGGGCTTTCACAATTTGATATCACAGAATTCATTTCTAAGCTTAGATTTTGTAATTCCTTCTCTTTCTTGTATTTTCTACGTATTTTAATAAATTCCCATTTTACCTAGTTCAAATATGAGTAGCTAATTTACTTTTAAGCTTGGGTTGAAGGTGAAGTCTCAACATGTTCCATGGGCTTTATTTGGTAAATTTATTTTCTTTTCCCTCTAATATTTGTGGTTGTTTTGACTTTTAAATGACAAATAATAATAGTCTTGTCTGAATCTGGCATGCAGTTAAAGCGCACCCTGAGGTTATTATTATTTGTACGATAACCATAACACCGTACTTATTTGAGCGTGGTTCATGAGGTGTGGAATCCCCCCTCATTTAATTGGTATTAATATAGAATATTTAGCCCGGGCATGTTGATCTGCGGTCAGGATATCCAAGTGCTTTATTTGATAGTTTCAGTTTAAGTTATTCACATTTCAATTTAAATTCTAGCATAGTTTAAATCAATTTCATCACAAATCCAACAAACCCAATTAAAGAAAATTAATTCTACACACAATTAAAATCAACCTCGCCGTGGGATCGACACTCGTCATTCTATTCTACTGATAGATTAGTAAACTGCGAGTTCAATAAAATTTGCACAACAAGTTTTTGGCGCGTTCTTGGGATAAGTATTTTAATTCATAGAATTAGTTTTTTTTTCCTAATATTTATTTATTTTAGTTGTTTTCTTGTAATTTATTTTTCTCCTTTTCTCATTTAGAAAAAAAAATTTTAAGGTTAGAATTTCATTTTTTTTTCTTTAAATTTGTGTAATTTAATTTTCCTATCATTTTCTTTGTAATTTAATTTTGTTTATCTTGTTA
The DNA here is from genome assembly GCA_030449925.1 of Citropsis articulata. NCBI lineage: Eukaryota > Viridiplantae > Streptophyta > Magnoliopsida > Sapindales > Rutaceae > Citropsis > Citropsis articulata. The sequence continues at coordinate 941,640 of JASUUH010000085.1, read as the reverse complement.
TCTTTCTTTGTAATTTATTTTAATTTTAGTTAATATTTGTTTCACGTAATCTCTTTTTCTTATAGCAATTGAGTTTATTTTCATAGTAAGATTGTAACAACGTCACAAGGTTAGTATCGTAATTTCTCCCTCCTGTTTATTTTTATTTTCATTTATTTTGTTCTTTGTATGCGTGGTCGAAGGTCATTATCACCTAATCTTGAGCCTTTAGACCTTGAGTTAGAAAAAACACTTCGCACATAAACACATCGCATTTAAAAGCAATTTGACATGGATTTACAAAACCAACAACGGAACCACAAGAGAGGCCATTTAAGGACTATTTTAGTCCTTTAGCAAATTGAGCACATCGTGCATCGGATACCCAAATGTAGCTGCTAGGGTTTTGAATTAAAACCTAGTGTGCTAAATTGTCTCCTACGTTTATGGCCTAGAAAATGAGGACCATATAATCATCTGAATGATTTCCATGCTATCTGTCGGACTTTTAAATGAGAATTTTTGGATGATGATGTTAAACTTAGATTATTCCCATTTTCTTTAAAGGATAGAGCTAGTTCATGGTTTAATACATTGCTGCTAATAGCATTACATCATGGGAACAAATGGTAACTAAATTTTTAAATAAATATTTCCCATTCATAAAACCAATCTATTCGAGAAATTTAAGAATTTACCCAAAGGGCATGAGCAATTTTTGAGCATGGGAGGCGATTCAATGGGCTACTCTTGAAGTGTCCACATCATGGGTCTGGCACGACACCCAATACTTTTGGAGGATTATTGCCACGTGTGCAAGAATGGCTAATGGCGACCCGATGGAGGAGAGCTTATGTCAAAAAGTGCTTGATTTGGGAATTCTTCGGCGATCGAGATAATTCCCAACAACGTGATCGATCACTCGGGAATACCGGGAGAATTAAGGGGTGAATGAGGTTAACATTGGTGAGTCAAGCTCGAAATCAAGGAAGTCAAAGCAAAAATCGAAGGTCTATATCGACAAATAGCATCATTGACTACTGCCAAATCAAAAGATCCACATGACCATTACTCATATTCAGATCAAGACAATGCCATAGTAATAATGATAAAACCATCAACCTACAATCCTTACTCCAACACATATAATCACGGATGGAGAGACCACCCCAATTTTTCATGGTCTCGAGGATTCCAACAAAATGGACCAGTGACTCCACCTCCACGATTCCTCAAATTTCTCAAGAATTCAACCACCATTTAGACCCGCATCAAAAAACCCGGACCATGGAGGATACATTCAATAATTTCAAGAACTCTACTCATTCGAATCGATCAATGAACTGTACCATTGATGAAGCTGCGAAATGAAATGAGGCAAGCTTACTCACAAGCCCAATCAATTTCAAATCTAGAAAATGGTGGGACAACTTTCTTCTTGATTCAAACCTTGACAATGACCGTTGAAAGTAAATTTCCAAGTCAACCGATTAATCCTAAAGCGGTGCATGAAGCAAGTTCGATTCACCACAAGCATGGAGAGGTCAAAGCTATCATGACCTTGCGAAAAGGGAAAGAAATCGATAACAAAGTGGAATGCCAAAATCAACTCAGTTGTACACCTGTGAATCGAGGACCCATCACGAGAGGAGAAAGAAAACCAACCGCGAGAATATGTTCTAAAGCTCCATTTCCTCGAGAGGTTAGCTAAAGGGAACAAGGAAAATCCACGGTGAGATTTTGAAATCTTCAACAGTGAGTGTTAACATCCCTTTGCTTGAAGCTATAAAACAAGTGCCATCATATGCCAAGTTTCTTAAAGACCTTTGCACTAAAAGAAATATTCATGTTCGAGAAAAAGGCCTTTTAACGAAAATGTTAGATTATACTCCAACATAAAATACCTCTAAAATGCAAAGATCCAGCTCACATCTCTTGTAGTATAGGAACCACGATTGAGAATGCTTTGTTGGATTTAGGAGCTAGTGTAAATCTGTTGCCTTATTGCATGTTGTGAAACTTGGTGGGAGAATTACACAACTCCGGTGGTGTTACGAACTGAGATCGGTCCACGAAAATCCCTCGTGGTATTGTGGAGGGCGTGCTTATTCGGTGACAAGTTTTATTTTCTGTTGATTTCATTGTAATTGACACTCCAGATGCGAGTTGAAAGAAGCATCCCCGTTATCCTAGGCCGACCTTTCTTGGCAACGCCGATGCTCGCATCCAATGCGGGAATAGGAAATATGCGGTTGTCCTTTGGCAATATGACCGTGGAGCTCAATATTTTCAACATTGCCAAACAACCTCACAATGTGGATGATGGAATTGTTGATGTGGATTTGAAGCATTAGTTGATAATAATTTTCTTTCAAACCTTAGTGATGACCGCTTTGCAAACATGTTTAACTCGCTTTGGTTTGGATTTTGATATTAACGGATCAATCGATGAGGTCAATGCCACCTTGACTCGGCGCCATCCATGGACCTGAATAAATGGAAGTCGAAGAGTGAACAACTAGTGCCATCGGAGAAAAACTCAACCCGTCATCGGAATCACCACCAAAACTCGAGCTCGAGCCATTGCAACACTTTGGAATCGCATTCTTGGGAGAAGAAAGCACTTTGCGATGTAATCATCTCTTCCTCCCTCGATGGCCAGACAAAAGGTAAGTTGTTGGATGTTTTAAAGAGCGTAAAGGAGCATTAGGATGGACCATAGCGGACATAAAGGTATAAACCCGATGGGCGCATGCATTACATTCACCTTGATGAAAATGCTAGACTACTAGGGAAATGCAACGTCGGTTAAATCACAACATGAAAGAAGTTGTTCTGAAGTCATGGCTATTAGATGCGGTATTTACCCATTTCGATAGTTCATGGGTCGATCTGTGCAAGTTGTTCACAAAGTCGAGTCATGATTACCAATGCTAATAATGAATTAGTGACTAGGTAACTGAGGATGGCGTGTATGCATTGATTATAGGAAGTTGAATTACATTACCGTAAAGACCATTTTCCTTTACCATTTATCGATCGAATGCTTGATAGATTAGCGGTCATGAATTTTATTGCTTTCTCGATGGCTACTCGGGGATATAATCGATTCCCATGGCACCAAAGATCAAGAAGACTACCTTCACTTGCCCTTTTGGTACTTTTACATATAGGAGAATGCCATTTGGATTATGTAATGCACTGCTACATTTCAACGATGCATGTTGAGTATTTTTTGATATGGTTGAGCGATTCCTTGAGGTCTTTATGGATGACTTTTCTGTTTTGGTGATTCGTTTGATCAATGTTTACATCATCTAACACTAGTTACTGCGAGATGTATCGAGAAGAATTTAGTCTTGAATTGGGAAAATGTCATTTTATGGTAAAACAAGGTATTGTTCTCGGTCACATCATTTCAAGCAAAGGTATTGAGGTTGATAAAGCCAAGGTGGATCTCATTTCTAATCTTCCTCCACCCAAAACGATCGAAGTAAGATCTTTCCTTGGGCATCTTTGGTTTTATAGGCGTTTCATTAAAGATTTTAGCAAAGTTTCTAGACCCTTATGCAATCTACTTTGAGGATGTATCTTTGTCTTTGATGATTCATGTCTTGTGGCATTTGAAAAATTAAAGCGATTGTTGACATCATCACCCATCATTCAGCCCCCAAATTGGAATTTACCTTTTGAGAACTTATGTGTGATGCATCGTCGATTATCTGATGGGGCGATATTAGGACAAAGAGTTGATCGAGTTCCCATGTGATTTACTATGCTAGTATGACATTGAATGATGCACAATTGAATTATTCAACCGAAAAAGAAATGCTAGTAGTGTTTGCATTAGAAATTTCGATCTTATCGTTGGTTGTAAAATAATTATATTCACGGATCATCTTGCTCTTAAATATCTTCTCACAAAGAAAGATCTGAAAAGGCTAGACTAATTAGTTGGGTGTTACTTTTGCGAATTTGACTTAGAAATCAAGGATAAGAAAGGAGCGAGAAAATGTTGTGGTGACCATCTTTTCGTCTCCATTTTGACAACTATAGAACCATTACCCTTGAATGAGTCATTTCAGGATGAACAATTAATGAGTGTGGAAGTAGTACCATGGTATCTTGATATTGTTAATTATCTTGTTCTGGTCAACTTCCGGAGCATTGGACTAAGCGAGGACAAGGCCAAATTCTTTGAAATAAAAGAATTTCTTTTGGGATGATCTTTATTTATTCAAGTATTGTGCAGATCAAATTGTTAGACGATGTGTCCCAGAAAATGAATTTCAGAACATCCTTTCTTTCTGCCATGAACAAGCTTGTGGAGGCCACTTCAGTGTTAAGAAAACAGCTACTAAAATTTTACAATGTGATTTCTATTGGCCAACTATATTTCGAGATGCTTACACTTTTTGTTCTTCATGTGATAGGTGTCAACGAATGGGGAGCATAACACGAAGAAATATGATGCCACTAAATCCAATTTTATTGGTTGAAATTTTGATGTATAGGGTATCGATTTCATGGGACCACTTTCCTCCGTCTTTTGGCCATCAATACATATTGGTTGGTGTTGACTATGTTTCAAAATGGGTAGAGGCAATTCCGTGTGGGACCAGCGATCACAAAGTAGTGATAAGATTTTGAAAAGCAACATTGTTTCATTTGGATTTCCTCGAGCAATTATCAGTGATGGTGGTGCCCACTTTTGCAATAAATCATTAAAAGCACTTAAGACAAAGTACACCATCACTCATAAAGTGGCAACCCATATCATCCACAAACCAGTGGCCAAGTTGAGATCTCGATAGAAATAAAGCACATTTTAGAAAAGACGGTGAGGCCCGACAGAAAAGATTGGTCGTTGCGACTCGATGATGCATTATGGGCATATAGAACAGCTTTCAAAACTCCAATTGGGATGTCACCCTACAGGCTAGTGTATGGAAAAGCATGCCACCTACCTGTGGAACTCGAGCATCGTGCGTACTGGGCCATCAAGAAATTCAATTTTGACATGCAGCAAGCTGGCTCAGAAAGAAGATTACAACTGGCAGAACTTGAAGAAATTCGCAAATGACGCGTATGAAAATGCCAAGATTTACAAGCAACGAATGAAAGTCTTTCACGACAAGCAAATTATGAGAAAATCTTTTACTCCAGGTCAGAAAGTGCTTTTATTCAATTTCTTTATTTCCGGAGTAAATTCGTTCTCGATGGTGCAGCCCGTTTGTTGTTTTTTCCACGTAGGGCAATTGAAATTAAGGATCGAAGAACGGCGTTACTTTTAAAGTTAATGGTCAAAGATTAAAGCCATATCTACAATACAAACCACATGGAGGAGAGTGAAATAAATGAGTGACCCACCAAGTTTAAATTGAGGTTTTCTTTTCTTTTCGGTAATTTGATTTGATTCTTTTCTTTCTTTTGATTATTCTTTTCTTGATTGAAATTATTTTTGTTTAAGTGTTTGTTTAACCATTATAGTTTTCTCGTATCATTTTAATCATGAGGCGGTACCTCTTGTACCACGATCGGAACAACTTCAACGTATCAAACTCATCTCGAGAAAGCGGATACGATTTTGTAAATTTCATCCTGTCTGGGATCTACAACCTTGAGTTAGTATTCCACGTTAAAGATCTAGAAAGACAACTCACGAAATAGAGGATGGAATTTTTATGCGAATTGGAGCTTGAGGTAATTCGATAAGAGGACGATTTTAATTTGCTTTGTGTGTTTTAATTTATTTTTACTGTTTGTGTGTTTTAGTTTGCTTTGTGTGTTTAAGTTTGTCACCCGGTGAAAGGCGGATAACGGTACTCGTGACAATCAAGTCGGTTACTTGATTTCCCGCGATAAGCGATATTACGAGACGAAGGCATGGGAGAGGCGAGATTTTAGCAAAGCTTCACAAACAATTCCGCTTCCTCGAATGCACTCTTTTCAATTTATAAAGCCCGATCCGAGCGCATGCGATTGCTTATGAAGAATGGCATACTGTGACATCCATTTGGTTAATCGAGGCCAAAATCGTTTGGCGGGTGAGTTGCCTCTAAATTTATTGCATACATGCCTGGTTGTGGTAAAGGAAATTATGCGAAAGCGGCGAGCTAAAAGACTTTCTGTTGCTTGTCATAAGTGTGCCAGAACGATATGCAATAAAAAACCATGTTCTTTAGGAATGGTGTCTGATAACAGGAAAGATAAGATTAAATTCATTAGGGATGGCTTGAATAAAGAGTCATTGGATAATATCCTTTTGTCTTTTGAAACGCATCCCAGTGGATACGTCTGAAGCGATTCTCGATTATGGCCATTATTCGAAAAGAACGTACCGATCTGATCTGAATCGACTATAAACGACTATGTTTGCGGTTTGTAAGAAAAGCGGATGGGAAGCCTATCCTCGACCCATAGAGGCGTTGAGCCGTTACGGGACGTAAAACCGAGAGGAAGATGTGAGCCACGATGCAACTGTAGATATCCTTTTTACTTTCTTGTTGTTTACTTTCTTTGTTATTTTACCATCGCATTATTGCTTGTAATAATTTTTCTTGTTATCATTGTTTTGCTTTTCATTTTCTTGTTTTCTTTTTACTCTCGAGCCATGTGCCTTAGTGTTAATTGACATTGACATAATGCCTCATACACAATGTGACCGTTGTCACCAAGGTTTTTAAATATAATTTTTTGTGATTGTGCACTCACAAGTTGTTTTTTAGCAGTATCCTAATGGCAGCTACTCCCAGCAAACAATTCAAGAACATTTGTGTGCTCTCTGGATTTAACTATGGCAAACATAACGAGTTCGTTGAGGCGACCATGATCTTGGTGAAGAATAGCGAGAGAGAAAATTACACTTGGTGTATGGAGGAGGTGACCGAGGTTATCGAAAATGGTCTCGGCTGCTTATGTCGAGGAGCCAAGTGTTGGGCATCATCCCAACAATCCTAAAACCTTTGGCTGTTTGTCTAACTCATCAATCGGAGAAGAGTTAGTTGTCTCGTGTATGCAAGAACGCATAATCGAAATGCTAAATCACGCCGATGCTTTTATTTTCCTTCCGTGAGATCTTGCAACTGTAGAGGCACTAATCACATTAGCATCTCGGGCCCATCTCGAACATCCACCAGAAACCCATCGGCTTAAATGTCAATAATTTTACGATGGCTTTATCGCATTTCTTAACCATGCAATAAAAACTATTTCATTCCTTCCTCGCTTAAAAATCTTTATTTGTGCACATACCGCTAATGAGCTACTTGATCTGCTATGTTTATCAATCGCAGATGTATCCTGTGACCGCTGTTGGAATGTTCAAATAATGATGGTAATAAGAGTCACAGTAGTTAAGTACAAATTAGATTTAACTCTCCGCTTGTAAATATTTTCTTCTCGTGGTTGCACTACCCGTGTGATGTCTTCTAAACTTTACTTTTCCTTTCAAACATCGAGGACAATGTTTCATTCAGTGGGGAGGAATAATTGACAAATCAGGAATATTGGTTAAGTTTTTACTAATTTTGTTGTAGAACTAACCATTTTAAGTAGAAGATGGCTGAATACGGAGTGTAGTTACCTAGAACGCATCCTCTTAGTAAAAAAAAAAAAAAAAGAAATTTTATTTTTCTTAACTTTTCTTTTGACTTCTCCTTTATAAATATACATTTTCGCTGAGTCGAAGATGGTGAATATGAGTGTAGTGACTCTAAACGATCTTCTTAAAAAAAAAAAATTCAGACTTTTTCTTTAATTTTTCTGCATGTATGTTTTTCTTTTATGTTTAGTAATAGGTTGGGGTAGAATTTCGGAAAAAAATATATATTTGGTAATTTTGTGAGTTTTGATATTGGATGATATGATGACTTTTAAATTTTAGTATTTGTATTATCTTTGGTCTTGAGTGATGTTACACCATGTTTGCTATTCTATATATTGATGTTGGGGACAAATATGAGTTGCTAGAAGGAATGCATATGTCAAAATAAATTCCAAGTGAGTTTTGAGCCTATTAATTTTTCTTGAGAGAACCCTTTTGCCCATTATTCATGCAATTTTAGGTTTATTATTTTTTACATGATCTCTAGATTTCCTTTAAGTCAACCCTTAAAAAAAAAAAAATGTGTGTTGCTGCATCTAAAGGCCCACCTAACTAGTAGATATGGAAGATTATTTAGAGCTCTAAGAGACGATAGAAGGCCATTTTTGATCCGTTTGAGCCTTTCTAGCCATCCCTACTGTAAAATATCCATAGTTAGCCATTTTGAGCCCAAAAAAAAAAAAAAAAAACTTTTTTTTTATTAACTTATCATCCTGACCCACTCCAATTTGGAGTATTACCCGATGTTATACAAGTTCCATCACCTATTCATGTTTGAGAAAAAGGATAAATAATTATTTTATTCAACAAAGTTGTGCCATAAAAAAAAAAAAAAGAAAAAAAGATATACAATAGCAATAAATAAGCGAAATGCATCTTGTAATTTTCAAAAGTTCTTGAACTTTTCTCAAACACATATATATTTTTTGTTTCCCTATTTTCCTTTCTTTGTTAAGCCATGTCCCTAGCCTACGTTACGTCCTAATAAAAGTCCTTCTTGATTTTAGAGAACTATAATCTGAAGTAAAAGCTAGTTATATGGGCTATTAAGATGTAGTGATGCATTAAAAAAAAAAAAAATTGGGTTGACTAGTTATTTATTCGAGGTCGATTATTTCTAAGTTCAAGATATTTCTTTCATCTTGGTGAGTGTGGTATTTATATTATTTTCTCTCAATTCACCATTCATTGTAGTGACAATTTTATTGGGTTTAATTTCTTTGTGAGTGTCACTACTCTTGGTGAGATTTTGGGTTTGACATGTTATTCTTGAAAGTGGCACGATTACTATAGTCTCGGGTGATGCGTGGATTGTTGATGTGGTTGTGATATTTCCGGAGATAATACTTGTACTTTTCTTTAATTGCTATCATTAACTGATTGAATAAACACGTGTGTTAAAAAAAAAAAATTTGGTTTTGAATTTTATCTTCGCTTATTTGCTGTGACTAGAATAAGTGAAAAAGTGTTAGAAAGTGTATATTTATAAAGGAGAAAATCGCTATTTTACACTTCAAGTCTCACTAACATTGTTATTTTTATTTATTTAAGTATTTTGTTATTTAATTACGTGTGTTTCATTATAATTAGTTATTTTATGTATTTTAGGGGTATCACGATTGTTTCATTAACGAACGGTGATCGACAAAGAAACGGACACGACATTTGAACTCGTGGACGGTCGAAAACTTTAGGAGGAGCATAAAAGGAAAAATGTCACTGTTCACATATACGATACTATTCATACGATAAGATCGCATAAATAGTATTCTTGTGCAAATACTGGCCATCGCAATACAAGTGGTCAAACCGTGTGAATCGTAAATAGTATATCGTGCAAAAACCGGTTTATCAGGTAAATAGTGGTCAAACCGTGAATCAGGTAAATAAGTGTTCTTGTTCAAATAGTGCTGACTTGATCGATGACGTGGCGCAATCGAGCGCCCAAACTGCTTTTTAATCCGGTGGTCATGATTCACTAATGTATTTATAAAAAGGGGCTTCCTCAATTTGATATCCCCAATTCATTTCTAAGCTTAGAGTTTTGTAATTCCTTCTCTTTCTTGTATTTTCTACGTATTTTAATAAATTCCCATTTTACCCCTAGTTCAAATATGAGTAGCTAATTTACTTTTAAGCTTGGGTTGAAGGTGAAGTCTCAACATGTTCCATGGGCTTTATTTGGTAAATTTATTTTCTTTTCCTCTAATATTTGTGGTTGTTTTGACTTTTTCGTCGACAATAATAATAGTCTTGTCAGATACCGCCTTGCTTAAACCCAAGACCCTAGTACAAGGTTATTATTATTTGGCACGATAAGCCCTTAGCACCATACTTATTTGAGCGTGGTTCATGAGGTGTGGAATCCCCCCTCATGATTTAATTGGTATTAATATAGAATATTTAGCCCACGGAGCATGTTGATGCAGATCCGGATATCCAAGTGCTTTATTTCAATAGTTTCCAGTTTAAGTTATTCCTGCCATTTCAATTTAAATTCTAGCATAGTTTAAATCAATTTCATCACAAATCCAACAAACCCAATTAAAGAAAATTAATTCTACACACAATTCTATTCTACAATAGATTCTGCGAGTTCAATAAAATTTGACAAAAGAAATTCTCAAGTTGCTCGATGTGTATAATCTACCCAATTTCTCGACAAAGAAACGGGTAAGCCCTATTCATGTGGTTCCAAAGAAAACCGGAATAACTGTAGTTAAGAACTCGAATAATGAACTTGTACCATGCGTGCAAAATGGTTGGAGAATGTGTATTGATTTTAGGAAGCTCAACCAAGTAACTAGAAAAGATCACTTTCCTTTACCTTTTATTGACCAAATGCTGAGAGATTAGCAGGAAAGTCTTTCTTTTGTTTTCGATGGATTTTCGTGTTTTATCAAATTCCTATTGCACAGACGATCAAGAAAAGACAACATTTACTTGTCCTTTTGGAACTTATGCCTATAGCGAATGCCCTTCGGCCTATGTAATGCCCGTACATTTCAAAGATGCATGATGAGTATTTTTCCGAATTTATTGAGAGCATTCAAGTGTTCATGGATGACTTCACCGTATATGGGGATTCTTTCGATGAGTGCTTAAATAATTTAACCAAGATTTTGAAAAGATGCGATACTAACTTGGTTTTAAATTATGAAAAGTGTCATTTTACGGCCACCCAAGGCATTGTTTTAGGACATGTGATTTCTCTAGGGTATAGTTGATAAGGCAAAAGTGGATATAATTGCAACTTACCATACCCTACCAATGTTAGGAAGTGCGTTTTTCTTGGACATGCAGTGATTTTATCGCAGTTTATCAAGGACTTCTCCAAAATCGCCTTGCCCTTAACAAATTTACAAAAAAGGAAGTTCAATTCGAGTTTGGGAAGGAATGCAAAGAGGCGTTTGATAAGCTCAAAGAATTGTTGACTAGTGCGCCAATTGTTCAACCACCTCGATGGGACTTGCCTTTCGAAATCATGTGCGATGCGAGCAATTATGCAGTGGGAGCGGTTTTAGGCCAACGGATTGACAAGAAAAGCCATGCCGTCTATTATGCTTCAAGGACTTTAAATCCCGCCAAAGGCAATTATTCAACAACGGAGAAAGAGCTTTTGTCAATTGTTTTTGCTTTAGATAAATTTCGTTCTTATGTGCTTGGCTCTAAAGTTATTGTGTATTCTGACCATGCAGCCTTGAAGTATCTTTTGGCCAAGAGGGAATCGAAGCCAAGGCTAATTCGATGGATTTTACTTCTCCAAGAGTTTGACTTGAAGATTAAGGATCGCAAAGGAGTGGAGAATTCTGTTGCTGACCACTTGAGTAGATTGATAAGGGAGGAAGATGAGACACCTCTCAATGACGACTTTCCAAGTGAGTATTTGTTCCAACTAAAAGGTATGATTCCTTGGTATGTCGATACAAGAAATTATTTAGTTACTGAAGTCTACCTAATAGTCTTAGTGCGTCAGGAAAGCTAAGCTTAAGAGTGAGTCTAAGTACTATGTTTGGGACAAACCTTTTCTATGGAAATATTGTGCGGATCAAGTGATTGTGAGATGTGCTGAAAATGAATTCCAATCTATCTTAACCTTTGCCATGATTATGCATGTGGAGGACACTTTGGACTAGACGGACCGCTAGGAAAATTCTAGATAGTGGTTTATATTGGGAGTCTTTATTTAAAGATGCATATCAATTTTGCAAAAGTCGAGAGATGTCAAAAGCAGAGCGTTAACACGCAAGAACGAAATGCCTCAAGTTCCAATTCTTATTTGTGAAATATTTGATGTATGGGTATTGATTTTATGGGTCCTTTTGCCATCATCTTCATGGATTTTCTTATATTCTTTGGCGGTGGATTATGTTTCGAAATGGGTGGAAGCAAAAGCCACCAAAACTGACGACTCTCAAGCTGTTGTAGGTTTTGTCAAAACTAACATTTTTGCTAGGTTTGGAATTCCAAGAGCAATTATTAGTGATCAAGGCACACATTTTTGCAATAGATCGGTTGAAGCTTTGATGAAGAAATATGGAGTAAATCACCGAGTTGCCACCGCATATCATCCTCAAACCAATGGCCAAGCCGAAGTCTCCAATCGAGAGGTTAAGTCTATTTTGGAAAAGACGGTGAATCCAGGAAGAAAGGATTGGAGCCTTCGTTTAGATGATGCTCTTTGGGCTTACCGCACAGCGTACAAAACTCCTATAGGTATGTCTCCTTACCGAATTGTGTTTGGTAAAGTATGTCACTTACCGGTGGAAATCGAGCACAAGGCCTATTGGGCGGTGCGACGATGTAATATGGACTTAGACAAGGCCGGTATGTCAAGATTATTGCAATTGCAAGAGTTAGAGGAGTTGAGGTTAGACGCCTACGAGAACTCAAGAATTTACAAGGAGAAATCCAAGATGCTTCACGACAACATGCTTGTTCGTAAGCAATTCGAGATTGGTCAAAAAGTGTTGTTATATAACTCGATCAAGCTCATACCGGTAAGTTTCGCTCGATGGGTTGGTCCTTTGTTGTTATTAACGTGTTTCCTTATGGTGCAAGAGAGATTAAGAGCTTAGACTGGACAAGATTTTTAAAGTGAACGGCCATAGGTTGAAAATTCATTATGAGGGTGAAATTGCTCCATGCATCACCGAGTCAATTTCACTCATCCTCATTATTCGGATACTTGATTCGCCATGTGGTTCTAGCCAAAGACATAAAACAAAGGCGCTGGGAGGCAACCCAAATATTTTCTTTATTCTCGCTTTTGAATTTTCATTTTTATTATATTTAGTTTTCTTTTACTGTTGATTTTATTTTAAGCCTCCAGATGTTCTTGATGAAGGAGATTAACCTCAATAAATCGTGCTCACGCCATTTTTCAGCTTTCCTTGGAACCCTCTCCCTAGCTCATTCGAGTCCACACCGCTCACATTCAGGGGAGTTTCTTCTTCCCTTCTCATTTACTTTTCATCATTATTATTTTTTGTGAGCCATTTACTTGTTGATACATTGAGGACAATGTATTATTTAGGTGTGGGGGAGAATTTTGGCAATGTTCTTAAAAATAAAATTTTTGTGTTTTAAGTCTTCTCAATATCTTTGAATACCTTGTAAGTTAGGGGTACATCTTTGTTTTGAGTTTTAATGCATGAAAGAGGTAAGCATGAATAGTGTTTTTCTTTAAAATTTTCGATAGTGTCACATTAATTTGTTGATTGAAAAGTGCACAAGACTTGATGCAAAATAGACACTCTAGTGAGCTTTTGAGCCTAAGAGCAACTTATTACATTTTTGCTCCTTTTATTTTTGTTGAGTGTATCAAACTTAGTGTGTTTATTCTAGAACTTGCTTATGAATATATGTTGAGACCACATTTTGAATTGATGCTTAAGTGTGATAAGGGCAATTAGGTTTAACCAATTCTTAAACTCTAAAATACCCACCTTTTATTTTTCCCTAGTTAGCCCCTTTGAGCCTATTTTTCCCTTTCATTTGTTTCTAACACATTGTTTAACCAAAAGCCTTTTTGTTTATTATCCTTGTTTTTCTTCTACCATATCAAGACAAGAGTAAAATAATTGCATGATAAAAAAAAAAAAACGAAAAAAAAAGAAAAAAAACGGAAAAAAAAAGAGAAGAAAAAGAAAAAAAGAAAAAAAAAATCTGTTGTGAAATTTATTCCCTTGATTGGATGATTGGAGAATTATTTGCAAAAGCAATTGAATTATTAAATTGTTTCTCCAAGTATTTTAAGTGCTTAAATGTGGGGATAAATTTCATCATTCTAGAAGTATGTTTGTTTATTTCGTTTATTATCTAAATCATGCATGTAATCAACTCTTTGTCTTGATCGTTAAACCCTTCATTTTTCCTTTTACCATACCCTTACCTAAAGCCCCATTTCAACCCTTGTAAAGTCCCTTTGATTTTTGCATCATATTCATATGCAGTGGTGGAGATTTAATCCATTTGCAAGCTTATGGTAATGACATGCTATGCTTTGATTTTGAGAGTAAAACACGCACCCTAAACACTTTGAGAGCATTGAGCGAAACCATGCGAGGGTGTTAAGTCTCACGATTTGATTTTGATGGATCGATGAGATGCTTGTGTTTTTGTTACAAATTCTATCCTATGAATGCTTATTCTCTTGATTGTCACTATGATTTGACTCATTGATGTGTGCTTAGCTTTATTGGTATTCTTGGATATTGAATGGTTTGAACGTGAGAAAGGAGGATTGGTATGATAATTTAAGATATGCTTGAGGACAAGCATGGTTTAGGTGTGGGGGAATTTGATAGGTTATAAATAGTCATATTATATTTAGTTTAATTCCCTCATATTTTGATTGATCTCGTGCTAATTTGTGTAAATTATGTTTGATTTGATCTAGGAGCCAAAGCATGGAGATTAAGATAAAAAGTGGATAATAAGGGCTTTATTTGGGCTTTGGAACGTGGGCTGACCGTTGACTTGAAGGAGACGGTTTCCTAGCATTAAGAGGAGAAGAAGCCAAGAAGGATTAGAAAAGCTAGCAATAAAAGGAAAGCAAAGGGCGTGTGAATATAAATAGACAAGACAAGCAAAACAAAAGCAGGCTGCTGGACGTGAGCAAGAAGCAAGTCAAAGGCTGCAATCAATTTCTTTAAACAACTTATGTTTTGTTTGGCCACCATGAGTGGCTAAGCTTTTAATTCCTATCCAAGGGTAAAACAATTCCAGTTGTAGTTTTGTGAGGCTTTGAACTTAACAAGAATTTCTTCTATCCAAGTAATTTTTATTTTCTTGTTCTTATTTTCTATGAATTATTTATATTGATTGAGTTGACGCCTTAATTCAATATTTATTTTTCTATCGCTAGTCATGAGTTTATGATCCGTAATTGTCATGAACGATTGAATTGAGTAGCAAGGAGTTGGCTCATGTGTGTGTATATTGATGGCCACAATTACATAGCTTGCATGATAGGCTCTAGGGAAATAAAAATACAAATTGATTAAATTGGAGTAATCTGAATTAATTGATCTTGTTTTAGTCATTCTCACTATTCTTAATGCTATCACTTAATTTGATATGGAACGATGATGCCCAGTTAAATTATTGATAAGTTTGGATTTGGGCGATTGTTTGAGTCTATTACATTAGGAGAATAATTGCTTTCATGGATTCCGATTAAGTAGACTAAGTTCTTGGATTGAGTAATTTATATTTTTGGCCTATGATCAAAGTTACAATTGGATGGAATTGACACCCTTGGATTGGAAGTTTGGTAAGATTAATTTTCCTTGCTTAATTTTAGATCTTGTTTTATTTTATTTTATTTTATTTTTTCTTAATCTCGTTTAAGATCAAACCCAATAACCATGAAAAGGGATAACCGGTTTAACCTAACCGGCTGACCGTTTTGAGTCAGAAAGAAGAAGTAGCTAAAACGGCTTGCCGGATCCCATTTACCGCCAGCCGCTTTAAAGTCCGTAACCGATACAAGCAACATTCAATTCGGTTTTCCTCATCCGGATAACCGCATCTTCCAACGAGACTTCCAAAGAACCGGTCTTCCGGTTTTTCCTATCCGGATTGCCGGATACGTCCAGAATCATTACCAGCCACAACCGGACTTCCGGTTTCCAACTATCCGGTTAGCCGAATCTTTCCAGAAACGAGAAGAACGAGAACGGCTTTCCGTTCTACCTCATCCGCTGTCCGCATCTTTCCAGATCCGTCACAAGCAACAAACGGTCTACCGGATTTCACGACAGGTTGTCCGAATTAGCTCCAGAAACGAAACCAATCGCAACCGGATTGCCGGATTCCTTTTCCGGTTAGCCGAATCGAGTCAGTAAGCGGACAACACACAAACGGACATCCGGTTTCCCATATCCGGTTAGCCGGTTATTTCGCAGAAAACTTGTAATAAACGGCCAACTGCTTTCCTTAAACGGCTATCCGCTTTGGATCCAAAGAAGCTCAAAATCGCTTTTCTTGGAAAATTAATTTTTAGACTTTGAGAAAATTAAATACATAGTTCTCTAGGGATTCGACCTGGTCTCACCATTTCTACAATTTTATTTAGGTGAATCAGTATTTGTTTTTGAGGAGCTTCGACAAACTCCGTCATCTACTGATCAGTCAGTAAATTAAATATACTATCACAAGGGAAGGTTCAAAGGATAAGACCTACCTATCCTCTGCAGGGTATCAATCCAAGAAACTCGGTCATTAAAGTCAAGTCAAAAATGGTTTTGATGTCAAAATTTAGCGGTTTTATGTTTTTACTGCCAATTTTCATTCATGTGGGGGATTGTTAGAAAATAGCATTTTAATATGCAAATTTGTGGACACATTTTGAGTGGGTCCCACTTATCGAAAGTGGAAAAACTTGAGAGATACGGATTCTACTCCGTAAATACTTCAAATATATGTATTTGTTTACTCAAAATGGTGTATGGGTGAATGAGAAATTGCCTCTCAAAATGCACCCTTGAAGTTGGAAATTTGAAAGGAAATGAGCTTATCCCATGGGAAAATAATAAGGGAATTGTGTTTATATACAAACACTTATCCATGCATGAGTAAGACTATTAAGGATAAAGGCCTTCTACACGCATGCGCAGGGGTGCGAATCCAAACCGATTTGGTTGAACTCAGGCGCTCTGACCGCAATGACGCGAATGTCACCCAAAATCAATTAAATTTGCATGGCCAATGCTTTTTATTTCCTTTTTAAATTTTTTTGTAACAAGATGCAATTATTTGTGAATTAATTGAATTTGTAAGGCTTCACGTATTCAATAATTGTATTGAATTGTTGTAATGGATGAATTGCGTAATTCAATAATTGTATTGAATTGTTGCTTGAATTGCCGACCAATAATTCTCATACAACCTCGACAACTATAAAAGGGCAGCTTCCTTCATTTGAAAACACACACAACAAAGCATTCTTCCTCTATTCGCTCTTCGCTTTTCGATCGAGTTTCACCTGTGGTGGTTCACGGAATTGTCTGCTTGTGCTTATATATAATTCGTGCGTTGTATCCTGGAAACAAGAACTAGCTAACCTTAAGCACTACAATAGTGGTTAACTGCTTTTTGAAACTGGTCAGCCTCGGGTTTAATTTATATTATTCTGTTTCGTCCAATTCCTTTCAATTATTTTCAATTAATTGTTAACTGATTGGTTTCTGATTTTTGTAACAGATCATTCATAAGAAACATTTTTTTAATCTTCTTGAGATCAGCCAAAGCATCTTTTACATTAATTCTTTCCTCTGGAATTTCCGCAGAGCATTTCGAGGCCAAACTCATTATGTATGATATGCAAGTCTTCTTAGCTGCAAAGTCATCTGCATCTTCTTCATCTTCTCTGCTCAGCAAATTGGCATCTACAACTTCTGTAACTGCATCAGGTAATGACTCTGCCACCCACTGCTTCAAGCTCATTTCTCCCGTAAACATCTCATCTGTGGGCTTTCTTCTTGTGAATGTTTCCATCATTAAAATGCCAAAACTGTAGACATCTCCACTTATTGAAACGATTCCTTCTGATCCATACTCTGCATTCATTAAACTTCTATCATCAGAAAATGTCATAAAAGTATCAATATATATGCTTTAAAAAAAGGGAACATTCACCTGGTGCCATGTAACCAATAGTTGCTAGAGTCATGGTTTGTGTGACAGGATCAAATCCATCCAACAGTTTGGCGATGCCAAAATCACCCAAATGTGCAACCATATCATCATCTAACAGAACATTACTGGGTTTCAGATCGCAGTGGATAATTGGTGTTGAATAGCCATGATGGAGATATTCCAATGCTGCAGCAACATCTATCATTATGTCCAACTTCTGTCGGATAGTAAGAGAGTAGTTGTGAGAATACAACCACTTCTCCAAGCTCCCTTGAGGCATGTGCTGCATTATTAAAGCCTTGAAACCGGGATTGCTGCAGCTGCTAACGATTTTAATGAGATTTCGGTGTCGGATTCTACGCATAACTTCACATTCAGTATCAAAACTTATAAGTGCTCTATCTTCCTGCAAATTGAATACCTTAACTGCAACACTCACACCATTTGCAAGTGTTGCTTTGTACACATTGCCAAAACTCCCTGAACCAAGCAAGTTGCTTTCACCGAATCCGTTTGTTGCTCGCTGAAGCTCATGGTATGAAATTCTACTCAGTGTTTCTAGATGCAACGAATTGTTCTCCTCTGGCAGACTCTTGTTCCTCTTATGGCATCTTACGACGATGATAACTAGAGCTAGAACCACCATTGTTGTCGCAATTGCTGGTAAAATATATCTCAACACAATCTTAGTGGCTTTGGATTTATGTGTGGAACTAGTCTTGCATGGTGGTACTTGCAGTCGCGATGAACCACAGAGTGCATAATTTTGCTTAAAGGAATCAGCAGTGAAGTTAACAAAAGGACCTCCACTCGGAATTTCTCCTTCTAATCTATTGGAAGACACATTAAAATTGACAAGACGAGAAAGCTTTTCCAAGGACTTGGGAATTTCTGCAGAAATATTGTTACCTGAGAGATCCAAACTTTGTAAGCTTATTAGGCTACCAAATGATTGAGGAATGGGGCCTTGGAATGCATTTCTTGCTAAGGCAAGCCAATCGAGATTCTTGAGATTCCCTATGCTGCTCGGCATATAACCCGATAGCTGATTCCCTGTTAAGTTTAATCCTCCCAAGGCCTCCAAATTTCCAATATCCAATGGAAGAAAGCCACTTAACGAATTCAATGAAAAGTCCACACCTAAGATGCATTTAAGGCTCCAGAATGTTGAAGGTATAGTGGAATTTAAGCTGTTGGATCTTAAGTTGAGATATCTTAGAGAAGTTAAATTAGCCAGGCAAGTGGGTATCTGGCCTTGAAGTGCGTTATTATTTAACAATAAGGTATTTAATCTCTCTAACTTACATAGATCAGTCGGGATGAATCCTTTTAACTTATTGGAATTGAGATCCAATCCTTGGAGTTTCTGCAGTTTTCCCCATATTGTTGGAATAGGGCCAGCTAATTCATTATCATATAGGCTCAAAACTAGCAAGTTGCTTAGGTTACCAAATCCCACAGGAATTCCACCACTAAGTTGAGAAGAACCTGCATAAAAGTTTTCAAGAGATGTAGAGAGATTTCCAATAGAATTGGGAATAACACCTTTTAATGGATTGGTCTCCAGGGCCAGAACCCTCAAGTATCTGCATTTTGTGAAAGAAGAGTAGAAAATCTGTCCCTGAGCCAAAGATCCTGTAGTCAAATGATTATCAGCTAAGCTGAGAATCTGAAGTTGTCTGCAATTACCAAATGTATTGGGAACAAGGCCAGAGAATAAATTAGACGATAGCTTCAGGATAGTAACTTCAGAAGCATTGCAGATGGAACCAGGGATTATTCCACTCAGATTATTCTTCCATAAGAAAAGATTTTCGAGATTTGGAAGGTAGGTGCTCGATGGAAGATGACCTGATAAATGATTTCCATAAAGTATAATGGCTACCATGTTTGAGTTATTAAAGATCATAGAGGGTATGAGACCAGTTAAGTGTTGTCACCCAAATCTAAAATCTTGAGATTGTGTAGGTTGCCGATTTCATTTGGTATTTCTCCTGCCACAAAAGTTAAAATCATTTGCCAGCTAAGTTTTGGCATGCATTCAAATGCTTTTTATGTAATAAAAAATTATTCAGGACGAAAGACAGATGCATTTAAAATTGAAATGGAATCGTATGCAAGAAGAAACTGCGGCAATAAGTCTAAAACATCTGAATTTAGAAGAATAGTTTGGTAGTACCTGTCAACTTATTTTCACCAAGGCCTAAATGGAGTTGCAGTATACAATTTCCGATATTGTTGGGGATTCTCCCTCTGATATTATTGCCGAGTAAACGAAGCTGTGCAAGTGATGGAAGACAAATGCACAAATCAGTAGAGACTTCCAGATAGACTGTTGGTGTCAAGACGTATCGATTTCAAAGAAGAAATGTTGACGATGGCAGATGGAAATTCACCTGTAAATTAACTTCCGATTATTATTTAAATCTTACTGGCTAGAAAGAATGATACAATCCACACCAATCAGCGGCTAATGCAATCCAGCTAACTGAGAAGATAAATTAAGGTTATTGAATAAGAACTATAAACTATGTATCTTCTAAATTGTTACCATGAGATAAAAAGAATACATTTATGTATTTATCCATTGTGACGATAAAAAATATTTTATTAGTAATATAAAGATTACAAGTATTGTAATGTTTTGACTCACTACTCAGAACCCTAATACACCCAATCTCTCACTCACTAGACTCACAAGAGTTTTATAATTTTAAACTCTTAAAATCACTCAAGCTCTCTCGTTATTATTCTCTCACCAAAATTGAATGCTGAAACAAATGGGGAGCTCTACCTTTTATAGCCAAAATTGGCTACTAAATTATTATTATTTTTCTTCACCGCCTTTGAATTTTTCTCCTTCTTCTATGTTCTTCTTTCTTCTTTTTCCTTCAAACATTACAGCTTCTAGATTGCGGCTCCTTCTTCTCCCTTCTTCTTTTGTTTTCTTTGATTCAAAGATTACAGCAACAACAACATTCTTCTTCAAAATAAGGGGCAGAAGGGGGGGAATTGCGTGGGATATACCCCATTTCCTTCAAAATATTCAATATATACCTAAAATTATAACACTCTTAAATTTTACATATATATACTCTAAAAAACTAGAGAAAGTACAAAAATAACCATAACTAAATCCTCATAAAATTAAACTCAACTTTTCGAAGTCGAGTAAATAGTCGAGAATACTCGACTTCAACCAAACCATATATAATTAGTAATTCAGTATAAATTCTTAACTTTTCTATGTTAGTCGGGTAAATAGTCGAGAATACTCGACTTCAATTGAAATAAAAAATTATCTAAAAAATTCTCAACTTTTTTCAAGTAAGTCGAGTAAAGAGTCGAGAATACTCGACTTTAATTTAATCGCGTTCTATATTCATTCAACTAGATTTCTCAACTTTTCATTGAAGTTCGGTAATTAGTTGAGAATACTCGACTTAAATTGAAATGAAAATTTTCCTTTTAATTAAGTCGGGTAAAAAGTCGAGTATACTCGACTTTTGATTGTGTTATTAGGTAGAAGTCATTAGAGAGTAAAAAAGCGTAAATAGATAGTTCTTTTAAGGTTATTTTTGACTTTTTACACTTTCATAAGGTACATATATGTAATGGGGTATAAATTTGGTATTTAAGGACAAATGGGGTATATTTAAATAAATAACCCGGCAGAAGGTGGTGCTTGGCTGTCATTTTTTCATATTTCTCCCACTTGGAGATTTGATTGAGGATCAATCAATCTCTACACCATCTTTTCTGCTTCACCATTGTCATGTTGCTTACATCTTTGTTAGGCCACAAGAGAATCTACTCCAGATAAACTTGTCAGCATTGATCGGTTTGGTCAAAACATCTGCTAAGTTCTTCATGGTATGAATTTTCTACAAATCCACACTTCCATCTTCCACTACTTCTCAAACGAAGTGATACTGTACCCCTATGTGCTTTGTCATAGAATGAAAGACTGGATTCCTTGCAATATGCAAGGCACTCTGACTGTCACAAAACACAGAAATTTTCTCTTATCTGTGCCCGAGCTCTTCTAATAACCTTTATATCCAAATAGCTTCCTTGCAAGCTTATGTAGCCGCCACGTATTCTGCTTCTATTGTAGATAAAGCCACAACGGTTTACAGTTTTGAAACCCAGCTTACAGCTTCTCCCACAAGTGTAAACACATAGCCAGTGGTGGATCTCCTTTTATCAAGGTCTCCTACAAAATTTGAATCTACATAGCTTCTGACAGTAAACTTTGATCCTCCATAACATAATGCAACATCTGAAGTTCCTCTAATATATCTCAGAATCCTCTCCACAGCTATCCAATGCTCTCCACCAGGAATCGCTATGTATCAATTGACTGCTCCTATTGCTTGTGAAATGTTTGGTCTCGTACAAATCATAGCGAACATCAAACTTTCCACTGCTGATGCTTACGGTACTCAAGACATCTCCTTACTCTCTGCTTCATTGCCTGAACACATACTTGAGGATAATTTGAAATTAACAGGAAGTGTGATAAAAATTGACTTACAATCTTGCACGTTGAAGAGCCGCAAGATTTTCTTCAAGTAGTTCTTCTAAGAAAGTGAAATCTTCCTGTTATTTCTATCTCGGTGAATTTGTATCCCTATAGTCTTGTTCGCTGGTCCCAAGTCCTTCATTTCAAATTCCCTAGCTAATTGTGCCTTCAATTCTTAGACTTGATCTTTGTTAGGGTCTCCTACCAATATGTCATCCACATACAACAACAAAATGATAAAATTATTATCTTCAAACCTCTTGTAATATGCAGAATGGTCTAAACTGAGTCTGTTATATCCAAGACTCATGACGAAGGAATCAAATCTCTTATACCAACACCTTGACGCCTGTTTAAGACCGTATGGAGATTTGTTCAACCTGCAAACAAAGTTCTCCTTATCTGTTTCAGCTAGGGGTGGGCAAAATCGGGTTCGGATCGGGTTCGGATTAATCCGATCGGATTTCGGGTTAATCGGATTAGTTAAAAATCAATCCGAATGAAACCCGATTAGATTGACCGATCCGATCCGAACTAAATTCGGATCGGATCGGATCAGGTCAACGATTTGGGTTTCATTCGGGTATGATCGAGTTTGGATGTAATCAATTTTGAAAGCTTTAAAATTGTGTTCGGGTCACAAAATCACAAAGGGCACACGGGCAAAGCCAAAAACGCGGGTCGGGTTGGAGCTTGAGCCTTGGAGCAGCAGATCGGCGGCCGCCTTGGAGCAGCAGATCGGCGGCCACGGCAGTAGATCGGCGACCACTGCAGCAGATCGCGGGTTTTCAGCAGCAGATGGGCACACATGCAGCGGAAGATCGCGACGAAGGGACGCGCAGCGGATGATCGCGATGGAGGGACGCGCAATGGCTGCATCGCGCGGCGGTCGGGAGGCAACAATGCATCCGTGGACTGGAGAGGGTTGTGTATGTGAGTCTTGTGGCTGTAGGTTGTGTGTGTGATGCTGTGAGGGTTGCAGGCTTGCAGGCTTGTAGAGGGATTGTTGTGATTTGTCTGTAATTTGTATGTTGCAATTTGTGAATCTGTTTGTGGCTGTGAAATTGTGATTGTGAGAGTGCCCGTGTGGTCAGTGGTGTACTGGTGTGTACGTGTGTTTAGGTTAGGTTTGTTTTTGTTTTTTTTTTTTTGTAACCCGATCGGGTTTTCGGATCGGATCGACTTTACCCGATCCGATCAAAACCCGATCGGGTTTCTAAAATTTCATCCGATCGGATTTCATAAGCAACCCGATCCGATCCGAACCCGAAATTTTTCGGATCGGATCGGGTCGGGTATTTTACCCACCCCTAGTTTCAGCAAAACCTTACAACTTCAGAAACTGCATGAAGTAACGACTCTTTAACCCAACGCTTCAAGCTCATTTCTCCCATAAACATTTCATCTGTGAGCTTCTTTCTAGGATCGTTTCCACCACTAAAATAACAAAAAAAAACAAAACTGTAGACATTTCCAGTGTACCATCTATTCCTTCTGATCCATAGTTTGTGTTTATAAAACTTATATTATCAGAAAAAATCTCTCTCTCTCTCTCTCTCTCTCTCTCTCTCTCTCTTCCCATCTATCTATCTATCTATCTATCTATCTATCTATCTATCTATCCCTATACCTAAATTTATGTGTATAGTCCTTCTCTACAGAGGACTAAGTGGAATTTAACCTGATGGATCTTAAGTTGAGACTTATTAGAGGTGTTAAACTAGCCAAGCAAGTGGGTATCTGGCCTTCAAGTGCATTACCACGTAACAGTAAACCAAATAAGCTCTCTAAATTGCATGTCTGTCGGGATGAGTCGTTGTAACTAATTGGGAGAAAGATCCAATCCTCGGATGCTCTGTAATTTTCCCACTATCTGGGAATAGTTCCAGCTAATTCCTTATTGCCTAGGCTTAAAACTAGCATGTTGCTGAGTTTACCAAATCCCACAGGAATTCCACCACTAAGTTGACAAGAACTTGCATAAAAGTTCTCAAGAGATGTAGAGAGATTTCCGATAGAATTGGGAAAAACACCTTTTTAATGGATTGGTATCCATGGCCAGAGCCCTCAAGTACCTGCAATCTGTCAAAGAAGAGTAGAAAGTAGGAACTCTGTCCTTGAGCCGAAGATCCAGTAGTAAGTGATTAAGCTGAGAATCTGAAGTTGTCTGCAATTACCAGATGTATTGGGGAAAAGGCAAGAGAATAAATTCTTCGATAGTTCTAGGATAGTAACCTCAGAAGCATTGCAAATGGAATCAGGGACTATTCCACACAGATTATACTGCCATAAGAAAAGATTTTCGAGATTTGGAAGGTAGATGCTCGATCGAAGATGACCTGATAAATGATTTTCATAAAGTATAATCGCCTGTATGTTTGAGCTGTTAAAGATCACAGAAGGTAGGAGACCAGCTAAGTTGTTGCCACGAGACCAGTTAAGTTGTTGCCATCCATGTCCAAATCCGTAGGAAGACTTCCAGATAGGCTGTTGTTGGCAAGATAAATCAATTTCGAAGAAGAAATGTTGAAGATTGTAGATGGAACTTCACCTGCATGCAAATTGGAAACTATTGTCCAATTTAATTTACAATAATAAATAGCAAGAAGAACAGAAAAATGAATAAAGAAATACAAATATTTGATTAGAGAAGACTGGCCCAGGCCCATTCGAGGGTGCAATTAATTTTTTTAATAATAATAATTATCTTAATTTAAGTGTTTTTTTTTAAAAACTTATAGCTTAATTAAAATTTTATTTAATAAAATTATCCGAGCGTGGTCTGAGCTCGCCCTAGCCCGGTCAAGTTGGAAGGCATTTTACAAGGTTTGGATTTAATATCAATTATATGAGCTTGGACCTGAGCTTGAGACAGCTCGCAAATTATCAACCCTATTTGACACTGCTTTATTTAACCTCACTGATTCATAACTTTTTAACGATGTGAATTCACGATTTATTGTCGTTTGGCACTGCTTCATTAATCTCTTAAATGCAGGTTAAATTGGATTATTTAACTGTTTATAGCTTATTCTTTACTATGTTACTAAGAGAGAATTTTAAATGTGAGAATTTTCTGGAACTGTCCTCTTGGTATTGTGAGGAACAACGACGAGTCAATGGCCTATTATTATGGGTAAAGGGATTAATAAAATAACGGCAATATTCTAAAGAGGAATGATAAATGATATCTTAAATTACATATTAAAATTTTATTTTGTGGCATATGATATGTCAATAACGACATTATGTGAATAAATTTCTTTAGTTATTTATTGGAGTAGCATCCTCCCATTTGCATGGTCACTTTCGAGCTGTACTCATCGCTCTTAGTGCGGGCAAATTTCTGATTGCTAACTATCATATTCAATGCTCCACTGATGATACATGTAATTGCTAACTATCATTTCTGATTGCTTACAGCAGAGAATTTGTGGAAGAGAAAAATTTTACAAACCCCCTGGTGTCAGAGATGCAGGAGTTATAGAGAGACTATCTTCCACACGTTGTTTGATTGTAAAGCCTCGCGGAAAATTTGGAAGCTCACAACTTTTGAAAAGGAAGTGAAAGCTCTGAAGTGTAATAATGTTTTCAGCATGTTGTTGGCGTTGGCTGATCGAAGAAGCAAGAATGAAATGGAGCAAATAGTTGCTTTGTGTTGGAGTATATGGCACTCAAGAAATCTTTGTATTTTCAAGAGCAAAAAGGAAGATTCCCAACTAGCAATAGCTGGAGCTGAAGCAATTGTTCAGTCCTATAAAAGAATCCAAATGCCACAGTTGCAAGCAATTTCGGATCAAAATTTGGCATCCGATAAGCATTGGAAGTGCCCCCCTGCAGGCTGGTTCAAGGTAAATGTTGATGCAGCTATAAAGATGGACCAACAGAGAGTAGGGCTGGACATTGTAATTAGAAATTCAAAAGGCAAACTCTCAGTAGCAGCCATAAAGCCAACAAAATGGCTTGATAAAGTTGATTATGCAGAAGCTGAAGCCGCCAAATTCGGGCTGGAGGTAGCTACAAGTGCAGGATGTCTACCCCTGATAGTTGAGACTGATTCAAAGGAAGTTGCAGATCTAGTTTCAAATAGAAAAAGTACAAAGGCTGAGATTTTTTGGATTGTGTCTGAAGTTCAAGATACAATGAGGAGCTTAAATCATGTCAAGATACAACACACACCAAGAACCTGTAATGGTTTTGCTCACACACTTGCTAAGTTAGCTTTAGACTGCACTGATGTTGTAATTTGGGAGGACAATATACCAGCCCATCTTTTGTATCTATTCGCAGAGTTGCATGATTGAAAGTAATACTTTCATTTCGAAAAAAAAAAAAAATGCTCCACTTTTCTTCTATTCTTATTTATTGGGCAAATTTCTGGAAAAAAAACACTATTACGATTACATCTTTTTAACAAACTATTAGCTGATGTTCGGCACAGATACAACAACGAATGACGAGCAATGTAATACCAAATTTCTTTGGAAATCTGAATCACACAAGCTAGCAATGAATATTTAATTCAATTATACAGTAGTTTAAATAGATTAGAGCAAAATGAGTTGATAACATCGTCGAGAGAATAATATTAAGAGGTATATATTAATCATCGTTGAAAAAACTATCCAAATGCAAAAAAGATGCAAAAAGGAAGGGAAACAAAAAAAAAAAGCATACTAAATTCAAAATTTAATCCACAAATCAATACATGTTTCAACTAACACCTCTAAAATATCTTTTTATTGCAGTTTTATCAAATCTTATGATTAAAATTTGATAATATTAATACTCAATAAACGTTTTATTAAAAATTTTGGAATAAATTTTCACGTGAGTTGGATTATAGGTAATCCCTTAATCATTTACCATTTTGATCATTGGGACAAAAGCATTTCTAATTAAACCAAATGTTAAACACAATTTCTTTCTCTTCTTCCTTTTTTTTGGCCGTAAAACTCACCTATTGTACACCCTCTTTGAATATTTAAACATAAATAACAAACAAATAATGTTATCGTAAAAAGTTTGGTACTATTCTTTTCATTATGCGATACAAAAAACTAATCTGAAGACACAAGAATACACTGTGTATTCAAAACTGAAATAAGTTGTTTTGAGCTCAGAGTCGGTAGTTTTACTTTTAACCCACAATTCAGAAGCCACAGAAAGATAAGAGGAAAAAGAATAACCGCAAAAACGAAGGGGCATGGCCCGTATGGGGTTACGCACGGACTGGGGAAAGCAATAGAGATTAAAAAGAAATTAATAATAGACAAACTCCTATTATTATTAGATGACAATTTTCAACTAAGGAGCAGAAAGATCAGACAAGAGATTAAAAAAAAAAAAAAAAAAAAAAAGCAAATTTTTAGGCAAGCCTGAGGAAGAAGAACAGGAAAATATTGCTATGGGGTTTGAACAATACCAATAACTGATTGAATATATTTTATAAGTAATGGTTTTAACAAGGTTGTTTTTATCACAGAGGAGGTGTTATAAGAAATTTATGTTGTTTAGACATGTCATTGGGAACGGATGAAGAAAAAGAGTTTTACGAGTTTTAAAAAGAGTCACTAACGATAATTGATTGATTTAGGTCCGCAGTTAAATTTACACTAGATATCAGTCATTATTGTTGGAAATGTCTATCCAAATGCGATTACGAAAACTAGAACGCTTGATCATGAGAAAAGTTGCAATCCATAGGTGTTTGCAACACAAAACAAAATCCAAAAAGGTAACGCATGGTTAAATCCATACTATTTTTTTTTATTTTTAAGATCCTCGGTACGGCCCAACCGCGGCGCACCTTGCCCCTGCATCACAACCTCGTGATTAGAACCTCAATAACCGGATAAGACAAGCTCTCCAACAAAATGACTTCCCTCGCTGACTGAACCGAGGAAAGAACTCACTGCCCACTGCATGACTTCATCATTAATTTTGAACACTTTGAGTTATCCATACTATTCCTACTTACGTAATAGTACAAGCTCCGGATCAATGGTTGGGAAGGGAAGGGCGTTTCTCCCTAGCAGCATGGTTAAACGCATAATCATGCATCGTAGAATTCCTTAATATTATTTCAGGTCCTCCTATGTTGCAACAGTTGCAATGTATCACACTTTTTGTCCACATGCGCAATGGCCGTAGGATCTGGAGCGCTTCCATCCAATGGTTTAGTTTAGTCAGTTGTAAAAAAATGGGTGTATACTGTATAGGCAACCATTGAAGCGGGTTATTCACTAAAGTAATGGCTATTGTGGAGCCTTCGTTTGAAATAGTTGAAACCCAAAAGAAGAAAAGGAACGATTTACTCACGACAAAAGATAAATAAAGGGTTGTCACCTAAACAAGATGATCGCACATTCTTGGGGGGAAATATTTGGAGGATTCACCAAAGATGGTACCTGGGTTGTTAGCAGAATGATTTGGGTGGCTAGACGCAAAGAAAGCAGAGGGTGTAGGTGACTTAATTAGACAAATAATTAGGATACGTCGAACAGAGGAGAAGACGATCGCAAATTTGTTGGAACAGTTGATTTCGGTGATTTGTTTAAGAACACGAGCTGTCGTGGGAACGAATCGGATGGCGCTTTTGTAAATGTAGCAGCGAACTGCAACCCACTATTTGAGTTGCTGAAATTATAGGAATTCCCTTTAGGCGAAAGTAGCGGGAATAGCGCATCTGTTTGATTTACTATGTGCAGTACAAACCGGATGAAGAAGGGAATTCGTGGAAAAAAATAATGGTTGCTTATGGTTGAAAGAGTTGCTATTCGTAATTTGATGAAACTAAAGATGATTATGTTTACTGATAAGAGGGCGATGAGGTGATATAGGCAACAAATTGTCAATATTTAATTACATTGCCAGCAGCAGTAGATTGAAGGAGGAAGAGGCGAGATATTTCTTGGAGAAGGAAATGTACAAGTTTACTGAAAACTAAATGCATGCTACTTCTTCAATTTCTTCTCCAATTTCTGTCCAGCACTTGTTATAAAGAAATTAGACAATCCCCAGAAAGCATTCTCCTCTTCTCTAATTCTTTCATAAAAAACATAACCGACAATCCTAACCTAATTACTAGAGTTTTAAATAAAATTTATAATTTCTTATCAGTGGTTACTTGGTGTGTCCAATCGAACAACTAATGAATAGATGAAACAAACTTCTTTATATCCTTTTTTCGAATAATTATATTTGCCAAATTCCTAGTGTTTTAATTCCGCCTAATGTTGGCCGCAGTTAGTTGCCACACCAATATAATCATCTTCAATTTCTCTCGGTGATTTCAAATTTACATCAATCTCATACGACCGCACTTCAATTGGAAATTAATTTCATAATTTGATTTTATTGTTTGAAAATGATTTTAGAAATTTTTGAATTTTCAGTGTGAATTTGATTATCTACTCTCAACACTGATTCAATCCCCTATTTTTTTTTTTTATACCAATTTTAGGTTATTTAATTTTTTATTAAATTTACCCACAGTCTCAGTTTCCAACCGACTACTTTACTTATATGGGGGCTCATGTGAATCGTTGGATGAAAGCGTGCCAGATCCTACGGCTATCACGAATGTCAACAAAAAGCGTAGTACGTTGTCACTGTTGCAACATAGGCATGTCCCTTTCTTTAATAAATTCATAACTTTTATTCTTTTTTCAAAAAATAGATACAACCAAATTCAAAAAACTTGTAAATTTTTTCTCATCCTTTATCCTCAACCCTTTATAAAAATGACGTCGATTTCATCATGTAACACAAGTAAGAGACTATGCCAAAGTATTCAGGATATTTCCAGTTTGAATACAATAATTTGTAACGTGGAACTTTTAACTACCAAAGTCCATGAATTTCTGCACAACAGTCCTGGCAATTACATAAGTTGACGCCAGAAG
Organism: Citropsis articulata; assembly: GCA_030449925.1. Taxonomy (NCBI): domain Eukaryota; kingdom Viridiplantae; phylum Streptophyta; class Magnoliopsida; order Sapindales; family Rutaceae; genus Citropsis; species Citropsis articulata. The sequence continues at coordinate 911,480 of JASUUH010000085.1, read as the reverse complement.
TTTGGCACAGTTACAACATTGAATCTAAAGTTTCACTGTAAATCTGGCTCAACCAACAAACTAGCAATGATGTTTACTCCAATATACAATAGTTTAAATGGATATGATTGATTTTAAGCATTATTTGATAAGATCTAGTTATGAGTATTGAGAGAATGTGATTAGTATAAATATTAGTGAATAAATATTTTACCAATCTATACCCAATTCTCTTGAAAGAAAGAGTTTGTCAATGTACAAAATGACTGGCGCTGAGGCAGTAATGTAATCCTGCATTTGAATCCTCGCAGAGGTCTCTGAAAGAAAACAAGAAGAAAAATATAGCATCAACAAATTTATGAGTAATTAAAACTCTCACCCAGCTTCCTTTTCTTTTAACTCCAAAAAAAAAATCTTGCAAGAAGGCAGCAATTAGGAGTCATTTTAGTAAAGCTAAGTTAGCCATTGCCCAAGTTGGGGACCATCGCAGACAAACAAAGCAATTATATTTTGAAACATCACCATAACAGGCCAATCCAACCTTCAAAGTTGATGTGTTTAATGCTAACCCGCCTCAGCATTGAAGGTACCAAGTATGAAATACGTCACCTAACAGTTCAATAACCATAGTAAACACACCCATGATTCGTTCTCGCTTTAGGTTCTTCGGCCTCATGGCTCTCAGTTTCTCACTCATCAGAATATCCTATAAATAACATAATAGTCCTTGCATAAATACCTATATACAAATGGTAACTGCAGACCCAAGATCATATACCTCGGGCCAGCAAACTATGAAATATTCCAACCAGAAAATTATAAATATTTGGCCAATAATTGGATTTAATTCAAGATGCCATGACGATCAAACTTTTTACTTTATTAGTTATCCTAGTACTCAATCACTCGTAACTGAGATAAGAGAAAAACAGCAATTTTCTAAAAACTTGCAAGAGAATTTTTAATGATAAGAAAAACAAATAATTTTTAAAGATAAGAGAGTGCAGTTAAGAAGAACTAAAAATCCATCATAACAACACTACCAACAAAACAGAAAAAGATTTCAAAATAGAAAATGCGCAAAATAGCATCGCAGTTTGTGTCCACAAAGAAGAAAAAATAAGCCTCATTGAAATCATTGAAGAGTGCTGCAGTGCTGCCAAAAAAGATGCTAAAAACCACACTCTATTGTGAAAAAAATGGAAAAATACATTTCTGCTACCATCTCAAAAGATTAGTTTATTCTTTTCTAGCCAAATAATCCAAAGGTTGCAAATTAACAATTTAAAACCCTAACGAATTTACTTATTAGTGGTAACACCACAAAGTTGAAGGAATAATTCATTTCACATGTTTTCGCCATAGAACTTACAATGAGTAAGAGTATAGAAAAAAAGAATTGTACAGAAGTAAAGCTATAAAGGACAGAAACAGTGATAAACAAGCAAATGTAAATTAGAGAATGAGTTTCGACTTCTATAAAATTTTTATTTAATAACCAAATTTTGGTTTTAAGGGGATGCTTATTTTAGAAGAGATAGGAGTTTGTATACTTTTGAGAGACTAACTCTATCTATTTCCATTTTCCCTCCGGAAGAAGATGTGAAAATTGTTTAATATATAATTATTCAACAAGAAAGGAAAATTAAAGCAAAAAGTAAAGGTCAGGATCATGTTAGATAGCAGAAACAAAAGTAAGTCATAGGATAGCTCTCACCATCTTCATTAAGCTTTCTAAGTAATTGTGCCCTTGTGGGAAGGGCATACATCCCTGCAGCAACAGCTTTTCTAATAGCCCATCCATGATGGGGAGCAAATACTTGTGCGTAAGCCTTGGATGCTGGATCCTTTAAGGAATTTCCCCTGCCATAAGAAAATTTTAGAGAAAATAAAAAATTAAAAGGTATTAATTATTCTGCAATCTTAACCACCTATTACCACTATCACATCAAATTACAATATGCTTGAACTTTAGGTCCTACAGAGATATTAGACATCTAAATCTTGATACTTTATTAAGAATTTATTTGGTTATTAAACAACCAATATGATAAAAGATTTTAAAGGTTAATAACATATAGGAAACTACATCAAATATTCAACTCCTCCATATTATTTCAGTTACAGTATAAATGAGATTACAGATGACAAACAAGACACGTCAAGCACAGCACTAAGTTCCAATAAAAGGAAATGCAATCAGATCTGTCATAGCCATCTCCTAAAATACATTCAAGTTGACATCGAAAGTTAATTCAGTTCAGTCAGAAGTACCTTTTGAATGGTTTTGTCTGGATGAACTCAAAAAATATTTGTTTCTGGCAAATGAAACAAGGGAATAGTCTCAACCTTTCCAAGATGTTTAATCCTAAGCTCCTTTCCTAGATGCTCAGACTTCATATACTCCGTCCGTACTAAATTAAGATAATTATGCAACTCGAAGACACGACTTAGTAGATCCAAGCCTTGCTTGTTTATTGTGTCAACTGCTACAAATGAGGTTACTTAGATCACAACTCCAAATTGAGTTTGATAATTGATGAATTGAATTGTAATGACTTCACTGAGTTTCCATTTTTCATAACAACTCAAGTGAATATATACCTCTGCCTAAATGAAACATAGACTAAAACCTAGGTAATCACAGCCTGGAAAAATTTAAGTGGACTAAATTAAAACAGAAAAACTAACAAAACAATTACATGCTGATATACATACTCTGTAGCCAGAATTTGCTCGAAAAGAACCCGAACCATGTCAAGCCCACGCTTCACTCTCAAAAGGTTTCTAGTGTGACTACCGGCTTTTCTAACACAGTTTCCTTCTATATCGCGATCAATCACACTTTGCAAGGTCAAAATAGACTTTGATGCATCTGCAAGATCGTCAACCTGTTAACATTGGTTACTCATCAATCAGAACACTCAGAAGAAAGTAACTAAATAAATAGAATCACTAAATCGTGATCTATCATTGACATATACACATTCATATCACAATAACTGAAATGTCAATTGCCAAAACTGCACTTGTTTGTGTTTGCTCATTCATTCATTTTTTATTTAATTGTTTTTATTTTCCTTTTCACAATCAATGCCAGTAATTTCATAGAAGTTGAATTAGTTGACTCTTGTCGCTCTTCAATTAGCTCCCGATAAAATAAAATTAAGTCCTTAAAAGTGAAAAAGGAAAATAATTAATTTAAATAGCTTCGGTAGACAAGGAAGATCACAAAACTTATGTCAACTCCAAAAGATCAAGTTCCAAATATGAAGAAGAAAATCAGTTTCAATATGTTTATTAAGCCAAGAAGAAGAAGAATAATCTTTAATTAAAAAAATTAGGGATTAATTACCTTGGCGACGTAATCCATCTCAGCGAATTTGAAGGCAATGCCTAAGCAACCAAAGAGAGGCGAGACATGAGAGCACGCGCGAGAAAACGACGCCAGCTCCACATTAGCGGCTTGCGAATTCACGGTTGCCGCCAGTTCTTTGAACGACTCTGAGATTTTTGTTAGTGGTTTAGCGTTGTCCGTTCCTGCCATTGTTGGATAATGATCTGTTCGTCTCTTTTGGTTTGCTTCCTCTTCTTTCAGACTTCACACGTTGATTCAATTGATATTAATTTCGGTGCCGGGAATGATCTTTGCTTCTCATTGACGCAGAATAAGCTTTTCTTTTACCTAATTTCAATTCTGTCCCCCAATTTTCTCAGTATATTATAATTTGACACTCTAATAAATACGCATATTTCTTTTTCTTTTATATCTTGAAGTTGTGACCAATTCTTAAAAACAACCCAAAATACGAGAGGACAAAAAGAGAAAATTATATATTTAGGGCCTGTTTGGTATGGCTTATTTAAAAGGTATAAGTACTTATTTAATTTCATAAGTACTTTTTAAAATTTTTTACAGTGTTTAGTTATTTTTTGAGTAGAAGTTTTTTAGTTTAAATAAAATTTAATTCATCTCTTGTAATAAAATTTGAGAACTTTTGGGAGTAGAGTTAAACTTTCAAAAAATATATAATATTAAAAATATCCTTAATATATTTCATTAATTACATAATATCCTTTGTATAAAACATACCCAAAAAAATTATCATTATATAAACATATCATTGGCCATTCTTCACTTTATCTCTTTTTTTTTTTTAAATAACTAGCACTTTAATTTTGCAATTCCTACACATATATACCCAACACTTGAGAGAGTATATATTAATGATGCAATTTAATTTGGATAGTATTATTTATTTGGGAGAATATATCAATGATGCAATTTTTTATTTTGAAAATTAAAGAAGTGATTGAATTAATTTTTTCTTATTAATTGATAAACTTGGATCGTTTTGTTACGTGTTATATAATTATGAATACATATCCTTTTTGGTAATTTAATTCTGTAAAAGCACTTTTAGTTTCTGTGACCAAACAATTTAATGGTTCAAAAGTGCTTTTTTAATTAACAACCAAACACTCAATGATTTTTTGTCCAAAAGTTCTATTGGTATAAACTCTATTAATATAAGCTCTACTGCTATAAGCTCTATTTAATAAGCTGTACCAAACAGAGCCTTACTCCAACTCGACAAAGAAATTCTAGAATATATGTATGTATTAAATTTTAGAAATTTTAGAATACATATTATTAGTGGCAAAGCTAGCATCATTTTTTCAGGTGGGCTAATTTTTTTTTAAAAAAATAAAATTTACTTCTCAAAAAATTTATTTTATATAAACGAAATTAAACACACAACATAAGTAAAAAATTAACCATAAAACTATAAAAATATAATGTAAATAAGAAAAATATTATCAAATATTATATTTGTTTTTATTTTTTTATAAATATTAATAAAGTAAATTTATAAATTATTATAAATTATTTTTTTCAAAAGACTAACCCGGTTGCATCTCGAGTTAGCCTACCTTTAGCTTCACCTCAACATATTATGGTATATATATTTTTATTAAAAAAATTATCATATAAGTAATTGTTATATTAAATTTAAATACACATATTATATATATATTAATTAATCATATTACCTCTGATATATTTTAAAATTTCTCTAACATTAATGCTTCAGTGAGTAGTAACTAGCAAAGTGGCTAAGCAGGGTTGGGTACCATTATTCGCAAGCAGGATGAAGAAACGATGCTTACAGTAATTAAATATTTATTTATTTGATTGATGTTGATATTATTGAACCAGAAGCCGTCCATTTTGTATTATTTATTATTTGTAATTACTAATCGAATTTGATTCAGCAAACATGGTTAAACTATTATGATATCATAGCTGTAGTACTCAAATTGAAATATATTGAGTAATAGTTGTATTTGTTCAATTATTTGTTTATATTACAATGTTTAATTAATAACTATTCAGCAAACATTTAACTTTTTCCTTTATATATATATATATATATATATGTATGTACGTACGTATGTATATATATGTATGTATTATATTGGGTTATGAACTATATATTAATATACTAATAAAAAGTTTTAGAGTATAAATAATACTTTTATTCAACCAACTTTTTGATGTAAAGTTGAAAAAAAAAAGCTTTAAATTACATTATATTGCAGAAAGAACTCGGAGGAACCGGAATGAATGAATGATTTTTTGGCCTTTTCTACTTTTTTTTTATTTTTATTATTATCATAATTATTATTTTTTTTTATTTCATGAGATTATTATTTAGATTACAAGTCATATTACATGAGACTATAATTGATATTTATAAATCAAATTATGACTGAAACCAACTATAACATTAATACTAATGGAGTTCTGCCTAAATTTTTGACCCTCATTAATTTTCGAGAAATGTCTATTTTACTTATTCATAAATAATAAAAAAAACTACCTTCACTCAATATAATAAAAAAAAAATTACTCTCGTAATATATTTATACGGGATTCGAACTGCTACCCAATGGCCGAGTGGCTTCCATTATTATTATTATTAATTATTGTACGTGCTTTTATCATCATTTTCATGGGCTGTAGTCTCTAGCAGTGCAGCTACTAAATTGTTTGTCTGCTTGCGGGTACATTCGACCGACATTTTGCCACTTTCCAATGATGAACCACTTAATCTTTTTTTATTTTTATTTTTTAATTGCGAAAGAGCCATGGAGCCAATGCATACGGACTCAACAATATTAAAGGCATCAATCCAGCGATCCACCATTGAATTACAAGCTCAGTAACAATTAGAAATATTTTTTTACTTACTTCTGACTCGTTCAATCCCAGTTTCCAGTGTCTATTTTTATTGTAAATCTATCACAATAAAAATTACTCGAAAAATTGTGCTAAAACTTTTTTCTCATGTATGGAATAAACTCATCAATATCGTAATCAACCTTGAGGTTTCAAACTCATTTGTGACAATATTTAAAAATTTAGATCTTTAAAACAGAGAGTTTGAAGTTTAATCTTGACTACAGTCGCCGTCGCCCCTAAAGAATTGGTTAAATAGTTTAAGTCTTAACTTTTGTCCACTTGCTTCCTTTTAAATAATAATAATTACATAAAAATTAATGGATAATCATCAACCACAAATAATAGTTCGTTAGTACTGACACTTATAAAAAAGAGGAAGCTTTTAGAGGTAGCTATGTTGCTCTCATTCTCGATTATGGTAACATCTGCAAGAGTAACGCTATGTATTCGAAATTTTTATTTAAAAAAAAATTAAATGACGTAATATTTATCAATTAATTAGTGAAATTATTTAAAATAAAATTTAGGATAAAAAACTTAAAGTGTCTATTATTATTTTGAGTATGATACATGTATTTATATTTAAGTCTTTTTGAGCTCGTTAGAGGTATTCTTAATATAAAATATACCTGAATTTAATAATTATTGAGTGTGTTTGGAATTAAAATTGAAATATATGTTAATATGATTTTTTATTTATATAATAAAAAATTTATTATATATTTAATAATTTTATTAAAATTATTATTAAAAATTTATATTTATTATATATTATTAATTAATATTTTTTACACATATGCACCGCAATCCCAAACAGAATTATTGTTCATCTACTGTCAATTAGAGTGAAATAATCAATCTTAGACCAAACAGTTTATGACTGAAAATACAGCCATTTATAAATCATAAAATAAAAGGATAAGACTAGCTAGAAATACGATCTATTTGATTTATTCAAAGATAATTGTTCTCATTCAGTATTAATATACATAAGAGACAAAGATTTCAAAGTCGAAATTGAAATACAATCACTAGCTGCATAAAATGGCGAGAAAATTAGGGCACTAATTGATGCATTTAGCATGCACCGTGCGACCTAACAAGGACATGTAGAATTTCCTTGATGATGCGTTGGCCTTGCTCAGATACACAGTTCCTCAGCACGTCCAGTCTTTGGCATCGTCACTCATATAGACATAGTGGACATTCATCCCGATTGTAGTCGGCAGGAACAACAAATAAATCACAATCTTAGTTCTTCATGTTTTTCTTGCCGCGATCAACAGCAGCAGCAAAAAATGCAGGTGCTGGAAGGTTTCCATTGGCCCCAGAATCTTGAAGCCGCATTGTTACGAGAGACATTTTGCTTGGGAGCTAGAGGTGGCGGCGGTGTAGTACTTCTTGGCTTCCCGGTTCTTTCTAACGTGCCAATCCATGTGATCGCTATGCTTATCTCGAGACACAAACCTCATCCCACAGGTTCGGCATTGTCTTGAGAGATCAGAATACATTGCCCTTGCATCAGACTCATGTCGCAGTCGCACTTTAAGCTTGACACGGTCGATAAATCAAGTCCCATAGAAGAAGAATCCTCCTGATGATCACCATTCACCAGCAGGTGCTTGCGGTTGTTTCGGCGGCAAGAAAACGGCTAATTAGAGCAAAATTAGCTGAAGGAACATGCAGTTGTGCTTTTGTTCATCAGTTGGGGTGATCTTGCACAAAAAGCTATATTCATCTGTTTCTGATAATACGAGGCAGTACTGAAGAGCATTGAAATTGGAGTCATTAGAGACTGGAACTGGCCGTGACTCTGACTCTTAGGTGGTGTTTGGTTTTAAGAAAGGAGGGGAGAGGAGAGGAGAAAAAAGGAGAGGAGTGGAGAGGTGATGAGAGGAGAGGACTCTAAAAATTAATTTACCATTGTTTGGTTTACATTAAATTTGAAAAGAAAAGAAATTACATATTTTTTATTTGGACAAATATACCCATTATCTTTAATGTTAATATTGTTAACAAATAAAAAAATAATTAAACTATGAATTAATTTAATATAGAAAATAACTTGATAACAAAATAATTAATTTTATATTATATTTTTAATTAATTTTTTATTATTCTATAATCAAAATAAGTAACATTGCATAATTAGTTATATGTTTAATTTAGTTTATAAATATTTATAATTATTGAAAACAATAAATGTTAGGCCATTAAAATTACCTAGTTACATAGAAAAATTTATTTTTTTAAATAAAAATTATGCCACCGTTGACTTTTTGACCACCGGCGTTGACCACCGTTGACCAACATTGACCACCATCTTTCGTCGCGCTAAATACATAATAATGTTCAGAAATGGACGATCTACTCATTGGAAGTGTTAATTTTGCAGAAAATGCACTATATAGTTGGAAATATGAGAGTTAAAATTTTTCCAAAAATTTTCTTAAACATTTAAACAAGATTTGAGATAAATAACAATGTATTTTGTCATTTCTAACTTTATAGAGTTGTAGATCGGCTCATGAGGATTCCATTGATACCGGTTTTTATGGTGAAATGCATCTCCGGCGAAACTCCGGCGAGTATCCGGCGAAACTCCGGCGATAATCCGGCGATTCTCCTTAATACTTTTTTATTAAACTAAATAAATTATTTTATTAATTTAAGAAAATAAATATAAATTATCTACACTTTTTTATTTAAAATTAATTTTATTAGAGGATAATATTGGAATTTTGTATTCAAATAGATGAGGAATTTAAAATCCTTACCCATTAATAAGGAATATAAATTCTTCAATTTGATGGAAATTGAATTTTAATGGAAATTCAATTCCATTGAGTTTGGTCCAACCAAACATTGGAAAATGAAAAAGAAATTAAATTCTTTTCCTTTCCCCACTTCTCTACCCCCAATCAAACATGACCTTAACTCCTCGTCCGTTTGTGAGGTTAAGGATTATTAATAAACTGATCGTGGTTGCGTTTATGGAGATACATCATCACTGCGGAAGGGAATGAGCTAGATACATCATCATTATTAATAAAAGGCTAATGCTGCAGAACGCTAATGCAATGCCCTTGTATAGCAGATTATCCAATTGATCTTTGTCTGTAGGTAATGACAAAGAATTCCCGTATTTGCTAAGGATTTTATTATTGTACAAGTTCCCTGTAGCCAAAATCCTTCTCCTCCACGGTAACATGCATCTTGTAATTTTCTTTATCTCAAGAACACAAAAATCCTTCACCTTCTATCGCTATTAATATATTCTAATATCAGAAACAAATGAATTTTATTTTTTCAAGAAACCCTTTTTTTTAAATTTAAAATATAAAAAGATCCAAACAACACTTCTACTATCGAGTTAGAAAGTATTAATACTCGGTAAAACTCCGAGTTGACTCACCAGATATTTTAAAACAGTAATTCAAAACATTATTACATGGAGTTTTTGACCTTTTATTTTCCGCCATTTCAAAATGAAATTCCCTCGAAAATATTATTTTATTATTTTATCATTTCAAATTTTCAATCGTCATCTAGAAGACTTCCCCCTTTTTACCTCTCAAAAATACAAAAGCACACACCGTACTTGGCTACTTTTTCTTTTCACTCACTTCCTTCACCTCATCTTCCTCAACAACTCTCTTTATCTCTCCTACTTTAATTTGCTTCTTCTGTTGCCACGCAGCAAAAACTCACTTGCTTTTTGCTGCCAGTTTATAAAACCCTATCGGAAATATTTTCAGTTTCGGTTACGGTTTTTACCTCACTAGATCTAACTGAACCGCTCTATTTTGTCAGGTACTTACATTTTCTTTTTCGAAGTATTTTTTCCTCATTGTTTCTACTTTTTAGCTTGTTTTGGTGCTTGGATCAAAAACTGCTTTAATTTTGGCTAAGAACTGCATTTTGTCCCAGATCCAAGAATGCGCGTTGAAGGCTTGGGAGCTCTGGTTTCTTTCTGAATCTTCTACAAATTGTAAGTGATTTAGGTTCAAAGTTGTGTTCTTTGGTGGTTATGTGGAGGAAATTTGCTGCATTATTGTTTTTTGGTGATTGGGAAAAGTGATTTAGCGTGAAAAATTGATATGGAATTAATTAATTTTTAATGTAAATTGTTAAGAGTGAAAACGACACCTGAACTGAGGAAAAGTCGTTCATTCACGTGCAAATATTTAACGAAGCATCATCCTTTCAATGAAAGGAAAAACTGTTACCTACATTTTTTTTTCCAATTTTATTGATTATCATTTTCCTACAGTTTGATTAGGCCTTGTGCTGTTAATTTACTGCGACAAGTCCTGGAATGGAGAATCCAATAGTGCAAACAGATGAAGATCCTGTAGAGAAACAGTCCCCTGTAAGTTCTGTTGAGAGTGCAAAAAAGGTTACTAAGGTTGGGAAGCCTGGTGTTGCAGCAACGTTGAAGGTCTCAGTGGCAACTAGTTCCAGTATTAAGAAGAAAACAGACCCTAAAAGTGGATCTGCACGAAGTTCGAATCTGACCAAACCAACTGTAAGTGCCTCTTTGAAAACCACAAATTCAGCTCCTGTGACTAGGAGGAAAAGTACTGGAGGATTGCCTGAGAAGTCACCAGCTTCTACAACTAAACAAACAATCACGGCTGATTCAGCTGTGGGGAAGAAAACCAATACTGTGCTGTCAGAACCTGTTAGGCGGTCACTCCCTGAAATTAGAAGAAGTTCATTACCTTCAGTTGTTACTAAACCTACAAGCACCCGGGCAAGTGTTTCCGAGACTAGGAAGTCAGTTCCTATATCACCAGTGGGCCGCAGTTTGAGCAAATCCACAGCATCTGATGCTAAGACAGGTACTCTCAAGAAGGCTTCAACTAAGCCAGCGTTATTAGTTGCCTCTTCTTCTAGAAGGGTGTCTTCTATGTCATTGGACAGTAGTGGCAGCAATGTGAGTAGAAAGACAATTTCAAAGGTTTCTTCTCCATCAGTTAGGTCCCCTTCAGTTTCTAGTGGACTGCGGAATGGGTCTTTATCATCATCTCTGGATCGGAGTTCTAATTTGTCTGGACAGAGGAGAGCAGGGACACCACAAAGCAAGGATTCTCGGTTCATTGTTCTTCCACAAGTGGAGATCAAAGCTGGAGATGATGTGGTAAGCACTAAATTGGAAAATCTCTTTGGAAGATACTAAATGTAGTTTCTAGTGAAATGACCGCGAGACATAACTGTGTATTTTATATTGGAAAATTCTGTCTTGCAGCTATTCAGTTGATCTCATATTATTATCATTATCATCATCATTCTTATTTTGATCAGAGATGAGAAATGAGTTTTGTAATAATAAGAAACTAACTCACAATATTGGTGAACCATTAGCAACTAAGTTTTACAATTGAAGAAAGCCCAACTAAGACCACCAAAGTTAGATCATACAACTTTTATGAAGGAAGAAGAAAGAAGCTTCGAACATGTATATAGGTTGTTGTTCTTAATCCCGAAGTTATTCAGGAACTTCATTTCCTGAAGTTATGAGGACATTTTTCCAACTAGTGGAGCGTAATTGTTGCTATATTGTTCTAAGTTATGACTTGAAATTGTTTGTTTCAGTTTATATGCTATGTTGCTATGCCTTCACATTCTATATATATGCATTTTTCTCATGATTTTGAAGCAGAGTTTTGTCAAAATATTATGTTTGGCTATGCCATGCCTTCTGTTCTAAACTTATTTGTGCTTCTTATCATGCCAGAGGTTGGATCTTAGGGGTCATAGAGTTCGCAGTCTCATTGCTAGCGGGCTGAACTTGCAACCAAATCTTGAGGTAAACTATCATATTTTGGATGAAATAGTGCATGTATTTTGATGTGTTAGTGGTTTTGGTAATTTGCTAACTCAAAATTGTTTAATTTAATTTCCAGTTGGGTAATGTAGTCTCTGTGGAATTGTCGTTGTGATATATGCATAATTGTAAACAGTGGACCTTTCATTTCATTTATAGTACTAGTTTTATTGTCTTTTGTTGTCCAATTGTGAAACTAGTGTGTAATGAAACTTGAATGCACTGATATTTTGTATTGTTTATCAGTTGTTCATATTGTTTCATCAGGTTTTGTTAATATTTCTTTTAGAGAATAGATAGTCATTCCCTCCAAACCCCCCTCCTCCTCCTCAGGTTCTTTCATTTATATTATTTTAGAGAATTTATTTTCATTGTAGTGTTTGAAATATTGGGGCTCGTGGGTTTCTCTGAAAGGGTGGTGAATGGATTGGCAAATTTCGAAAAACTGTAATTACCTACAATGTTAGGGAAATCAATCAATTTTTCATGCCTACAATGTCTCAAGTTATCATATTTCCCAACGATTTTTCTTGATACAGTTACTATAGTTCATTTCCTAACACTCCTATTTGGCAGTTTGTTTATCTCAGAGACAATCTGCTATCAACATTGGAAGGAATTGAGATATTGACTCGAGTGAAGGTTTCTGTTCTCTTTACTTATAGATTTTTGCCCTTTCATTGTCTTGAGAATTGTAAAGCCTGCAGGATTTGAACCTCTTGAGATGGCTGATAACTAGTTGAAATTCTTTTCCAGGTTCTTGATCTGAGTTTCAATGACTTTAAAGGGCCAGGATTTGAACCTCTTGAGAATTGCAAAGCCCTGCAGGTTTGTCTTGTGAAGTTTTCTCTCATCTGTCATGAGTATACCATGAAATAAGTTCCTGAATATTTATCAGTTTTGCAGCAACTGTATCTAGCTGGAAACCAAATTACATCTCTTGGAAGCCTCCCAGAGCTTCCCAATTTGGAGGTAAGCCTTGAAAATAGTTTTCAGCTTTGTGATAAGGTATTCACAATTTGTATTCTAAACTTGAATGCATGGTAATTATTTACTCATTTCTTTTAAATTTATTTTTTCATATCATTCTTTTGTCCCTTTTTCCTAGTTTCTCTCTGTTGCTCAAAATAAGTTGAAGTCTCTTGCAATGGCAAGTCAACCTCGACTACAGGTTTGTTTCTTTTAATTGAAAGCCATTGTTGCTTTTTTCTTTTTTATGGTTATTTTACATCAAGATGTAAACTTTTCTCCTCTTTTGTCCCTTTTACAGGTTTTAGCTGCCAGCAAAAATAAAATATCCACTTTAAAGGGTTTTCCTCACCTACCTCTCCTTGAGGTTAGTGTCCTTTGTATTGCTCGTATCTGGATAGCACATTTATTAATTGTTCAATAAAAACAAAAACATGACATTATTAAAAAGGATAAGGGAGGAGGAGGAGGAGGAGGAGGAGATAAATTCATTCATCTGGTCTTGTATAGATCCTTTAATACCATTGTTTGGCCCTTACTAGCTCAAGAGATCACTTAAAATGGTGTAAGAGCTAGTTTTGACCAATAGGTCTTGTGCTCGGGTTCCTCCACATTTCAGTCCTTGTTTGGGGTTTGTTTAATGTGGCAAGCTCATTTGGTAAGTTTCTTGCATGTCATTGGGGCTTACTAAAGCATAAATCTATTATGTTGTTTCGTTCCCACCATCTTAAACTTTTAGATCAAGTAGTTCCAAGTCCTAAGGTTTTAATTAACGTATGCTTTTTTTTTTAAAAAAAAACTATTCGTGTATCCATTTTAATGTAATTGAGTTGACTAAAATTGCACGGAGCAAATAATTAGTGTGATAATATTGTATGTATGCTTATATTTTTTGTGTGGGTTCTTTAGATCTTCTTTTAGGAATCATCAACAGTTTAAATCTTTTGATGTTAGAATTTTGTAGGTTGCATAGTTTAATATAAGGTCTCACTTTAATGTATTCAAGTACGTTGGATGATTTGATGTATCTTGATCACTCTATCTTCTTATCATGCAAATTGTCATGATCTAATCTAGACCTATTAAGATATTGCCTGTTTGGGCCTAGGCCCTCATGAATTTGTTCTCAAAGCACCCATATATCTCAAAACGCGTCCAATCAAGTAAGGTTTGGATATTTATAAGCATTAGGCTTCTCCTGTACCCTAGCAATGTAGGACATTACAATGGTTTGGATTATCTTTTATAAGCATTAGGCTACTCCTATATCCGAACAATGTAGAATATTACAATTACCCCCTTAGTAGTCTAGCGTCTTCATTTGATAGGACTTGAATCCCTAGGGCATTTTGTAATAGGCTTAGATTTCCAACTCTCACACTTTCGATCAAGATTGGCTTTGATACCACTTGTAACACCCCGGACCAAAGTTTGAGTAGTTCGTTGTCCAGTGTAATTCATTACTTGAGAATATTGTCTAGTTCAACATATAATAATTACAGATTCAAAAGCAATTTACAATAATTACTAGAAATTATGAAAGAAGCTTTTGTCAGCATAATTTTTTGTAAAAACTTAGATTTTAACTACTATTATTACTCTTATCTAATCATACTTGCCTAAAATTTATTTATCAAAGATCAAGAATCGGAACTTACTTTAATTGCACATCAATGGACCTCCTTGGATGATTTGAATAGATCCATTCTTAGAAAACATCAAAATAAAGATATTTGAAGCTCAAATACAATTTTTTATATTTATTGGACCTTAATAGAACTTTCTCTTTGATCCCCTTTTCATCCTTCTCAATGTCGATCTCTATTTTTTATACTTTTTGGACTTTCCTTTAATCCCCTTCTTCCTTCTTAATGTCGGTTTATCTCTTGTCAGAAATGGAGGTGACATTTTTCTTTATGTATTAAAGGTGTATTTGGAACATGAGATTATATGGTCATTTTTTTCCTTTCTTTTTTTTGGCTTTTGTTTTTTTAATAATAATAAATAAATATAAGTTTTTAATATAATATAAATTTTTATTTTCTTTTATTTTTACATCATAATTATTAATATGAATTAATAAATTTATAATTTATTATTCATATTTTAATTTTTATTATATTAAAAATATAACTAAATAATGTGTTTTTTAGTTATATAATAATTAACATATAAAATTGATTAATATTTAATAAGTTAATGTAACTAACAATAAGTACTTAAATGATATGTAAAATAAATGTTATATAAAAATAAAAATATAACATAATATTACGTTATTTAATTATATTATAGTAATTAATATAAAAAAATTGATTATTATTTAGCAATTTAATATAACTAATAATAAATACTTATGTGTATAAATTTAAATAATATTAATTTAAAATTAATACCAATAGAAATAATAATATAAAATAATGATATTATTTAGAGATTATTTGATTAAATTATTTACTTCGATCTTTATTTCACATGTTATATATTTAGAGAATATTGAAAAATAAATGTTATGCTGTCGAAAATATAAGGCTATAAGCTTTGATCTTTATGAAAATTTGTGATATTTTTTAACATTTATACTAAAAAATAATGTTAAATTTCTAAAATTTAAAACTTTTATATTTTATATTTTTCTATGTACTAATAAATATTATTTTCTAAATATATAATTTAAGTTAATCACAAAAAAATTAATATATTACAATGTAGCACCAGACGTTGTACAATATTATTATAATGCAATACTAATAAAATACAATATAATACAATATATCTATATTAAAATAATACAATAAAACATAATACAATACAGTATGCCAAACGCACCCCTAAGGGATTAGGGTCAGTTAAGTGTTTTGGGAAAGACTAGAGTTCCCTTGACTTAAAGAAATAACAAAAATATCCCTAAGCAATTGGTGGCATTATATTTGGTTGTAATATCTTGCATCGCTTGGGTATGGGAGAAGCTTAATGCTTAGAAGGGATAGTTCACACTTTAACTTACGAGACGTTTTGTAGGGTGTATGGGCATTTTAAAAACAAATTCATAAGGGCTTAGGCCCAAAGCGGACAATATGTTGTCATGTCTAGGTTGGATCATGACTAATAGTGTTAGAGCCAATTCCTATCAGAAGTATGGGAGTAAGGGAACTAGGGCCTGTGGGATCTAAGTTTATTATATAACGCCTTTTAGATCTAAGCCTAGTCAAGTGATGACATTTGAGTTCTAAAAGGGTGATTGTATTATTCCACATTACTCGAGTATAGGAGAAGCCTACTGCTTATAAAGAGTACCTTAAATGATAAGACTCATTTTGGGATGTGTGGGCCGAACAAATCCATGCGGGCCTAGGCCCAAAACGGACAATATCTTGCTTTAGTCACTTTTTCTACCATAGGGGAAGTGGAAGCATGTCATGATGGATTTCATTAGTGGTTAACTGCATTTTTGAAAGGGCTGTGAGTTGTGGATCAACTAGCCAAGTCAACCCACTTTCTTGCCATGAAAATCAGTGACCCTTCCATGTTGAAACTTTTAAAACACTAACATGTAGTCACCAACTTGAAACTCCAAGTCTCGCCTATAATGAGCAGCATATCTCTTCAGCCTCTACTTTGAGCTACAAGAAGATGCTCTTTGATTAATCTTATTTTGTCAGTTGTTATCTTTACCAATTTTGGTCCCAACAATTTCCTCTCACAAACCTCTTCCCAACATATTAGGGATCTACACTTCCTTCCATACAAAGATTTTTTATGGATGGTCAATGGATGGTCACAGCTAGTGAGGATGCCGGCTGTGACATCCCACATCGCTTGGGAAGGATGTTGCTAGTGGGCTGGGGTATTTCATTTGGATGATCGATTTTGATTTTATTTTGTAGACTTTAGTAAGGCAAGGATGATTGGAATTAGGTCTATGCCAAACTTTTAGGCTTTATGATTTATTGCTTTGTGATTCGTTTTGTATAAGACTTTATAAGTATTTTTGGAGTATTTGTGGATCATCAATAATATTGAGGTTTAGATTCTTTTGAGTGTAACTAAAAGCAAAGCAAATTTCAAGGACAAAATTCTTATGAGGAGAGAATATAATACCCCTGATTATGTAGGGGTGTTTAGTCATTTTATTATTTTTTCCCAAAACCTTTAACTAATCCTAATCCCTTAGTATAGAAAGAAAGATGTCATCTTTATTTTAGCAAGAGAGAGCTTGGCATGGAAAAAGAAGAAGGGGATCGAGGGGGAAGACTCATTAGAGTCCAATAAGCTTTGAAAATTGTTTTTGGGTTTCGAATATCTTCATTTTGATAATTTTTAAGTGTGGATCTTCTCAAATTTTCCTAGGATTGTCCATTGATGTGAAATTTTAAGTTTCTATTCTTGGTCTTTAATAAATTTTTTAGAGAAGCATGATTAGAGAAGAGGAGTACTGGTAATCTAAAATTTTGCAAAGAATTATGCTCACGAAGGACTTCTTCAAAACTTGTAGTAATTATTGTAACTTGATTTTGAATTTGTAATTTTTATATGTTGAATTAGCTAATCTTATCGTTGTTTTCGGAGCTAGTGGACATCTTGTTCATCATTTCTAAATTTTTATATATTCAATTTGCTTAACTTTTTTTTCTCAAAAGATATGTTGAACTAGACAATATTATCAGGTAATGACTTATATATATATAGACGATGAACTCCTCGAACTTTGGTTTAGGGTGTTATACAGATATTTGAGGTTAAGCTAATTGCTTTTTTTTTCCCCTTGAAATTCAGTGAAGTTTTTTTTACTCTTTTTTTAACTGGTGGCCATAAAATAATTATATATGGTATGATTTACACAATCTGCATGCTATCTGGTATAAAGCTTCCTCTTGCATTTGAAACAAAAACCAACTAAATGCTTACATATATATTCATCTCACCACCTGTAATAGATGAAATATGGTTTTATTTGATTGTAGTTATGGTTTTTGTATCAATGATTTGGAAACAGAATGTATTATTCTGTTTACATAACACCTAGAAACATGCAATACATGATTATCTTTTCCCCCCATGAAACTTCCACAATCTTCATTCATCTCATTGGGAAAGGGTTTTGATGTAGAAGTGTTCCCCACCCCCCCCACCAAAAAAAAATTCTTGAAGCTCTGTTCTGGGATGTCTATGTACTGCATAAATTGATGCAAAAGCTGACAGAAGGTTGTTGTATAGTGTAGACAAGTGGTTCACCTCCTTTTTTGATTCTTAATAAATTATATTCTTTTTGTATTGAAAAAAGTTATGTTTTGACTGCTGTGCTGCAGCATTTGCGACTGGAGGAGAATCCTATACTTAAGATGCCTCATTTGGAAGCAGCTTCCATTCTGCTTGTTGGTCCTACTTTGAAAAAATTCAATGATAGAGGTATACTATGAAATACTTCTGTTTCATTTCTGTGAATTTGACTTTATTTTGTCCCGTGGGAGCGCATATCTTTTTGCTTTCTTATATATGAACCTTATCTTTGGCTACCCTCTAACCATAATCCCTTTTTGGCATCTCTGTGACAGCTTGTCCCTCCCTTTTTAAATCTTGTTTCACATTTTTATAGAATTTCTCATGTTTCTATTAAACCGACCCAAGCATCCCTCCAGGGGTAAAAAATGCTATTATTATTGATCTTATAGTTGTTGAAAGTGAGTTAATGCTCACTGTATTGGAAGTTTATCCATGCTAATGTTCACTATTGTCCAATGTGGGATATACTGGTAGATCTTTCACGAGAAGAGGTAGCTCTAGCGAAGCGTTATCCCCCACACACAGCTTTGTGCATTAGAGATGGTTGGGAGTTTTGTCGTCCAGACCATGCAGCAGGTACATATTTGGGATGTTTTTGCAAATTGTGATAAAGAACGGCAGTGCCAATGGCATGTTTCAGCTCACAGTTGCTTTCGGAAAAAGTCAGCTGAGGGCATATCTTTTCTTCCCCAGTTCCCCTTCATTTTTGGAATAATAAACAAAAGCAACTAACAGTAACAGAAAAGGATGATACTCAATAGAGTGAATAAAGCTGGTATGAAACCAAATACAGGCTGATAATATACAAGTAATGGTGGTGTGGTCAGTTTATATATTTTACTCTTTTTTGTGTATGAGTAAATTCATATGTGTTCTTTGAAGTTTTAACATAAATTCTATCTTGATGATTCTTTCAAAAATTAACATGGTCACGCTTGCTGTTGATGATCTATTCCTGCAAAAAAAAATTTATTTCCTTTTAACCGTTGAAATTTGTTGTGTGGTTATTAAGAAACTAGAGATGAAAGATGGTTTTGTTAAATTGCTTTGGACTTTGAGCTTGGTGCTTAGTGTGACGTAGCAATTCATCTTCTTTGTTGGTTAATTTTCTTTTAGCCGTTCAGTGGATCTTAATTGTGTTTAGTATACACTTTTACTTTGGAAGTACAATCCAATTGGATGCCAGGATAATGGTGCAAGGGTGTGATGAATTTTCATTTGTGTCAGTTTTGTAATTCTAATGTTTGATTAAATGAGCAGACTCAACCTTTTGCTTTCTCTCTGAGCAATGGAAGGATTATTTGCCTTCTGGTTATCAGCTCAAGGAAGCCTCTATAGATCAACCAGTCGAACAAGATGCTTGTCACAGTCACTTTGTTTTGGTTCCAGACAGCACTGTGAGCACTGATCTGCAATTAGGTTTTAAATATCAGTGGTTCATAGGAGAGAGACCACTTTCAATTTTTGTTGCTATTTCTGGTGTCACCAGTGAGGTAACTGATTCTTGCTATATCTTCTTTGCTGTTTGGACTTTGGGTGGAAAATGTTGCTTTTCCTCTCTTTCTCTTATGTTGATGACACCTTATGATGATCAGGTTTATTGGCCAAAGCATGAAGACATTGGTAAATTTCTGAAAGTGGAATGTACTCCTATACTGGGAGAAACTGAGTACCCTCCTATCTTTGCCATATCTTCTCCAGTTTCACGGGGTATGTCTTTCACTTTTTGTTGAAATTAAATTGCATATCTTTCATATGGGGTTCATGATATAAAATTTTGTGAAATTATGCCTTATCTGGCTTAGGGACGACCTTAAAGTAAAACCCTGAATACCTGTTAGTCCACTTGTTTACACACCAAGAAGATAAAATTTGAACTTTGAGATGCAACTTAGGAAGGATATCACACTTCTCTGCGATGCATTGTAAGCTGATCCTAATTGCTTTCCTGTTGAACTTGGAGATTATGCTCAATAAAATACTGCTTCATATTTATATTTTGTTTTAGCTAGTATGGAGTGAAGCACTTGTACTCTTTCTTTTGGGCATGCTTTGTCTCCAATTTTATTTTGTTTGCAGCTTGCGTTATACTGTATAAAGAATTATTTTATTTTATTTTTTAAAATTCATTGTTTACTGTATAAAGCATTATGCTGTCTTTCAACCTCACCTTCATTATGCAAAGGTAGTGGAACCCCGAAGGTTGTGAACCTCGAAGTGCGTGGCGAACTAGTTGAAGGAAACATTATTAAAGGCTTTGCTGCGGTTGCATGGTGCGGTGGGACTCCAGGAAAAGGTGTTGCAAGGTATGACTGCATGTTAGTTGAATTCAGGATGTGTGTCAAGTTGTAAATGTTCTCTCGCTACCCAAAATAAAAAAGAAAATAGAAAAATAAAAGCACTGTGTAATTGTGCTGATAGTTGGTTGCGGAGAAGGTGGAACAGCAGCCCTGTAGTGATTGCTGGTGCAGAAGATGAGGAGTATCGGTTAACCGTCGATGACATCGATTCAAGTTTGGTTTTTATGTACACACCTGTGACGGAAGAAGGTGCTAAAGGAGAACCCCAATATAAATATACTGATTTTATTAAAGCAGGTGTGTGGGGAAATAAAACTTCTATATAACTTTGTCCTTCATAATTCTTTGAACTTTTTATCTCATTAAAGGTTAATGTATGTTTACATGCACGCTTGTGTTTACTGGATCTTAGCACCTAAACAAATGAAGTTAATCTTGGGGAAGTTTAAGAGAAAAAAATCAGCTATAGATAATGATCTGAAACTCTTGTTCTCTGTAGTTTCTGTCGATCACCCACAGAATGGCTATTTTATGGATTGATACTTGCATATCAATTAGTCCTTCTGGCAACTGCACTATGGAGCTGGGAAATCAAAGAAATAATCTTCTGTCTTGTAAATGCAACTATTTGAAGTATCCCTATTTTGTCAATTAAGCTTGACTGCATTCCCCTGTCACTTCCAAGGGTCCTTGGAATATCATATTGACTGGACATCTAGTGAGAGTCAACTTACTGGGCTAGAACCTTTGAAATAGTTGCTCACTCTACCCTTTCTAACCATGACATTCTCTGTTTGGTGCCTCTAGTAGTTGTCCCCATAAAGTATCTAAAATTTTGTGGTTCAATTGAGTGTGCCGTTGTATTTCCTGTAATGAATAGAATGTCCGTTCTGCTCATGTGTTTCCGTGTGTGGGTGTGGAATTACATTATTTCTTGTCTCCATAGGTCATAGTGAATTCGCCGGCATGATTTTACGTATTTAATTCAGTGTAGCTAGCAGATATTGCAAATGTGGGTATCATCTTTGTACTCTTTGCAGTGTTGTGGATCCCTTGGGCAGTTGCTTCTCTAAGCCTAAATTTGATTATTTAACTTGGAAAATCGTTTTGCTTCTTAATTTCTTAGTAAAACTGAATGAGTGTCTGATGAAATGAGAATGTTTACTTGTGGCAGCTTCTCCATCTGTCCGTAATGTTTGTATTACTGGAGATGCTGTTGAAGGAAATATTATCAAAGGTGTTGGTGAATACTTTGGAGGAAGAGAGGGTCCCAGCAAGTTTGAATGGTTACGCGAGAATAGGGATACCGGGTTAGTTTACTTTTTCCACTGCCGTATGTAAAATCCATTCAACAAAAAAACAACTCAAAACAGATAGGAAGCTAAACAATAATTATTTCTGACCATTTTCTCTCAAACGGTTAAACAGATAAGAAAGATAAACTATAAAATGCCCCAACCCAAATGGATAATTCTCTCTGACAAAATTATGTGAAACTACAACTTTTTAGGGAAAGCCACTGCAGAAGAAGAAATCGTCCATTTTGTTGGGTTGGGCTATGACGTTTAAGTTGATTTAGCTCCATTTATGATGATGTTCTTTTTATCTGTTTGATTTTCTTCTTGCAGAGAATTTGTATTGGTATCAACTGGTACATCTGAGTATACATTGACCAAAGAAGATGTTGGGCGACGGTTGGCCTTTGTATACATACCTATTAATTTTGAAGGTTGGTCCATTGCTTTGTCATTTGTGGAAAATATTGAAACTTGATTGTATATAGCTTACAGATTTAGTAATTTACTATTGGGTTGTTTTTCAGGGCAGGAAGGGGAATCCATATCTGCAGTATCTCCTACCGTGAGGCAAGGTACATTTGTTTAGTCAATGCATATTTTCTTCTTGTGTGCCCATAAAGATGATTTAGAAACAGTTCTTCTATTTTAATTTAATTTTATCCTGAAACTTCTGACTGTTTCATGAAGTGAATCCTTTCATGTTTACATCTAGATGCATCTGATCCATTTCCTTTCCGAGGCCTTCTCTCTTCATTTATTATACCCCTAGGTGACCAGGAAAATTAAAAAGATATTTTGCCTTTGGTTCTTTGAAAATCAAATGAGTGGGATACTCTTTCAAGTTAATTTGATTTGAAACATGCACTTGTTCACGCTGTAACTACAGTGTCGACTAAGTTTTTCCATGTTAAAGGGCTGGGTGGGTTTAATTCTATTTTATATTACTGTAATCTCATAATGTATTATCTAGCTTGGGTTTCTTTATCTTCACTTTCTGATGTTTCTTATTTGTCATGTTATCTCAAATAATCTGTCTTTGCTTTTAATTGCTTCTAATCATCATTTAGCATGGTGCATAATACTGTGATCATCCTGCCTTTTGATGTCCTGTCTTCACCCAAATTTCAGCCCCCCCAAAAGTAACCAATGTTAAGATAATTGGTGATTTAAGGGAGAACAGTAAGATTACCGTAACTGGCACTGTTACTGGAGGAACTGAAGGTTCTAGCAGAGTGCAGTGGTTTAAGACAACTTCTTCATCAATGGACGGTGAAAATGGTCTTGAAGCAGTGAGCACCTCCAAGATTGCCAAGGTAAAGGCACATTTTTATTCTTTTATGGTGATCCTTCACATATACAGGTTACCTTCATGAATATATTTTGCTATTGCCTTGTACTCTCTTATTTGAGCTTTCACCTCTATTTAGGCATTTCGTGTACCTTTGGGAGCTGTTGGATATTATATTGTTGCGAAATATACTCCTATGACTCCTGACGGTGAATCTGGAGAACCAGAATATGTTATATCAGAGAGAGCAGTTGAGAGTAAGTAAATTTCTTTCTTTTCATTTCGTAATTTGTGTTGACAACTGCAAAACTACTGTCAGCGATTTCTGGATGCCTGTGTCATAACTTGTAGCTGGGATTCTCTTTTCTTTCTTTCACTGATAAGAAACACAGAGAATCTCCTTGTTAAATAAACTCTTCTTTTCTTTTTCTTTTAACTTAAATTATCAGTTTAATTTGATACTTTATGTTTGCACAAATCTGCCAAATAGCTACTGGTTAAAACTCAAAGGAGAAGGTTTCTGGTAAAACCTGTTAAGTTCTTTAAGAAATTGTGCTTCACTAATTCGTATTGTTTAATAACTGTAGCTCTTCCTCCAAGCCTGAATTTCCTCTCCATCACTGGTGATTGCGTTGAAGGTGGAATGCTGACAGCCTCATACGGCTACATTGGTGGTCATGAAGGAAAAAGTATATACAACTGGTATCTTCATGAGGTATATACACTTTGATCTATGCAGTGCCATGTTAAACATCAGGAATATGAACGAATTTCTATTATCTTATTTCTTACATCTTTTCTGTGAATCTGCAGGTTGAAACAGACATTGGCACTCAGATACTTGAGGTTTTCGGACTTCTTCAGTATCGTGTAAGTAAAGATGCTATTGGTAAATTCATTTCCTTCCAATGTACTCCAATGCGTGATGATGGTGTTGTTGGTGAGCCAAGAACTTGCATGGGGCAGGAACGTGTTCGTCCTGGTAATCTTATCATCTTATGGCTCAATATTTGTTTGCAAATAGTATATGAATTAAAATAAAGGATTTCTGTTTCAAAATAATAATGGGTGAAGGAAATTTTTACTGAACTATTTTTGAAGATGTGAAATGTAATTAGTTATAATTTTTTACACACTATGTGAAACTGAACAATTATATTTTGTGCTAAATAGTAGCTATTGTGAGTTCCAAATGATAGCTCATTTAAACAACATTTTGTGTTAGCATCTAAGTGAATTTATGAAGTAGCTAATTTAGCCTTTTGTTTTTTCAACTGTTCTGCCATTTTTAGAATTTATTACATGGACTGAGTTAGGTATTTTGGGTTTGTTTGCCTAGTTCTTAAGAGTTATTCTTAAAGATTATTTATTCGCAAGCAAATATGTCAGATTGAAATCCAAAGTTATATCATAAGATATTCAAAATAAGCGTGCACTTAAACAATTTAAGTATCAGTTAAGATAATTGATAATTGTAAGTATGCAAGCTTGAATTTAGTTATATTAGTTTCAGATTGATTACTTAACATTTGATAATGGTGTTTTTGTTTGTCTGTATTTTGGTTAGCTAAATTTATGTGCTCTGTCGATTTTCAAGCCAAGTAATAGTGAGACATCTGACTTGCATGCAAATTTGAAACATTAGTTACTTATCACTACTACATTGATTGTTGTGTGGGTGTGCAGATATTTGTTCTTGTGTGTGCTTTACTATTCATT
This sequence comes from Citropsis articulata, assembly GCA_030449925.1. Lineage (NCBI taxonomy): Eukaryota > Viridiplantae > Streptophyta > Magnoliopsida > Sapindales > Rutaceae > Citropsis > Citropsis articulata. Next base: position 886,567 of record JASUUH010000085.1, on the reverse strand, counting down.
TATTGATGGGTTTTTTGGATAAGTCTTTCAAATCTGCTTCTCATGCTGAGCGCTGCTTGGTGTTAGGGAGCCCAAAATTGCTTTCTCTACGAATAGTTGGGGCAACGGTTGAAGGGACTATACTAAGTGTTGACAAAAAATATTGGGGTGGAGCAGAAGGAGATTCAGTTTTTCGCTGGTTTCGGGTACTTATATTCAACTCATTCTCCATGTCTTTCCTGTGTTCTGTTCTTGTGGGTCCATGGGCCCATGTGTAAAGTAGCTGGAGTTTGTATGGAAAATTGCCTACTATAACACTGGAGCTTCAATTGCTGTTAGGCCCCCGATACCTTTCCCCCTCTTTTCTGGCTACTGTAGTAATTTTTACTCTGTTTTTAAATACATAATCGTCATTGCAGACATGTTCAGATGGCACACAATATGAAATCAGGTGTGCTACTACGTCATCATACATGCTATCACTGGAGGACATTGGCTTCTTTGTTTCAGTTTCATGTGAGCCTGTCAGAAATGACTGGGCTCGGGGCCCTATTGTTCTTTCTGAACAAATTGGACCTATTATACCTGGTAAGTAGTTAAATTTTCATTATCCTACATTAAGGGTTTATTTATTATTGCCCTCTATTTTTGGTATTTTAAGAACTGAGAAACTTCTTTTTTCTTTTGTTCACCGTTGGTATCTTTGTGGCTTTGCCTAGCGTTCTTAGAAGTATATTTAAATATCATAAATGCTGAGAAGTATGCATTCTGTCTTTCCAGGAGTGATTGCAAATTAAATTTTAGACTGTCTTGAGCTTTATTTTGTGATGCAGGTCCTCCTACTTGCCAGTCATTACAATTTCTAGGATCGATGATTGAAGGACAACGCTTGAGCTTTGTTGCTGCATACAGTGGAGGGTGAGATTTTTTATGACGCACTATCATGTTTAATGAAAACTGAATTTCCTGACCTCCTTATAACTGTTACTCATGACACAAAAGTATATATTCTAATTTAGGGAAAGAGGAAATTGCTTGTATGAATGGTTTAGAGTGAAAAGCAATGGTGTCAAGGAGAGATCAAGTACTGAAGGTGAATTTCTTTCTTTTATCTGATATTATATATTTACTGATCTGTTTACAAGTAGATAATGACGACATGGTTATGTAATTTTTTCAAACAGAATTCCTTGATTTGACTTTGGAGGATGCGGGGAAAAGAATAGAACTTGTTTACACTCCCATGCGCAAAGATGGAAGTAAAGGGAATCCTAGAACCATTGTCTCTGATGTGATTGCTCCTGGTGAGTTGTATATAAGGAACTAGATATATACTTGGAATAAAACTGCTCAAAGTTTTGGTGCTTTCTTTCTTGGTCTTTTAATCGAGTCCATTGGGAACTTATTACACTATTTTGTTAACTTGGCTTGTGTGCTCTGACAAGTGTTGTGAATGCCTTATCTTGGCTAACATGTCATTTAATACATGAATATGTACTTTAATGAAAAAATGACTTGCATATGCAGACTATCTAACTGAAACTACCTTAAAGCAAGCTTTGAGACTGGAAGACTGCTAGCTTTATAAGAATTTCAAGTTAGTTAGCCATAGACCTATGCTGGATGGTAAGTTGAATTGCCAGTAAAGATAGGCTGTTTCTCACATGGAATTTACCAACCTTCTAAAACTAGCAAATTCAATCTAAACTAGACATTTGTAGAATGTGATGCCCATTTATACTAAAGAAAACAAACATAATTTATTAAAATTTTGGTCTAGAAAATTTCACCCCGAAACACAATGCTCAAGCCATTGGGTGTCAACCAATACATGCTAAATTTTGTAACACTGCTTAGTTGCCTTCTGTGATTTGATAATCATTGACTTCAGCCTTTTGATATCATACTCAACAGAGTTGGTAAGAATTCCATTTATTTAACTGGGTTAATCATTGTTTTTGTTTGTCTATATTTATGTTCTGTGATACCTAAGTTACCTTATTTCTTGCCCTCTTGATGTCTCTGCATCTTTCAACAGCGGATCCAGTGGGATTGGACCTTGTAATTCCTGATTGCTGTGAGAACAATGAGGTTATCCCGCAGAAAAAGTATTTTGGTGGACAGGAAGGTGTTGGAGATTATATTTGGTACAGAACAAAGAATAAGTTACATGAATCTGCATTGATGGATATATCTAATGCTTGTGAAGATGTTTTCGTATGTGGTAAAACATTGTAAGTTCTACTTATTCTTATGGATTCTGGGATCCAAGAGTTCATGTTTCCATCTGCAAGAAGTAAATTTATGACTATCTTGTGACTGTTGCAGAACATATACTCCATCTCTTGAAGATGTGGGGGCTTATTTGGCCTTGTATTGGCTGCCGACTCGTGTAGATGGAAGATGTGGTAGGCCATTGGTCTCAATATCTGACTCTCCAGTGGCCCCAGGTACAAATAATTCTAACTGTAATTAGTCAAAGTTAGTGAGTGTTTCATGTTGGCCAATATGTGGCCTTTCCATCAAAACTGCCTTATAGCTAGATGTGCTTAATGAAGTGATTGACAGAACTTTCTGTAGTTTCCATGTGTTTTGTGTGTATTTGGATGCTTTTATGTGCTTGAATGGTAGCATGCATTTTTTTTTTTTTTTTTTCAAGCAAAACCACTTTTGAGCCGTCAGAAATGGTTGGTTCAACTTGGTCCTAGTCATATGAAGAGTTTTGAGTTGTTCAATTCACTTAGAACTTGTTCTTTAACACATTGAATTACAACAATGTGGCAGCTTTTCCAGTAGTCTCTAATGTTCATGTGAAGGAGCTGTCTTCGGGTGTATACACTGGAGAAGGTGAATATTTTGGTGGGCATGAGGGATCAAGCCTCTTTAGCTGGTACAGAGAAACCAATGATGGGACCATTTGTCTTATTAATGGGGCTAACTCCAAAACTTATGAAGTTACTGATACAGATTATACATGCCGTTTATTGTACGGGTAATATTTCTGTCTCTTTTTGACTGACACATTTTGTTCTCGCTGTTTTTTTTCTTAAAAGTATTATTATTTTTTAAATAAGTAACAGGTAATATTTTATTGACATGAAAAGGATGAACTTGATATTTTATTGACATGAAAAGGACTAACTTCTGCAATTTTTAGTTTATTAACAAAAATGAGATCCGAAGAAAAAGATGAACTTCTTTAAGATTTTATCACACTGAGACTCTTGAGCTTGTGTGCAATGTGTGAACTTCTAAGAATTTGGCATGGTTCAGTTTTCCCCTTTAGAATCTAATCTTTAGCATAGGTGAGCAGTCCTTGTTGGTGTACCTATTTTGATAAGCATGTTTGCATGTCTAGGTACACACCAGTTCGTTCAGATTCAGTTGTGGGAGAACTCAGATTGTCTGAGCCTACAGACATTATTCTCCCTGGTGAGTGATTTAATTGAAGCTTGGTCTATGTGATATTCATTGTCTCATAAAATGGTATCTGCATTTGTCATTCTACATGCCAGACCAGTATTGTTAGCGTTACTGAAATTTTTAGTGCATTGAGCTGTGTTGGTATTGAAAATGCTCAGAGCTATTGTTATATTTATTTTACCATGTAGAAGAAATAGAGTTTCTGTTGGATGAAGGCATTGGCATAATTGTAGGTTGTTGATTCTTTCCATTATAACCCCTGCCACCCCACTCTGGCTTCCTTTCCCTTCTGTCGACCCCTAGTTAGTAGAGATGTTAGCTGAAGATCCTTAAATCATTTTGAAGATTGTCTAGTTAGTCCAAGCCACGTAGCATTATGATGCTTCCAATGCTACTCAAACCTTTCCTTTTGATGATCGTCTGGCAAACAATTGGATGAATAGCTTATACTGTTTATTTTATTTTTTATTTTTATTATTTTTTCATATAGCTTATACTTTTTATTGAAACTCGAGTCTAATTAATTATGAATTGGATATTGGATTGCCTATAGAGCTTCTGAGGGTGGAGATGCTTGCTCTAACTGGAAAGGCGATGGAAGGTAATGGACTCACTGCTGTTGAAGTCATCCCAAAGAGTGAAATTCAACAGTGTGTTTGGAGCAAGTATAAGAAAGATGTACGATACCAGTGGTATGATGCTGCATCCTTTCACTCTGCATGATTTCAATTAGTGCTGCAACGTTATCTTCTCCTCCTTTATGTTGCAGTATTATTTTAAATCTGTAGTTAGTTTTGCTAGGAAAATTCAATTATTAAATGTCAATAAACTGTAAAAGCTGCAACCTGCTTTAGCAGATAATTTTTTATGTCTTTCCTTGCCAAAATTCTATGCAGGTGAGATTTTTTCTTTTTAAAAAATGCTGCTTTATATAGGAATTATTATAAATAGCAATTCAAATGTATAATTTGTATTTCCTTATGATATGTAAAATCAATATGCAAATTACTAGGAGGGGCAGTTTCAGTTTTCAAACTTGATTTTATTATTGTAAAACCAATGATGCCTGACCTGGGAAGGCTGTTTGTTAGTTGAAATATCCTGATAAAGTTGTAGATTTATCATGTTTTCTGAAACTAGCATAATAATAGCAACTTTTCGTTTAGCAAATTCTGTTCCTCTTTGTTCCTATTATGTGATGCAAGGATCCTGCAGGTTCTGTTCGTCAGATGAACGTGATACAAAGTCTTTTGAACCTTTACCAGCACAGCATTCCTGCTCGTACAAAGTGCGGCTGGAGGACATTGGTCGTTGCTTGAGATGTGAATGCATGGTGACTGATGTGTTTGGAAGGTCAAGTGAACCAGCATATGCTGAGACAGCTCCAATTGTGCCAGGTCATTTGTGTTTCAATTCAAGTGCTGAGTTAGACATTGTCTACATCTCTTTTATATTTTGCTTTAATTTCCAAAGTAAAATGTTGTTGATGGTTGCAGACAATGAGATAGACAGGTGCGAAAGATTCACTTTATTTTACATAAAAAAATATGAATTCCAATTAAAACCTTTATTCAATACCCTTATTGAAGCTGTTCCTAATTCAAATGGCTCAAATACAGCCATATATATGTTCTCACTTTCTAAGCTTTTTCTGTTATATTCCTGTTTTATTATTATTATAATTTATTGTCATGATCTTTTCACTAATGAAAGACGCAGATTATTGTATAAGTTTTTTATTTTTTATTATTACTATTAAATTTCTTCTTTAATTTGATCGTTTCTGTCCTAAAGTGTAAATTTTTGTTTATTCCCAGGAATTCCCAGAATAGATAAGCTAGAGATTGAGGGGAGGGGTTTCCACACCAATTTATATGCTGTACGTGGAATTTATAGCGGAGGAAAGGAAGGGAAAAGCAGAATTCAATGGCTTAGATCAATGGTTGGAAGTCCTGATCTTATCTCCATACAAGGTATTCGAAATTCTAAAAGTTGTTCTTACCACCCCCACATCTTCATTATTTTGTGTTCTCTTGTTATTATCTATCCCTTGTATTATCCAGATAATCCATATGAAATGGGAGACTATACCAAGACAGTAAGTACTATTAGGTTGTGTTTGGTTGCAGTACAAATGCATTGGATTGAACCCTCCTAGGATTGACATGGAAAAGGTATGGGTCCGATTTGGGTCCTACCATTTAATCCCCTATTTAGGTGATATCTTATCCCATGGCCCTCCATTTGAATAAACATTATTTAAATATTAACAATTTGTAGAATGATTATTAGTAATTAATTTTCAATTATAATTTAGATATTTAATTTGTTTCTGTCATAACTAACTTAATTAAATAATTGATAAAATAAATATAATGTAATATTTTCATTTTTAATTATATTTTCAATCCAATCCAATCCCATGCCACACCAATATAGCATAGTGTTAAATATAATTCAGTCCAATCCATTCTAGTACCATCCCAATCCATTCCAGTACTATCTTGTCCAATCTAATCCATTTTCTTATTGTTTTATATTTTTAATTATTTAATTTGTGTGAACAGCAACGCATAATCTGTTAAGAGTTTGGCATTTCTTAAATATCAGAGGAATTATCTTTAGCAAATTATAGTCTCAAGTCCATCTTATATTATGAAAGCAAATTCTTTTGAAATTTTGGTCACTGACAAACAGCTTGAATTTAGTGAAGGACCCTTTTGGTTTTATTAAATATTTTATTCAAAAAGGTTAATTTTGATATTGCAGGAGAGACAGGGAGGATGTATGAAGCTTATGTTGATGATGTGGGATATAGGCTGGTAGCCATCTATACTCCTGTAAGAGAGGATGGTGTTGAGGGGCAACCTGTTTCAGCTTCCACAGATCCAATTGCAGTTGGTAACTTGAAAAATGCCCCCCTACTTTGTGATGCCAACTTTTGTCTTTTAGTTTTCTTTCCGTACTATACTGGCAATTACTTATGATAATTATTATAATTCAGACCTCAGACTAAATGATAAAAAAAAATTTATTTCATTGTTCAGCCAACTTTGTTTAAAATATAAAAAACTTGCTTATATTCGTGCTATGTTATATATTATATTGACCTTTCCAACGTATGATTTAAATTGTTGGATTTGATGGCAGAGCCTGATGTTTTCAAAGAAGTGAAGCAGAAGCTTGATCTTGGAGCTGTGAAGTTTGAGGTCTGATTCTTTTCCAAGTTACATTTTGATCTTATTCTAAAATTTTCCAATTTAGCCTGATATGAGCAATAAATACCTTTCCCTTTTCTATCTGACCCAACAGCAATGCAAGTTGATGCATGTGTCCCATATATCTTCATTCATTTGTCTTTTTATTTTTATTTACATATTCACTTTTTATGGTCCGATCCTGATGAAGTGTGCAAAATACAAGCATGCACATCATGCACCCTAAAATATTAAATCACGGTAACATGAGCAGTTATAGAGGTTTTATAAAGAGTATTTTATAAGAAATGCTGTCAATCTATAATATTTATCCTGTGTAATATTGATTACATTGTTTTATTAACTTCTGTCATAGAAATTGATGCTTCACTTAGTTGGATGCAGACTTCTAAGAAATATATAACAATAAGCTTGTACATTATTTTGTGATAGCACTAATACTAAAAATGGTATTGTCTTTCAACGGCTTACTGCTTTGATGTTTGGGAACAGGTTTTATGTGACAAGGACCGCTCTCCTAAGATGGTTTGTATTCCTATTTCTCTCTCAAACTTTAAATTTATTAGTTAGTGTTAGAAATTATTTTAACCAATATATCCTTACAATTTCTAATTTGCAGGCTCCTGGAGAAGGGAGTCTTGAGAGAAGAATTCTAGAAATTAATAGAAAAAGAGTAAAGGTGGTAAAGCCAGGGTCCAAGACTTCTTTCCCAACTACTGAAATCCGTGGAACTTTTGCTCCTCCCTTTCATGTAGGTTTTCTGGTACAAGTCTGGATATTTTACTATATTTGGTTACACTCTCATGTTAAATACCAAGTAGCCCCAGTAGGACATGCTTTCGCACGCCTATGTATGGAGGGACAAAGAAGAAAAAGTAGAAAAAGCTGTAGTTAACTTAGTCCTTAGTACCTATCTAGTGTATAGCTAACAAGGGATCAGAAATAAGTGTATAGCTAACAAGGGATCAGAAATAAGGCTGACTCTTGTCTGTCCATAGGAGATTTTGATACAAAGTAAGACATGGTAGTTGATTGTATATCTAGGCTTTTAATGATTTGGAGCAGGTCTCTACAATTCCTGAATTACCAAGGTAGTTTCTCTCTAGACATGAGAAACTTGAACCATGTTACGAGAAATATGCGAAGATAACCTGTTAGGGGACATTGTTGTTATTACGTTCAGATATTCGGAGAAGTATTTAAACTCATGATTGTGATTTGTGACAGGTGGAGCTATTCCGAAATGACCAACGGCGGTTTAAGATTGTAGTGGACAGTGAGAATGAAGTAGACTTGATGGTTCAGTCCCGGCATATCAGAGATGTCATAGTCCTTGTGATCCGAGGCCTTGCTCAGCGATTCAACAGTACCTCCCTCAATTCTCTACTCAAAATAGAAACAAGTTAGATTAAGAGATGTAAAGTGGACGTAGATCAAAATTCGCTTTAGGTTTTGTCCATGTTGGTCCCCTCCCCATATATATATATATATATTATTATTATTTTTTTTTTTACTGATTTCACTTTTGGCTTGTCAGCGTGGGTGCTGTTAACTTGTCTATTTATTGTTCTTTTCCAGTTGGAAATGTTGTGCAGTGCAGTGGTCATAGTGTTGGGTTTGTTCAAAATTAGTGTTGTACATTAACATCAGTGGTAATTTTTCAGTTTGTTTTGAGATTGTCCTTTTTCTTTGCTTGTGACGGTTTGTATTCATTTGCCGGAATTGGGGGTTCTAACTTCTTGGATGAAAAAACTTAATTGACCTAATAAAAATATATTCTGGATCATAGACCGTCATTGAAATCTGCAAAATTATTGAGCCAAGGCACCAACGCCTTGCAGTGAGCCTGAGAGGGTTCCAGGTTCCAGTTACTATACAATAATTGCTACTGTTTGTATGCCCAGCAAAATAACATACAAGGTTTTATGTTTTGGGTTGTGTTGGAGCCTTTTGATTTGCTGTGTTGGAGCTGCTGATATCGCATAAGATGCTGCCTCTTCTACATAAAACTAAGAAAATGAACAAAATGTTTGAATCCAGTCCTACGTTTCAATCCAGAATGTACAGTAATTGGAAGAGGAAAAAAATCGCCTTACCGTAACTTTTCGGAAACCTTTGAAAACTTACACTAATTGGTAACCACTGCCTCCATGTTTGAAGCCTCAGCTGCTGTGTCAGTTTCCTTTGCTGCATCGTATGAAGCATGAAGTGCCACAAAGAGATAGTAAACGAGAAGGAGAAATGTCCATATCATGAATCTGACAAACGATTGGCCATCGACTGAACCCATCACGAAAACATTAACAGCAATGCAAGTAGATGGCAGCCAAGGAAGCAATGGTACCCCCCACATCTTAGGCTTTCTTGCTTCCTTCACAGCCAATTGCAGCCCCATTGTTGCAAGAAACCAAACTGGAACAGTCACTACGTAGCCAATCCATCCATTATCGCTAGTCGCCCAATAAGCAGATGAAGCAATAGAGGACGCTATGATCAACGCCAGGAAAACAATGAGCTTCTTTTGGTCGCATTCCGAAGTCTCGCCGGCGACGTAGTATCTCCTTACTAGTAAAGCAAGAGCAACAAGTGAAAAGATGAACAAGGTTGATATTGAAAGAAGGTTAGCCAAAACATCAAGGCTTGTGAAGAATGCCACAACGGAGTTCGCGAGAGACATGACAATCGTGGCATTCACTGGTGTCCCCGTTTTCTTACTGATGGCAGCAAGAAAGGGCGGCGCCATGTGGGTGCGGCCGATGTGAGTGAAATACCGAGCTTGGCCGATGACATTAGCCAGCAAGACGGTGGTCATACCCTTCAATGCACCCAATGCAACAATGTACTTTGCCCAGTTCATACCTACAGCTTGGAATGCTAATGTAAACGGTGCATCCACATCAATCTGAGAATAAGGCTGCATCAAACAGAGAGTTGCTGAAAGAACACAATAAACGGTGATAGTGATCACCATCGAGCCAATTAATCCAATGGGGATATCTCTTCCAGGGTTTTTAACTTCCTCCCCTAAAGTTGCAACCCCGTCAAATCCAACATAAGCAAAGAAGAGCACAGCCGAAGCTTTCAGGATTCCGCGGACACCATTTGGAGCAAAGATTGCATAATTTGCAGTATTAGCTTGAGTAAGACCGGTAACGAGGATGAAAATCAAAATTACAATATGTACAATGGTAGCAACAGAATTGAATCTGGATGATCCTTTCATGCTCAGACATGCACCGACGCAAACAAAGAATGATACAATAACAGCAATTGGGTCTAAATGGCTGTAGTCTTCAGCAAAAGATGATACATGTATCCGAAAACTGCTGGGATCATGATTGCACAATGTAGCAAAATAAGAAGTCCAAGACCTCGCAACACTAGCCCCAGAAACAACATACTCAAAAAGAATGTTTCCAGCTGCAATATAAGCTACGAAATCTCCAAGCTCAACTCTCAGATAAGCAAAGGATCCTCCGGCTACCGGCAACTCAACAGAAAATTCAGTGTAACACAAGACTGACAGCAGTGCAGAAATACCTGAAATAAGATAAGATATAATGACAGCTGGGCCAGCAAAGTTCTTCGCTGCTTCACCGGTGAGGACAAAGATTCCGGCACCCATTACGGCGCCGATTCCGAACCAAATGAGGTCCCACCAATTAAGATTTTTCTTCATTTCATGCTCACTACGAGCCCGCATTTGATGCAGCTCAAGATTATCATTAGAGCGTGTTAGCAGCCGGTCTTTGAGCCTTGCCCTTGTGCTGGCCAGGGCCTTGACATAATTTCCCCAGCTCTGAAATGACTCTTCAGGTAAAAAATCTTGTTTTGTGCATACACATCCTCTCTTCTTGATTCCACTGCCATTGCCAGTCACCATAGTTGCCAGCTATCTCGCTTTCTGCAGAGAATTAATAGGGCTGAAAAAGTTGAATTGGAATTTATATTTGTTTTGAGATTTGCATCGCATGCATTTAATGTTATTGTTTCCTGATTGACAGTGATACTGATGGAGTAGAGTAGTCTTGTGTGGATCACTAGATATGTACAAATGAACTTAATGAAAAGAATTAGAAAAGAGATTTGTGAACATTTAACTCGTTTTGAATTGGTTGGTACAGATGGAATTCAAAGCATAAAGGTCTGCTTTTGAGTTTTCACTCAAAGTGATCAGTCAACAAAAAGAGAAAACATAGGGATACAGATCCTGATGTGTGATTAGTTTCATTATGTAATTAATTGTAATGATTTTTTGTTCCCAAACGAAAATTAAAATAAAAAGTAGAAAAGTATACAAGACATTTAATACAAATGAGCGATTGATCTTGATCTTGAGTGCTTAACACATGACTACACATACGGTATCCGTCTTCGCTTTGAAAAAAATTGTTAGAGACAATGCACGTGATACATAAAAGCCGAGTAGTTGAACTCGGGCTTAACAGGCGAAACAATTTCATTTGCGCGTACAAAAAATGAAAAGCAAAAATGCAAACCAGGTAAAGTAGTTTACTAATGCTAGCAATCGATGAAGAAGTGAAACGTACCAAGGAGTGGTTTGAAGAGGGATATGATATGGCTGATGATGAGAAATAGCTGCTTCATTGAGCTTGAGCCTGTTATATTTATATTGGTAAGTTGTAAGGCTAAATATTAAGAGATCGTCATTCACTTAACCCTAACTAATGGATTACAGAAGGTAATTTGTAGCCTAATTACTGTGGTTCGGGTGAAAGCTTGAATAGTTCTATTCTTGGATGCCTCGATCATCCGAGTAATATTACGTGTACAGCGTCCTAATTGTTTTCACATATATATTTTTTTATATAACTTCTTTTCATCTATTTTTATCTAATTTTAAGTAAATGTTAAGTTACATTTAATGTAACTCATATCACTCACATGAACAGTGCGTGAACTCCACACCACATATTGTTTATGCGAGTGGGTGTAAATTATATTAAATATAACTTAAGGACTCTCCTAATTTTATCTATTCTTTACTTTTTACTTATCCATATTTTTGATGTCACGTCAGTTTAGAGCTTGTAGATATTGGGTTTTCATACTTGGAATTCATTCAATTTGCTATGCAAATGTATATGTATAGTCCATTGATCTTCTTTGATTATAAATATGATAAGTGATTAATTTAAAACCTATTTTTATTTCACTATATTTTTTTATTTTAAATCAACTTTAACTATTTTTAAGATTTGATCAAGTGATTTTCAAGTATTTTATTTAATTGATTATTTGAAAAGTAAGAAAACCTCTTTCTATATATATATATATATATATATATAAATAAGTTACTGCCTTCCATGTAACTTCCATACTATTGGGTTTAACTTTTTTATTTTCTTAAAAAAAACTCAATACAAATACCGCCGTTATCACAATATTTTTAGGGTTTGACCTAGACACTTGTTTTAATTTTCCCGAAGAAATCTTAGTATTAGAAACTTTTGTTAATTCGTTTGGCAAGAAGCTGAAAGGCTCTTTTTGTACTTGTTTGGCAGTACTTTAAAAAGTCATTTAAACAAATGGATGCTAAAAGCCTGAAATATATCTGATTCACCAATTTTTGTTCAATTATTAATGGCGTGTATGAAAAGACAGAAAGAAAAGTGAGTGGAAACGAGAATATATAATTCATCGCTGATGCTATGTTCAATAATTCAACCAATAACTCAAAGAATATACGTAGCGACTATTCTAGATGGAAGAGAGGCAAATATCAATCCAATCTGCCTCTGGCAAGTTCATAACTTATTCCAAACAAAACTAATTCCTCCCTTTTTGGTTAACTGAAGAACCGAATTCTTTCTTGATCATAATTGCCATATAAGGATCGATTCTATGCTTCTGAGATGATTGCATGCATTATTAGTGTCATTATTGAAGGAATATCAACCTATTGATTATACGCTGAATAACTTTATTTGATCAATTATTTTCTATCCATGCACTATGGAATGCATGAGAAATTTATGAGATAAAGATCACGGTCTATCATTACTCTCTTTTTTTTTATAAACGAAAAAAAATATATATGAACAGAATGTTAAAACTTAAAATTACGTGTCGGGGGTTGATCTGGATAAAAACCGAAATTTTTTTGGTAATTTTCTTGTAGTTATCTCGAAGGCGCAAGTCGCTGTTATTGTGGCCCGAGTTCTGAGAAACTGAATCCTAGAGATCTGGTAAGTCCAATTGAATAATCAACTAGTACGAGCATGATATTCCTACTTACTAATCCTGCAGGCCAGGAATAGTTCCCTTTCATAATCTCTAAACTTTATGCTATATTCAATCTGCTGAAACTTTATGCTATATTCAAGCTGCTTAAACTTCATGCTATATTCAAACTTTATGCTATATTCAAGCTGCTCAGTGCTTATGTATACTTTAAAATCAAATACTAAGATCATGTTTGTCGTTGAGGTGCGATAATTTTTAACCCACAGCTCCTGTGAAAAAAATTAAAAAAAAAAAACTTTAACTATAAATAAAAGTTGATAGAGTATAATAAGAATTGATGATATAGTTATAAACTCTTATATAAACTTACGTTGCATAAATTTATTGGTCAGATGAAAATATAAAATAATAATAAATCATGTGGGGTAAGGGATATCTAATCTAATCCAACTAATTTAATTATGCTCACATCTATTTGTAGATGAGCTTCTAGTTATATCATTGCTCATGTAATAAATATAATTTTAAAATAATTATTTTAACAAAAATAATAAAGATATTTTAAGTTTTTCATAATAAAGATAAACTTTCAAGTCACAATAGAAAGTGTTTACTAAATATTATAGTGTTGTAACTTTCAAGTTACGGTTGTCTAACTTAATACTAAACATTATTTTAATGAAATCACATACGGCTAGGCTCGCTCTTACGGAAAATAAAACTGTATATTAAATTGTTAAAAGTAATTAAACTCAAATGCAATTAGTAAACAGCTCCTCAATCGGGTGGCGGGCAAATAATGCAAAAGTTCAACGCTAACCTAAATTCTAGATGATAAATTGGCACAAAATGTAAACACGTCGTAAAAGCTTTATGATGGCGTAAATTATAGACGACATATCGTCCGAGGATAAAACCATAAACGGCATGTTTTTGTTTTGTTTTGGCATAAAACTTTAACGACAAACAGTCAAATAATCATTCAACTCTACAATAATGCCATGTCACACTCAGAATTGCCTAAAAAATTGAGAGCACTAATACTGATCACCAGCACTAGTGAAATACACACTTTCATTGTCTTCTTGTCCACATGGCTGTTATCTATTTGTCAATTTGGTGTACGCAATCCAACGTTAATTCTCAGGATTACCAAAGTACATATTCAAATATCAACATCAATAAATCCGGAAAAATCGAGATGAAAAATAAATAAATATAGAAACAACCTGCTAATTAATTCAGAGGGAGTCTACAATATGTCCATTGATGTGGTAACTAACTATCAAACTTTAACTCAGGCTTCAGAATAAGAAGACGAAGATAAAATTTAAACAATTTAAACAACAATAATAATTAAAAAAAACAATCATAAAACTTGAAATTTTCCATATCGACACCCATTTCTTGCCAATGGGTGAAATTCAAATTTTCCTGAATATAAATACAGAAAGAAAACAATTGCTTCCCTAATTGAGAACCTAATTAATTAGTCCTCTTTTCATTTGAACATCAACTACACACATTAATTCATCGAATTCATAAAAGATAAAAACTCCTCTAAGCACCAGGATTTGCCGAAGTGTTATTAGGATCCGTCGCGGAAGAGATAGCACCACCCTCTTCCATCTGCTTCCAGGTGCCTCCAGCAGGCCTATCATTCTCTCCGGAAGCCTTTGCTGTGTCGTAAGAAGCATGCAATCCAAAGAAGATATAGTAAAGCAATAAGACTCCAGTCCAGACTCCAAACCTTGCAAATGATGCTTTATCGATTGAGCCAAGCAAGAATATATTGATAGCAATGGAAGCAGATGGCAACCACGGGACCAATGGGACACCCCACAGCTTCGGAGCCCTAGCTTGTGGAACAAAAACGGCAAGACAAAGAGTCCCCAAGAACCAAATTGGCACCGTGATGCAATAACCAATCCATCCATGTTCACTTAGACCCCAATAAGCAGCAGTGGCAATTGAAGAAATCAGAATCAGCAAAATGCATACAATGAGCTTGATTTGATTTGCTGTTGTTGTTACCCCACTGACATAGTAGCGTCGTACAAGAAGAGCAACAGCCACAAGCATGAAGATAAACAATGTGGAGATCGACAAAAGGTTTGATAATACATTGAGCTTGGTGAAGAAGGCAATAATTGCAGTGGCAGTAAGCATAACAATTGTTGCATTAACTGGGGTCCCGGTCTTCCCGTGAACCTGGGCTAACCATGGCGGCATCATGTGGGTTCGGGCAATGTGTGTCAAGTACCGAGCCTGACCAACGGCTGAAACTAGTAAAACTGTTGTCATGCCTTTCAACGCTCCAAATGCAACCACGTATTTAGCCCAATCCCAGCCTACAGCTTCAAATGCTACTGAAAATGGAGCATCAACATTAATTGTGTAATAAGGCTGCATAAGACATAAAGCTATGGCGAGCAAGCAATACGCCAGAGTTGTGACAGCCATGGAACCAACAAGCCCAATTGGGATATCTTTAGCTGGATTCTTGGTCTCTTCAGCCATTGTTGAAACAGCGTCGAAACCAACATAAGCGAAGAAAAGCACAGCTGAGGCTTTGAAAACCCCACGGGTGCCAAAAGGAGCAAATGGCTTGTAGTTTTTGGTGTCCGCATTAGCGAAACCGCCTATGATGATGAAGAGAATGACGACGACGTGGATGATGGAGGCGATGTAGTTGAAGCGCGAAGAGCCCTTTGTGCTCAACACAGCGAGGATGCAAATGACAGCTGAGACACCAACAGCTATGGGGTCTAATTGGCCGTAATCCTCTGGCATGCTATGGACTATTATGCGGAAGTCCTCCGGTTGCTTGTTGCAGAGGGTGGCGAAGTAGGAAGTCCAGGATCGGGCAACGGCGGCACAGCTGATGACATACTCGAGGAGGATGTTGCCGGCGGCAACGAAGGCGACGAAGTCTCCCAGCTCTACTCTTAAGTAGGCAAATGAACCACCTGCATGCACAAGGAAAATTAAATTTATAGCTATTAAGCAAAATGCTGACGTAACAGGACAGACGACATTGCTCCAAAGACAATTTTTACCTACCAAATGAATAAGATTATTTTTAAATGAGAAGTTATAGAATACATAAGAAGTGTTACGATAGTTATACAATAAATAAATAATATTATAATATATATTTATTTATTTTTAAAAATCACTATATAAGGAGAAATTTATTAAATTCAATAATAAATATATTGTTAGTTATATTACGATTAATATATTTTAGAATTCCTCCTTAAAGTATCGTTTATGCAATTAATAAAATCTATTTTCAAAAAGAAAATAAAAATGTTTCTCAAGAAAATTTTATAAGGGGAAAATTCTAGTGTGTAATACATAAAGACAAAAAAAAAATCATTTTGGATGAGTAATACTATATAACCTAACAATGATGCTAATTATTGTAATTAAACTTGTACAAATTAATATGACATATTCTTTTATTGTCTTTATTTAAATATGAGACATGTGACAATAATATAATATTAACATTGGTTTGTGTAAATAAAATGATTAAAATCATATAAAATTTTTGTAACGCAACATTACTGTACGCAACAATTGGACGCTGTCAACTGATTAAAAATTTGCTAAATCTGATCATGCAGTGTCCCATAGTCAAAGCCCTACTCATAAGCAAAGAATTATCATATATGAAGTTTTTCTATACCTACTCAAATTAATTATCATACAAGTCAAAGCACTGAGTCTCAAATAATATTCGAAATGGATGGCATTATTTTTTTATGCATATACCCAAAAAAAAAAAATATCTTATTGTCTTTGAAAGAAATATCTTATAAGATAAACAATTGGTGAAAGCGGAAAAACTAATCCTAATTGTAGAATATTACACGGATAAACTAATCCTAAAACGGGGAGACAGAGGAGAAGAGTGTTAGCTCAAACTTTATTAATGATGTAAATGAAATCATTACTAATAACACGTTGAAACCAAAAAGACAATTTGAACATATAGACCTAAAATGGAGTTACTGAGCTTCACAAGAGTTACTATATACTAGGTTACCTTATCGTCTAGTACTTTTTTAAATTATGGGTTTAAATTACAAAATCAACCTATTTGCACGGTAGGGCACCGAATCCTTAGAGATTAAAGGAAAATACTTATATTCAATATATCTAAGTGACATGTACTTTATAGAATTTAATATAATGTATAAGTGTTAGTTATATTCATTTGATTGTAAATATCAGTATGATGTCTACTATAATAGTAATTGTAAATATATATGTAATGTAGTATCTACTGTGTAACTACTATTTAAGGAAAAAAAAAAAACAGTGACATGAACATGGCAGTCATAAATAATATGAGACCCGTATTGAGTAAAATAAATACCTACCACTACCACAAGACACATGACTATTTTTTTAAAAATAAAAATAAAAATATTCATCGCATACTAATTTATTGAAAAATCATGCTGTTAATTACTCGTGTCTTGACTTTCCATTGCTTTTGACAACATCGGCAATATAATAAAAAATAAATTCATGCAAAAAAAAAAGAGCATAATTAAAATGAAAAAAAAAATCAAGTAATTAATTAATAATTATCATACCTGCAACGGGAATCTCGACGGCAAACTCGGTGTAACAAAACACAGAAAGCATAGCCGAAATACCGGAAACGACGAACGATAGAACGACGGCGGGGCCGGCTTCCTCACGTGCCTCCTGACCGGTGAGGACGAAAATACCGGCGCCAATAACGGCGCCGATTCCGAACCAAATAAGGTCCCACCAAGTGAGAGTCTTCTTCATCTCATGTTCGCTCCTTGCCTTGATCTCATGAATCTCGGTGGTGTCAAGAGATCGGGTCAGGACCCGATCCTTGAACCGGAGCGGTGTCGCCTTCAAAGCTTGGACGTAGTTGCCCCAACTCTGAAATGATTCCTCCGGAAGAAAATCGTTCTTCGTGCACGAACATCCTCGTCTTCTAAGCCCTTCGTCTCCGTCGTTTACTCCCATTCTACTCCAACCGACCGACCAGACCAAAATATTAAAAATAAATCAACCAAATATCTATTTATATAACTGATTTTGATGAGATTAATATTAGAAACTGTTACCGTGCAATGAAAAAGCTTGAACAGAATACAATAAAACAACGACAGGGTTTTATAAACTACTGTTATTCGGCGGAGGAAATAAGATACAAAAGCGCTTGTTTGTTGCTTTTATAACAACAAGAGAATATGGGACAATTTGGAATCATTTCTTTATTTTAAAAAAGAAAACAATTAAAACATCACAATCGTTAATTGAAAAAAAAAAAAGCACAAAAAAATCAATTATATGCCGAATGCCAGATAATCAATCATTACTTCAATCAAATACGAAAACAAACAGGAGGAGTCACAGAATCTCCATCAACGGCTGAGAATTCTTAAATGAAAATTATTAGACAAGGAAGGAATAAGTCAAAGATTCCAGAACGAGTTTCAAGAATGATCTAGGAAGAGTTACCTGACTGAGATGAGATTCGCCGGTGACCGGGAACTACACCGGTTTATCGACGGGGAGAGGAGTTGTAGAATAAAAAAGTAAAAATGGAAGTATCGAAGAAACTTTTGCTAGATTCTGGTTTTCATGGCCGGAGTTTGCTTTTCCTTGTTATGGAGGCGGGAAATACGTGATGTGATACCCCCAGATTCTGTGAATATATAGTTCGACTTATATGTAAAGACTTTGGCACCACCCACTGGTTATAGCCGGTAAATCCTGAGTTAAAAATTGAAGAAAGTCAGCGGTACCCGTCGGTAACATTCTTTTTTGAGTTAAAAATTTAAAATGTTCTGTGCTATCTAATTATGCAAATTTGATATTAATTTTGAGATTATTTTTAAACATCAAATTAGCGCAGAGAGAGAGAGAGAGAGAGAGAGAGGGGAGGGGGCGATATTATCGACCAGAGGAGAATGTATCAGGCCATGATCTTTGCGTTTGTTCTGATTTTTTTAATCAGACGGCCATGATTCCGTCCTGCAAGAGCGGCATACAGGTACTTCAGTACTTGTGCTGCTACAACTGTAAACAGCTGGGAGATAATTAGCCAGTTGTGATCTCATTTTTCATTTTGTGCTCCAGCGGGAGTGGAACTAAGCCAATCGTTTGGTGTGAAATTTGTCAAAGTGCCGCGCTCTTGTGAACTGCGCGCATCTAGTGGTGTATCAAATTAGATCATTTTATTTAGGGATAATCATCCCAGCACAGGCATGCGGATAAGTAAATAGAGTTACCATTTTTAAAACGTCAAGAAGATTGTCAATTTACTACTGCGCGAGAGTCACAAACGGTAGAACTTCAGGTCTTCGACTATGGCTATGTTGGAGTTAATCTACGGTGAAATACGAACCTTAATCACACACGCAAAAAAGTGATAAATAATAAAAAATTCATTATAACTTTAATCATGTGATTATAAATAAGTGCTCTACCTTAGAGCAAATCCAATATAGTCAAATTCTTTATTTAATTTTACGTTTTAAGTTGGAATTCTAATAAAAATAGGAGCTTAAAAAAAAAAAATTTAACTATGAATGTGAACCTACATTCTCATGAAAGTCAATTGATTAGATGACACTCTACTACTCTTAAAGCCATTCATCTTATAAAGAATGCAAACGTATTAATAAGGTTTTTTTTTCCCCCCTAGGAGGATTGATTCATATGTTGTCTGATTGATTTTAATTTAATCAAATTTCTCCAACAGAAGTAACAGACTAACTGTTTGTAAGTCATATAATTATGAATTCTGTTAATGTATATTCTAGTACGTGATTTTGGAAAAAAGTTTATTGATTTAAATTCAAACAATATATTCGTGATCCTTGTCATTGTTGTTCGATAACCTCAAATTTCATACTTCCTATAACTATTTGTAAATTGTAATCTAAATATGTTATAAATATCTCGTAAGAGGAAAAAAAAAAAGGAGAAAAAATAGACATACTTTTTTTCAACCTGAGTTACTACTATTAACATTACACGTGAGGTACTTACTACTATTAACATTACATATGAGGTACTTATTGTTTTTAATAAAATTGATTTTATCATCGTCAACCACATGGTCAATATCCTCAAATAAATTAAAAATGTTAAAAAAAATAGTGGGAGAAATTTTACTTACGAAATGTTAAAGACCTACTCAAAGATTTAAGTCCAAAATTTTTGGGGGCGTTTTCCCTCTTATTAAAGGTGTAGTTGGTGTGTGTTATTTAGGAAACGCACACTCACGTTTGAAGACGATGATTTATTGTCATGTCGAAAAATGAGATTCATACAACAGTTAGCACACCATCTAGCACCGAACGGTGCGTTTCAAGTAAAATATAAATTAGTCACTGTTGTATGAATCTCACACGCTCTCTTGCTTTTCTTCCTTAAAGATCTGCTGTCTCGCTCTCCCTCACGCCACAAATCTGCTCTATCGCTCTCTCCCTCACGGCACAGACCTGCTCTCTCGCTCCCTCCCTCACGCCACAAATCTGCTCTATCGCTCTCTTCCTTGCGCTCCATTAACCAATATCATCAGCCATGGTTTACCGCGCTCCGATCTCACTAACGGTCATACACGCTAGCAATGAATATGCTAAAATTAATAGATTGAAATTAATCATAATAACTGGACTGTTTTTTCATGAATTAAAACTACCAGTACAAAGCTTACGGAGGGAGAGACCGAGAGAGTATCAATGCTTGTCAACAACATATCTTACCATTTTGAAGCTACAGTAACCTATTTATCGTTGCTTCAAAACGCACCGTTCGGTGCTAAATGATGTACTAATTATTGTGTGCATATCGCTACTCTTGTCATAATAGATCGTTAACTACAGCGCCTCCACAACTTTTTGAATTGTAAAATGGGCTCCAGGATTTATATTTCTGTTTGACTGAAAGAGATAAGAGGCCTACAGTTAGGACTTGGGAGCATGAAGCAATAATTAGCTAATGCGCAGACTTTTACGAATTGTGGATAAAACTACGGGCAATATGTCATTGTTTGGGTTTGACATATTTGGAGCTTATGAGAGAAGTGGGTAAATGGGAATGGACTTTGGGACTCGGGATTTGGAGGCACTTGGCACTTGCTCAAATTGTTGTGTTGGGCATTGGTTTGAATGTGACGTGTTTTCCATCGACATAAAAAATAATGGATTTACTGAGAATTATTATATGGGAATTATCAATACCATAGATACATACATACTACCGTCTACTGATAATATTTTATTAGTTTGAAGTTCAATATTGTCAATTAACTGCAACTTACAGCTGATCTAAAATTAGTTTCTCAAAATTATTAAATTACTTGAGTATAACAATTTAGAAATATAAGGAAATTAATTTTAAATTGTTATATATTACAGTTGATATAACATAGTAATGTCTTGTCAATTATATTGCTACCTAACCTAAATTTTATGGTTACATGTATACCGTAAATATTAACATTGAAAATTCTAATCGGTATCATAACTCTAATTTTACTTATAGATAAACATGATGAAATTTTATTGGCCTTGTCAAATAATAAGATGCAACGAATCGTCTCTATATTTTATTTTTAATTAAAACCCAAAGCATATCTTCATTAAAACACTTCATTTTTTTTTTCAGTGAAGAGTGTTGTCCTAATCCTTAAAATGCTTCATTTTATTTTTCAGTAAAGAGTGTCCCCTCAAATTTATTTTTCAGTAAAGAGTGTCCCCTCAAATTGTATTGTAACATTAAAAAAAAAATTATGATAGTTGGACTTCAGATTGATTATATCAAGATAGGTCTTAATAGAATTCTTTATGTTATATTAGCATAATTTGTAATGAAATATTAAAAAAGTTTTAAAGAGCCGAGAAGTAAAACTATAATAAATAGATTTTTTTCCCTTCTAAAGTTATTTATCTAGACATTAGTTTGAGTCCAAAATTATAAATGTACTTAAGTATTTTCAAAGGAAATAAATTTAAAAAGTTTCCAGAAAAAACAATTTCAACAACAAACGTAAAGATTGACTTTTCAACAAGAGTGTGAAAGCATTGAAAAAATAATGTGAAAGAAACACAACAGCAACACGCTTCAATCCACATAAGTGACACTTAACAATTGAAAATTATTTTTGGAAAAATAATTTCAAATTGTTAAGACTAGAAAGGACAAGTATTGAACATTTTCAACCATAAAGCAGTAATCATCTAGTTACAAATTCTAAAAAAGGGGCAGGAAGAGAATATACTAAGATATTTAATATTTGTTTAAAACTCACGCATTTTTTTAATAATTTTTCGCTTCCATTATAATTAATAACATTTGTAATAACACTTGACTCTTTTTATTGGGGTAAAAAAAAAAATTGACTTAAAAATCAATAACTAAAGCCGAGCCGCCAAGATTTTGATTCGGTTGGCTCATCTTTGACCTTTGAGAGTTGATAATAAAAAAGGAATTCGAAACGTGGAAATTTCAGGAGTTTTTTTTTTTTTAAATACAAGAATCTAATTAGAATCCGGCATTTTGAAATTAAAATTGTTGAAAAAGGAAATAGGCATGCTCTCTCGCTTGGAGAATATGCTTTACGACAATTTTTCATTTATATACACACCCATACAAACTAAAAAGAGAGACATGCGCTTCGGCAAAATAGCTGCAATATAATAAAAGGAAATTATCCGATTAAAAAATTAAAGGGTTAAAATTTTCAGTAGTAAATTACGAAACTCAGAAATTGGCTCTAAAATTGTATGAAACAAGACTGTAACTGAACTTCACATCCCAAAAGGGCTGTTAAATTTGAAAATTTCTATAAAAACAAAAAAGCCGCTGTTACTGTAGTCAAAACGGCAGTAAGAAAGAATGAAGGTAACAATAAACTACAAAAATGAGAAAAACCAAAAAATTAAGGAGAAAATTATATGAACACTATATTATGGGGGCAACTACAAGCTGAGGGACGGGACTCACTGGTGCTATGTGAATAGTGTTACAACATCTCTTCGGTATCCTCTAACAATCAAAAGCCTCGGCACATTCTCTACTAACAAATCCATGTATTCCATGTAGCAGTAACCTGGGTGGTTGATCGGAGGCGGCGGTAGACTAACAAGCACGACTGCAGCCATTCTCGAGTGTCTCAGTATTGTCGAATTCAGCTTCAATGTTGTGTAAAGAAACTTCTCCACCTGTTGCTCATTGACCACCACCGGCTTCCCATCAGCCATCAACGGAGTCCCTGATTTCTGAGCTTCAGCCTTCATTTCAGCCAGGTAATTTTTAATCCGATGCTGAGCGGCAATAAAAGCATCCAATGATTCATCTTGTTGAGGTCCATTCTCTGTTTGCTCATCCCATGATTTCATAGATATAACAATAACTTCAGCCTGCATCCGAAGATCATATAGGAACTTCTTTACATCAGCCTTTAGCACCTCTGCATCTGAATCCTCCTCGGCAATGCAGAAGACTTGAATCTTACAGCTTTCAAAGCTCTCCTTTGTAAGCAGGAGCTGAGAGAGTAAGAGCATGAGACCTCCGTCTCTTACAATCCAATACAAATCGATTGTACCATATTGCCTTTGGTACTCATTGGGCCATTCATCAAGGCCCTTGACAATAACAACAGCCTTGTTAGCAACAATACAGTCATTAATTATTCCAACAAAGGTTGCTGGGATTTCGGTAAGGTTTTCACGGCGCCATATTTCTGGATACCTCATCACCACGATGTTGGGCTTGAGATTACCAAGACCCATGGTCTGGACAATTCCACGGAAGCCTTCTGACATATTGGGTGCCACAACTATCTCCGCAACACCTTCACAACGCTTGTAGTCAATGTAGGTGGCAAGCTGCTTGCAGGCAGTCTTAGCATCTTCAGCACATTCATGATAGTCTCCATCTAATATAGAGACGAAGATGGACATTCCGCGGCCTTTTTTCTTCATGCAGTTGGCAAAGTCAGCAAGTTTGGGGTGGCATGGTACGTTCTCCGGCAGCTTCCCCCATGGGCGGCAGAATATCAATGGAATTGGGTACCAATTTTTTGGATGCACTTGATTTGCTGCAAAAACATTGAAAGGTTTGTTTCAGAAACATGCACATACAAGTCAAATAATCTTCAGCACCATCCTCAAAGGGCAAATAATTTAATTTATGATTGTGTATGAGGGTTCGGCGCAGGATGTGATGAACTTAAACCTTTAAAAAAAAAAAAAAAAAAGAGTGAGAGAGAGGATGCATCAAACCAAGATGTCACTGTAAGTTGCCATCACATAGCTGGTGATTAAACCTAACATGATATCAAAGGTGGGTTGATTAAAAGTGCTTGTGTTTAGGATCTTCCATTCTATAGATTAATAACAAGTGGCATTTGTCTTTGTAGACATGTATCTGACACTAATACTATAGGAGCCCTCACCTATCAACTTAGCTTTTTGTAATTGGTTTATATTTAACATTGTATCAAAAGCATAATTCAGAAGTGAAGAAGGTCACACTACATCATCCACATTTAATACATAAAAGATGCAATTAATAAAGAGCACTTAGTTGTTGCATGGTAAAACATACCTCCCAAGGATCGAAGACTACGAAGAGCTAGTTGAAAATATGCACTCTTTAAACCATCACCCCAGTCCCCAGCCTTTCCTTTAAGGCACACGTAATAATATATGAGGCTTGCAAGGGCCAGAGACACCACCGTAAATGACCAAGAGATCAAGAACATGATCACTGCAGGAAAAATAAAAAGCAGAAGTTAAGATGATCCTCAAAGGAAAATGCACCCATATGCACATCTAGTTCCTCTCTCATTCTAAGGTCTTGCTCAGTTTTCTAAGTGGCACATATGACATATGCATATATCTGATGAGTGCATAATGCTTCAAATAATTCTAAAGAGAGGAAGCATTACCAAAACAAAAAACAGATCCAAGAAGAGATAGGCTCCAGTGGTGAAATTTCCACCGAGGACGCCAACTAGGAGCATCAAGAAGATCCAGAAGGAAGCAAGATAAGTTCACACCCGAATAACACAGAAGAAAAAACATTGTTATTGTTGGTGTGATAAGGTCCAGATTCCCAATTATGACACATCCGATACAGATGAATGCCGTAAAGAATGTAGCTATGTGTGGCTCACGCCCATCTGCAACCTTAAAGTAGTTAAGAACAGGTAGAATATCATCATTGGCTATTGCTGCAAGCAAGCGCGGGGCACCTGTCAGGCTTTGAAGAGCAGCACCTAAGGTTGAAAGAATAATCCCTATGTGAATAACTGCTGGGAAAGGCCAAGCGATTGTAGCAGTAAGAAGCCTACACAAAGAGTTAGTTGTTACTAGAAAAGTTATTATTGCTTCACAATTCCACACATGCTCTTGTCCATTTTGACATATAAATTGAGACACAATCAGCATCATATAGGTGACAAACATGTGCATTTCAACTAGCCAACCCCAAGATCCATATTCAACTAAAAAAGTATAAAAGGGGGAAGAAGTCATAAGTCAAAGTGTCTAATAGGAACATAATGACCAATGAAAATCTGATGTGTTAATGATAAGCAATGACATTGAAGAAATATGAATACCTGTCTGTCAAAAGCTCCTCTCTAGTTGCTACCGCTCCAAAAAACAACACAGAAATCACATATAATGCAGTAGTTGTAAGAGTTGCAGCCAAAGTTCCAATGGGGATTGAACGTTGGGTATCTTTCAGTGAGGCTGAACGATTTGACCCTGCCATAATTCCAGTTACAGCTGGAAAAAATAGACCGACCAACGCACTGAAAGAGTAGAAAAACAATGTGGTTAGGAAAACAACGAGAGAATTTAATTTCACACCATATCCTATCACAATTGATGAGCTTATATAGATATCCACCATGAACTAAATGTTTTTATGGGATATCAAATATGGATTTCAGCAATCAATCTAACTCTAGGCAAACAAAATCATAAGTTGATCCTAAAGAGCTCAAATACCAATCTATAAATAAAATGCATTTTACAAGAAACAAATCTCATTTGAAATAAAGGAGTACAGATCTATAAGAGGAGGACAAGTTGTCAATCTATAAATAAAATGCATTTTACAAAAACCCTTTTTTTTTGGGCCCCTTATTGGTGCGGAGCCAAGGAGGATGAGGAGGAGGAGGAAGAGATCACACTTCCAATTGATGAAAGTGAGTTTCTACATATCTTTGACAGAAATCTCTTTTAACACATCTTTCCAGCATTTTTACTTTTAGATGTAAATCCCCAACTACTCTCCTGTTATTTCTCTCTCCTATACAATTGATATTCCAGCTCAGTATCTTTGTGAGGAAACAATTGTTTCCCTCCAGCTCTCACAAACCTAGAGAGTTTCATTTCTAGTATCTTATGTAAATGTTTCAGGCTTTCAGCTCTATTATGATTTTTTTAATGTTTCCTTTCTCAAGCCATCATCTGAACTAAACATCTTCTACCGGAAGACTTAACAAGAAAGCAACACATATTTTTCAACAATTGACCTAATAAACTCCATTCTTCATTAGAAAACTCATAAAGCCAACCCATTTTTCCTCTTCAACTGCAAGCTCTCGAACCTCTTCTGAGAGATTGGCCTACACTGATCTAAGAAAATAAGCAACACAGCTCTAGAAACTGCAGTCAAATAGTCTCCAAGCCAGAACTATCATTGCTACTGTTTGGACCACAAATGAAAATAGATTAGGAATTAACATTAGGGCATGGCCTAGAGCATCACTAAGGTACTTAAAAGTGACTGCCCAAAGACCCATTATTCTATGCCCAATCTTGAAAAAGTTGAGTCCAAAGGAAAAAACCCCATTTATAAATTGAGAACACTTGGGGAGTAGAAAAGCTCCCAAACTTAAATTTTCAGTAAATACAAAAAATGCTTCCCTTAAATGACAGCTAAAGGATATCACAACATGAACTGACAGCAAGCAAGCAATACCAACTAAAAAAGACAATTCTTAACGTGTCTTACTTGAAACTCCAGTCCACGGCTCCATTGGGATCAGGGATTCCAGCATTGTTAGTCTTTTGGTAATCAGAAAACCAGTTATCTTTGAAAGTTTTCAACTTCAAGCCCGTGATTCCGGCTGTATAAAAATAAAAAGACATGAATAATGAATCATATTCCATGCAACAAGCTCCCAATAGAAAGGAACAGGCAAACATTGAGTAAAAATCAAAGGACATAGTGATGTTCTTTTTTTGATAAGGCCAAAATTGTACATCCTTGCTTTATTAGGCCGCTCCTGAGTGTTATCAACACTAGTTCACTCTCATAAATAACTGATGTAATTTCCATAGTTTCTTCTTGAGAAAAAAAAAAACAAAAAGGAAATGGACAGAGTGATGTTCTCGTACTAGTGTTGGACCCTTGACCAATACCTTAAGCTTTTGGGTTGAATGATTTAACTAAGAATTACTTTATATATGTACAGGTTTCTTCTCTTCCCCACTCCCTTCTATTTCTCTATGAGCTTGCTTTATATCCCCATACACCAAGGTACCAATGCAAGCAATAATACTTCCAGAGTCAACCACAAAAGCAGTAAGTTAAAACAAAGAGCTCAGAAGAAATTAAGAAGAAAGACAGAGTAAAAGAGTGGAAACCATAGAAATTAAAAGTGATACATACGTGCAGGGTCATCCTTGCTTGCCAAAAGAATCCCAAGAAATATGCAGAATATAGATAATAGAACAGGTATGAGAAAAGTAGGTGCAACTCGGTTGATAATTTTCACTCCACCGAAAACAATAAAGCATAGGATGATAGTCACAATAATTCCATAAATTTGCAAGTCGTGTAAACTTGGACTCTGTATGGGTTCTGGCGTTGCTGTGCCATTTACTTTTGTGATAGTCTCTACATCAGAAACGTAAACAAAAGAGAAACAATTAGCACAGGGTTAGTAACTCATATCCATGTGCTTTAACAACATGAGAAAACAGGAAGCTCATGTTTGTTTTAAGAAATGAGAGGAAAGGAGAGGAATAGGAAAGAGAGGGGGCGAGGAAATGAGGGAAAAAGAGGGTCAATCTCAATTTTGTTGTTTGGTTTGACATGAAATTCGTCTTTTCTCCCCTCATTTCTTTCCCTCTCCTCTCCTTTTCTTTCATTTCTTCAAACCAAACATGCCATAAAGAGATGGTCGTTGATCCATTTTATTGATGGAGGAATGTCTAAGGTAAACCCAAAATGAAAGATCTTGCAATGAGATGCCAACAATGCCAAGTAACTGCATCTGAATATAACTACTAGCATGGTAGACATCATTAATGAATAAAGGAAAGACGAGTTACATTTTTTTTAATCTTTATCACAAAAGATTTGACTCATTTTGGATGCTGATTGATTTATAAGGTCTATAGAGTAAACTTCTTTTTATAAGTGATTTTGCAAATTATGTGGCAGAACCTCAGGTCCAACAAACTGCCTTGTACTTCGATTTAATAAATTATACTATTTCTTGTCAAAAGAATGAATAAATAATTCAAAAACTATCATTAGTAACCTGCTCACAAATGGAATTTACAAGATGATGAAAAAAATATGTAAAGCAAAAGAGAGTATTTAGCTTTCAACTGCAGCACTTCATCACTATTCACCTCTAAACATTCCAGCAGCAGGCACAGCTTTTAAAAAGGTTTCAACAGCTCCCAACACATACCTAAAACCAGAAATTAAAACATGAATTAATGGAAATACACTCCGGCCTGCGCCGGGGGGAAAGGGATCATATACATATATATACATACATACGTACATACATATATAAGAAGAAGGAGAAATCATATGTTAAGTTTGAGAAATGGAAAATTTTATGAGACTCAACTTCACTGTCCCTAAGGGGCCTCAGCCAAACAAATAATGGTTTAATCATAAAAACAAATGAATAACATTATGCACTCACATAGCTCCAGCAACAGCATTTCCAAGGAAAAAACAGAGTCCAATGCTAACTCCAACCTCCGGACCAAGGGCACGACCAATGAGATAATATGGTCCTCCACCCTGAAAGCAAAAGACTCAGAAAGAATCACTTAGATGTCACTCCAAATTGACATAATAAAATATAAAGTAGTTTTGAAATATAAAAGAACACAAGTAAATTAGCAACAGTTATGTACACCCTCAAGTTAGGCCAAAGAAAGTATTACATAAATTCAACACGATTAAGCATCTGTAGTTCAAATTATCAGCAGAAATGCATGTACCAATTTTGAAGAACAGTCCAAACTTGAATATCATATCACAATAACAGAACATCTAAATTTAATCTCTAAGTCAATTTCAATCACCATTTCCTATATCTGCCGCTTCATGTGCTATCAAAACAGCATTAAAAATCTCTTTTTCCTTGATGAAGGGTGACTGTTATGAAAAGCTTTGAATCCTATTTCTATTTTTTCAATAAACAAAGACTTATTTGATGTAATTTCCAAGAATAAAAATCAACTATACATTCTTTTTTTAATAGCCACCAGTCTTTCACAGTTGCAATTAACAAAGATTGGAATGTATTCAAATAAAAGTATCAACATGCACTTGATTTACTTTATATTTATTTTGGTCCAATGCATTCATCTTCAAAATCTCCCTGTAATAATATAGATAGCAAACAATATTACACATGGACTGGTTAGCCCAAAAGTAGAGGAGATTTGTTTATATGCCCCAAGGATTTACAATAGAGTTAAACTATTGGCAACCTTTCAAGATCCTCTTGAAACCGCATTTTTTTAATTATGTTACCCATAATGTCGAAAATACTCTGTTTCTATGGCATTCAATTTTACATAACAAGTATTAAAAAAAAAATGAGAATAAAGAATCTACTTTTTTTTTTTTTTTTTTGAGTTGGAACCATAGGCACAATAAAATTCCCAAATGATGAATAAAAAATATTTAAGTTTATACTGCAGGCCTCTTGCAATCTTATGCATCGATAACTTTTTTTTTTGTTTGGGGGGGTTGACTCCTCACATTGATTTCACCAATTTCATCCATTGATACTGTTGTATAACTTATTCTTAAACAAAAAATATTTTCATCTCCAAATCTTTTAAATCTTTCAATTTCCAGAGTGACTTTCTCACTCATAAAATTATTTTACAATTTTGATATCTCTATTATAGTTTCCAAAAAATAAAAATAATCCAAAAAAAGAAAAAGAACAAAGATTAATGTTTTAAGTATGTGCAAACCAATTGTATAGATGAAACTACAAAAGAGGTGTGAAAATAAAAAAAAGAGAGAGAGAGAGAGAGAGAAGGAAACATGTGCAAGTAGAATAAAGTAAAGAGACAGAAATTATAAATGGGGTTAATTCAACTTGTATTTATCCTTAAATGTAATTATAATAGAAAAGCAGTTTATAAGATTAATGAAGGGTGCCAATAGTTCAACTCTTTGAAATAAGAACAAGTTTAAATTATCTAACTTAGCCTCTCAAACTATTGATTCAGGGAAGAAGCATTTAAAGATTAAGAGTGTATCACATTTCGGATGCTACAGAAATACTTGCACAAATATCTGCTACTTTAAGTACTAGAGAGGAAAAGGAAAGAGGAGAAACCTCACACATAACCATCATAATCAAAAAGCTCTACCAGTCATTATCATAATGATAACACACCTTCATCGCACCATTTGTTGCAATTGCACTCAATGATATAGAAGTCAAGAAAGTACATGAGCCACAAAAAGCTACCACCAATAACGAGTCCCCTATGCCACCCATACCAACAATCCTGCAATTCAAACTCATAAAATCAGTACTAACAAGGGGGCAGTTCTTAATGGTAAATAATTGAACCTCAGAATTTTTTTAGTATCAACAGGCATGTCACATACAGTAACGAAAATTCTTTACCCCCTTCCTCTCTATCATAGATCTTAAACTTGCTCATCTTGAATCTGATTCTCCACCAGATATAACAACTCTTACACCTAATCAGCTATCAAATGAAAAATCTCATCGAGAAACCAAAGGGTCAACTTGGGGTACATTCATAATTTTCCATTTAAGTGCAGTGGCCTGTATTTGGAGTTCATTGGGTATTCTAGGGGCTATTAGGTCTTTGACGTGGCTGCTATTGGTCATGGTTCCTACCCCTTGTGGCTATGAGGAACTCAATCAAATTACAAAAGCCTCTTTTAGAGAAACAGAAATTCCATTAAAAGTAAAAATAGTTACAAAAAGTGAACAGGAAGTCCAGAGGAGCCAGCAAAATCTATATCATACATATATGAGACAAAAGGAAGCCACGGTAGCTCACAAAAACATATCAGAACTTATCCAACACTAATGAGTGAATTTCAAAGTTGCTTAACAAGAATTCCCACCACTTTACTCACTGAATTTCACAAGCAGTACCACCAATTGAAAGAGAATAAGATTCTAAAATGATAGAATTACAGTAAGAGAATAAGATTCTAAAATGATAGAATTACAGTAACAGTAGAAAGGAAAAATTAGCATCAGTAGATAGGAGTGTTACCATGTGAATCGGATGTAGTAAATGATTCCCAATATGTTTTGCAAGCATGGAATAAAGACACCCATCAATGTACCCAATTTTACATCACTAGGCTGCAAGTTACATGTACATCAAAAGACATGGAAAACCATCAGGTACTCTGCAGGCGCAATAACCAAGGTCAACAGACAAAGATCAATATACTACAATATTTGTAATCACTTGCTTCAAGCCTAACCAAAGATTATGTCAAAAAATCCATGTGGATTACGAAGAATAAACATGCGTAACAACATCCACAACAACAACCCCCCCCCCACCCCCCAAGTTTTAAAAAAAAAAAACACCTGCTTAAGGAACTGAAGCCAGAACAAGGTTCCCTGCCAAGCCTACAATCTTTTGGAAAACATGAAACTTATGGTTTTCCCAAAGTTAGGCGACCTTAAGGAATCGAACCCCAAACCCAAACAGTTAATGCAAGTTATTTGACCAGATTTTTCTTCTCTTTTTTCTTTTAATACATAGAACACAGCTTATTTCTGTCTTGAGTATAATGATGAGAAGGCAGACAAAATGAAGCCACTTCATAATAGCCAAAAAATCAAACAGTTGATACCTTGCATTCTATTTTTTTAAAAAAAAAAGAACAAAGAATGAGTAGAGCACTAGAAAGTTTTAAAGTTATCCACGAGACAGTGGGATGATTAAGATATTACCATACCTTTGGACGTCCATAAGTGATAGGAGCATCTTCACCATCCCTACCTTCTCTAGGACTTGAAGGTGCTACAATTTGCTCCCCTGTCATACTGGAACAGCAAGTTACAACAATAACAACAAAACTTTTAGATAGCACCTTACCAACAATAAATAAACAGTTTTTAAAAGAACATTCACTAGTGTCTAATAACAAAGCTTTCCCAACATCAGGGAGTAACGGTCAAACTCGTCAAACAAGAGGAGGGTAAATTTTAACAAGAATGTGTTACTAACCTCCTAAGACCAAGAATGTTTACAAGAGAATCAAAACCAAAAAGTTCCAACTTGGAATCTCTTTCGGATCCATTGACCCTCAGATTATCTGGAGCAGATCCTTCTCTTGCATCAGATCCCAGGTTTTCTTTCCCATCTATTTTTACATTCCTGCCATAATATATAACAATTTAGAAAGATAATCAGAACAAAAAAGAAATGTTTTTCTTCATGTAAGCATATACACATTTAATAAAAATGCCCACAAACTTTTTTTCACATCTAATTTGAATTATTAAATATATAAAAATATCACCCAGCAGATTTATGTTGAGAGTTTTATTATACCCTTGCAGCCGCTGATGCAGATGCAATGCCAGGGAAATGGAAATGGAAATTCTAATTTTGCAAGTACAAAGAACATTTAAAATCAGATACTATTTTCAACCTATAAAATGGTTTTTTTATCCCTTATAAAACTGTCGTTTCAAGTTAGAATGCAAACAATCCATACTCATGCTCCACGTAGCACGCTGCATGCCTATCCTGTCACAACTTTAAATCTAATAGAAATGAATGCAAGAGAAAACACTAGAATGCAAGCAGTTACAACCAAAAATCAGCAGATATCAGTAACAGACACAGTAGAATCTTCATTTCAGTTACTCTTCAAGTACAATTTCACATCCATTTCATCTCCTCATTTTCAAATCCAATAGATTATTATTCACATACACAATCACAAGCATATGTATATATTATCAACAGCAAGCGGGGGAGATAGGTGAGTTTTTACTTGGGAGAAGAATCGGAGGTTGATCCAGGATCCATAGAAGACATCTGAAGAACGGCGCGATCGTGAGCGACCACTGGCCGGTACTTTCGTCCTAGCTGCGCGCGAAACTCCTCTTCTCCGCCTTCAATATCTTCATTGTCCATTTTTGCTTATATTTCCGATCTGTTGATTTGATTCTATCTCTATCCACGAATATGCAAACACAGATCCAAATTCTGCCTTCAAATAAATAAAAGCAAGATTCACATGAAAGAGATCTTAGATATACAGAGAAGAAACAGAGACAGACGTATTTGAATTGAAGAAAAAGTGAAGAAAAATGGATTTTGAAAAAATATCCGACCCGTTTCTTTATTATTTGGTATTACCAAATGGAGAAACTAGTCAGACTTTCGCCAGGGGCATATAAACGTAACTCTATTTATAGTTGTGCCACTTCAAGATTCCCTAAGATAACTGTCTTTAATAAATTATTTATTTCGAGTGAATTTTTCTGTAATTTTAAAAAATCTGAAGAAATAACGAGTGATGGTATATTTTTTCAATTAAAACACTTAGTTAATTATTAAATGATATTGAAATATAAACTATCACTTGATCTAATTAAAAAGTAACATATCATTTGTTACATTAATTAGAATATAAATTAGCTCAAGTGATAGTTTATATTTCAATATCATTTAATAATTAACTAAGGAAAATGAGATTCTTTAACATCACAAATAGCACCGAACGGTGCGTTTTGAGGTAAGTATAAATTTGACAATTGGAACACCCGCTCTCTCCCTCTCGCTCTCTCGCCACAAATTCACTGTCTGCTCTCTCTCCCTCCCCTCTCTCTCTCTCCCCAAATCTAGCAGCCGTGGGTCTCTGCTCTCCAAATCCAGCAGCTGCGCTCACTCTGTCCCCCTTCCAAATCCACAACTGTTGTTTTCTTATCGTTAACTGCTGGAAATTTCTTGTTAGGATGTCTAACCACGCAGTGATCTATGTGTCTAAACCATGAACGATTGTACATCATGACTTTTCCTTGTTTTTGTTTTTGTTTTATCTGAAAGATAATTGATATATAACTGTATCATTGTATAATAATTCAAACAGAATCTATAATTTTGAGCTCAATTTTCATAACACATACTGTCACCACAATTTAACAAAGCCAGTTGCATGTTCACAAATTCATTATCAGCACAATCAAAATTTGGCATTAATGAAGCAAATTATCTTCGCGAATCGATTATGGCAGCCAACCATAAGTGAAGCCACGCGAGCAAAGCTGTAGTTGCAAGTCAAATTTCTGGCACAAACCGAGAGAATGTGGCACCGTGGTGGATGCAACCGACGGGTTATAGACAGACGGAGAGAGCCAACAGCCAAATGTGGAGACATCCACGGCGAGAGAGAGGAAGATAGTTGAAGGAGAGAGCACAGAGCAGGGGAGGATGCGTGAGAAACGGCTGCATTTTGGTGTGGGTTTTGCTTGCTCGTTTATTGTGTCAGTCGTGTGTGAGTCTTGTGCGTGTGCTTCCAGTCGCGCGTGTGTGTGAATTAAGCTACTACAGTAACCTTTTTATAGTTAGCACAAAACCCACCGTTTTGTGCTAAGTTTTGTAAGAATATCGGAACCATTTAATGAAATAAACATAATACAAAATAAAAGAATTTTGGACGAAATTATTTGTCAGTATATAAAACTTTTAAAATGTTAAAAGATGAGTTTTGCATAATGTTAGATTTAAGACTATTATTATAGTCACAAAATTCTTTTTCCTGGTATAAATTCCAGTATGCTTTATTATTATATTCTTTTTTAGCATCAAATTATTAACATCAATAATTTTCATTATTATTAAATTTTTGCTTATCATCAAAACTATTTTTGTTAATAGAATGCCTATGACAATGTGACATTTAAGCGTTGCTAAACCATTAAAACGGTGTTATTTTGACGCTACCGCAGTAACGCCTTTGCTACATCTCCACTGAAAGGATGTGATTATTATTATTATTATTATTTTTTTTTGGCCTTCTTTTTTAAAATAAATAAATAGATAGAAATGCATGTTTATGTTGCCCTTGTAAGATCAGATCACACTTGTTTTTTCTTTTTTTTTTTCTTTTGATCTCTATCCTATGTTTGAAGATTTAGGCCGCAGCCAATTCAACGATTATCCCCGGTCCCAATTTCCACAATTCCTATTCAAAGCAAATATTTTTAAACTTAGAACGTCCGAAATCCAATTTTTAAATAATACAGATATGTTGAATAATTTTACATATTGGAAGCCAACACTGGTGACATTACGTTGAAAATTCCTTGTCTATGAAAACACCATACCCATACGATGAACAGATTAAACATTAACACATTTATCATAATTAGCTTAATTATTCTTATTACGGGTGCTCATTTGTCTTTACAAAGTCATTATCCAACAAGGAATACAACAAAAAAAATCCCTCAAGTTATTAAAATAAAGAATAAATTAAAAGATAAATAAAACACATATTCCAATACAACATATTTTATCTTATAGTGTATTGAAATATGTGTTTTTTAAATTTTTTAACTTCTCCTTACTTTAATAACTTAATGTAGATTTAATTGGAAGAAATGAGAAGAGAGGAAAAGAATAGGGGAGGAAGAAAATAAAGAAAAAAGAGAATCAAACTTAATTTCATTATTTGGATTAACATAAAATTATCTATTTTTCCCTTATTTTTCCCCCCTTTCTTCCTTGCCTCTCCTCTTCTTTCCTTTAATTTCTTCAAACCACACATGCCATTAAAGAACCCCTTATAGGAAAGTTATTCTACCTTAGAATAATATCATAATATATCAAATTCCTGTTACCGCTATAAAGGAAGCCCACATGGCTATTGTAAAAGTTCAGGTTGAAGCAACAATTGCATAGTGAACTAAATAAGAAAACTCATTTAAAGAAAAAGAAAAAGGAAAAAGAAAAAGCAGGTTCAATGTGTGGAATTTTCATACTGCGGACTAAAAAAGCCTTTTTGATGTGCATATTCTTACATGAAACACAGTTACAAGGGGGAAAAAAAGGATATAAAACAGGGATGACATTCTACTAAGGGAAAGAAAGTTTAGTTTTGCAATGAATTTTTAGAAGTGAAACTACAAACAATTAAAACTCTGCAGGACGAGGGACGAAAAGGGAGGTTACCCATCCGGTGACAAGTTGTTCTTGTGCTTTCCATGCCGCTCTTTCACCTTTTCAAGCTTTCCACTATGATTATTCTGGTTGCTAACAGAGCCTTCTTGAGCACTGCACATCTGAGATTTTAACTTGAACCCAAATTTCTTCGACACATTGCCCCAAGTGCTAGAAGGCTTCCCCCGACCCAACTTCTCAATCTCTTGTTTCATGTTTGAACATTCCTTCTCAAGCTCAGAAACTCGCATCCTCATGTTATCCATTCCAACCTTCAAAACCTGATTCTCCCTTACAGTTGATGCCCACCCTCCTTCATTAGAACCCGCAAAACCGCTTCTTAATGGCCTTGATCCATCAAGATTATCAGAAACAAGAAAGCAGCCTGCAATGGAAGTCCTAAGCTGAAGTTGTTCGAAAAACAAGACTTGGACAATTATTCTGAGGGGAAGCCGCTCATTTTGCGCAGCATGGGTGCAGGCTTCCAATGATAGCTTTTGGCAATCCATCAGCCTGCAAAGTTGTTCTCTATCAGACTCTGCCAACCACGGGTGTGACTGCAAGTATGACAACAAGAAGAAAATTAGAAGATGTGTACCATACTGTCATGTGCTTAATCACAAACCTTTACAGCTTCTTGTTTTCACATTTTGCTAAGATTCTCAGAATGTGATTCAATGTTGCACTGGGTAAAATTAGGTAGGGTTTGATTTCAAAATTTCAACATAAACCAACCATATTCTCCCATTAAAGTTTAGGAAAATTAAGTTGTTATAGGTTGGCAGAATGAGAAGCAGCTCCAGGTTACATAGTTCTAAAGGCTAACATGATAGCAAGAATGTCCCAAAACAAGAAAAGACTACATTAATACGTGTAGAAGGTTCTAAGGTGGAAACTAAATTAGCTGTTTAAAGTTATCTATATCCAGGCTCTCATGGTATTTGTTTTTGGTCTGACACGAGTGATAATGTGACCTCTAATTCAAGTCATGTTAAGGAGTCAATTTGAATCAACAGAACAAGCAACTAATGATATGAGCTACATTTTTCAGGATTTTAATCTGAAAATTCATCAATACCTTCAGATATATGTCTATAGCTCGATAAAGACCGTCATCCAAGGGTCTGGCATAATCGGGAACAGTAGCAGCAAGCTTTTGAAACTTGGGTAACTTCAAATTAACATCTGGCGCAACCTCTGCGAGGTACCCATCAATCAGCTTGGCTACCATTGTGATTGGTGTCAATGAAGGTGACCCCATCAACTGTCCATCATCAACTGAACATGGAGAGGCTCCACCTGTGATCTGATCCATGGCAAGGAAGTGGTCTAGAATCCGCTGAACACACTCAACATTGTAAAGTGTCTCCATGGAATAAGAGAAATTGGGCATTAAGAGATCTTCAAGAGTAGCTTGATCAAGTTGCATTCCAATCCGCTTCTCTAAATTGGATATGCAAGAGGGGCTTGCTTTAAGTATCATGGCTGTTCGAAGTAAACCAAACAGAAACTTAGCGGAGACCAGGCCCTTCTGCACTGGGAGTAACTTATCAATCTCTTCTAGTAAAAGCTTTTGCTCTTCTTCTGATGGAGGGGCCCCCAAAGCCACTGGTGCAAGACGGGTGCTTGAGTCACCCTGACGCCTGTTCAGCCCAGGTAGGTACTTTTTTGCATAGAAAGTAAGGGACCCAGCAATTATCTCCTGTCTAATACCACGAGATTCCATGACATCAATCAACCTTTTATAAAGAGGTAAACTTAATGTTGATACATCTTCATACCACCAATCTGAAGTCGAATTTTTTGGTCTAGCCCCTGTACTTATCCCATTCCACAAGACACTCCCACCAGGGCTCTGCATAGGCCCCCCATGCTCCACAACAGGCCAACCAAATAAATTTGGGTCAGTAGATGCCTTCACAGCTAGTGACTCAATGCACCTTTTTGTAATGTTAAGTTCTTCTGCATAAGGGAGAATATCATCACAGGTCTGCAGTGCTTTTAGAGAATCTTTCCAGTTTCGAAGGACTACTTGATTGAGAAAGGTTTCTGTTTGTGTAATAAGATTGCCCTCGCCATATTCCTCTGTCATTTCAAGATGCTCAGCAGCACATCTTAGGTATACAACATTTGAGGCAGTTAGTTCAAGTTTCACACCATAGCAGAACTTGGCCACTAGTTCAAATGTCTTGGCCCTGCCAGGAATGTCAAGGAGGGTTATGACACATTTTTCTTCTGCCTTTTCAGATGCTTCTGCAATCAATCTTTCCATAACCCCACTTCTAGAGAGTAATGGGAACTGCATTAAAAGATGGATAAAAGGTATAAGAAATAAACAATTACAGCAGGGGCTTCACAGGCCATGCAAAAGACACAGGAAACAAAAGGCATAGAAATATCAGGAACAATATAATGCTATTGTCCCAATCTTACTAGGATTAGCAAGTAGGCTAATAGACCCATTCATCTGTCAAAAATCCAACCCCAACCTGAATTTGACCACAGATGTTCCACTTGTAATGAAATATGTACCTCGAAAATTGATTTTATGTGTCATATAAACAAAACATAACGTACACCAAACTGAAGATATATATTCAGTATACTGCCAATGCACGACTTCCTCAAATCAAGCAAGCAATTGATTTTAATACTCATACATCATGAAAACAGTAAGATAAATATACCTTGTGGAGGTGGAAGGACATCTCTCCAACTTCAACAACTATATCACTAGGAAGACCAGATGTGCAGAACCTATAGTAAATACAAGCCAAGAAGGTCACTATGAAAGATACAAGAAAATGAATAACACGCATGCACTGAGGCAAAGTAAAGGGAGTTGAATACTTTCATCAAAAAAGAATTGCTTACTATAAGAAGTCACATTCATTAAGCAATGAACTCCCAATAAAAGTCAACAGATCTCTAAAATAATCCCACATCAAAGCAAATATTACCATAAGACAATATTCAATATAATAAACTGACTCAATCACATATCTCGATGGGTCTTCATCATGTTATTCTTAAAAGTGGGCAAATCTCTGTCATAAATTGAAGGTTTGTAGTCACGACAACTAGAACTATTACAACGTTATCTCTCTGCTTAATTTCATCAAGGGTATGACATGTACAAGATGGTTCACCAAAAGGTGTCTAAAATTCTTCTTCAGTGTCAGAAATGAGACAAAAAGGAGAAACAAAAAACCAATCATTCTTTGGTTTCCATGATCCATAGGTTAAAGACTAACCAACAAGCATTTGTTTCCAATATGAACATATATACATTCTTTTGAAATTCTGAGATGTATCATGTATTATAATACTGGTTTCCTTGAACCTAATTGTCATCTACAAATGTTCCCATGAAATGGATGTTTGACTGTAGCAAAGAAAGCCTATCCCGCCTCCGAAGCAAATTTTTTGCCCTCATGTAACTTAAATGCTAAACAACATGTCATTAAGATTGGAATGACCTTGGACATATCAAGTGTTCTTTAAGAGTCAAATCAAATGTCTAATAAGTTGTTAGGCAACTGACAATCTTTCATAGAGCAAACAGAACCATCCATCAGCATCCAAAGCCCTAGAGTTGTTACGGATTTAGTAGGTCCATCAACCACAAGTAGTTCTCTCTATTTCAACAAACCAATTGAAACTTGATAAGGTTTCACCTAATACTACACTTCAATCTCCATAGCATATCCATATTATCCTTTTATTCAATCAATTTAAGCTGCAGCTTCAAAATAAAAGAAGCCAAAGCTTTTTTTTTTCCCCCTGAGCCAAATGTAAGTGCAGGGCTGCAGGTGAGCTTTCAGCATCATGTATGTACAGCTATTATTAGCAGATCCATATCACAAATGAAACATTTATATCTGTCTCTGCTATGGAGATACAGGAATCTAGAAGGACACAAAAACAGAATCTCCACCAAAATTAAACTGCTATAAGAGATGGCCAAGTTTGACTAAAATAGAAAGACAAATTTCAAAAATTCTCAGCCAAAAGATAAGAGTTAATAATTACATTAGAATTCACAAAGAAAATACATCACGCAGAAAAGAAATGGAAGCCGAGTTACAGAGTTACATACCATGCCTGTCCCTGCCGTTGAAACGCATCAGTTTTGGATCCCAGTTTCACGCAAGCCATTTTCTGACGATGCAGGCTGGGATCAAATAAAAAATAGAGCTTCAAGTAAAGAGCTAAGCTAAACACCAAACTTAAGGACAATACAACATAAAATACTCCAAACGAAAGCACTTCCACAAACAAACTCACAAACCCAGTTGAGTTTTGCTCCTGCACAGTGCACACCACTCTCAAACCAAATTTACCCACAAAAACGTTGAGAAAAAAACCCAAAATTCCTCAAATTTCATCTTCTAAATTGTAGCAGGAGCACCAAAATGTAGCTTCTTCAATGACATTTATGTCAAAAACAAGCCCAGAAACAGCACAAGCCTGCTCTACTCTCAGGAAAAAACTTCCCCGAAGTCAATCAATGGGTTAATCTTTTCAGAAACCCAGTTCTGATCCCAAGTAAAATTAACCGTAAAACCACTTCAGAAGAAGCACTAAATTCTCAGCCTAAAACCACTAAACTTCCTAATTTGGTCAACCCCTCCAATTTTCCTTTCATAAAATCAAAACCCTTTCATCTCGGCCTCAAGCCTTACGGAGAAGATTCCATAAACAAAACCTTTATAAGGCACAAGGGACCAAAACCACTCATGCCTATCATTTAAAAAAGAAATAAATAAATAAAGAAAAAACCACTGTTGTCTAAATTCTTCTAACCCCCATGAGAATAATAATTAATAATAATAAAGTGTTTGAAGTTATGATATGCAAAGCCATAAATGGATTGAAAATCTCAACATGGGTACTTAATGGCAGCTCTGAAAGTGAAATCAACTCTCACACATGCACTCATGTGGGACCCTTTAGCTTAAATCCCACTCATTGCCTCGAACTTAGTAGTGGAATTTGCTTCTCGTAAAAACATTAACAGTGATGCATCATAATGGATTGACCAGTTACGAAGACTATGTATTTTAATTAATTTCTGTATTAATTAAGGGGATTTTTTTTTTTTAATTCGATGACTAGCTTTGAGGCTACAGCTAGCTGCTCTGTCCAGCTAGGCCATGTGGGTGCCGTTGCTTGCTTTTTATATAAAATCAATAATTGATTGATTGATTATTAAGCAAGTAACATATATTTTCCAGTAGATTACAAGGAAAAAAATTGTTGACTTGAGGATTTTGTATTTTATTAGTCTATTTTCCCATGCAAGAGTTGGGACCGAAGCCGGTAGACACAGAGATAAATGCTGTCTTGGGTACACTTGCAAGTCTTTAATGCAGTGCAGGGGCAAGTTTGGAATTTCAACTGCTCGGAAGAAACTTCTGTTGTTTTGTAAGATTTTGACTGCTAGTGGAACAAATTTTGACCTTTAGTGAAACCTAGACTTCAAAACAGATGTGGTCATGTGGATTCGATACAAGGTTACCTAAATTTTTAATTTCATAATTTAAATTTTAAAGTTGTTTTATATTTTGGTGGATGTAGTCAAGGCCCTAGAAGTGGACCGAAAAATATATACACGGCTCGAAAATAATCTAATTGAAATGAAGTGAACACGAGAATACTCGAACATAAGAGATTTGGTCTTACGTTTGCATGAGAACGGTTTGGCTTAAGTACATAATAAGCACTTGCATTTAAAATCAAAAAGTCTTCGAGTTGAGAGAGTAACAAGTCTCACGATAAAATTTATCTATAATATTATTATGAGTTAGACTATTGGCCGCGCTTCATTAATATTATAAAGCCTCATATTATATTACAATTATATTCAAGAGCAAATATAAATAGAATTCAGTTATTTATATTTTCTTTTTCTCTTCAATTTTATTTTGCTTGCACAATATAAATATCTTATATTATCAGTAAAATAATCTGAATTTAAGAAGTAATCCTCTACGCCAAAACAAAATTCTTGTAATAAACATAACCAGTAGCGGACCTATGCGTTGTTAATACCCCTTGCTTTTTCATTAATTTAGTAAAAGAATAAAATTTTTATTTTATTTTCATATATGTCCCTAGCTCAATTGCTCT
Organism: Citropsis articulata; assembly: GCA_030449925.1. NCBI lineage: Eukaryota > Viridiplantae > Streptophyta > Magnoliopsida > Sapindales > Rutaceae > Citropsis > Citropsis articulata. The sequence continues at coordinate 844,119 of JASUUH010000085.1, read as the reverse complement.
TATATTTTCATCAATTTAGTATAATAATTGAGTTTTTATTTTATATTCAAATACGTCCCTAACTCAATTACTCTTATGTTTTCATTAATTTAGTACAACAATAGAGTTTTTATCTTATATTCAAATATGTCCCTAACTCAATTACATCAATTTTATATAACAATAGAGTTTTTATTTTGTTTATAAATATGCCCTAATTCAATTATATTATTTTCAATTGCAATTAGTGACTTATTTTATAAAATGACTAAATTACATATTCATTGAATAGATTGAAAAATTAGGCAACTAAAATTTTATTATTGCTTTAATTTATTTTAAAAAACTTCTAATTGAAAAAAATGGCAATATAATATAACATCGTCACTAGTATTTAAAGTATTTATAGAAACAACATATAGTAACAATTATCAATATTTTTGTAAAAATTTTATGTGAATTTTCATATTTTATTTATTAGCTTAAAAAAAACTAAGAGAACAAATTAGAAAATTAAATTTGAGTATTTTAAGGAGCTTTTGATAGAAGAACAATTAACATCTAGTTCTTTAAAGAGAGGTAGAGCACCTGACAAAGAAACAATTTCACACAAATACCTTTTTGTTGAATTGAGCTTAGTTTATTATTGAAACTTTTGACTAATAATACTTTTACAATTTGAAATGATGAATAAATTTTAATTGTTTAATTTATTAAGTCTAGTAATTTAGTATTTCACTTCAAACATAAAAGTTTAACTTGTGATTTTTAATTAATTGTAACTACATTTATTGATCTATTTTAATTTGAAATTATTAATTATTTTTTATTCCTTATATAATTACTTGTTATTATAAGTTGCAATGTCATATAGTATAATTAAAAAATAGTGTTTTCATATTTGAGTTGTCTTTTATTTTTTTACTCTTTTTTATAATTATTTTTGTATATAGTAAATATTTAGAGGGATAAGGCTCTTGGTGTTCTTCCTTATTTAATATACTTTTTTCTACTTATAAATTTTTATGTTCACTTAAAAATATAAATTTTAAAATTTAGACGGGGGTAATATTAAGTCATGGATCCGCCCCTGAACATAACAAAGTAGTTAAGATACAATACAATAGAAAAATAAGTTAAATAAAATTTTATCCCACTACAAATAATTTTTTAAGGACTTTCAAACTAATTGCTAAACCACAAAATTTATAGGTAGAATAAAATTATATTAGACCCATAAAATATTCATTATTTTCTAAGTGTAATATTTTTCTTACTTTTTATTAGATATTTTCTTTAAAAATTAAATAATAAATAAAGTTTGAAGAGAGGAATGCAAATTTTAAAACTGAAAGAGTGAGGAAAATATTAGAAACTGAAAAATTCATAAATAAAAAAAGTGTTCATCTAAAAAAAAAAAGAATATAATTGAAAGAAGGCTTTCAATATGATTTTGGAGAAGTACTAATAATCCGACTCGATTAAGATGCAAACTATAATAAATGTAATTTTACCGTCAATATATTCAATATAATTAACTCGAATAATAGTCAATCTACAAAGGCTAAAGTGTTGGGCCAGTCTTAAAAGTTAAAACAGAGGAGACATTTTGTCTTTGCGTGGAGATCAAGTCAAAAGTGCATGGTATGGCATGGGAGCAAGTACATCAAACAAATGGAATTGGACAATTGAGTACTGGCTAATGAAGTGTCTTCCAAGCTACTTCCTTGCATGCAAGTTTTGATCTGGATTGATCGCAGAAAACGAAGCAAACAAATAACAATGTCATTTTAGTTTTTAACGGAAAATGTTTAATAACGTAAGCGGGTGGCGTGAGCATGCCAGCCTCGAGGTTGAGGAAAGCTGTGATTGAGTCACGTAGCAGTATAAGCGTTAGGGCTTTCTTCACGAAAATATAATGGGAGTGGATGAACCGCCATATCGAGGTAGAATCAATCTCCCTCCAACTAATGTGAGGGTAAAATATCTATGGGCGGCGCTGGAATAAAAATTATCCGGATATGTCCCATAATTACGGCTTGTATAAAAATTATCCGGATATGTCCCATAATTACGGCTTGTAAATATCAATAGAGCTCAGTGTAAAATGTCAAAAAAAAAAGAGAATAAATTCTGATTTATAATCATATTTTGTTTAAACTTGTAATAAAGAACATTAAAAACCCGAATGCATGTCAGATCAACATATTAATTAATATTAATAAGACAGATTACCAATTTCATGATTTAAAAAGGACGTTTACCTGGCGTCAATTTAGTGGGGTTGCATTTAATTTGTTTTCCTTTTCAAATTATTGCAACACTGAGGAACATTAGAATAATAGCCACGATGAAGCATTAACGCATGAATCAGACAACTTGAACCTCATTATTTCTTGACTAAAGGACTTAGAATATGATTACGTAGGGGGACCAGAATTATGAAGAATTGATAATGAAAGTTTTTATATTATTTAGGATCCGTTTGGGAGAACTGCACTGCCAAACGGATGCTTAATTTCTGTGGGGTAGATTGGCGATCTTAGCACGGACCATCCCCGTGGAACCTAATATAACCATTATGGGTGCGTTTGGCACACTGTATTGTATTATGATGTATTACATTATTTTAATGTTGGTGTATTGTATTATGCTGTATTGTATTAGCATTGTATTATAATAATGTTGTACAATGTTTGGTGCTGCACTGTACTGTATTAATTTTTAATTATATTATATTTAGTATTGCACTGTAATGTATTAATTTTTTTGTAATTAATGTAAATTATATATTTAGAAATAATATTTATTAGTACTTAAAAATTAGTAAATATAAAATTAATTAATTTAAATTAAAAAATTAAATTAATTTATTATTATTATTACAAAGTAAAAACCTATTAAATTAAAAATATAATATAATATTAAATTAAAAAATTAAATTAATTTATTATTATTATTATTACAAAGTAAAAAAACCTATTAAATTAAAAATATAATATAATATTAAATATAAAATTGTATTATAAATATAAATATAAAAAATATAATATAATATTAAATTAAAAAATTAAATTAAATTATTATTATTATTATTATTACAAAGTAAAAAAACCTATTAAATTAAAAATATAATATAATATAAAATTATATAATATTAAATATAAAATTTTATTGTAAATATAAATATAAAAAATATAATATAATATTAAATTAAAAAATTAAATTAATTTATTATTATTATTATTACAAAGTAAAACCTATTAAATTAAAAATATAATATAATATTAAATATAAAATTTTATTGTAAATATAAATATAAAAATATAATATAATATTAAAAAAAATTAAATTAATTTATTATTATTATTACAAAGTAAAAATCTATTAAATTAAAAATATAATATAATATTAAATATAATATAAATATAATATAAATATAATATAATATTAAATTAATTTATTATTATTATTACAAAGTAAAAATCTATTAAATTAAAATATAATATAATATTAAATTATATAATATTAAATATAAAATTGTATTGTAAATATAAAATAAAAATATAATATAATATTAAATTAAAAATTAAATTAATTTATTATTACAAAGAAATGCGAAATGGGTAAGAGCAGATGAACTGAAATGTTGGTTTAATTGTCAAAAGCAGTGCCAGTGCATTATAATGCACGCACTAACGCAACCCCACGGTATAAGATGTATTGCATCAACGCAATGCAATCCCACGAATGGCACATCAAACACGCCCATATGCCTTGTATAGTTTACCTAATTCTCGAACTTGTGATATGCGAGTATGTATGATGTATCATCGTCCGTGCGTGATCATATATAGAATTATTTTTAACAACAAATTAATCGAAGACACAACGTACAGTCACATAATAGATTCGTCACGCGTCGAAGACACGATATCAATTGCATGGTATTGATGGCTACTACTGCGAAGCCGTATGGTAACTATCATACACATATTTTCGTAAGAAAAATAAAAATTAAACAAAAAAGTGTTGACATGCGCATGATCGCCGGTGGCAGAACAAAAATTTGTATTAAAAAACAGTAAGCATGCATGCAAGCACGCTTTGGGGGACAATCAGCATTTTCGGACCTCTTTGTTGTCTGTGTATTTTGGACAATAGTATACATAGCCTAGCCTTAAAATTGTCAAAATACACGTGTATTTTCTTCTTGGAATAGAAGTAGACATTAGATTTGGCTTATTTTATGTCCATGGAGAATCAAACTTATCAGGAAGACCTTTCTTCTTTAAATAAATCAGTTTGGGGAAGGATTCTTTGCTTGCCTTTTACTAAATTATCGAGTCTCAATGCGCCTTGGAGTTAGAAGCGGCACAAACGACGCCGCTTTCAACTTCTGTACTCAGTTTTCTCGTTTAAATCCAATCCAAAAACTCCTGCACTGATAATTAATTTTATATGCTCAAGAATTGCATGTTTTAATTTAATAAATGAGGGAGTTTAAACGGTATTAAAATTCTTTTAATAAAATAATATTAAACATATCTCAATTAAAATTTTACCTATAAAAATCAATATTTACACTCAAGGGAGTGGGTTTTTATGTTGTTACGAGATGTAGCCTATGACGTATTATTAATCAATATAAAAATCAATATTTACACTCAAGGGAGCGAGTTTTTATGTTGTCATGAGATGTAGCCTATGACGTATTATTAATCAATTTGGGTGTTTATTTTAAAGACAATAAACTACTTCAACTACAAATTTTATTCTCTCGTACTTACATATGAGGGAAGAAAATAATAATTTTAAATATGTATGAGAATTTAGTGAGTAAAGATACTCACGGTATGATAAATAATATTATGTAGCCTATAAAAATCAATATTTACACTCAAGAGAGCGGGTTTTTATGTTGTTACGAGATGTAGCCTATGACGTATTATTAATCAATTTGGGTGTTTATTTTAAAGACAATAAACTACTTCAACTACAAATTTTATTCTCTCGTACTTACATATGAGGGAAGAAAATAATAATTTTAAATATGCATGAGAATTTAGTGAGTAACGATACTCACGGTATGATAAATAATATTATGATTTATCACATGGTATGGTCTGGTTAATCCACCTAATTCTGTCAAAGCGCCAATAATATTATCGGTACAGTCAACTCACTAAATTATTCAATTTTGACGGGCCTCAAGCTTTGCCCGTCAAGTGTCTTTAGATGGGGCGGGTCAAGCTTGAGGCCGTACGGTCTAATGAGGCTACTATGAAATATTTACTCATGGGTGGGGCAAGCCCTTCTATTCTGGTTCATGGTTTCTCTTAGCTATATGGTTCATCCGGGGGCGAAATCGAACTTCAAGAAATAGTAAATGATCTTATCAATACACAAATGTATAACTCTATGAGAATTTCAATTGCACTTATATTTATCACTGTAGAAATTGGGCTCAATCTTTCCCTAGCCCCTTCTCATCAATGGACTCCTGACGTATACGAAGGAGTGCGGTTTGTTCGATAAATTCCTAACTCTCTAATTGACGCTGAAAAGACTAGTTCAAATCCAACTGCATTTTAATGATGCTGGGTTATTGATGTAGCCCAATAATAACCCTTTTGAAAATTAGTGAGCTGCCCAGCAGCAAATATTAAAAATTTAAAATGCTGTTGGCGCGATTCATCTGTTAGCTCAGACCCACTCCAAAATTTTAAAATAATGTCTCAATCAAATATTATATAACCCTCATTCAATTCTCAATTTTAAACCATCACTTTTTCAATTTAGAAATAAACCAAATTACGAATTTAAATTCCGAACCTATTACAATCGCAGGATCCTAATTGAATTTTCCTAGTCAACTTAAAAATTTGAGATTCTCTAGGAGAGGAAAAATAAAGAAGAAAATTAAGGAATTAAGTAGAAGAAACGGCAACAAATAAGCAAGCTAAGTAATCACGCAAGGCCAGCGAGATGATATGGAAAAGAGCCAAAAACCTAAAGAAGATAAAGCCAAATCTTAATAGTAGGTACGTGGAAACGTGCTTTTGATTAAAGTGCTTTTCAGAAAGCTAGAAAAAAGAAATAAAAAGAAGAAGAAGAAGAAGAAAGTATACAACCAGCCGTGTTGAAACCTGAAACTGGGCTTAGGCTTTGGGACTTGGATTTTCTTTTGCTGATGACACGGCAAGCTCATTTCCCATCTAAGCTGCGCTCTTTCTTCATGCTAAAATAGGCACATATTTTATGGGGGTACAATTTTGAATTTTTACTTGATAAATTTTGAGGTATTGTTCAAGCATATGTATTCAAATTTTCAATAGATTTTTTTTTAAATATATAAATTAATAAAAAAACGTATAATACTCTATTAAATATAAAAGTTAAGAAAAATATATAACACAGTTTTTCTTTTCTTTCATTATTGAATTTAGGGTCGCAAACGTTTATTACATCTTATGTAAATAACGAAAAAAAGGGAAAAGCCCAATCGCGTGTTAGGCGCTTCGCTGCCAATGCAACTTACATAATAATGACCGATGCTAAATTACGCACTTCCGCAGCTAGCTAGGCCATACTGCTAACTTGCACACCTATAACCACTAAAAGTCATCAATGTAAAGCATGCAAATGACATAATCACATAGCTGCTCAGTGGTCGTGACATGTAAATGTAACCTTTTCTTTTCTGTCTGAATAATTTGCCAATAGGCACTAGTGTATCAAAATTCAAAATCTTTGCTTTGCATTTGCTTTTGCTTAGCTTCATCAACAAGAATATATATATATACACACACATAGTAACAGGTTGTCGCGCTAACATGCGCCTGCTTCCTTCTGCTTTGGATACTTCACTCGGTTCTCGAGCTCTGACCCGTGAACACTGAGCTAAAAACTCACACTTGAGACCGGCCGGGGCTTTTGAAACTTTTCCCCTTCGAAAGATTCTCTTTTTCTTCTTCGGTGTTGAAACTTGGAAATTTTTCTTCAAACTATAGAAGTTAGAAACCAACCTCATTTTACGTTGTAATCTTAGCAGTTAGCAGTTAGCAGTGACAAGAAAACAAGGCAGCTGCTGCTTTCATTTTTCTGCCAGTTCCCAAGTCAGTTGGATCCTCTGTTTTCTTGTGACTTGTCTTGATTTCTTTACTTCCCTTGAGCTGTTATTTTCTAATATTCTCACTATTTTATTGCAGCCTTTGTCCTTCTTTATTTTATTTTATTTTTTTTTGTCTGTTGGGAGGTGTAAATATTTGATTTTTAGAGCTGGGTGGCGTATCTTTTGTCTTCTTTTGAGAGTCACGAATCAGCTGAAATGGCTGGGAATGCCTGAAGTGTTAGGTATAAGCAAAGGATTTGAGGATGATGGTTTTTTATCTTTGGGTATATGGAGGTCAATTTTGGTTGGAAAATCAGTGAACACACTAGCCCGTTTGGAGATTTTTGTTGTAGCTCTCTAGGTATGCATGTTCTTCTTTAATGTCAGCACTCAGCTTGTCTTTTTTTTTTTTTTTAATAAATGAAAATCCTGTTGTCAGCTCCAGTGTAAGGAGAGTGCTTTTGGTGTAACTTACTTGTTTTGAAATTTTCATCTGAAGAAAGCACACCCACTTGTAAACTTTAGTTCTGTCGGGGAAAGAGATATTTTTGGCATTTGTTTTGTTTAATTATCCGCAAAATTGATCCTGCATTTGTGTTTATGCTCTCTGATGTAGTTTCAAATTAAAGCAAAAAGCAGAAACTCCTTTAATTGACAGATGGGGTGTGTTTCGTCAAGGATTGATAAGGATGAGAGAGTGCAGATTTGTAGGCAGAGAAAGAGAGCGATGAAACAGTTGGTGGGAGTTAGAGGACAATTTGCTGAGGCTCAATTGTCTTATTTGAGGGCATTAAAGAATACTGGCGTAACCCTTAGGCAATTCACCGAATCAGAGTCATTAGAGCTTGAAAGTACCCCTCCTCGTGGACCAGCATTGCTTCCATCACCACCTCCTCCTTTGCCTCCTTCCCCTCCCCCACCACCCCCTTTTAGTCCTGATTTGCGAAAGGTTGATGATGATAAAAGAGATGAACCTGTCCATGAAGAAATCATAGATATCAATGAAAATGGCAGCAGTACTCCACCTCCTCAAATTCGAACTTCTGTTTGGGATTATTTGGACCCTTTTACTTCTTCTTCACCCGATCAGCAGCTGACAGAGTGTGAAACACTTGAAAAAGTTGAAGAGGAAGTTTGGGCTGAAACTAAAACAGAATTTGAGGAAGAAGACAGTGAAGAGGAGGCTATTTCTAATAAACTTCGAGAGAAGCCACAACAGCCTGTGGAACTGGTTGATGATGACTCATCAATGATGAGCTATTGTGCTAAAGACACTGCAGAAATGGCCATGGTAGTATGGAGTAAGAAGACCTTGGATGGTATCATTAAGGAGTTAGATGATTATTTCCTCAAAGCATCAGCTGGTGGAAAGGAAATAGCTGTTCTTGTGGACATCAACAAAGGAGGCTCTTTTCCCCCTCATAATTTCGAAGAAAGCAAAAGTAAACGCTTGTTCCTTTAAAAATATAGGATTTATACATATCTTTTTCTCAAATGCATTTTGATTAATGTTAAAAGTTTGATGGTAGAAACTTGTAAGTTGGCACTCCCTCGGTACTCATTTTATTGTCATATTTTGTACTTGAATGACTCTGTTTTAATTTTTGTACCATTGGTCTTGCTGTAGTTGCTCAAAGAAATATGTATGTAGTCGGTTTCTCTTTTGGCATTGAATCTAGAACTTTGACTTCTACTTAGTTGAGCAAGCTGTGATTTCTTTTTGGGAAACTGATTGATATGGGTGTCACAAGTTCCCTGGAAATTATAGTAACTGTATATTTGACAGGGAACAGGAGCAGTTCTGCTAAGGTCTTTAGTGCCTTGTCATGGAGTTGGTCTTCTAGGTCACTTCAATTCAAACAAGATGCTGTCCCTCTGGGTGGTTCCAGTGAACCCTGTGGGCCTGGAGCTCATTGCATCACACTTGCAAAATTATATGCAGCAGAGCAGAAACTTTACAAGGAAGTAAAGGTAAGAATGACATTTGACTCATACCTAAGCAGATGATCACGTGATAGTCACAGTGTGTGATTCTTGAATAACATGAAGGGGGAAAAAATGGATCAGAAATACACTTGCTATAACATTATTGTTAACACTTTCTTAGGATACTAGATGAAGATGATGGATAAATGCCATATATCTTATGAGGAGGAAGGAAAAAGTAGGTGGAAATTAAAATCTAAGGGAAGAAATGTTTTATTCTATGGAATGTTTACTTAAAAGGGAAGAAAGGAATTGAATGTGGAATTATAGATTTATTACCATCTTCTCTACTTCCAATTCCATCCAGTTTGGCTGAATAGATTTTTTTCGATCAAAAGGAAAGCTATTATTATCCTTTTTTAATTTCATTAACTGAATATGGGAAATGGCCATGGCTTTCACTCACACCCTTTCGTTCCACCCCTTTCTTTTGATTCTCATTTCCCTCCAACCAACAAGTTTAGGGGCTAATAGCTGTATATTAATAGCTTCAATTAATTTCTTTCACTTAAGTTGGTCAAGGGGCAAAAAAAAGAAAATCTTTTCTAGTCTGCCTGTGTTCAATCACTTAATGGGGCTTGATTTGGTTGTTTAAGTGATGACTAACTGTTCTACCTTTATTTTCTTTTTTAGATATGTTATTCTTAATGTTTTACTGAAATAATCACATTGTGTAGGAGGAAGAGAGAACCAAAGCGGAACATGAGAAGAAATCCATGATACTGCAAAAACAAGAAGAGGAAAACCATGACTGGACCAAGATTGAGAAAATTCGGCTGTCAGTTGACAGTTTGGAGGTTGACATACGGCGCCTGCAACATTCAATAAGTGAGACTCGTTCATCCATATTGAACGTCATTGACGAGGAGCTGTATCCTCAGCTGGCTACGCTAATTTCTGGGTAAAAGTTTTAAACTTCATTATCTATTACAAACTCTTTATATCATCTGGCATTGTATCATATTTATGTAGAATGGGAAGATTGAATTTAACAAACACCCAGAGCTTGAGTAAATGGTGCAAGGCATTTTATACTTGGCTGATTAAATTCTCAGATTAAATTCTCCGCTTCACCAAAATGACTGTAAACCATTTAAATAACTGTTGGTTCAATACCATTTTTAATGAATTTAACAAACATCCAGAGCTTGAGTAAAGGGTGCAAGGCATTTTATACTTGGCCGATTAAATTCTCTGCTTCACCAAAATGACTGTAAACCATGTAAATAACTGTTGGTTCCATACTATTTTTTATGAATTTAACAAACACCCAGAGCTTGAGTAAGGTGTGCAAGGCATTTTATACTCGGCTGATTGAATTCTCTGCTTCGCCAAAATGACTGTAAACCATGTGCACAACTGTTGGTTCCGTGCTATTTTTTATGAAGGTTGTCACTGCATGGATCATCTATGCTATAATTCATATATAGGGAGTTGTCCTCTTGGTGAATTAAATTGACTAGCAGTTAAAAGCCGTTGTTACAGAGAGATTGTCAACTCTTACTTCTGTTGAATCTTCTTTTGTCCCTGAAAGAATCTGTGATGTGAAAGATGATTCTTGGAAGCTCCATAAACCCTTTGCAGCTTGTCCAGGAAGTTTTACTCTTCTCAATCACCAAGTTCATCCGTTATCTAAGAGTGGGGGAGAACCTTACGGAGTTGATAACATCAAACCACAATTATCATCTTGATGATGTGAAGTCATTAATACTTTAGTTGTTGAAATTGCATTTTCTTTCAAATAATCAATTGGTATTGGGCATTTAGGAAACCATATAATATTGAGTTTATTCCAAATCTGCTTGTGTGAAGCTATGAATAGGAGGTTTGATGACATCCCTATACAAGGTTTAACAAAAAGGGAGATTGCATGATAAGATTCTGTAATTTAGAATTAAAAACCATATCATGGAACCAACTTTGTACGAGCTAAAATCAACTCTGATGTGATTGTGTAATTGTGAAATAAAATTCTTAAGCAGTCTAAGCGGTTTTTTGACATTGATGAAAACCCAGTATGTTAATGTTCTAAGCAGCATGTAGAACGGATACTTTCGTTTCATCCTCTTAACTTTGTTTTCTTTGCTTAAATCCTACATAGGCTGATGCGTATGTGGAGAAAGATGTATGAATGTCTCCAAGTTCAGAACCATATTTCGCAGCGCTTGAATCATGTCACCGATAATCAAAGCATGGATTTTACCACTGATTATCATCACCAGGCCACAGCTCAGCTTGAGGCTGAGGTCGCTTCGTGGTACAACAGCTTCTGCAAACTTACAAAATTTCAACGAGACTATGTAAGAACCCTGTCTGGATGGATCAAACTCACTGAGTGCCTTGTGGATGAGCATCAACGGAGTAATTGCCCATCTGCAATTCGTAGGCTGTGTGAAAATTGGCAGCTTGTTTTTGACAAATTACCTGAGATGGTACTTTCGCTTTATACTCTTTTGTCCATTACTATATTTCCTGAATAGTAAAAGATTGGAACTATTCATATAAATTTTGTAGATTAATGTCAAAACCCCATACAGCTTTTACTTCTTCCGCCTCTCCTGTCACTAAATAAGTACTATACTGGCTTGGCACTTGGTCTGCATAATAACTAAACAAGAGCAATAGTTTTCTCTCTCAGGGATGCAAAGTTAGGATTTAATAACTGATACATCAAGAGCAATAGTTTTCTCTCTCAGGGATGCAAAGTTAGGATTTAATAACTGATACATAGCATTGATGTGTTTGTCCTGCATCATCAACATAGCCATATCTGGATTTGAGCAACAGATATGTCTGGGGTGCTGATCATCCAAGTGAACAGTGAAAACTATGTGGTCAATTTGGTTTTATAATTTTATTTCAGCTTTCTAAAATGAAGCTAAGTGGGAGTGTTCCAATCGCTTTCCCCCCCCCTCAGATAAGGTCATTTTCTTTTGATACAGTCAAGCTTGCTGTCTTAAGTTATCTCTGTTAGCCTCACTTGAGGCAGCAACCTTTGTTAATCTGATGTGCATACAGGTAGCCTCAGAGGCCATTAAGAGCTTCTTATCAGCCATCCACGCGATATTCCTGCAGCAGATAGAGGAACGGAAATTGCACAAAAAAATTGATAGGCTTGAGAAAAGGTTGCAGAAGGAGTTGAATTCAATGGCTGAGATGGAGCAGAGGTTTGAAGGGAACTTTGCTTTTGGAGTTGAGCACACTGAGTTGAGCCCAAAGCATCCTTTAATCCTCAAGGCTGCCAAAGTTGAAGCCTTGAAGAAGGGGGTGGAAAGCGAAAAGGCCAAGTATCTGAATGCAGTCCAGATTACCCAGGCCATGACTCTTAACAACCTGAAAACTAGCCTCCCCAATGTATTCCAAGCATTGATGGGATTCTCAAATGCTTCTGCCAAGGCCTTTGAGGATCTTCATAGCCACATCAAAGTAGCAGCTCATCACAATGCACCAGAGTACCCGGAAGACCAGGAGAATTAAATCTGTTAAATTATGATGTGAAGCAGCACGCATGATTTCCATGAAGTCATTCAGGTATGTAGATTAAATTAGGATGTTTATATTAGCAGATATTGCCTTGTTGATAATATTAGATGAATGATTTATATGCCACTGGTAAATCAAGTAGATTGTTCCTTTTCTTATTGATTTACTTCCTAGCAACATTTGAATGCTAAATTAGCTTGTTAAGTAATTACTGTGGATCAGATAATCAAGATAGACAGTATAGCTGTATGAGTGAAATGTGCAGGATTACAGTACAATATCTCAGTTTAGATAAAATTATATAAATAAACTGGCCATTTTATTAACATTTCAAGATGTCTCTAATACAACGTGGGTCAAATTCCTGCTAATACCAGACTCAGGAGTCAAGGATTTTGTGAACAATTGTTAAAAGAGAAAGGAAAAAGGTGACAATCTCTAATAACACTATCTACTTTTAATGAAAGCACTAAAAAGGACATAGAAATATCAACATTTTCCAAGAACTAACTTTCAACATTGTCCCAATCTAAGGAGCTTTCTTCAAAATCGCACCCTGATTGTTGAAGACTGCACTGACCCAATCTGCCCATCGCAGCAAGACCTGGAACAAGAAAATCAATTTTGCAAGTTCTTTAAAGAATCTAAAGGTCATCTTACAGTTAAATAAGTTTACTAGTTAGCTTCTTTTTCCAGTAACGAATGTATAGTGAAATCATGATAACAGTCATAGAATTATACGCATGTCTATGCTGATGTATGTGATGTGTAGAATGGAACTTTGCAGATGAACTTGAATGATCGAGCTGTGTCATATAAGGGTGCTAAAATCATGTACCTTCAATTACTCTATAGAGAGCGGACCACCATCTATCCCTGGGAACTTGGGACTGATCTAGTGTGTCATCTATGTCTTTATTGTGTTTCCCCTCCAAAACTCCCTGCAGTGTTATGACTGCATCTTTTGTTTTTCCGATAATATTATCATTGTCGTCAATATCCAGCCTTTGAAGGTCATTTAGCGAAGAAGTCAGACTAGCAGCTAAAGCAAACTGAGCACCTGCAGCCCAGTGGGAAGAGGCCAGCCATCTCCTCTGGTTATCCTTTCTCTTTGTTTCTTCCCTGCCAGACTTGTTCTCTTTGCCTTCAAAAACTAGGCTACGTAAGTACTGAGCATTTGCAGGCCCGGTACTCTGAACCATCCTGGAGAAGGCACTGTCCTCTCTCAATAGTAGTGCTTCTGGAGTATCATGTTCTAAAACCTGAAGAAAAGTTTGAACATTCTTAAACGACAAATTAGCAAAAATTGGATTAAATTTAGACAGACAAGAAATGGTTCTTTGTATTTTCAAATATGTTAACCAGCTGCTAAGCTGGATTAAACTTTTTCTTTCTGGACTTCATCGAGTTAGAGGCTCAATGGACTCCCACAACACATTATTTGTATCAAATATTGAACAACGTCTCCGAGCATACCTGCCCAGCATCAAGCACAAGAATTCGGTCACAGTCAATTATGGTATTTAATCTGTGTGCAATGATTAGCATTGAGCAGGATTTGAATTCTTCACGTATGGTTCTCTGGATAAGAGCATCTGTCCTGACATCAACAGCTGCAGTTGCTTCATCCAGAACAAGAATCTTTGATCTTCGCAGCAGTGCTCGAGCAAGACTTAACAGTTGTCTCTGTCCAACACTGAAATTCTCGCCTCCCTCTGAGACCTTTACACAAGTAAAGTTACATCTTATTCAGCACATGTTATTTTTCCCTTCTCTTGCAGCATAAGGTTATCCAAAATGAAATACAACAAATTCTACTTCCCAAGAATGACTTCTCTTTATACCTCAGCGGCCAGACCAAAGGAATTCTTCCTGATGACATCCTTCAGATGTGCCCTCTCTAAAGCCTCCCAAAGATCAGCATCAGTGTGCTCATTAAACGGATCAAGATTGAACCGCACACTTCCTTGTAAAATAAAGTGAACATCATAATTGTCAAGTATTTGAAGGAAGGGTGTAAAGTAAAATGATGTAGGCACAAAGGTATAGATTACTTTACAGGTATCTTTCAAATTCACGACTGATGCAATATCAATTCAACCACCAGATAGAATCAGGTTGATGCAGGAATCTTTAAATAAAATAGAGACTTAAAAAAGGTGAATACCAGAGAAAAGAACTGGTGATTGTGGTATGATACTAAGAACTTTTCGCAAATCAGTGAGTCCAAACTTAGAGACATCACAACCATCAATAGATATTTTCCCCCTTTCCAGTTCCACAATTCGAAATAACGCATTAAGCATGCTAGATTTTCCGGCACCAGTTCTTCCAACTATTCCCACTTTTGCACTTGGGGAAACTGTGAAGGATAACCCATGCAAGACTGGAGGAAGTTCAGGCCTATAACGTAGGACGACATCCTTAAACTTTATTGATCCTGATGAAGGCCAAGCAGGTGGGGGGCGATTACTCTCTACTATGCCCGGAGCTTCAGAAGGAAGATCTATATATGTTCCAACACGCTCAACGGCATTTAAACTATTCTCAGCCCTGCTTGCTTGTCTCAATACACCACTCAACAGATTGGTGATGTTCAAAGTATAACTGAGAAGTAAACCCATCTTAGATGCAAATGCGACCTGATTTTCTGCTCTCCCATTCTGCATGACTGCAAAAGTTGCTATCAGCCAAATCATGATGCCTCCTAGTGTTTCCAACCGGATGGTGAGCCAACGATTTGAACTAGTATTTGCAAGGGTAAATCTGATGTTATTATCCATTGACTTTCCATTGATTTTGGCCATCCTATCATATGCTTTGAATGCACGAATGGTTGACAAACCATTTAGTGCTTCTCCAAATTGAGCATAAACAGGGGATCTGGTAATGGAGTCTAAGCGTTTCACTTCGCGAGCTGTACTCTGTAAATTGAAAAAGGAGATGTTTATTAAATGTTCTAAACAAGAAAAACTTTGTAGTATGGTGGATTTATTAAATGTTCTAAACAAGAAAAACTTTGTAGTATGGTGGATTGGACAGCTAACTAAAACTTTCTGACAATTCATGTTTTTAAAAATATATAATTAAAGGAAATTAATGCATGAGGAGTGCCAAAGTGTTAGGAAGTAAAGAACTGGAGCAAATCAGCTCTTTTGATAGTTGTGCATATTTGGAACAGGAGACAGATATTAGATAGTAAATACAGTTCCTGATATTTAAAAAACGAAATAAATAAATAAATAAAATAAAATTAAGTGATGAAATATTGAATTTACCTGGTAATATAGATAAGCGGCATAAAACAAGATAAGAAGTGGCATTATGGCCCATAGTGATATTGTGCTCACAATGCCTATCAGAACAAAAGTTGAAAGGAGCTGCCACAGTTGGTTCATAAACATATTGACAAAACTAGCAACATTGCGATCTATATCACCTAGATCCCTTGAGAACCTATTGATTACGCGTCCAATTGGATTAGTGTGGAAGAATAGCATTGGAGCTCTGAAAATCGAATATAGCATGGAATCATGCAATCTTTTGGCTGCACGAAGACTTGAAATGATCAACCAATAAGAGTTCAGCAGTGTCACAGTCACCTGAATTCAGCAAATAAGGATTCTGCAGTCAAAATGATATTACAGTAACGTAAATTTTCCCTTCAATACAGTTTCTGGTTCTTGCCAGGGAAGAAAATTACAAAAGAAGTAAATTTCCTTTTCATTCTCTATTAATTTTATGGGAGACGAGATAGATGTATTAGCATACTTCATCCATTAAAACCATGTTATGCCAGTATGCAAGGTTACAAAAAACAAGCCCTTTCTGTCTTTAGATTAGGCTATAACTGCGTTTGCTGTTTCCAGAAAAGGAAAAAAAATGTTATGTCAAATCAAACAGAAGAAAAATATCATTCTTGGAATTACTGTTTAAGAAGGTTGGAAAGTAGACAATAGTATTAGTTAAAGCAAAAGGATGAGTTTCCAGCTAAAAATAAAATTGATGCAAACCATCAAATAACAGCCGACCCACCTGTCCAAAAGCCAAAATTGTGTAGATGGCAATGTAGAATCCAGGATTATAATTCTTTGAAGTGCTTTGATCTGTCCAGAAACTTAACCAAGTGCTACTTGAAATTCGAAGAACTTCAGTTGACAAATAGCATGCAAAAAGTATCATAATTACCCATAGACCTCCTAATGCATATTTGTACCTGCAAATAGAAATAGTATAAATGGATCAAAAGACAAGTCATGAGATACTAGTTAGTGCAGAAGTGATTTCCAGATAAATAGCACCTGGCGCTTGGTTTTTGAATTTAAGGGATTCAAGGGACCACCATAGGATTTTTTGTAAAGATATTTTTGGGTAATTCACAATTCATTAAAATAAGTACTGAAGACCATCGAGAAATAAACTAAAAACAGATTCCTGATATTGCTGTATGTTGTGAGAATTCTGAGAGCTCCATGCTGCACTGCACGGAGGAACTAAAGGGTCTACTCTGTGGAAAATACATGTTATTAAGTGCCCTGTAGAAAAACTTACAGAACTGTTGACCCCTCTGTAATAATCTGAATAACAGTCAAAGTTGGGTTGTTTTCAGAAAGGTCAGTGCTTCCTGGCATGAGATGACATCTATTCAAGTTTAAGCTCATTAAAGGTCCACATTCAGCCAAAGAAGTCTTACTGATGAATTTCAATTTCATGTTATAGTCATGGGCCGCTAATAATGTCATACATAAATTTTACAAGGAGAGCTGGAAAGGATTAATCCTCTTGTAAGCTAAATTTAGTATGACTTAGAAAAAGCTATTTAAATTTGAAGCAATTGCAGACTTGAAAATTTTTCACAATGCATGAGTCTGAAAATAGCACCCTTAAAATACCTTGTCAAAACACTCCTACTGACAATTCCTGTTTCCCTTTCTTCTTGCTTGACAAGCACGGATCTCACTCTTTTCCCTTTCTTGGTGTAGCTTTCATTTTTCGGAAATTCATTCACCTGGACCGCTCGATTAGCAACTGGTTTGGAGACTTCCTGGTTAGAGTTTATGCTGTCATCCTTTTCTTCCCATTCTTCCATTTCTTCCATTTTCCCTGCATTTTCCATGAGTTTCTGGAATAGCCTGCCATGTTTCGAGAGCTCCTCAAAGGTTCCCTCCTCTTTAATCATACCTTCAGAAACCAGAAAAATTCTGTCCACATGAGGAAGAAAATGTAGTTGGTTTGTAACAAGGATCCTTGGTTTCCCACACAACTCTTCCTTGATACAGCTGTTGAAGACCTGGAAGTAACTTCAGGTTAGATCAATGTGGTGTGCACTTCAATGAACTTGTCAATAAATATTCAGAGGTCATGCTTTTGATAATAATAGCACAGAGAACTATTCAAGCACCAATCCTGCATAATTTTGAGAGGATATACAAATAATTGGCAGTCTCCTTTTAACAAACAAGGAAAAATTACTTTATAATTAAGGAATTTTTCCCACACACCACAGGAAAAAATTAGGTTCAAAACACAAAACACACTGCTCGCTCCAATAAGTTTATTAACCTCAGAATAAAACATAACACACTGCTCTTAAAGAAGAGCCTCAGGCAAGTAGGCAATAAAAATACCTGGCGTCCAACATGAGCATCTAGAGCACTTAAAGGGTCATCAAATATGTAGACGTCTGAATTGGAATAGACAGCCCTAGCCATAGAAACTCTCTGCTTTTGCCCACCACTGATATTCACCCCTCTTTCCCCAATCTCTGTGAGATCACGACCCTGGAGAAATAAGTATAAGATAGTTACAGCACTTTCTGGAATAAGCAGAAGTCATTGCACAGATAAATGTTTGTATATTTACTTACAGGAAGTAAGTCGAGATCATGCTGTAATGCAGAGACGACAATAGTCTTCCAATATTTGGCAGGGTCAAATTCAGAACCAAACAATATATTTTCACGTAACTGAGAAAATGTACATTGAAGGTCAGAAGATTGCATAGTGAAAACAGATGATGGATTCACTAGGAAGCTAGAGAGATGGGCAGTATAAGACAACTATCAAATATCAGTTTAAAAAGGCAAACTGCAACTCACTGTAGCATTAAAAATCCATGAAATTTGGGGAACATAGGCAACAGTTCCTCTGATAACAACGCTTGCGCCTTTCAAAGGAGGTAACTCCCCAATCATTGCTGATACAAGTGATGTCTTTCCTTCTCCAGTTCCACCAACAATTGCAACTAAGCTGCCAACTGGTATGTCCAAATTGATATTTGATAACGTGGGTCTCTGTACCAGAAAAAACATGAGTTTCAAAGCCTCTTAAAGCTATATATTTGTGTAACAATATGACTAATAAATCATTAATGCCTTCCAAATAGCCAATCAAAATGTACTTCCATATTTTCAACAAAGGAAAATGCAGGGTGCCTCATACATCACTTCCTTAGTAGTATCATAATAAAGTTCATCCGAAGTACCAACCAAATGCATTGATTTTTTATTTGTGCCTCAAAATGAACTCTCAAGCTTTTTAATCTCATTGTCGAAATAATACAAACTTTGTATATGCTTTAATTTAATGAAATCCGGTATCACCTCCCAGAATTTGACATTAATACTAAGAGTGAGCATTACCAGAGCTGCAGCCTTCTGCAACCTCTGAACTGCCTTATCACTGGAAAAAAAAAAAGAGAAGAATGATAAAGTATTTACCTTTGAATCCCAAGAAAAGTTTCCATTTTTGATCGAGACAGCTGGGAGCTCTGGTTCAAGTGGTGGATTAGGCACCAAAATTCTCTCTTCAGCCAAAAGTAGTTCCTCAAGACGTTGTAATGATACATTTGCATTTACAACCTGATAAACGATTATAGTATTAGATGGTACTTAAAAAATGAAAAAGTTAGCAGGCACTCAGTGGATCTCTTTAAGTTATTCGTTGGGATAGTTTCTTATATTTTCATCAATTATGCTGATACATTGTGTACCTTTGAAGATTATATTGGTTGGAGTATATAAATCTCAGGTTGTGTCAAATGACTGCTCCTTATGGCAACTAATATACAGTAGTTGGCTGGTAATTAATGACATCAACATTTCAGACTTTGTTAGTGAACATTGTTGTGCTATCCTTCCAAGAAAAGATCATCTGGATGTTTCTGGGTCATTGTAGACATGTTTATGTATTAGAAATACAACCAATGGTTGGCTATTCAGAATCCCACTTTGAAGTCTAGATTGAACATAATAACAGAAGAGCTTACCCCGTTTCCTATCCAAAGAAAAAACACAATACAGATGCATTCTTGTAGCAAGCTCTAATTGGGCAGGGTTGGTATATAATACAACTAGATGTTAAAAATAAATCAATCTGTTTTAGAGCCTTAAATGGTAAGTTGAATGGTAATGTTACATTATGTATGCTCTAGATGGAGAAATAATGTGGTGTTTTCAGCACATGTCGGTCATGCATAGATCTAAGAGAGGAAAGATTAATTGCACCTGACTTAATAAATTAGGAAGCATATTTAAAGGAAATCGTAGCACTGCAAAGAGAGAGAGTGAAGAAAATGCCCTTGCTGGTGTCAAATCCCCACCCAGCAGAGTGAATGTTCCAAATGAAATGACCGTCACAACAATTGGGATGCTGTTCAGTATAAAACTGTTAAACTGCAAGAGGAAGCATCTAATCAGAAGACTATTAAGCTAAGAATGGGATGGTAAACAGTCAATGTAAATGAAAATTTTAAATTATCCAAATGATTCCAAAATAAGAGAAAGCTGTTATTTATGTAGTATATTCAAAGCTTATGCCATATACTCCCACAAGTTGACAGGTCAAGAATTTCATGGTCATACATTATTCCTATTTGATTAAGTTTAGATCAATAAGCAAGCATAAAATGTATGTGAAAGATGATAAAATAGCAAGAAATATAATTGCAATGACAAATACAATTATACTGTTGGCTGTTGTGTCAGGTGAGACGGCGGTTGGGTCAGCCTTGTATTCTCATATAATGGTCAATACAGTAATTGTGGAGTGAAAATTATATAGCCACTAGATAGGAGAAAGAAATGTGTTCTGTGTCATACAGCAGATAAGAATTGTGCTTTGCGAAACCATGACAGCTCATCATCCCGTATACTTTGGACTCTAGATTGGAAGCTCTTCTCCCATGCATAACATCTGAAACATTTTCCAGCGAAGTGTTAGAACAGTCTCTGCCGATGTCATATTGTATAGAAATCTAAGGAAAATTGCTTATGTAATTTGACCATACTTCACAGTGTCCATGGCAGCCAAAATTTCATTTGTGAGACTGACTCTTCTGTCAGTCCATTGCAGTCCTTCCTTTGTCAATTTCCTCATTTTGCTAATAAAAAATGTCTGTTTTCAGAAAAACAATGAGAGGATCATGCAGAGTAATCAATAAAAAGTACTGATCTGTAGATGAATTTTTCTAATTAAAAAATTAGGTTAAAGAGGAACATAAAAGCATGTTCAACAATGTAGCAGTACCAAAATGTTGTCGGTAGTGAAGCCTGTGTATTAACTGAGCGCGAAGATTAATATCTCAAAAAGACCTCATGTCGGTAGCTACTAGGAGATGTGGCTAACTCATATAGTTCAGTAAGGTATGGCTTACAATACGAGTGGATGAATGGAAATCAATAATAATGCATTCTATCTTGATCATAAAACTGAAACAAATTTGGCAATACAGCTGCAAGAAACTTTCTTACCTGTAGCGGAACCATAAGCACTAGCATTAGTGACCCTAAAAGTGAAGCAACGCCCAATTGCTGGTATAGAAGAACCATAGACATTGTGATGCGGAATGGAGCTGACCATAAACCATGAAGCTGTTGGCTTATTTGCTGAGAGATGTAATGGGTGTATTAATAATAATTCAAACTTCCCCACAAAAATCCCCCCGACTAATAAAGTTAAAATATAAGAATTTCAGAGTTGTAGATTATGGTGGCTTTACTTTCAGTTAAACAAACAGCATACCTGAAGTGCATTCGCATCTGTCGTGATCATATTCGTTACTTTCCCAGATGGGAAATCCTTGCGAGCCTCATGGGTTAGTCTTAAAGTTTTGCGAAATATAGCAGCCACCTAAAATTAGAAAAGGTAAATCATCAAGCAACAATTTAGAAATGACCAACCCATTCTGGAACCTTAAGGTAGGAATCTAAGTTCAGTAGCCGAATGGAATCACGAGAACATATTCACCATAGCTCCATGCACACAAACCCACGCCCATTGTTAACAAAGAGAAATGATTTTACCAAAGTTGACCTCAGCCGGAAACCAACACGCCAAACATTCTGAAAATACTGGGCTTCGCATAGCACGCCAAATGACTAAACAAGTTAAATCAAACCATCAGTTATCAGAATCAGCAAGCTGCGCCCAGGTGCAGTAAATCTTATGTTTATTGGGAAGGGGAAAAGAAAAGCTACCAAACCAGAATAAGAAAGAGTATGCGCAACATCACTTAGTAAGAAAGAAGGAATCGTACCACCCCAACAAAAATTAAGAACGCATAGATGTAACCTATCCAGGCAGGATCGCCTCGTTGCATTGACTGCAAAACAAAACAAGAGATTACAATTTTTTTTGGTCCAGACATCATGCATGCATTTCATAAGGAGGTCCATCTTATTCTTTGCTTAGAAAGAAAAGAAAAGACTACAGAGACAGAAAATCAATTTAAATAGTGCCTTTTTGTTAATTAACATGTCCAAAACTTATAAGAGTAAATTAGAAAAGATTTTCTTTTATCACAAGTAACATAAGAATTAAACAACTCATGTATTTATATTTTAGATAAGGTAGTGAAAAAAGAAACCCCCACCGGACAACCAACAAAAAGGAGAATCATTTACAAATAAGTCTTGGTGAGAAGTAACAAACCTGTAAGAGATGATTCAACAAAACAGGGCCCACAAACTGAGAAAGATCATTTCCAATCTACAACAAGTTCAAAGAAGAATTTAGAGTTGTAGGAGAAATGAAAGGATGAAGTAGAGATTATTTTTGACTTGAAGCAATTTAGATAATCCATTACAGAAATTTTCACTACATTAGATGGAAGCTTTGTAGATTTTTAAGACAAATTATGGAAACCAGATATCCATGCAGTAATGGTGCTTCAATTCACAAGCATTCACATGATTTACTATGAAAGAACATAGTTCTTTATTTTCATAAAATATCATATGAAAAAATGAAAACACCTAAAAGAAAAAGGGATAAAAACCTTAACTGACCACGAGTTTCTCAAGGTTGAGGATAACTTATCAACATCAAGAACTGAAGCCATTTTTCAAATGCAGTTGTGAACAATCTTTGACAATATCCCTATAGCCATTTATGCTCTGAGCTGCACACTTCATAGTATCCATATATAACGAGAAACTCTAAGCTTTGAGAAATATAGTGTAATCTGTAAGTCAATCTCATTGTTACTTGTGCTTCACTTATCTCCAATTTAGGTTGCAAAATATAAAATCAGGTGACACAATTCAAAAGTTCACTTGTTCAATTAGTTGACAAATTGTGAGGAACGGATTAAGGATGCACAGAAAGCATAGTGTCATAATAACTTCAAGTTTACCAAGCTCAAAATCACAAAATGGCGAGGAGATTTAACAATCAACAAAGGAAACTGTCGCATGAATGCCTGGAATGTTTAACTTGTTCTCTCCTGGAATTAAACAAGTTCAGAGAAACTTTTCATTCATAAAGGAAAGGGAATGAGTTCAGTACCTTGAAAAGGCCTCCCAACCAAAATCTACAGAAAATGTTAAGAGGAAAAGTTAAATGAGATAAACTAAAAAGAACATCTTTACTTTAGGAAGAACATTCCTTCTGTAACTGTCTAATTCAAATGGAAGTGAGGGAAAAAAGCAAGAACAATAGGTCTGCTCAATACCTTCCACCAAAGCTATTATTCAATGCTCTTAAAAGCCATGGCTTGGATCTCTGAGATTCTTCAATCCAACATCTTTGGAACCTGCAAAAGTCAAAGCAGCCTTTTCAGTTCCCTCTGGTAGGAATACCTGCCACAATTTTTGAAAATGTTCGACAAGAAATTGCCACGGAAGCTATGAATGCACACTTTTCAATTAGAATCTCTGTCTGGTCCCACATGTCTAACTTCCAAACATCCTTTTCAGTAATAGGTTTTTTATAACCTAGCTGCAGGAGCGGAGTCATCCAACCGAAATATATCCCTAACAGAAAGCAATGCAGGAAATCATCAATAGAGAGATATAATTGCCAAATGTACAGTAGCCTTTGTCTTACATGATTATGAAAGAAAATCAAATGTAGCAACAATTGCAAGATCCAGTGTCCACCATAGTCTATTTCACAGAGACTTAAACCTTGAAAGATTAGGACTTGTTATGGGGCATACAGGATTACTATTCCTGTGAAGCTAATTTTCTTCCTTTTGGAAAACATCTCGGAAGCTGTGCAGTCTGAAGGTCTAGGCAACAGTAACACTAAATTAAGGAAAATACTTACTTGAAAGTATGCTGGCATTCCTTTCAGGACAGACGTGCTCTCCTCCTGGAAGTGCTTCATATTCAGCATTGTCAACAAACTCCGGTTGCATTATGGTGTAACCCGGATAAGGATCCAAATTAGGAATGTAAACCAAAATAAGAATCCCAAATAAAGCCTACAACAAAGAACAGCGCACAAACCAAAATGACTAAGCTTTCCAATGACACAAAGATAGAACCAAGGTTAATTGATTCTGATCTGCTAAACCAAAAAATTGATTCTGATCTGCTAAACCAAAAAGGGCTCAGGTCCCTGTGGTCTTTTTAGGTTAAGTTAGTGACTTCCAACAGCCTGAAGCTGGGCCCAATTAGGAATGTAGATACCTTCTACTGGGGCTCTAATTTAGTACCAAGACCACTTAGAATTATCACAGGCCAAAGAAGTACAAGTAAATACAAGAATGAAAAGACAGGAGAAGGAAATAAAAAGAGTAACAAACCTGGCAAAAAACCATGCTGATATACAAATAGAGCGTGATTCTGCAATGAGTAAATTAATCCATAAATATGCAGAGGCCTCCAAACACAAAGCCTATCTAATGGAACCAATCCGAAATCATTGAAATCCAGAGACAAAGAACTGACGAAACTCAAATTGCAATCTAACAGTAATTATACAACAGAAATATCATTTATCCTTCCTCCAATGTTACAGCTTGCCTTTTATTTGTTGATTAAAGTGCTTCAATGTATTAGTTTATCAATTTCATTGATGTAGAGGTTTCAGCAAGAAAACAAAACAAGCGGAAGGAAAAGCTAAATACACTTTAGTGAATAACTTTGTTAACAGCAGGAAAACTAACCCACTGTAGTAATCCCTCATTGGAATAATGAGATTTAGAATCACAGCATCCCCCACCAAAACATAAATAACTCCGAACCGCACATACCACCTAAACTCACGGATGTAAAATTTTGTTTCCAGACAAATCATTATAAGCATGGAGCACCAAGCAAGAGCTTCAATGATCAAAGAAACCATCTGCAAGAGAAGATGCAGTCATTTTGCATGTCGTACAATTAGAAAGACAATGGTATCAGTTAACCATCAGAAAGTCAACAAAGAAGTGGGGAAATTAAGTCTTATATGTGTTAACTAATTGATTAGCTTTCAGAGTGCTTAGGCATTTGCATATTCTGCTATGCTTTGGAACACCCAAGTCCGCAATGCAATGAATATTCAAACACATTTTCATTTTCATTTAAGATCAAAACCAAATGACACATATCATATCTAGCAAAATAAAACAAGAGTAATGGATTCAGCTTTCTAGCTGGTTAAAAAACAAAAAAATCCAACAAAATGACAACCAGAGAAAATATGCTCGTAATATTTATCTTGGGTAAAACATTCTAAATATTAAAGGCAAATGTCAAATTCAAGAAAGCAAAGAAGAGAGAAAAAATAAAACAGTAAAAACAGCCACCTCAAAGGGAGCAAAGCTGGTCTCTCCATCCAAGTTGAATATAGAGGTACCCATCACCAATCTCAATAGAGGCTCAGCTGTACAATAACACGCCAACAGTCCCAGCATGTAATTGTACCAATTCGAACTCAAACGATACCTTCGTGCTTTTGAATTTTTGTTCATAAGCCATATCCGGTAAATGCACAGTCCCAAAAGAACCAAATGAGAAATGGAAATCACTAGGGAGTCAACTGCACAGGTTGTGTATGCACCAAAAGTACTATCCACTGTTTTTGCCCAAGTTCCATTTGCCGCTGGCCGACAATACCAATCCAATGGCCCAGAAGCCATTTTTACCGCCTTCAAAAGATTCACAAATTGATTAAGACACTTTGTACATGCATGATATCTTTTAGCATACGAGAAACGATGAAAGCATGACGAAGTTCTGTCTGTTTACTCAGTAAATTAGTAGAAAAAAACTGCCTTAGATTTTCCTCTCAATGAACTAACGGCAAGAAGAACAAATCAAATTCATCTTTCAAGCAACAAAAACACTGGCAACCAGACGCAACTAATTAAACTCACATGGTAAGAACTCTTCATGAACACAAAACAACACAAACCCATTCTACTTTAAACCTTCGTCGATGGAACTTTAATAACGAAAGGAAAACGAAAGGAAATTCGACCACCTTGCATTTGGCTGCCGAGAAAACAGAGTGAAAGAGAGAAAATGTCAGATTCATATCTAAATTAAAAACCCAGCCTCAGCCATTTTAAATCCTAGCCTTTATCATAATCCAAACAATGTAAAATCCAGAACACAAAACCATTTTTCATTTCCTACATTTTCTCAGCAGTTAGGCAAAATAAAACCAAGTAGAAACATATCAATAACAACATATATGAACAGAGAAAACAACCATACACCTCAAAATTCAAGCGCTATTATCTTGATATTGCTTCAGTTTTGAGTAGAAACAGAACTGAAACACACAAAGGCAAGAGAATTCACAACTAACGTGGGCTGCATGAGTTCGTTATTTATAGTTTCAAAGACATACGACAACAAGCAGAGACCATTGTCACTTGTCAGACACTGTTAAAACTTAATATAATAATAAACATAACACAAGCGAACGCAAAAAATACAAGTAGCTTTCATTGCATGCGTCACGGCTTACGTGGGTTTCCTCCAAAGATAAAGAAGGGGACAAGAAACCTAATAATTCAATAATGTGAATAAAATGAAGGCCACAATTGATAACTCCATTTTTGGCTACTTACTGGTAGAAGATTTTGAGGGATTACGTGATGAAATCATGGCAAATTTTATAACAAAAATTGGTTTTGTTGATTCTTCTTTGACCTTTTGAGTTGTGGTGGACATTTTGTATTTTAGCCAAGTCATTGCGACTTAGTTTGATGAGTTCTTTTCTCGCACAATTTTTGGATTTGGCTTGTGAATTGTGGTAACATCTGACCTTTATTATCATTATTATTATTATTATTCCACCCAAAGAGTTGCCGAGACTCCAAATCTGAACCCGACGCATTTATGAAAGGGTGACATAGATTCTTCACAATTAATGATAGTGTTGTTTTAGATCAACCCAAAGATACTTATTGGTGTCGTATCCGTACCAAATCACCACGTATGGATAAAGTAACCTAAATCTAAATTTGTTAGGTTCTCAAATTGAAGTGGAAATCTTCATATTTAATTTATAATCTCTAAGCGGATTCTTCAATTCGAGATTAATGATTTTGGACCAAAGATTTTTGTTAGTTTGCTTAATAATTGAAATATAGGTTAGTTCCCAGCAAATAGTTATCGCAACCCGCAAGGAAGAATATACCAATCTTATTTACTGCAATTACCAAGATTTTTGTTCCATTTAAATTTCCCAGGTTGAATTGCCAAAACAGGTAAAAATACCAAATTATTTAATCAGGATTTCAAGTATTATTATAATAGAATATCTCCTTCTTTTTGTCACAATAATATTTTAGTACGATTAATATACAATGATATATCATAATAGAATGAGATTATTTGTACTCCAAAACATTACTGTAAATAATATCTGATTAATTATTTTATTAAAAAATACTTATCATATGAATTACTATTTAGGTTTCTCTTTTATAAAATAAAATAACATAATTAACCTGAACAGCCATACAGTACTTTTCACTATTCAATGGATGATTATTTAACAATATTTAGTATAATAATAAATAAATTAATACTTTTAAAATATTTTGAACATACCGTTATCTTTTGATTTTCCCCAAAAAAGTTAAAAAATTCGTTGTTTTCTCCTCCTTTTTAGTATTCTTCTTCAATTTTCTTTTTTTTGGGGTAGATGGCCTTTTTTTTTTTTTTTTTTTGAAATGCTATATTAAAAAATTGTGGTGTGAAAACCAATATCGAATATATTCTTTAATAAACAAAAATTGATAACTAACAATTATACTAAAGAATTTATCTACAACATAATTTGATTCCACGGTTATATATACTAAATTGTTATTGATTCCTTTTCGATGTACTAAATAGTTTAATTAGCTTTTAGAATAAATTAGTTTAACCAATTTAAATTAGCTCTTTTTTTTTTATCATTTTAAAGAGTGCAAAAAATAAATTTAATTTTTTAAATTTAACAAATGAGTGAACATAATTTTAAAATATTCAAGTAATTTTTTTGAGTGTAAATAAACTACAAAGCAAGCCTACGAATGCCATAACGGTAACTGGAATAATTTTGAATTTGCTACGGCATACTCTAGTCAATATCACATTTCACACCGAAAGGGAAAGAAGAAGAAGAGAACGATGATGCGTAGTGAAAATTGGTAAAATGAAATACAGCGCACATCCAAACACTCAACTATGTTATCATTTTATCCTAGTTTTCATACCACGTGTACATATATATAATTCCAAGGATTAATCTATTTTTGGTCCAAAACTTGTCTTTGAGTTAAATCTACAAAAAGTATCATGGAGAGGCACCATCATGTAATTTTTTTGGAAAATTAGACATTCTATGCTAGAAGAATGTCCAGTGGCTGTGCTAAGTTACCAATTGAACAGTCTCTTGGACAGAGATGTGAAGTCTTTCCTCAAAGGCCAAAGATATCATATTCCCCTACATTTCAACATGGTCCCAGTCAATTGATCTCTCTTCAAGACCATAGTCTGATTGATGAAGCCTGTTCCGACCCAACCTGCTCATGACAGAAAGACCTGAGGAAGGAAAATAGAAGTTTAGGTCGAGATGAAGATGATACAAGTTCATTCGGTTATAAATATCTACCAATATTATAAACTATAAGTAAACCAAGAACTAACTATATTCTTGACCTATGTGTGGATCATTGTAATCAAACCATTGGAATGACAGCAATGACTGAAAGAGTTTAGACGAGTCAGCTGTATGTTAAAACTGTATCAATAGAATTGATACCAGATTAGTAGCAAAGACAAGAAATTTAATAAGACTGACACAAACAGATACATCTTTCAAGAACATATCATCAATGCCTGAGCGTGAAATAGATATGTCGTGAATAGTTATGCGTATCACAAGTATTATGAGTTAAATGATTGTAATCAGCTGCAGTCTATATTCAAATCCAACTAAAACTTCACTTATTAGTCAAATTAACAAAATTTCCTACAATACCAATGACCAAAATGATGATCTATATAGACACTGAGAAAAAGGATCAACGCGGCCATACATGTCTGTATGTGCCAACAACCCAATCCACTCCCCTATGAAGGTAAGAGATTTTAACTTACAGAAGAGGAGGGTCCCCAAAGATTAGAATAAAAAAGGGATGGGAGGAAATTACGGACGTGCATCCACATGTAAGAAAAGTAAGATCCACTTTGATATATGTAATGCATTAAGCACCTTTAGATACGTACCTTCAATCATTCTGTAAAGGGCTGACCACCATCCATCTGTAGAAACTTCACGCTGGTTCAGAGACTCTTCAATTTCTTTGTCATGCTTCCCTTCAAGCACTCCTTGCAAAGTCACAACTGCATCCTTTGTTTTCTTGAGAATATTGTTCTGATCTTCAACTTCCAAACGCTGAAGGTCATTATGGGATGAAGTAAGGCTAACAGCAAGGGCATACTGGGCTGCAGCGGCCCAACGAGAAGAGGCCAGCCATCTCCTTTGTCCATCTATTTGCTTGTTCTCTTCGCGCAATTTGTTTTCCGCTTCCCCTCCAAGTACTAAGCTACGTAGGTACTGAGCATTTGCAGCACCAGTGCTCTGAACCATCTTAGAGAAAGAACTTCCTTCGTTGGACAACAGCTCTTCCGGCGTATTATATTCAAGAACCTGAAGAATCAGAAATTTCAGCACTCCCATCAACCGGGATAAAGAAAAGGAAGGAACCACAAACAAGATAAAAGTTAACTGAATATTGAATGATGAATCTAAAAAATCCAATGGAAAATGCCTGAATTTCTCATATGGAAAACTTATTGCATGCATCATCAAACGGCAGCATATCTTCATAATGGCAGCAAGAAAAAAAAAACGAGGAGACTAAGAAGCCTTAGAAGGCATACCCGGCCAGAATCAAGCAGAAGAATCCGATCACAGTCAATGATGGTATTAAGACGGTGAGCTATAATAAGCATGGTACATGATTTAAACTCTTCTCTTATGGTTTTCTGAATAAGCGCATCTGTTCTAACATCAACAGCTGCAGTTGCTTCATCAAGAACAAGTATCTTAGATCTCCGCAATAACGCCCGAGAAAGACTTAATAGTTGCCTTTGTCCAACACTAAAATTCTCCCCTGCCTCCAAGACCTGGGCAAAACCCAAGGAAGATTCTTTAGTTCACAGCTCACAGAATTATTTCGAAATCCACGACCATGAATCAACAATAGATTAGTGCTGATTTTTTTTTTTGGGGGGGGGGGGGGTAACATTGTACTGATATATATATATATATATATAGACTGCATTAAGCACAAACTGACATCCAACTCAGTCTTAAAATTCTGCACATAGCCAGCACAAATTCTTCTATAATTATGATCATGTACCTGTGCATCCAGACCCAAAGAATTCCTGCGTATGGCATCCTTCAAATGTGCCCTCTCTAAGGCCTCCCAAAGATCGGCATCACTGTGTTCACTGAAAGGATCAAGATTAAATCTTACAGTTCCTGAAAAAAGAAGAGCAAAATGGTGGTTAAATTATGCAGCTTCATAATTTAACCATTTGTTATACTGGGGCATCATATTTAAACCTGAGCTGGCATGCATGGCCTATTTAATGAGTAAAATAATAATTTGTCTGTACAATCAATCAGATAGTCCACTAAATAACTCAAAAGGACCCTGATGATAACAGAAAATAACATAAATTTCCACAAAGTGCACAGAACAGCTGCTACCACTATAACCAAGATCGAGGATGCTGCGTACCTGAGAAAAGAACGGGTGATTGTGGTATAATACCGAGTATTTTACGCAGGTCCATCAATCCAAACTTACCAATGTCAAAACCATCAATCAAGATTCTTCCACTTTCTAGCTCTACAATTCTAAATAACGCATTGAGCATGCTAGATTTCCCAGCACCAGTCCTTCCAACTATTCCTACTTTATCACTTGGAGGAATTGTAAAAGACAATCCATGCAGGACTGGAGGAAGCTCAAGCCTATAACGTAGGACAACATCCTCAAATTTTATAGATCCTGATGAAGGCCATCCAGGAGGGGGACGGTTACTCTCAATAACAAGTGGAGCCTCTGATGGTAACTCTATGTATGTGCCGACCCGTTCAACAGCATTTAAACTGTTCTCAGCCAAACTTGCAAGTCTTAGTACAGCAGTCAACAAGCTTGTAATATTCAAAGCATAACTTAGAAGCAAACCCATAGTTGATGCAAATGCCTCCTGATTTTCAGCACTTCCATTCTGCACAACGGCAAAAGTAGCTGTCAGCCAAATCATCAGGCCTCCCACAATTTCCAAACGAATTGCAAGCCAGCGATTAGCGCCCATGTTCACAAGAGTATATCTGATATTCTTGTCCATAGATTTCCCATTAATATCAGCCATCCGATCATAAGCTTTATATGCACGTATAGTAGACAAACCATTCAGTGCTTCACCAAATTGTGCATAGACAGGTGATCTTGTTATGGAATCCAAACGTTTTACCTCACGGGCTGTACTCTATAGAAACAAAAGATGCACCATTAAAAACTAATAACCATGCTTCCAAAAGCAAAAGATACAACTAATGGAATAATCAGTTATAGCATATCAATACTATGAAACTCATATACTTACTCCAGCAAATGGTGACATCTAAGTATCAAACTCACTAAAATAATCATTTATGCCACCTAATGTATGACAAGGAGTCATAATGATAATAATAATAACAACAACAATAAATGAATGCACTAGTTTCTTTAAATAAGAAGAAAAGGGAAATTCAATTAGAGTAGGCACTAATTCACACTAGTACATGCTTTACTCTTATTAATTAGACAATGAATGGTGCACTGATCTCCAGACTTTTATACGATGCTCATATTCTTTTTATTCCGAAACAAATTCATAAATGTTTTCAGTCTTTGAAGTGCAAAATAGAAGCATACCCATGACCATAAACTGAACCAATTAGGAATCAGGATTTCAAAATGGCAAATGTTGAGGGGAACTAAACTGAAGAGGTTTCTTTCGTATAAGTGAATTCTTGTAAATTTGGCACTGGGACTCTGGTTCATTACCATTCTAACTCTTCTTTAAAAGAAATTTGTACTCTTTCTTAGCAGAAAAAGAAAAAAGGATGGAAGATGGCAAGGGAAAGTGTAAGCCAATAGAAGATAAGAGACTGCCAGCTAACATTGGGCCACCACTCACCTTAGCCAAAACTAGGACATGTTACTAAAGAACACATTCGGATATTTGAAGGTAAAACAATTATATCTAATAACTGAAATAGTGATAAAGCAGTCACTGAACTTCCCCAAGAAGAACCCACTACCACAGACCATCAAACTAATACTCTTTAAGGCAATGATATGAAAGGTTGCCACGCATTCAGTAGCACGTCAAATACAGGTTACAAAATGCATGGACAACAAAGGATGGAATTCCATGTACCTGATAATAGAGATAGGCTGCATAAAACAAAACCAATAGCGGCATTATAGCCCACAGGGACATAGTGCTGACAATTCCAATCAAGACAAAAGTAGAAAGGAGCTGTGACACTTGACCCATAAACATATTCACAAATACAGCCACATTACGATCGATGTCGCCCAGGTCCTTTGCAAACCTATTAATAATTCGTCCCAAAGGATTGGTATGGAAGAAGACCATTGGAGCTCTTAATATGGAATGAAGCATAGCATCATGCAACCTCTTTGCAGCATAAAGGCTTGATATGATCAACCAATATGAATTAGTTAATGTCACCAAAACCTGAGACCCAAAAGAAAAATTATGCGATAAGCAAACCGACAGCAATATCCAACACTAATTATGTGGGCATTAGAGCATACTTCCTTTCTTCAATTAGCAAGGAAAAAAAAAAAAACTCCTAAAGTATGGCAGGACGAGAAAAGAAGATTGGCATAGGCTCAGTGAAAAGAATTTACTATGAAATTTTAAGCCAAATAAAATAAAACTTAACTCATACCTGACCAAATGACAGAAGTGAATATATCGTATTGTAGAATAGTGGTCCATGAATCTTTAGAGAACTTTGATCTGTCCAATAACTCAACCATGTGCTACTTGAGACTCTTAAAGCTTCCGTTAAGAAATAGCACAGTAAAAGAATAAGTACAACCCATAGGCCTCCTAATGCATCCTTGTACCTGGGAAGAGAAAATCGAAATTTCAAAATTATAAAATGGGAAAGTGAAACTATATAATTCATTCAGGTAGCTAGCCAAAACTGCCAATGGAAAGAAGGGGGAGAGGGGGGGGGGGTCGCGGGGGCGCGGGGGCTCATTCCACAACAACATCCTGCCTTTCTCACATGCACAGACACGCACACTGTATGTCTGCACAAACTTTTATCTTTTTGTATGCACATGAAACCCTCTCAAAATATAATCAATTGAACCGCTGGGATAATTTGTACATAATTAAAATTCAATTGACAATTATATGCCAACCAAAAAAGGAAATTTTATACGTTTGCATTTTTGAGCAAGTTGGGGTGCATGGGGTTCATTAAGAGGTACAACAAAATCTGAAAGACCTATATCTTCTGGTTTGGTATAGCTATCAATCTAATTTCCAAAACCAACTTGCAACAGCAGACGCAATTGCAAGCAAGGAGTAAAAACAAAATTTCGTACCTAGATAAAACTTTGAAACTGACAACACCTGTTTCCCTTTCTTCCTGCTTAATAAGAACTGACTTGCCTTCTTTTGTTTTTCTTGTATTGCTTGCATCCTTTGGCAAATCATTGTCTACCCCATTAGCAGCAGGTTTTGAGGTCTTATGATCAACAGTCTCCCCATCTTCTTCTCCTTCCACATATTCTTCCATTTTTCCGGCATTTTCCATCAGTTTCTGGAATAGCTCGCCATTATTGGAAAGGTCCTCAAAGGTTCCCTCTTCCTTTACCATGCCCTCATGAACCAGGATAATTCTATCAACCTGTGAAAGAAAGTGCAACTGGTTTGTGACAAGAACTCTTGTTTTCCCACTTAATTCTCCCCTGATGCATCTATCAAAAACCTGAACATGATCAATGATACAGATTAGCCTAGCATAAATAATATCAAGGCAGAGCAATATTAGCAAATCCTAAAAGAAAAAGATGATAGACATGTTGAAAATAAGAAAAAATGCTTAAGATATTGTAAACATGAGCAAAAGAAAAGCGAAATTGAAAAAGAATAAGGAGAAATATAGGGAAAAGCAAAATATCTCATTGTGTCTTCAAAATTACATTGATGACACGAATAGAACAAGAACAGTTATGCAAGCAGAATACTTATCCACTTCTAGAGACTTGTTACTGATTTTCAAATTTCAAATACATATTAATATGTTTACATGTGTACTAATGTAATAACTCTTTAATTGACAAAACCTAGCAGTCAGATATACAGATCGAGATAACTATCTTACACCCAATCCAGAATCCAAATTCTCAC
Source organism: Citropsis articulata (assembly GCA_030449925.1). NCBI lineage: Eukaryota > Viridiplantae > Streptophyta > Magnoliopsida > Sapindales > Rutaceae > Citropsis > Citropsis articulata. The sequence goes on along the minus strand of JASUUH010000085.1, from coordinate 809,377 downwards.
AAACTTGGATGGATAAGTAATTGTTAAAAGTACGCGTTTGCAATTGTAAACATAGGCATACATTAGGAAAAATCATATTCTCCTTGAAGCGCCCTACACAACAATACACTATAAATCATTACCTGTCGCCCCACATGAGCATCCAGAGCACTCAAGGGATCATCAAAGATGAACACATCTGAATTGGAATACACAGCCCTAGCCATGGAAACCCTTTGCTTTTGCCCACCACTAATGTTAACTCCTCTTTCACCAATCTCAGTCAGATCACCACCCTAATCATCAGCCATGATAGATGGACAAGAAATTCAGGTCACATGAGAAATAACAAGGCCAATCTTCGAATCTTTAAGAACTAGCTAGATCGGTAATGACAGCAGACACTTACTGGCAGCAGGTCGAGATCATGCTGTAATGAGGTCACATCAATTGCCTTCTCATATCTTGCTGGTTCAAAAGCAGATCCAAATAAAATGTTATCACATACCTAAGAGAAAAACAGGCTCTTGTCATTAAGGCAACCAATTTACCATAACTGCATTACTTGCCACTTCTGATGTGCAAGATCTAACAGCTTAAACACTACCCACCTTGACCATGTTTACATAAGAGAATCATATTTATGTTATGATGATTCCTAGCAATTATATCAGTCTTCATACAAGCCCAACCCCAAATAAGAGTCGACATATGCAAATACAAACGACAAGAATGTCACTACTTACAGTCGCATTGAAAATCCATGAAACTTGAGGAACATAAGCAACTGTCCCTCTGATAACAGCACTTGCATCAGACACAGGAGGAAGCTCCCCAAGCATTGCCGATATAAGAGAGGTCTTCCCTTCCCCTGTACCACCAACTATAGCGACGAGGCTACCAACTGGTATATCCAGATTGATATTTAACAACGTAGGCCTCTCTGCCTGGAATAATAATCAAAGCTTTCAATAGCTATTGCATGTAAACAAGGCGTAAAAATCAAGGCTCTCAAAACTGAAATGCAAGCTGGAAAAGCTTTTCATACACACAGGAGTTATTGCATGTAAACAGGATGAGTAAGAGATAAGAGTATAGGAAATAGACCTTCGAATCCCACGAAAAGTATCCGTTTCTGATGGAGATAGCTGGTAATCCAGAAGTAAGGGGAGGATTAGGTAGAAGAATTTTCTCTTCAGCTAACAGAAATTCCTCCATTCGTTTCAATGATACATTTGCATTTACCACCTGCCAAGCCACAACAAACATTAGTAGCTGATATACAATGCAACCAATTTCGGTAGATTGGGAATAAGTGATCCTTTTTTTCTTCTTTTTTAACTAACCAATTCCAAACAAACTGTTTAATGTTTTTTATTGAAGAAAACCAGAAAATAATATAGCAATGAGAAAGCAGTACAGTTCAACTCGCTTGCACAATACATAGCAAGAAAGAGAGCCAAGTTTAGCTCTCACTATGGATCGAAGTTCAAACAAACTTTGAAAATGCATGAATAGAATGGAGCGAACTCTTAGTTGAAAGAATTCTAGATAGAAGAATTCATAGAATTTGCATCTGATATACAATCAGCAAAGGAAAATAACAAAAATATAGCATGACACGAAGAAACTATAAAAACTGAAGAGTGACAACAGTGACCAAAATCAATCTTCTGTGCAGGGAAAATGCAGAACAGAACCTGAGTTATCATATTAGGGAGCATGAATAGGGGAAAGCGAAGCACAGCAAATAGAGAAAGGGATGTAAATGCCCGTGCAGGTGTCAGATCCCCTCCAAGCAAAGTGAACATGCCAAATGAAACCACAGTCACCAGAACTGGGATGCTGTTAAGTATAAAGCTATTACACTGCAAAATGAGAGAAAGAATCAGAAATATATAAGAAAAAACAAACCCAAACAAACCAATGGTCCCAAACTAGACAAATGTATTCATACAAGACCAGATATAGAATACCATCAGTGTAATCAACAGACACAGAGCATTATGGATAAGCATCCAATATTAAGAGTGTGGTAGAAACAGACCAGTCAAAGGTTACAAATTTAAATAAATAGAATTTATTTAGAACGTTTCAATCCTACATTTGTCTCCATTAGCTGTGAAATTAGACTCTCTAGAAGAATGCTTCAATCCATGCTTCTTAACATTTAACAAATACGCCCTATCATGCTCTTCCAACACTTATACTGCATTTAGTTTCACTTTTGGGCAGATATTGAAGAGCATTTTGTGGCAGGTAAGGTTCCTCATTATCATCACTACAGTTGTGTAAAAATAAATGCATAAAAACTAAAAATACATGTATGGCACACTAATGCAATAGGGAAGACACAAAAAAATATATATATATTTACCGACGATTGGCATTCCTAAAATTTGAAGGAAGAAATCTTTTTCAAATAAAACTTGAATAATTGCAGTAGAGATTTGACATTATATAAATATGGTTCTACATCTTCAAAAATTTATTTGGTGGCCATACCGCTGCTAGGAGTTGTGCTTTGCGGAACCAAGACAATTCATCATTACGAACATTTTGAACTTTACTTTGAAAACTATTCTCCCATGCATAACACCTGTGACAATTCCAGAAAGTCAAAGTCATCCATAAATGTCCTGAAATTGCTCAAGAAATCAAGAGTACATTATTATGTTTCTTACTTCACTGTGTCCATTGCAGCCAAAATTTCATTCATAAGCCCAATTCGCTTGTCTGTACGTTGCAAACCCTCCTTAGTCAATTTCTGCATTCTGCTTATGATAAAAGTCTGTTCCCCCACCCCCCCCAAAAAAAAAAGGGTAACTACTATGTAATAAAGGAGACAGTTATGAACAGAAAACAAAGTAATGTATTGTAATATTATGAAATGTAGAATAAAAGTTTACATTGGAAGCTCTAAAAGACAAAAGATTCAAGTAAATAATAATGATAAAAACAACAACACATAATATATTTTTATATTCAAAACTTCAAAAAAAAAAAATGGAGTAATGCTAGGCATCCCAACAGTTGAGTGCCAACTTGAGTCTCAATTGATGTGGCATTCATATATTGGATGGTAGAATATTAATTTTACCAACTATGAAATTTATTATTCAATAGATGAATGATACATAATAGTTGGGACTCAACTATTAGGATCCCTATCATTATTGCAACAATATATATATATATATATGTTAAGTCAGCGAAGAGAAAGGTTAGACTAATTAAAACTAAACAAACCCACAACCAATAATAACTCAAAAACCAAGAGACAAAACTCTTGTACCTGGATAGGGAACATAAAAACCAGCAACAATGCACCAAGAAGTGAAGCCACACCCAACTCGTTGTAAAGAAGAACCAGGGAGACAACGATACGAAATGGTGCTGACCACAGAGTGTGAAGTGCTTGGCATACTTGCTGTCAAAACAATGAAAATTAAGTAACAATAGATCGTAATCAGCTTCAGGCAGAGACAAGTGAATTTTATTTTTTTATCATTAACCCAGAAATTTCTTAATGCTAGACTTTACAGGATAAAATATCACTAGTACTAAAAGTTACTAAACAGTGGAAAATAAGCCAACTCTTGACAAACTGCATAATCAATGCACCGGATTTCCAATCTGTCTTTAAGCCTTTTTTTTTTTTTTTGGGGTGCAGAGAGTTCACAGACAGGATTTTAAAAATACCTGGCCATCTACACGTGATAATTTTCAAACAAAATGCACACACAAACCACGCACAAAACTAGGAAGAACAAGTTTAACAACTAATTTAAGTAAAGTAAATGAAAACTTCCATATGGAATGGCATTACACGAGATAATGCCCAAACGTCCAAAACTTAATTATCTGCAATGGCCCATTTTTTAGATTTAGAGTCAAGCCAACCTTGAGAAATGGCAGCTATCAAGAACATTATAAACCAAACTGCAAAGGTATAGGAAAGAACATACCTGAAGTTGTTCAGCATCAGTTGTCATCAAGTTGGTTATCTTCCCGGATGCAAAGTTCTTACGAGCCTCATGGGTTATTCTAAGAGATTTTCGAAATACAGCAGCAACCTGAAAAAGGGTCATACAGCAAGAGATTTAAAACAGAGACTAGTGTGTACATTTCATCAATAAACAGAATGTAGATTTCAACGATATTATGATCTTGTAGTGGCAAGATAAATTTTCAAAATGTTGTAATGCACGGAATATTCCAAATTCAGAAGCTAAAGTTAATAATATACATCGAGACTCAAAAGTAGCAGCATTTATACACATCTATTAGATCACACAACAGCGGTAATACAATTATTTAATAATTATACTACGAGATAGCAGAATGGAATTTAATCATGTTACTCAATATTGTAGGCCCCCCTGAATAGTTACCAAACTCCACAAAAATATATATGACAAACAATTGACTGAAAGCTATGAGTTTATCAAGTTCCAACTTGCTCATAAATTTGCAGCTTGTAAATAAATCAAAATGAGATCTACAGTCACATGGAACTATAGCGTGAAGAACATTTCAAGTAGATCTCAGGATCAGAAGCCTAAAATATAGAATGATAGCATGATACCAATCAAAATATCCATGTCCACTGCCAGATGGTTAAACACCACACAGAGGACCAACCTAACTACGCCATAAATGCTTCACCAACAGAAGCTAAGAGGAAACAGTGAATTTTCTGTGATCGGCATTCTCTATTAAGAAATTCTACACAATCAATCATTTCTCCTGGGAAATGAAACAGAGTTACAACAAATTATCTAAGGGCAATAATTTACCTACATCATTAGTCTAGAAACCAGATGTAGACCCAACCGCCACTCATTGGTTTGGCCCAGGCTGGGGTGTATCAAGGCCTAGTTAACCCAGGTATGGGATCCAGCGACATTAATTAATTTTTATTGCTTGTTAACAGTGCATGGTTTCATATATGCAATAAATTAACAGCCTAGAGAAAGATAAAGATAAAAAAAGAAAAAAAAAAAAGATTACCAGCAAGAATGTTCCAAATTAAATAAAAACAATGGTAAACTTGGTTGCAAAAGTAAAATTAATTACCAAAATGCCATTCAAACGCACAGCAAAGCAGAACAAGATGCAAAAGACTAAATACAGAAGCATTAAAGACAAAGAAATCCTTCCACAAAAGTTCAGTCCCATCTTAGAAGCTGCATAAAAAGGTTGGTATAAACAATAGAAAGGTATTATACAACAAACCTGCATGGGGTACTCCAAGGTGCACACTATATTACATCATATCGTACACAAATTATTAAGGAAGAAATTAAAGTTACCAAAGTAGATCTCAGCCGGAAACCAACACGCATGACATTTTGAAAGTATTGAGCTTCGCATAGCACCCCCAATACCTGGATCAAGTTACACCAACTCAGAAACAGTATATTCTGATCAATAAATGAATAATTATTTCCAGTCTAGCAGAAAACAAGGAGATCCCCATAGACGGAACGTCCTGTTTTTCCCAATCAAGAAACCAAACAAGATACTAATAAATGGCCTAAATTCATCAAGGATACAGAAGAGCCAGTTAACAAAATGTTATAGATTCTTCTCCTGAACGAGAAAAAACCGAGATTATATCAAGAGGAAAAAGAGAAGAAAAGATATGTAGGATCCAATTCACTCTAAAACAGAGGCACTGAATACGCAAATGCACTACCTTTGCCAGGGGACCTCATCAAAATTCCAAAGGTGTGATTGAAAAAGTAAAGATCATGCCACTAATTATTCCTCAAAATGGCAAGTGCCCGATCGGTTATAATTAAATCTTGAAAACCTTAGATTTATCACTTATAGCTTCAGATAAATTTGTATCTAATAAACTCCTCCATACATTAAACAATTGGGCCGGAAAATTCAACATCAAAAGGTCAAAATTCTCTACAAGCTGCTTCTTTTGAGGTACAGGCTGTGCAATTTGCTTAAAAATAAAAAGTCTTCTAAGTTTTTTTGTGAATTCTAAATCCTATAAGAAGAGATTAAGGTGAGATGGTTTCAGAAAGTGGCTCAACGTGATATTTGTCACATATTTGCAGGTACTAAGAATTGGATCAACAAAAAGCAATCAAGTGGCGTAGACATATACTATATACTTTAAGCAGAATGAAGAATCATAATTAAAGATAAAATATGGATTGGCACTCTCACAAGCAGCAGATATACGATTAGCATAATCAACAATTGAAAGCCAGCTTCCTCCACCAATATAAAGTATAGGAAAACATTTAATCATACCACTCCAACAAAAATTGCGAAGGCATAGATGTAACCAATCCAAGCTGGGTCGTCTTGTTGCATAGACTGTAGATAGGTCATCAAATGGTATAAGTAAACTACATCAAAAATAATAATAATAATAATAATGAAAAATTCCCCAGTTACAATCCAGAATAAGCAATCCCCTTAGAATGCAATATTATATACACAAACCAGAGAAGAAGACATAGGGAAAATAACAGCAGACCTGTAAGAGTTGGTTCAATAAAACAGGCCCCACAAACTGGGAAAGATCATTGCCAATCTATGAGATGTTAAAAAGAACAACAAATAGGTCAGAAGATTGAAGATGAAAATCCTGGAAAATATTTGAAAAAAAAAAGCATGACTGTATTGATCAAGTAACCAATTGCACCAAATTTTTTGTAAAGTCAACAAAAGTAACATCAAGAAGATAATTTTTGTTCTTCTAACTCAGTACCTTCCAAAAGCCTCCCCACCAGAACCTACAAGCAGGAGAATATCAATCAGATGACATATATTCAAGTAAAGAAAAAGCAACTCCTATGTAGACAATTAATTTCAAAAAGCGTTTCACACCTATATTTAAAAAGTAAAAAAGTACCATACTGTGAAGAGACATCTTCAAATTAATTTTCAGTTATTTTTTCCCTTTTACTTCGTCAATAAACTGCCAACTGTTTTACTATATTAAATCTAAAAACCAATGAAGCATCAAATATACAACCGATCAAGCGGATAATATCAATTGCGCAACATCATTGGAGAGCTCTCTCTTTTTCCTCAATAAAGGAAAAACAAATTTGTAATGTAATGTAATAGTACAAGAATGTAAACCAACAACCACCAATATGAACCATTTACCTTCCCCCAAGGCTACTATTCAGTGCTCTTAAAAGCCACGGTTTAGGCCGTTGTGATTCCTTAGCCCAACATTTCTGGAACCTACATGATCAACAAAGGACATTACACTCCATGCCAATTGCAAACTGTAGAATTCAGTAAAGAAAACAAGCACACACTGATTGTTGAGCGTTTCTGTCTGATCCCATGTATCCAACTTCCAAACATCTTTCTCTGTGATAAATTTCTCATAGCCTTTCTTCATGAGGGGATTCATCCATGAAAAAAATATGCCTAGCACAAACAAGAAACAGATATTGGATTAGTAAGCATATCAACAGTCCAATATGTAATTCGCTATTCTCAAGCCACAAATAGCCTGAGCATTATAATGATTAGATTGAGCAAGAGAAGGAAAAAAGATGCCGTCAGGAATGATCCTAACCAAACCATCACTATAACTTAAGAAAATCAAAATATTTTGAGCAAATAATGGAAGTAAACCAAATTGATTCAATATAGTGAGTAACTGTAATTGTTATTCAACAATATGTTAATTCATCTTAGATCAAAGAAAGTAAAAATCACAAGTCATATCTAGCAAGTTGTGCTCCTTGGTCACAGGAAGACCAGCCATTACTAAACTGATACTTTTCCAAATGTTTCCTATTTTAAGGATAATTGTTATTGTCTTCCAAACATGTAATTCCATCTATATGTTTCTAAATATTAGGCCTTATGAGGAAATACATTCATGAGACATACTGGAAAATATGTTGGCTTGTCTCTCAGGGCATATCTGCTCTCCCCCTGGAAGCTCTTCATATTCAGCTTCGTCGACTAATTCCGTTCTCATTGGGGTGTAACCAGGATAAGGATCCAGATCAGGAACATACACGAGCAAGAGTAGACCAAACAAGACCTTAAAAAAAAAAAAAAAACAACAGTCACATCTCAAGATTAAATTGGCATCTTAGCAATGTAACTCTCAGTAAAACTAAAACAATAATGCACTACTTGCTTTCTTGGTTATATCATCCTGCATATCGTTTTGACAAAGTCTTTTGCCATCCCTACACACCATGCCTCCAGCTAATTTTATTCATCCTAATTACTGCCCGTCATTAATTAGGCAACCATAAAGACAGGACATTCAAGCCAAGAGCCCATCAAGCCATTTGAGGGGATATATGAGCTAATTTATGTACCCTCCCTCCAAACCAAATTACACAGCTTTCAATAAAACAACTAGCACCGGTTGATATTACTTTACTAAAAAATACTTTTGGTTTGTGAGGACTTGCTAGACCATTCTTGGAGACATAGCATGACTCTATAAAGGTCTGAGGATTCATTGAACAGCCTCAGGCACTATATAACACTTCTAGTAGAGGGGAGTTCACCTACATGGTTGAGCCAATCACCAGGCTAAGTCCCAAAATTAACAGACCGTACATGAAATTATGATAAAATTAATAATAACAACCAACACTGCTAGAGAAGAAATATGATACAAACCTGAACAATGACCTCACTCACGTACAAATACAGTACAGAACTGCAGAAACAAGATGTAATCGTGAGTCTATCTTTCCCTACTGTCTTTAATGAACAAGAATTAAAAAATTTCAACTGCAGCAAAATAAATGACCATCCAGAAACTGAGGAGCAGAAAGAGAGAGAACCGACTAGAGAACCAGCAAAGTCAAAACCTGTTGTAAAAGTTCTTCACTGACAGAATGAGGTTGACCATTACAGCATCCCCTACCAAACTATAAATCACTCCAAACCTGACAAACCATCGGAATTCACGAATGTAGACTTTTGTTTCTACAACAATCATAACCAGCATAGAGCACCAACAAAGAGCCTCAATAATCAGGGACAAAATCTGCCGTAAAACAAAGAAATTAAGAAATTCTGGAAATGGACATTGCAGTCTCCAAGTAATCATGACTGCAAAGTAAAACAATTGATAACAAACAAACAGATCGACAGACAAAATTTTAATTGAGGAACAATAGAATGCAGGTAGCTTCCTCACTCAGGGCAAGCATTAGTGCAAGTATAAACGCTATGAAATTCATATAATCAGTTTTATCTGCCACCCAATTTTCCCCGCAAGGTTCAACAATATTTCACAAATACTGTCAATCCAAAAACAGAGACACTGCCTAATAAATATCAAAATACAACACTAATTGATTTTATACACCCAAAACAACTCATTCTTTCCTGCTTGGTTCGATATGCATCTTTTGCTTCGGAAACGGAAACAGAGAGATCATCCAGAAAGCATGCTAGTGATACATTTGAATGATTTTTAACTGCTGGTAAGTAAATATGACATGGGATTGATGCTGAAATTCAATTTAAATGAAAAATTATAAAAAAAAGTACACATTTGAAGTGCAAATCCATCTTTCAAAAAATTTCAAGCAACTAGGTAGAACGGCTAAAATTAAAACTAAGCAAAATTCATTCACCAAAGAGATGAAGAAAGACGAGTAGATGCTATTTTTTTCAGACTGACAAGTAAATTCTATTTGAAAGAAATATTGGAGCCATTTGGTTTCTCTCCATTGTACATAAGAGATATACCCCTATATGCAACACTGTTCCCCATTCAAGTTGACAGAGAGGCATATCAAACATTATACTAAATAGGGAGACAAGGTATGACATTAAAGAAAGTAAAAACTAATATCACAACAAGTAATTAACTATTATAAACCCAAGAATCTACCTCAAATGGAGCCAGACCAGATTGTCCATCCAAATCCAGAGACGATATACCCATGATCAATTGAAACAAAGGCTCAGCAGTACAATAAGCAGCCAGAAACCCCAACATGTAATTATAGAGTTTCGACTTCAAACAAAACCTTTGGACTTTAAAATCTTTCTTGATCAACCATATTCGGTAGAAACACAGGCCCATAAGAATCAAATGGGAAACGGAGACCACCAAAGAATCAGTGGCACAAGGTGTGTATGCACCAAAGGCATTGTCCACAACCTTTGTCCACAACCCATTAGCCACCGGCCGACAATACCAATCCAACGGCTTGAAAGCCATGATCTTTGTCACTTTTCAATCACAACAATTCACCAACTATGCATAATCCAGTACCCTCTCAATTCTTCTTTGCAACAAAATTGAGTTGACTTTCTAAAGTACAGTCTCTGCAACAAAACAAGCCCATGTTTAGTATCAACAGCTTTAAAAAATAACATACATCAACAGCGTTAAAAAGTAGCATACAATTTAAAAGAAACCGGAAATAGAAAATCTATATAGGGAAAAAATACAAAGCATCCGTATGTATAACTATAAGTTATTCCAGTCATATGTGATCTGCTGAACAATCTTCTAAAAAAAAAAAGACTGCAAATTTGGAGAAAGAAAATGAAAAGGATAGAATGTTTGGGGGGAGGGGGGAACAAATTTAGTTAAAACAATCAGTTGTCATGGCAGGAAGCATTTTCACTGAGAATTTTATCTGGGAGAAAAATGATTTTTTATTTTTAAATTTTCAATCGGTGACGTTATCAACAAGGCCAGAGCATTGATCTTTTTCCCATTTCCTAAAAGAAATTTTCCCAGTAACCAAACACTAGAGTTTAAGACCAAAGAATATAAAACAGTTCTCCCTTGGCCTTGTTTACATCCCATAAAATAAAACCAAAATACCATATAAAAAAAAAGGTGGCAAAATCTACATGCATTAAGGACTATCACATAGTCGAAACCCTGAAAAAGAAGATTTGGCGAAATGAAAAACGCTGACAGCACCTCTAAAACAAGTTCTACTTCTTTTGGTTTTTCTTGCATCTCAGACACCAATAACAAAGACAAAAGATACGGAATCCAACTCATTTGGATCCAAATTATTAAAAGCTGAAAAGGGCAACAACGTTTTGTAATGTAAGAGAAAACCCAGAATCATTGTCTTGAATGGTGCCGCAAAGCGGCTCCTTTATTAGTGTTACGTTACCTTTTGGATCAAGGGAGAATGAGGGCGATTTGCTTCTCTCTCTCTCGGTCTTTAGTCCTTTGTGTCTAAAACTTCTAATATAACAACCAAAATAGTTACAAAATGACGATGCGTCACCGCTTACGATGAATTTAAAAAAAGAAGAAATTTTTTAAATATTTTGGTGGACAATATTGTTTATTGAGTGAGAAAAAAATGCAGCACTGATTTGGCAGCATCGAAATCACCAAAAAAAATTGTTCAGCTTTTTACTATTATTATTATATTATGATTGATAATTATTTATTACTATCGTTATTATTTTCTCTTGGAGCACCCTATGTTAATATTTACCGTAAGTATCATCACACATAGCAACAATAATAAGACTCAACACGAATATTATTGCTTATTGCTGCGTGTGATGATATCTTATGTTAAACGTAAACTAGGGAACCCTTTTTATTATCAGGAAGAAAGTTTCGATTTTACTTCTCAAGAAAAGCAAACAGAAAGTGGAAGTAATGATGTCTTTTGTAAAGAAAAGATTTTTAATTTCGCTATAAAAATTAAAGTCTATTTTAAGAAAAATATTTTAGGAAGTTTTTCAATTATCTTTGTAAGTATTATGGACAATTTATTTATATTAAAATCGAGGTACCGAGTATAAAAAAAAGAAGCAAACAAAAAGTTAAATACTGTATGAGGCTTACAATAATCAGTTCTTAACCCTTTTCTTATTGATCGCTAATACACTAGGTTCAAAAAAATATGAGTTTATATATATATATATAGAGAGAGACACACACACACATATGGTTATTGAAATAGAAGAAAAATCAAGAATCACTCTAATGTGATTTTTTTTTTTTTTTTTTAGATGTTGTGAAGCAAAAAATTTCGTTTATTTGGGAAGAAGAAATATTGCCTTTGTGTAATGTTATGGTCAAACTTGGCATTCTGTTTTCAGCACAAGCAGTACTAATTGAAGCCACCCGACCTTGTCAAAGGCGGGGAATAAAAAAAAAGGGGAATATTTGGTAAGATTGGTAGCAATTGACTAGCTAGGGCCTAGGAGTAATCTTTATTCAATCAACTACTAAATTATGCTTTTTTCATGGTCGGCAGTTAATGTTAACTTGCTAGTTAATTAAATAGCAAGTAACGACATCAAATGATGACGTTGCAAATGTTTAGACATAAATTTAGAAGTTTCAAGAAGACTAATAGGAAAAAATAAATTAAGAGAAATTTTGTTAATGTTAGTATTCTTGGCTAAAATTTGTTTTTTTTATTTTTTATGGAGGCAGCATGCGGCATTTGAAAAATACATTTTCTTTTTTACACTAATATATTACAACAATAAAATTATTTGAATCCATTAAAACACTCATCACACTCATTCTTTAATTAAATTTCATGGTTAAAAAAAAACTCAAATAAAATTACTTTTCAATCCTTATGACTTTCTAACATCTGTTCACCCGAGCCTCTTCGCGATGGTCGCACGACGTGGCCAAGCCATCCGTATAGTTGACTCTCAAACTGAACCTGGAAGCCGTAGCTTTTGCAGAGACTTTATGACGAAATTTGAAAAGGGAAGCAATGACTTCTATTAGTATCCCGTTTGATTTGGTTTACACTTCAACACGTTAAAGAAAACACAGGTAGGGATGTCCTTGAAATTAAGACGTTTTTAAAAGAAAATTATGATTTTAACATTTTTATAATGGGTGTAATGAAAAATTAGGTGTAGATAGTATTTTAATGATTTAAACAGCCAGACTTATATTACAGTTAAGTTTTACTGATATTTATAATTAAAAATCTATTAAAACCAACCTTAACGATTTATTATGACACATTCTAAATTTTTATCCTTCTTTAATATTAAAGAAACATATGTTCCACATATATTAATGAGATGGCAATCCGTCTTTATCCAATTAAATTAGCAAAAAATAAAAAATAAATCACAACAATTCTCTGGGTGACGGCAACGGATGATAAGCCCATTTGCAATTTTTAAAAAACACTTTACAATTTGCGTGTGCCGGTAATTTCTCAAAATACATGGCTATTTATAATGGGGCGAGTTGGGCATTTAATACGAGGACTCGGCTAAGGCTTATTTGAATAATAACAATAAACAAACCGAAGGAGTACATAATGAACTCATGTAATATAACATCGTATGGTATTACGGGATTGAATTTTTTTTTTTTTTCTCTTGCATTGTAAATTTGTAATATATCTTCTTTCAGTTTGGAATATCAGGACTCGACTTTTAATGTATCTCGGAAGCCGAGAGTAATGGGAGCGATTTGCTTCTCTCCCTTGGTCTTTACTCTTTTGTGTCTAAAACTTCTAATATAATAACCACAATAGTTACAAAATGACAGTGCGTCACCGCTTACGATGAATTTTAAAAAAGAAGAAATTTTTTTAATATTTTTGTGGAAAATGCGGTAGTGTTACAGACTTAACAGTGAGGTGATGGGGTTTAATTTATATTTTTTTTCTTGTAGTCTCAGAGCTCGAGTGAAAACCGTCTTTCTCTCAATATGGGAGTTTGACATCCCTTGAATATTTGAGAGGGTTTAAAATCTGAGCGGTGTCATATCAAAATTGATATAAATTGGTCTCAATAGTTATAAATATCTCATATAATATGAGTTATAATTTGAGTATTAGTCTCGTGTAATTATAAAAAAAAACAATGAGGTGAAGGGTAATTTCGGTATTGTGTTGTGAACGGCTGCTGGTGGACAAGGTGAGGAGCTGATTTGTCGACAATATTGATTATTGAGTGAGAAAAAATGCAGCACTGATTTGGCAGCATCGAAATCACTAAAAAAATTGTTCAGCTTTTTACTATTATTATTATATTATGATTGATAATTGTTTGTTATTATCATTATTATTATTATGATGATGAAGAAAGTTTCGATTTTACTTTTGACGAAAGGCAAACAGAAAGTGGAAGTAATGATGCGTTCTGTAAAGAAACGATTTTCAATTTCGCTATAAAAATTAGAGTCTATTTTAAGAAAAATATTTTAGGAAGTTTTTCAATTATGTTTGCAAGTATAATAGATAATTTATTTATATTAAAATCGAGGTACCGAGTATAAAAAAAGGAAACATGAGCAAACAAAAAGTAAAATACTGTCCGAGGCTTACAATAATCAGTTCTTAACCCTTTTCTTATTGATCGCTCTTACACTAGGTTCAAAAAATATGGGCCTATATGGTTATTGAAATGGAAGAAAGTCAAGAATCACTCCAATGTTATTTTTTGTTTTTGATGTTGTGAAACAAGCAGTTTCATTTTTTTGGGAAGAAGAAACCTTGCCGTATCCTGTTATAGTCAAACTTGTAGGGTGTGTTTACTTTTTGGAATAAGAAATGTGAATGAAGGAATGTGAATCAAAACTATATTTACTTAACAAAATTAAATTTGGAAATATGAATAAATTATGTGGGTCTCTCATAATTTGGGAATAAAGAATGGGAAATCTCATTCCCATGAGGGGTAGGGAATGGAAATGTGGGAATGGAAATGAAATATGAATTTACTTACGTACCTTTCTAGTTATTAATTTATTAATATTATCATTATTAACAATAAAAATAATTATTATTATTTTAGTTATAATAATTAATAATAATTAAAATAATAAAGTTAATAAAATTTTTTAATAATAATAATAATAATGATATTAGTGAAAATAATATTAACAATAATTAATTATAATAAAATAATAAAGTTAATAAATTTTTTAATAATAATAATAATAAATGTTAATAATGATAATATTAATAAAAATAATAATAACAATAATTAATAATAACTAAAACAATAAAGTTAATAAAATTTAATAATAATAATAAATGTTAATAATGATAATATTAATGAAAATAATATTAACAATAATTAATAATAAATAAAATAATAAAGTTAATAAAATTTTTTAATAATAATAATAAATGTTAATAATGATAATATTAATAAAAATAATAATAACAATAATTAATAATAACTAAAATAATAAAGTTAATAATAATAATAATAATAATAATAATAATAAAAGTGTTAATAATGATAATAATAACAATAATTAATAGTAACTAAAATAATAAGTTAATAAAATTTATTAATAATAATAATATTTATAATAATTATTAACATTTGTTATTATTATTATTATTATTATTACTTTTATTTTTAATTAATATCATTTTTATAATAATATTTATACATGTATCTAGTTAACGAAAATGACATTATTTAATATTGTAGGTATTTTGGTAAATTAATTTTCTTTCTCATTCCTTATTTCTATTTATTTCACAAGAAACATCAATGGCGTTCTCTAAGACATTCATTCCATTTATTTTCTTAGAAGAAGCATTCTGATCTCATTCTCATTCAAAATTTCATTCTCATACTATGAAAGTAAACGCACCGGTAATCTATTTTCAGCACAATCAATACTAATTGACTTTGTCAAATGAAAAAAAAAAAAATGGAATATTTGGTAAGATTGGTAGCAATTGACTAGCTGGGAATCGTCTTTATTCAATGAAGTCAACTATTAAATTATGCTTATTCCAAGGTCGGTAGTTAATGTTAGCCTGCTAGTTAATTAAACAGCAAGAAATGACATCAAATGATGATTTTGCAAATGTTTAGACATAAATTTAGAAGTTTCAAGAAGACTATTAGGAAAAAAGAAATTAAGAGAATTTTGCTAATATTAGTTTTCGTGGCTAAGATTTGTTTTTCTTGTTTTCCTTGTTTTTTTATGGAGGCAGCACGCGGCATTTGAAAAATATATTTTCTTTTTATATATTGATATAGTACAACAATAAGGTTATTTGAACCCATTTAAATATTCATTACACTCAATATTTAATTAAATTTCATAGTAAAAAAAAAACTCAAATAAAATTACTTTTGAATCCTTATGACTTTCTGGCATCTTTTCAATCACAATTGCAAAGCTTGCATCTTCACTGAAGCCCAAAAGGTAGGTTTCAATTTTATAAACGAAATTAATGTTTTATCGAAGTGGGTTTTACTTGAACTTGTTTTTCTCGTTCTGAATCCATCCGAGCCTCTGTGCTATGCTCGCACACGGCACAACATGGCCAAGCCATCCATGCTTGACTTTCAAACTGAACTTGGAAGCCATAACTTTTGCAAAGACTTTATGACGAAATTTATAAAAGAATCAATGACTTTAATTAGTATCCCATCTGATCTGGTTGACACTTTAATACATTAATGAAAACATAAGTAAGGATGTTCTTGAAATTAAGATGTTTTTACAAGAAAATTATGATTTTAACATTTTTATAATGGGCGTAATGAAAAATTAGGTGTAGATAGTATTTTGATGATTTAAGCAGTTACAGCTACATTACAGTTAAGTTTTACTGATATTTATAACTAAAAATCTATCAAAACCAACCTTAATGATTTATTACGACACATTTTAAATTTTTACCCTCACTTAATATTAAAGAAACATATGTTCCACATATATTAATAAGATGAAAATCTATCTTTATCCAATTAAATTAGTAAAAAATAATAATAATAAATCACAACAATTGTCTGGGTGATGGCAACGGATGACAAGGCCCATTTGCAAATTTTAAAAAGCACTTGGCAATTTGCGTGTGCATGGCAATTTCTCAAAAGACATGGTTATAATGGGGCGAGTTGAGCATTTAATACGAGGACTCGGCTAAGGAGCTAAAGCCTTACTTGGATTTACTTTGAATAATGACAATAAACAAACTGAAGGAGTACATAATGAACTCGTATAATATAACATCGTATAGTATTAGGGTGTTGATTTTTTTTTTTTTTCTCTTGCATTGTAATATATCTTCTTTCAGTTTGAAATATTACTATTTCACTCTTAACATATCTCGGAAGCCGAGAGTAATGCAAGAACTAATAGAATCAGAAGACATACCATATGTCAGATCTGTCATTTTAATTACAATCACACTATAAATTGATCTAACGACCATCAAGAATCGAATACGTAATATTAAAAACTCAAAAAATTGGGTACATTCCAACACTAGTAAACAGTTACAAATATCATCAGGTGCGGTGTGAATGAGTGAATCTAATAATACGTACGAGATGAGACTTTGGTGGTGGATGTGTGTGGATCTAAACATCTCGTGAGTTGAGATTCCAAACAAAACAAAAAGAGAGAGAGAGAAAGAAAAAGAAAGGAAAAATGTAAGAAATTGACTAAGAATTGGTTTGATTATAATACTATATTAATGAATTCATCTAACCTTGTAGCTTTTCTATTCCAATTTTCTTTAAAAAAAGACCGAAAGAGAAGCAACTTTTATTTACTTTTTAATCATATAAATAATACAAGAAGGAGGCGATTGCTATTGAGAATCCGAATCGAAAGGGAGGGGATCTTACTTTATTCTTAATTGACAACACAAGAGAGAGAGAGAGAGGGATATACTCAGAGGGATCGGGACAAAATATAAAAGCAAACTTTGTCCATTGTCTTGTTGGGGGGCAATTGAAAGATTCTCATTTTGCTCACTCTTATCATCAACTTCTCTCATTTTTCTATGTGGCCCTTCTTGCATCTAAAAAAGGGGATGAACTTACAGTTTAAATAGACAATAATTGAACACATATGCGTCACGGGTCTATCGATCGATTTGTTGACTCTTCAAGGCTTTTAGATATATAAGCTGCTAATTTATTGCATATAACAATTATGTTCTTATAATAGATTCCATTTCATATAACATATAAAATGATTGGTTTTGATGTTACGGAAATTGCGAATGTCTTTGTACAGCGTACTAGTTGACGAGATTACTTTATACTTATCTAAAATTTATGCTACTATTTTTTATCGGTCAGTACGTGATGTTTTGACATTGGGCATGATTAACTAATGTTTAATTATAATTTGTAGCCATTTAAAAAAGTTGACCGGCTCTCTAATCGCCCTGAAATGTCTACCAATTGACTATAGACTAAAGAATGAAGATCAATTAATCAACTTGCCAAGAGACGCAACGCTGTCGAAGACATGATTGAGTTGTTATTATTGACTTAGGCCCCGTTTGGAATTATTTTTGGGAGGGTTAAAAGTGATTTTAAAAATTTAAAAACTAATTTTGGTGTTTGGTTTTAAAAAAATCAAAATCACTTTTATCAAAATCAGCCCCTCTTACAGCTGATTTTGAAAAGCATGGAAGGAGTAGCCTTTAGATTGTTATTTTGAGAATCAATTTTATCTTTTAATATAATTCCATAAATATCCTTACTATTATTACTTAAACCCAAAATTACCCTTCTAAGAAATAATATTGCCGCAAGTTTAATGTGAAAATGATATTGCATGATAATCTATTATTTATTTTTATTTTGAGTTTTTGTAACTCATTAAATTTTTTTATGTTTATTTTTAGAATAAGTAGTTATACTTTGCTTGATGTTATTTAATAAAATTTGTAGTAGGTTTTTTAATTATCAATTGTTTTAAGATAATAAAGAAATAAAATCACTATAGTGTAAATTTTATTTTTAGTTAAATTATTATAATACACAATTAAAATATATTGTATATATACATTTTTATATGTGTAAGTAAATTTCATCCTATCTTATGTACATTTTAGTCTTTTATTTTCTTACAACAGTTTAACAATAAGATTTACCAAACACCTATAACTGTTTTTAAAATTTACAGTAATTTTGAAAATAAAATTTACCAAACACTTAACTGATTCTCGTCATAGCTGATTATTTATACAGTACAGTTAACAGCAATTATTTTAAAAGTTACAGCATTACCAAACTGGCCCTTAATGTAATTATAACCTTGTGTTGCTGTTGTTGCGTAATTGGTGAAGTGGCGCTGTTTGACGAACCAAATGTTGCCTTAATTAATTGTTAATCATAAGCCGTGGCATGAAGTTTACCTTTCTAAAATTTTGAACGAGAGTTGTCATATGATTTTATTTTGGCATAAAATTTTTACCAAGTAATGCACACGTGTTTGTATAGTAACCACTTAATTAATTGTTAACCATCTGCCTCCCATTTTCAATGATGATTGATAGTTGATATTACCCAACTTCATTAAATTGTTTGTTTGTCTATTGAATTTGCGTAATTAGGAGGGTTCATTTGTTTACTGAATTTTTTTTCTTTTTTGAAGTTCTTATTGAAGGTTCATATAACATTGCGAGAAAAGGAAGGGTGTTATTGTGTTCAAATCCCTCTTGCTAATTGTTTATCGAGAAGGTTTTACTTTATTTTTATTTTTGTTTTTTTGGGTTCCAAATTGCTTCGTAATTTATCTATGGATTTATATTATATTTTCAAATGTGTACGTATACTTGGTTGGAGTGGATGGAAGAAAAGAAGAATATTTTCCAACACCCTCATGGACAAATCATCTCATTAGCGATTTGTAAAAAGTTGAAAACAACCTTCATGTGTACGTTCTTATAATTATTTCATGCTTTTATCCATCATCCCGATAAGTCAAATTTTGTCTTATACAGAATTTCTTTAAAAATTTAAACAATCAGAACATCGTTTAATTTAAAAGGAAAAAAAATTATGTCATGCAACATGGAATGCCGAACAAACCGTTAAATCAAACGTATTACTTACTTAATAAATGTATTTGTGACCCACAAATGGATCTGCACATCTATATTTTATTTCAATTAACATCTCATTATTTTATTTTAATTAACATCTCATTTAATATGAATGCCC
The DNA here is from genome assembly GCA_030449925.1 of Citropsis articulata. NCBI lineage: Eukaryota > Viridiplantae > Streptophyta > Magnoliopsida > Sapindales > Rutaceae > Citropsis > Citropsis articulata. The sequence continues at coordinate 789,499 of JASUUH010000085.1, read as the reverse complement.
ATAGATCAATTTGGTAAATTACTGTCGGTATAGTCATGGTGAGACTTGAAATAAATTGTGTTAAATCTTTGGTTTAATACGTTCAATGGTGCTTTACTTGGTTGATTTAATGATGTGAGGTACGAAATAATTTTAGGATATTAGATAATTTAATACAAAAAAAAGTTTAACATCTCATAACCCCCTTTCCCCAAAGGGATATTATTATTTTACTACCAAAGTTATTATGACATATCATATCAATACCATAGTTTGCCGAAATGCATTTTACTACCAAACATTTGCGCCGCTATCAATTTACTACCATTTCGTTAAGAAAACGTTAATGTTTAACGAAAATTGAGTTAAAAGTCGATTTTACCCCCAAGAGTTTGGTAGTAAAATGATAATCGACCTAAAACCTTGGTAGTAAAATGATAATTCTCCTAAAACTTTGGTAGTAAAATGATAATTTATCTATCAAATTAACAGACAATTTTACTTTTACAGTTGGAAATGTCTTTGATGTCCTTATGACATCATCAAATTTTTAACGTTCTTAACGGAATGATAGTAAATTGATAACGACGCAAATATTTGGTAGTAAAATATACTTTTCGGCAAACCATGGTACTGACTTGATATTTCAGAATAACTTTGGTAGTAAAATGATAATATCCCTTCCCCAAAACATAAAAAAAAAAAAAAGAAAAAAAAAGCCTTCCAATTGTTGACCCCAAATTCCAATTGGGCTTCGCCGTTTCAACTTTAAGGAAGTGTTTGGTTTTAAGAAAGGGATGGAGAAGAGAGGAGAGGAAAGTGGAAGAAAGGAGAGGAGAATATATTAAAATTCTTTTCTAATGTTTGATTTGTTCTAAAATTATATAAGGAAAAATAAATTAATTTTTATTTGGACACTTTCACCCTTTAGTGTTAAACTTTTAATATTTATTATAAATATAATTCAAAAATTAAATAATAAATTTATATTTAATATATTATATAAATAACTAATAAAAAGTTATTTTAGATAATATAATTATATTTATAATTAAACTCTATTTAAAAAGTTCATTAACGTAATTTTATTTTAAAATTAGTTTAATTTAATTTATTTCTAAATAAATTATGACATAATACAAATAATTTCTTAATTAATATATTATAATTTTAAAATTTTATTTGAACAACAAAAAAAATTGAGTTGCCGCCGCCGGCCACAACTACACCATGTCATTTTAACTCGAAAATTATATGAAAATAATCAGAACTGACGATATATGGATTGAAACAACTTATTTGGCCAAAATACTGATGTTTATCGATCCGAGATAGTTAGAAAGTTTTCCAATTCTTTTTCGGATTTGAGGAAGATAGATTCATTTTTTCATTTATATGATGGTATAATGATGTTGATCGTGACGGCGACTCCAACCAGATAAGGCGGTGACGTTCACGCGATTTCCGGTCGGGAGGCAACAATGGCGGTCCATGACTGCGAATTTGTATTTATATTTTTTAAAATTAAATAAATAAAGTAATTTTATTAAATTATTTAAATATAAAATTTTATTAAATTACTAATATAAAATTAATTATCTACAATATTAAATTGATAAAATAAAATTTTAAATAAAAATTATTTGATAATATTAAACAAGTTAATAAAAATTGAAAGGGTAATTTTGGATGTTTTGGTTTCCAATAGAGGAGGAATTCAAATTCATCACTCTTTAGGGTGGAATCTAAATTCCACATTATAATGTATATTAAATTCTAGTGGAAATTAAATTCATAGAAATTATGGTAAATCAAACAAAGGAAATAAATAAGGAATTTAAATTACTTCACTTTCTCCATTCCTCTCCTTCCAACCAAACACCTCCTAAAAGCTCGTGAAGTCGTGAAGTCGTGAAGTGATGAATAATCTCATCTAAGACAGATCGCGACTCGCGAGTTGACTACTTCATCCAAATTTGGTCCTTTTTTCTCCTATTACGTGGTTGTAACGGAAATGATGCTGGGGGTCCATTTTGGTCACAAACAAAACAAAACATCAGCAATGTGATTCGTTTTAGCCGAAGAAAAAGAGAAAAAATTGTATCTGCCCTTAGCAAATTATTCAACACTTATTATTAGAGCTTATGGCATTTTAGTATCCATTATCGACACACGTACATAACCCCCACCTTCTTGGAATTGATCGCATCCATTGCCAGCAAATTCCATCAACATGATAAATCACCATTCCCAAATTTTTTCGATTCGGGCCTTCGCGTAAATTAAGATGGGCCAGCGGAGGCCCAAAATCAAATGAGCTTGTCAAGGATGAGCCTTCTTTCTTTTTCCTGTTTGGAACTTGGGTCTAGTTTTTTGGTTGAGAACATATAACATGGATTAATTAAATTACAATTGAGGGGCCTTGCTTTAATTCGCGTACCACGACTACAACGAACTCGAAATATCTCAAATTCGGACTTCTGATTCTTATTGAGATTGTTGTCCTACTTGACCACAGAAGGAGTGGACCAAATTAGGGTCGGTAAAAAAAGTCCGGGCCGGCCAGGCCCGCGGGATAGAAATATGAATAAGGGCTCACAAAATGTAAAGTTCATGTACCATGTGCCAGGTCCTCCAAGAAAAGTCCGGGCTTTATTATTTATATATAATGCATATGTTTTTTTTTTTAGAAAGAGGCATTATAATATATAAAAACAAATAATTAAAATTGAAAAAAAACTGAAAAAGAAAAAAAAGCAGCCGAAACATAAATCCCTGAAATTGCCTCCCGTCAGTCCTCAGCCGCTCTCATTGCTCTCCACCTCTCTCACACGAATCACACTCACCCACCCATACCAAGTGAAGCAATCAAGCAACAGCCAATAGTCGCCGGCAGCCACCTTCATTAACTCACACCAAACCAACGATTACAGCCGCCATCTTTCATCTATCGTCCGTTGAGTTCGAGGGACGCAGCCACGCGAGTGCAGCACGGGACGCGGCAGCAACCCAGTGGCACCAGCCGCGCAACGCAGCAGCAGCTAACCCAGGCGACCGCGACCCGACCCAGTGCCCAGGCCACCCGAACGAGGAAACCATCACCAACTCACGGTAGAATATCATGAGATTATGGTTGAATTATTGAGAAATTCTGTATTGTAGAATATTATGAGATTATGGTTTAGAAAATGTTTTGTATTGTTAGAAAAATTTTATGAAATTATGTAGAAATTAATTTTTAGAAAAATACTATGAGATTATGGTGTAAAAAATTATATATTTTATTAGAAAAATATTGTCAGATTATGGTGCAGCAAATGTTCTGTATTGTTAGAAATTCTTTTGTAGTATAGAAATTTTTAGATGATATTAGAGTTTAGAACAAGCTGACAGATTTGGTGATATAATTGCATTAATCTAATATCTTACCTATAGGATAAGGAAGAAGCTCCCTACAAATATTGGATTAATTTTTTTTTTTATATAAGAATTTATAATTTATTATGTTGTATTGTTAATATTTTGTGTATTGGAGGATTATGTATTAGATAATCAACGTTAATTTAAGTTTTTTTTTTTTTTTTACAAAAAAATTAAAATTTCATGAAAGCCGAAGCCCCACCCAGCCCAGCCCACCCAAACTTGGACGTGCTTTTAGAGGGTTTGGACTCAATGACAATAACATGGGCTAAAGTCCAGGCCCAAGCCTGCAAATTGCCAACCTAAGGCTGAATACCTGTTTGTTTCCATAGAAAATTGGGTAAAACGATTCTTCTATGGGTTTTAGGACTCGGGAATTTGTGTATTTGCTCGGGTATTTCAGGATACTTGTTGATTTTAAAAAATATTTACTTGATGAATTAGAAGCTGTTAGGTATAACTTGTTGGTAATGTTTGCATGTATATATTGTCAACTTATATTGATTTTTTGTTCATTTATGATATTCCTAATTAACACCCAGTTCGTTTATTCTAGATTTCTTGCATATGTTTTGTAATATGATGCTAATTACTGATAGCATCTGTTAAAAGTTTATTGGCACTGTCTGAAAGAACAAGTATTGTGCTATCTATTGATTGTTGTTATTGGGAAAGTACGATAAATAACAAGTGATGTTGTGATGATATCTTGCTTGGTTCTGTGATACTTATGATAGTGTGCTCTGCTTGTTGTGTACCAGATAATAGAAGGAGTTTCAGTGCTTTATGATGTTGATCAAGCTGAGCCATTATTCTACAATGTTAGGAATGACGGAGGAAGAAGTTAACCGTTGCCAGATTCAAGAATGGTACCCAAAATTTAAATCTGTGTCCATAAGAACCCTGATTCATGAGCTTCCAGAATCTTTTGTTGAGTACCTTCTTGATGACTCTGGGCCCTTCCTTCTTCCTGCTTCGGTTTCAAATGATGACGCGCTACCGAATAGAATCCACAATGCTTTAGAGGAAGAGGACTATCAGGTCTCAGAAGGATCTGGAGATGAAGCAGAACCCTCAGCTCCTCCATCTTTTCCAGAACTAGAATTAAAGATCAAGGAATCTATTGAATCCCTCGGGGGTGCAGTTTTCCCAAAGCTGAATTGGAGTGCACCAAAAGATGCCGCTTGGATTAGCACTTCTGGGACCCTTCGATGCACTTCGTTCTGTGAGATTGCTCTCTTACTACGGTCATCTGATTCCTTGGTTCATGATTTGTGTCATGCATATGATTCATGCAATGATAAGACCTTGACAAGACCACCAAATTTCTTTCTCGCCCTCCGCAAGTGGTATCCATCCTTACGACCAGAGATGGAGTTCCGATGTTTCGTACGTGATCGTTGCCTAGTTGGAATTTCCCAGCGAGAGGTCACGACGTGTTATCCTGCTCTATCTGAGAAGAAAACTGATATTAAAGTGTTGGTCCAAGAACTTTTTGACAGCAATGTGAGACAAGAATTTGAGTCAGAAAATTACACATTTGATGTTTTTGTCAGGAAGGATGAGCGGGTTAAGATTTTGGATTTCAATCCATGGGGTGCTTTTACCTTGCCTCTGCTTTTTACCTGGGAGGAATTGGAGCAGAATGTTGGGGAAGAAGGCGATGATGTGGAATTTAGAATTGTGGAGAGCCAGTGTGCTGTAAGGCCAGGTCTGAAGACAGCCGTCCCTTATGACTACTTAGATACAAAGCCAGGGAGTGGTTGGGATCAGTTTCTTAGGAATGCTGATGATGAGTTGCAGCGACAGAGTCGGTCACCTGAAGCAGGAGCTTGAGGATCTGCATTTTTTATTTTTTGGTGGATTTGAGGTGGATAATGAGTTTTATCTTTAGTTATTGCTTTTAACAATAAACTGCACCTGCCAAATTTACTTGCATGAGAGGAAACCTTTTGCAGTTGTGGCGGCATTTCGTTTCTCCTAGTTCATTCTTTTTCTTTTGTTATGGTTGAGTTTATGGTAAACTATCTAAGTATCTAGTGATATGTTAAAGTAATTGTCCTAAAACTAGTAAGTAGTAAAGCTCTATTCTTTTAAATGCTGGGCAAACTATAGCAGATAGGATTTTCAGACGCTAATGACAGGTATCAAAAACTGAGATCTATACACCCACATGGCTTCAAAACGATAGTGAGAATATGTGCTCATGCCTCATGAAATTGTTCATCTTTATGGTAAATCATTAGATCCTTGGATTCCCTAAAACCCACCCACCAAACCCAAAAAATTAAAAAAAAGAAAGGGAAAGGGGAGAAACGTGAGATTCAAAATCCGGTGTATAAAATCACGCAAAAATCTGAGGGGAAACGGGCGGACGAGAAAGAAGATATAGAAGCCCCCTAATGGACATAAAAGCATCTTCGCGTGCCAAATGATAGAACGATGTATACATTCTTGTGTCTTAATTAAACTTTTGAAATCAACCGTACTTGGGCCTAGAAAATATATCTAGATTTTCAGAGGGCTGTAATAATATTTGCACTTAAGGTTATAACTAACGACGAAAAGTGCTTAACAATTCTAGATTTTCAGAGGGCTGTAATAATATTTGCACTTAAGGTTATAACTAACGACGAAAAGTGCTTAACAATTCGTACTCAAGAGTCTGGTTCACAAATGATGCATATCCAACATCCTATCTTTACAAATGATTCCTTCTGTGATCAATAACGGACATTTTCCATTGCCATTTTACATTGTCAAAAATGAAAAATTATAATTTCTAAGCCAAAACACGCACAATCCATCCAAGCCACCAGGGGTCCAAGAAAGTCTATAACATTAGATGAAGCAAAAAATATGATAAATTTCACTTTGTGCGACGCTCCCATACAACCCTGCGCCGGTCCTAACTTCCCACACACTCCAAGGCCACAAGAGATATCTTATGTCTGAAGATGTTACAAGATAAGGAAACAAAGGCAATAAATGAAAGAACCAAAAAAATACTTGAATTTTGGACACTTATCAATGCAACCTCGTAAGTTCCTCAACTCTCTTACAAAGCTCCTCCACAGAAACATTCATTGTCTTAGAAATCTCATCCATTCGGCTTCGGCTGAGATCAAGAAATGACTCTATTAAATCACCATCCAGGAAATTCTTAGCATCTACAGTTTTCTTCTCATTGTTAAATGACCTCCATTGCTCATGATTCAACCCTCCAACACCCTTGATCACCTTCCTCAAGTTTGTCTGAAGCTTCTCTAAGAAGAGATATTGCTCATGTGGAAGTGACGCAATAACCCCAATGACCCCATTAACAGTTCCAAAAATGACAGTTGGGATCTGGCCCACATCAGCGTCCGGCAAGCGCATAACAAGGGATCCATGGCGAAACCTATTGACAAATTCTCCAAGGTGGTATTCACCAACCACCTCAAGACGACCTCGCTCCTCATCTGTGGCACCTTCACTATTTTTCCGTACTGTGAAGAGGTTAAAGTTGTTTTCAGCACCTAGGTAGATGTCGTCATCGAGAATTTCAACAGCTGACATCCAATTTGCATTGTAGTCACGGGCTCGCTCTTCGATAGCACCTTCCTCATGCTGAAAACAAATGAAGGAAATAAAATTTCCATGCACAGAAGATAAACAACAGCCTTTAAAGTCAACAGAAGCACCAAGCCCTAAAGAATAAACCACCTCATACATTGACATTCAGCGAGAAATTATACACAGTACATATATTTCAGGGCTAACAATTTACCTTATAGATCAACAGGGAAATTGATTTCATCAGATCACCAACAACAATGAAATCTCCACGAGTTTGTACATAGAGGGCAAGTATGTGACCATGATGTCCGCACTCAGATTGCAGCTCACGTGTACCATCATCCCGGAGCATCCACTTGTACAACTGAATTTTTTGATTGATGGCAGCAAGTAATTTGCCGTTGAAGGCATTCAAAGAGTAAACAGCTCCCTTGGTTTCCTTCTCTGCAATTAGTTGTAATTTTCCATCTTCCACAAAAAAAACCAATATCCTGCCCTGCAATGTTGATTGGGGAGAAGATAAATGCAAGAAATTAGCAGTCTTCACAATTTCAGTTCTCAACCTGAAAATAAAGGACAACTGCATCAAATGTCATCTTTACCTTTGTTGGCTCATTTTCTTCTGGCAGAACATACGCAGTACCAACACAGTAGTAAACGTTACTATCATCAGAGAAAGAACAACTGAGTATGGAGCAGCCATACTCAAAAGTGTCAAGTGGGTAAGTTGATATGAACTCAAATGTTTGGTCATCTAACAACCGAACAAAGTGCATTTCAGATTCTTCTGCACAAGACTGGTTTTTCAAACTACAGATGGCAAAAGTCCGGGACTGTTCCTGATGGCAGATACGCCGTGCATGCTCCCCAAGTGGTATAGAGCGGATGTGAAGCTTCTGGATGTCATCAATTGTGCCAATAGTAAGCTCGCCTTCTTTTGCAATTGCCAGGCTGCAGATCAAAAACTACTAGTTAATGACTCTAAACTAATCGTTACACGGGATATAACTAAAACAAAGTAACGAGATCAAGTTTGTTTACCAAAATAACTTAAACTTGCTAAGCAAGTCATAAATTAACACTACCCCAGCACATACATTATTAAGATAATGCTCTCATCTTACCACACAGTTGCAAGTTATGCAAATGAATTTCATAGACTTTTGGGGTGGTATGAGAATATTTGCTCAGTAAAATTATGAATTTCATAATTTCTTGTCTTACCCAAATCTTTTTACTTTAAACTATTTTTCTTAAAAATGAATAATTATATTCAACAATTAACACCCCAGTGGTGTCACACTAAATTATCCATAAATAACAAAGAAAATGAAAAGTCATTCTACGCAGCTCAGACAATGAAGGAGGTGTACCTGTCTGGAAAAGCAGCAGAGTTGAAAGGGCACATATGACTAACTTCCTTCAAATTTACATTACTATAAAGCAGCTTCTTGTTACTGCTATAAATTACAGTTGGCCTATCAGATGCAGCGAATACATGTGTGGTACTCTTGGATGAGAAGGTACGGAGAGTTATGGGCTGGGTCCCAAGAGAAACCTTCTTCCTATCTGTCAACTCACCGGTTTTCATGTTCAATAGAAAGTTTAAGAGATGGCCATCCCCAAGTGCACATAACAAGTAAGAAATCTGAAAAGAAATAGGCGGAAGAGTTATTCATGGGGGGAAAAAACAAAGAATAAAATGACAGACACATTTGGTCAATATCCATCTATACTAAAAGAATTAATCTAAAATGGACCCATAGTTCTATCACAAATTGATTTCATGATAGATTTAACTTTTTAATGTTATACATGGCAACTATTCTTGGAAGTGCCACACATCAAATTATGCTCAGCTGGATTGCAAGTAAATCAACAAAGTTGAAGCAGAAGCAAAAGCATACCCCTTCAAAGGCACAAAGAAGAACCGATCGAGGTATGATTTCTCCTCCCAAATGCTCCTTAGTGATGAGATTCAGGTCAGGGAGTGAAAATATCCTAACACTAATATCTGTCCACATTCCAACTGCAGCTATCTGACTACAGCTAGGATTTTCACCAATGGGATTAATGTCAAGGCATGAAATCTCGTACTCCAGCTGTGCATGCTTTACTTCTGTCAATATTCCGTCACCAATTTCTAAATAAACTAAATGTCCACCCCCAGTTGCTAGTAAAACCTGTCATAAAATAGTGCAAAATTACACCAGTAACTAAAACTAGAACACGCCAAACTGGAAGTTAATGTAGAATACCAAGAGGTCACTTAAAATATCCAAGCTCACCAAAAGTCATCATAACAGATGTAAAAAATATAAAATACAAGAGAGAGATGGAAATGAGTTTCTGTTCCTGGTTTATTTTGGATGACCACACCCCTACATGCAACAGATAAAAACTATGATCTACAACCACAAAACTCGCTTATAAAGCAGTTTGTTTCTTATCCTGTCAGGCCGTATGTAACTTCATTTTTAAGGTGCGGTTTGCCATTAAGAGAAACAATAGTCAGGCTGCACGCAACTCCATTTCTAAGGTGAGGCTTGCCATTAAGAGAAGCAACTGAATAAAGAATTAAAAATGCAAAGACCACACTTGACTCTGAATAGGCAGACCCAGGCATAGTATGGGATGGGAAACAACCTGGCTTGCATTTGCAGTTGCAACATTAACTGAATAACTGGGCGGAGCTTTCCATTCATTTCGCAGCTCCCTGGATGTAGAACTGACAAGTCTTACAGAGCCTGAAGTTACCTGTCACAGAAGTTTGATCCGTTAGTGCATAAGAAGTACGATACTTATTCTCATTTATTACATACATAAGTATATGCATTATAAACCTGAAGAAACAAGCAAATTGAAGAAGAAATGATGCAACAAAATGACTTAAATCATTTTTATCAGCTCAAGATATTCACTTCTTTTAAATGGAATGGACGTATCATGATTAGCTGCCGATTCTCAAAACAAGACCTTGAAATCATAAATAGAACATAATTAATTACTAATGCCTACCATCACATCATCCATCATAAAGAGTAAAGTCGATGACTTCATGGAAAATCTATTTAACCTCAAATGAAAACATCAGTTTCGGTCAAATTTACAGATAAAAATTAGAGTGTGTGAATATATATGCCCAAAAGAGTAAACAGAAGTGCATCTCTTTGGGCATTTATCAGAAAAGAAGCTACCCCCCCCCCCCCCAAAACACAACAACTTCCTTTCTTTCTTTCTTGATTGAACTCAACTGGGAAGAGGTTGTAAATAAGTCTGGCCTGTTGAATTTGTTTCAGTGGTCTACATACTTGCTTACAGTCAATGGTCCATTTCGGGTTTACACGTTAAAAGCTGTACAATTTTATTTCTCCTTACAGGGCAGTTCTTGTCGACTAGTCGACAGCTGATATATTTTTGCACTTTATTTAAATCATCAGCATACATTTTCTTGTTTCTGTTTATTTACTTGTTTTAAAAGAGTAGATACAATAAGAAAGCCTACTTGCACAAGTTGATTGTAAATAGCATCATGGCAAAACAAAGTCTGCGTTTGAGAACAGAAACCCTCTATCTCAGTTTCTTCAAGCTCGTCCTCAAGATTCATTGCCAAAATTCGCGTCTCACTGATAAAACTAACCACCAAGAAGGTATCAAATGGATCATCTGTAGATGATCTTAATGACCACATTCCTTTAATACCTTGCAACTCCACTGATGCCTACAATGTCGCATATGTGCACCAAAAGTGAGTTTCATAAAAATTGTAAAACTAATTAACAGAAATGCAGGGACGAAAGGGAAAAAATAAAGCATACCTGCCCATTAATTCAAAATTGCAGGGACAAAAGGAAAAAAATAAATCATACCTGCTCATTAATTCCTATTCCATTTCGAACTATACGGAGAGAACCATCCTTGTAAGCTCCAGAGCAGGTTACAACCTGACCTTGGCCTTGCCTCTCAAGGTCAACCACACAGAAGTCTACAATTGGCCCCAAATTGACATATCTTTCCAAAACTTCAACATATGAACCTTTTGCATCGGGTTGTAGATTTAGTTTTATAAGCTGTTTTGGCAGCAAATAGAATGTTCAACATTCATTATCACAAATTATCTAAAAAATTCAGCTATTACTTTTAACTTACAACTACAAACACAACACGGACGACTTTTCTTCATCTTATTTATTCCTTCAAGTTGAAAACATCAAAACACACAGCAAAGAATGATAGGAGGAATCATCCTATTTTCTTGAGTGAAGGTATTAGGAAAGATTGATATCCCATGAATAACTCTGGCTGTTGCATCTATAAGGTGAAGTTTCACCAACTATTTCTGGTATTTTATTACCCATGGCATCTCTAAATTCAGATATTATAAGAGAAGCACCTGACATGTCAGAGGCCATGCACGTGCATCATTAAAATTAAGCCTTCCGAATGTTGAATTGGGTAGTAAGTGGGATAAACGGTTAAAGAACAAGGAACAATGGATTGAGGTAGTTTGAAAAAATAAGTTTTATGACTTTGATTAATAAATTACTCCAGAAAATTCACTGTTAATTAGTTATTCTGTAAAAACTATAGATTTCAACGGTCAGGGACTTTTATAAAATATTTGTGTCAATTTTCCTATATTAAAAACTCACACGTACGTAACTAAGTAGCAGGATTTGCATGCAACGCAACTCTTCTTCTCTTCATATACCAGCCATCCATAAACCAACATAGATGCAGAACCCGACATGGATTTTTCAAACATAGACAGGTTATAATTCTAGCTCAAGATTGAAGCAGAATTTACTTTAGACTTGAGGAAAAAGTTTTCAAGACATACATTGAAACATGAACAAACATCTACAAACACAATGTCCACCAAACCTGTGAATCTCCATAGCTTGAGCCAATATACACAACCGCATTATCCAGGTATGATATAGTAGATGCAATAGACGTTTCACCCAAAAGCTCAATTTTGAGTCCAGTAACCCTGACGACAAATAGATGGAACAATTTACAAAAGAGATCCCATCAAAACAAATTGCCTACAGTCAGAGCTAAGCTTTTTTTTGTGTTACAGACACAATTAATTCACAGTAAAACATTTTCCTATAGGATTTACTACATTTGACAGTTAGTACGAGACTGAATCACTTACTTTTCTTTCTCATGGGTTATGACCAGGAGGTGAAGAAGCCCAGCATGATCACCGAGTAAATATCTAGAACCATCAGCATCAACTCTCCCATAGGCTTTCGTGATAGACTAGTGTGCCAAAGAAAATAAGTCAAAAGCCATACAGAACCAACTGCCACTAGCAATTCTTCAGAAAAATACTGTTGCGATGCTTAAATATAATTGGCAGGAAGTCTAGGAATAACTTACAGGTCTGATTGGGATTGCTTTAAAAGCATTGGCACTACAATAGACAATTGTCTCTTCTCCAATTATAAGGACGCCACAGAGAGGTGGGGGTACTGGTATGAGCAAATCAGCCCCATTGTCCAGATTATTCTGAGACCAAGGCCCCTCAACAAAATCTTTATCCTTCAGGGCAACTTCATATGTTTTAGCATGCCGAGCATCTTTGTTATCCTACAACAATGAGAGGGAACTATAAGATCTGAACAATATTTTGTAAGACCTACCTGCTTTCATACGCAATCACATTTCATTAAAGATATCTTTTCATATACGATTTATGACCATCAAACAGTATAGAAGCTTGCAAAATAGTAACTGTCAGGAAAGCAATTATTCTATCCTACTCCAATCCAACCCATAATGTTTCAGAAATATAGTCAATAAGGTAAATAATCATGCTAGCTGTGTCGGACCGAGGTTTCTAAGCAAATGAAATACTTTCACATACACAGGCGACTCTCCATTGTGGCTATATCCAAACTCTTATAATTTCCCTCCTCAACTCACCCAACTTCTATTATGGATCTTCTTTCAACTTTAGAGTGACCAGATAAAAAATGCACAAAAAAGGGGCAATGTGAATAATGTTACAAAAATTTATGTAAATGCAAAACGAAAGTAAAACCCACATTTCCGAAATAAAAATAAAGAAGAAGAAGAATTTATGAACCTGGTAGAGCACTACGATTGTTGGTTTTGCACAACCATAAAGAAACTTAATATCCAGAACTTGAAGTTCCTCCAGCCTTGGGGGAAGAAAAAAAAAGGAAAAAAAGAGAGAGTTAGCATCTAGGATGTATTACTTTGGGTCATTTTTCAACTAAACTACACCGATACTAGGAGACAGATAAAGCAAGAAATACGCATCCAATTGAAAACAAGAACATTAATATAGAAATCAACTGTGATGCATGTTTTAGAGGCTATACTCAATCCACCACTTAATTAACCCACATTATCCAACATTAGCAAATTTCTGAAGGGCTTAATCTGAAATCTCCGATTCATAAATAATAGTTTTGCCATTTGCAATTCAATATGCTTGAACCCAATCAAACAAGAGAACTAAACTCAAGGCTAGCAGCACTTTCAAGCTAGAATGCAGCTTAGGCAGATACCTAACTATACTTGATCTCTATTACCAGTGTGTGTAGACGAAGAAATATGAATTTGGAGGGTTGAAAGTACTAACAAATGCACAGAGAATATATACAGTAGCCAAGTTTTTCCACTTGAAAGCATAGGGAAGAATCAAAGGAATACCTAATGTTAAACGCTTCTTTGAGCTGGCCTTTATTGTCAAAAGGAATCACCTGAGCGAAAAAATATAAAAAAAAGAATTGATTTAAAAATTATGCATAAAAGGAATTAAACATAAAAAATAGAAAAGAATGCACATAACAGAAGAGTAAGCATCAAAACACATACCTTGAACAACCCATCATACAAATGGAGTCCAATTAATCTGCAATCAGGATCAATTATTCCGATCTGCAGAAGAAACGGTCAAATTAGAGTGAAAGCGGAAGTGGAATGACCTTTGCTAAAATTTCATTAATATTAAAAGGAAAACATTTCAGCCATACGGAGAGAGTGGGGGAAAACATTGTAACATAAAACAACCAGAAAAATTCATGAGAGCTTTTACCTGACCATTATCTGTAGGACGGCCTATACGGTCAGAGACATCCCCCATGGCTCTACACAATAAGTGCAAAACTTCATCAGTGCAAGAATGCAACAGATATGTGATATCAATAAATTAAAAACAAGGGGGGGGGGGGGGGGAATAGTTAATCAGTTCTCACACATAAAAGACTAAATCTGCAAATTCTTTAAAATCAAAAGATCAAAAGCTACTTTCTGACGTTTATGAATGTTTCAATTGGGATACTCAACCTTCTGACAGAAAATTAATCGTGGAAAACTAAGGCAAATGATAATTAAAAGAAAGAAACAAAACATTGGTAGCCTATATAAGAGACCAAATTTCTCACAGTTGCCAAGAATCCCAAATCCTTGGCCATTGTTAAGATATCCCTTTTTAACATAAGCTTAAACAATGTCAAACATCTGCTAATCAAAGGATGAAGCTAATTGTCACTCTTCTTTTATTTTTATTTTTATTTTTTTTAATGCTTGAACCTTGTAATGAGCTCAGATGACTCTGCATCCCACTGAAGAACACAGAATTTGTATCTTTCTGTCGCAATAAATAGAAAATCCTGTGCTTCACCCTGATACGATCACAAAACATTAAATAAAATCAAACCACAACCAATATCAGAGCTGTTAGGAGTATAAAAATGGCAACTCACATGAGGGCGGAAAAGTTCAAGCGTTGCAATTCTTCCATATATCGGTACATCCAACATAGGCTGCACAAGAAAACACATAATGTCAACAAACCTTGTCCTAGTATAAAGTGCATCTGTATTCTATTAGCGGAAAACGCAACTCAACATGCTCAAGGCTCCAATTGAAGCACTAACAGGTACATTTATGCAAGAATACAAGAAGAAAAATAACGAATGATACCTGTAGTCCCTGAGGAGTAAGCAAATGTATTTCGATACGTGTACATTTCCTGAAAGAAGATTGAACTATAAAGAGACTGCCAATGGATTAAAATGCACTTTCAACACAAAATCCAACTAAATTTGAAAACGGCGCAAAATAATTAGTTGAAAATTGTACTTGTGCCACCAGAATGAACCACACAATAATTCTTTCACAGATCTTTCAGCAAATATACAAAAAAAAAAAAAAAAGATTTAGCACAATCTGTTCCAAAGCAAAGCAATATACACTGGATGGGAACAATTTTTTTCTCAATTACATTAGTATAAGTCCCATGCAGGGAAAAAAATGCACTTTTAAAATGAATTACAACTTAGTAATGAACAAATGTAAATTATAATGATAATAAAAACAACGACAACGGCTACAATAATCAACTAAAAAGTAAGCAAGAATCATATATGAGCAATTTATAAACCAAACGATAGAAAATTTTGTTGATTAAATTAATAGAAGCTCAGTTAACAGGAAATAAAGAGAACAAACAATAATTGGATGAATCAAAACCCTAGAGCAGGAAAATACAATAAGAACGAAATATCTGAAACAAGGAGATGAAATTAATCCAATAAATACTAAAATAAGCAGATAATAAGAAGAATAAGAAAATGAAGAAGAGACGTTACGCAATGATGAGATTGAGTTCTTGCGGGCTGGTGAAATTGCCGACGCAAGAGTGCGTGACGTTTGTCGGCTTGTGAGCCGTAACGACGTAGTTCCATATACTCATCGTTGTTTCTCTTTCGCTCGACGGCCTATCGAGTCGTTGATATTTTATCTTTTATTTTTTAATTGAAGTTGCTACTATTATTATTATTATTCTTCCTTCGGATTCTGGGCTTTTCTGCTCCTTTGCAGCTCGCAGCTCTCACTCCTCCCTTCTTTGTTATCGTGGCTCAGCAAACAGGTGAGGCGACGAGGCTAGAGACTAGAGAGCTCACACGTAGGCTTGCAAACGAAATGTTTTTAATTTGGTAAACTCACATTTGGGCCCTTTAATTTTTTATCTTTTATCAGATAAGGATACAGTATACCCATTTGTTTCAAGTACACTCTCATGAAATTGAAATTTTTTTCCCCTTACCATTACATTATTATATGTGAGAACATCAATGTATACTTTGTGCTTATTTTTCCTATAAATTTTAATGATTTTTACCAAATGGAGATACTATGAGCTTTTATCAGATAGGAGAAATGTAATTCAAGGGTTCTTTCTTGTACACTCCAATTTCTCTCTCAAAGAAAAAATAATAATAAGTTATGCCAATTGAAGTTTCAAACTATAGATTGATTATTGCAACAACTATACCCTGGCATTTGTTTGTATAGCCGTTCTTATAGTGGAGAGTATCGAAACAAATTAAACTCAATTTTATTTTTGCATGTTGAATCGAGATATCATTTATTATTATCTTAAGTGCATTATCTTTTCTTCTTGTAGTTTAGTCATTTATTTGTTGTAATTTGACTGCATGATTTGTTAGAATGGTAATGCATAATGAATTTTTATTTTTTTCACATGTATATATAGAGAGAGATATGGAAGTGGACAAAGTGCGGACAGGCTATGTTTCTTGAAAAATCATAAAAATTTATGTTATTGTTATTTCATCATTAATAATAAATCGGTATCAATCAAATTTAATACCATATACCATCAAGATTTAACCATTAGATCCATTCTTGAGAGGTTCGATGGTTATGAACTTTATGTCTGACAATTGGTATTAGTATGTGCGAGATGTGATATACACTTACCATACCATAAGTCAATGACATCAACAATGATATAGATAGCTATTGGAACAACTTGAATTTGAATTGAAATTTCTCAACAATTTTGTTCTGAGTAATCCCTAATAAGTTACCGCAAAAAGAATACTCAATTATAAGTTTTGGGCTTTCATGTTCGTTTGGGGACTTCCAACAGAACCGGCTACAAAGCGTAGGTGTATCTAGAAGTCAGAAAGGGCCCCAAAAATTTCAAACCCAAAATGATTTTGTTTTATCGTTCTCTCTTTTTTTTTTTTTTTTAATCAATGCCATCAAACGTTCAAATTTCTCATGCAATATTTTTATCAACTGTTTCATGGACTTTTTGAACGGACAATTGTTCCCAAAGAAGCTAAAAATAATGGCAAAGCTTATGTTACATCAGCTGTAATAAACAGCCAATGTATATGGGTGGTTGGATTTTGTATTTTTTTAATCTAATGAATGAGAATAATTTTAACCAAAAATAAGGTATGGGTGTAATAACTATTTATAAAAAATTTTATTTGAATCACATATTTACTTATTTTTTCAAATAAGTCCTCATTAATTTTTTAAAACTAAATGATTTTGTCATCCATCTCTTTTACATCTTTTTTTTAAAATTTTTAAAGTTTTTACAATATTTTTATAAAGATCTAAATGATTATCATATTTATAAAAATCTACAAATTCTAAATATATATTTCATTTACATTTATAATTTTTAGTCTCTCTTAAGACATAAATTAGATTTTTTTCTTTTATATAATTCAAGATGTTAAATTTAGATAAAAGGTATTATAAGTAATAAATATATTATGGCTCTAATAAATTTCTAGAAAGATAATATAATGAATAAATCATTAGAACCTCTAATAATTTCACAAATTATAAAAATTAATAAATTATTAATGATTCAGACATGCAGAGAAATAATCAATCAAATTGAATTTGACTATATTTATTAAATAAATTAGGAAACCTAAATTTATCTATAAATGATATTAAAAAAAAGAAATATTACAAATTAATAATTTCAATGAAGAAAACATACAACAAATTAAAAAGTTAGGAGTTCAAATGAGTAAAAAAATTTAATAAAGTTAAACATTAATAAAAGACTTCAACATTGGAGATTATGATATATTAAAGTAAAAAATTATTAATATAATAAATAAAAACTCAATAAATATAAGAATAATTAAGTTGGAGATTCAATTAGATAAAATAAAAATTTGGTACAAAATTTGTTATAAATATAAATGAAAAATTTTAAAAGAATTGAAGTACCTGCAGTGTAGCCTGGGGTTTAAAATGAAAATTCAAAATTTATTAAATTTTTTTGTAATTATAAATTTTTTTGAGGATTTAAAAATTTACAGCTGTTTGTTACAGTTGATGTAACGTAAGCTTTGCCAAAAATAATTTGTCAGCATAGTGGTACGGTATTATGTAAGAAAACAAGTCAAAAATGGATTAAATTGACGATATATTTTTATATATTTTTCTTAATGTTAATTGAATTTAAAAACGGCTAGTGTATGCAAAATTCAATCTCAAAACCCAGTTTGTGGATTGATTCAAATTTCTTGAAGTGGGGCGTCGATGGAATTTTTCCTCATCTATTCTCTTTCTCTATCCAATATATTCACTATTATCACTTATCATTTATTTTAGAGAATAACAAATTATTTTTAACATCCAAATTAAGCTATCAAAAATTGAAACCAGGCCCATAGGTGCGATAGAAATGGCAGAAAGAGTATTAACAATCAATTTAACATAACATACTGCTTCGAAAATTTTTACAGAGCACCCAAGTTCTTAAGGCCTAGGACCACCCCAACACCAATGATGTGACCAACAGAGCCACAAGCCAATGTGTCAGCCAAAGTGAACCCAGCTGGGTCACCAGTTTGCAAGCCAGAGTCCCTCACTTCAAGCTTCAATCCCGCTGTTGCTTTCCTGTTTGCTGATGGAGCCAGCCCAAATCTCCCAGCAAATAGCATCAGGGTTGTTGTTGTCACCATTATCTGCCCACAATAGCATAGCTTAAGCACTTTCTACAAAACCAATTCTGAAATCAACCTATGTCAGTGAAAGTGCATACCAAGTTTGTGGGCGAACCAATGAAGCCACAACGAGCGCCCAAAGCTCCATTGCACTTCCTCCTCATTGGCTGGGCTGCTACCTGCCCCATTATAGTTTACACAAAACAATCATGAGCCTAATGTAGTTGCCAAATTGCCACATGAAAGATCACATCAATCAAAACAATTGTTAGAAGAATAAGTGCATTTCTGTTACCAGGCTTTGTGCTGGAGCTGCTGAGACTTGGGGTCTGAGCCCACTGAACTGTGGCATGGTCATCAAAGAAGTTGCCATCTTTCAGCTTCTACGGAGCAAATTGAATGATCGGAGAACGAGCAACACTTGGGAATTATTTTAGCTTGTTAAGTTTTGAAATGATATTAAAAACTGAGAAGGCAGACGTTTATGATGGCCCACGTGAGCAATTTGTGGCTTCAGAACGCTTGAATTGGATACACTTAGATCTCGGTGAGGACGTGGCTATCTACTATTGGGCCTTTTATTCGGATAAGGTTTTGGGTGTCTTGGAGAAATGTCCCTTTGGTGGATTGCGGTTGTATTGGGTTGGTTGGGCTTCAGGTTCCAAAACGGCAATCGGATCGGATCGGACCGGCTTCTTTTGACCAAAAAATTTCTTTTTGCAAGTTGTTAGTTAAATGAGTGTCCATGGCACACAAGAATGACAAGATACAATAAGTAAATCGATATTACTTTATTAAACAGCAATCACCTCTTTCTTTAACGTTTGATTAAGATGCGTTTGGGATTGAGGTGCTGGAACTTTTAAACTACAGCTGCTGTGGAAAAAAAATTATAACTACGAAATAAAAGTTAGTAATACATAATAAATATAAATTTTAAATAATAATTTTAACAAAATTATTAAAGATATAAAACATTTTTCATGATATAAGCGAAACGATATACTTTCCATGAAGCAATACACCAAGTAAATCGGCAGATCGTAATGGAAGAGCATACGCTTCAACCTCAATCACAAAACGCACTAAATATAAATTTTAATAATAATTTTAACAAAATATCAAAGATATAAAACATTATTAGTAGTTTTAATATCTTCAAATGAATTTCAAGGCACTTGAATTTTCAATCTCATATTACTAAAGTGTCGTCGACACTTTTATAGATACATTAAGACAATAATTTTATTATTGAATATAATTTGATTACGAAGAATTTAATGTTAATGGTTTTACTTTTAATATTATATAATTTGATGTTCATGACTTCTTCAACTTTATAATTTTGATTTTTTCTAAACAGTCATGTGAAGCTTTTTTTTATAACTTAAAAAATGATGAAATACCTTTTTTTAAATACTATTCCTAATTTTTAATTGAATCACATTAAGAATATAATCCCCCATGTTCTACTCCGCCGATCTATTCCTTGTTTCGCGAGAGTCGCTGCATTTCTCTGTATGAGTAAAGGAATCAAATCACTAGAACTATTATTTAAGTTATTTAATCTTAATTAGAGCTATTTAATCGTTTATTAATAGAAAAAAATTTAATAAGTAGTTTGCTTGGAAGATGTTAATAATTAAGGCAATATATACTTTTTTTTTCTTTAATCATGTAAATATAAACATTGGATTCTGGGGACACTAAGCCTATAAAAGTAAATAAGAAATATGCACCTTCGCCGTCAAGTACATATTTGATATTCATTTTGAAAATTACATATTTATTCTAATGGTTGGCATTTATTCACTGAAGGTTCAAATCTTTCTTTATGCATGATCATTGTGATAGAATCAAATTAAGAATATAATCCTCTTTGATTTACTCTCATAATACGCACATTATATAAGACTCGAACCTAAACTGTAATTATTGAAATATAATCCATGGAGAAATTTAGTGATTGATTACCGAGGGAGAAAAAAAGAAAAGAAAACTTAATAAGGTAGTCAACCCCCCCCCCCCCCAAAAAAAAGGTTTATATATAATCTCAAATAAAAGTAAGCATCTTCTCAAAAAAATAAAATAAAATAAAAGTAAGCATGAGAATTCACCGTCAAATACACAAAATTTGATATTGATCAATTAATTTATTAGTAGCCGTGAAACGCAAAAGAAATTCTCTCCATGCATTCATCTCTTTCTTCCTCCTCCAGTTCTTCTTACTGCATGCACTTGCTTCAGCCTCAAACAACAACAACAACCGAAAAGCATCACCATTAGAGTTCTTTAAGCAGTTTCGGGGCACTCAAAAAGGTGACGCGGTTAAAGGAATCAATGCACTCAAAAAATACCTTCACACACTCGGCTACTTGTCAAATCACGACCATAACCATGCAGCCGTGGCGGCGATGGGGACTATTTTGACGAAAATTTAGAATGAGCCATCAAAACGTACCAAAGAAACGTCAACCTGAATCCCACCGGACACATGGATCTCAAAACGGTATCAATGATGGGGAAGCCACCAACGGGACAACAAGAATCCGGAGAGGTTCTGCCCATTATCACACTCATTATGTATTTTATCCAGGAAGGCCTAAATGGCCCGCAACCAAATAAATAATCAGCTACGCGTTCCTCCCCGGGACTCGAACCGACGTTCAAGAACCCGTACGCCAAGCTTTTCTAACATGGAGCAAGTACACGCCGTTTTCATACGAATTCGTTCAGGATTACCACGCTGCTGATGTCAAGATCAGTTTCCAGCGCGGGGATCATGGGGATGGGTACCCGTTCGATGGTCCGGGCCCATACAATCTGCTGGCTCACGCCTTTTCACCGACTGACGGGCGGTTTCGTTACGATGGTGATGAAAATTTGGTCGGCGGGGGCGGTCCGGGGGCCTGTTGACACGCAAACTGTGGCTTTGCGTGAGCTACGGCATGTGTTAGGGCTAGCTCAATGTAATCTCATTTCATTTCAGTTTTCTAGAAATTGTATTTGTGCCAGTGTCTTATCAGATACTTAAAATCAATAAAAGCATTTCCTTTTACACTCATCTATAAGTTGTAACATCATTCAATAGGTTTCTAAAACGATTAGCAAATTAATAAAATTGTCCATTTGCCAATGAAGACAATCCGAGGATTACAATTTAAAGCTATCTCAACATAAATATGTATTTCCGCCAAAAAAATAATAATAATATGTATTTCAGTGATTTCATTGGTATTTAATATTTCAGGATTAATAAATTGAATAAAACTTAAATTTTTTAATTACAATTCTACTGTATATAGATCAACAAAATAAAATCAAATAAACAAACATTATTGAACCAATAATTTTGAAACTATACAATAGAATAAACAAATATCATATTAGAAATATTAATTTATTTAGAGTAATAATTAATTCTCATCAACTGCTACCATATAACGTTTGAATCCCTTGAATATCATCCTCATTCGAACCCTTAGTCCTGCCAACGGGAATCAACGGGTACATAATAATCGCTGCCTGATTTATAATCTGCAAAATTGTGAATCGGATATGGATTGATGTCCAATCCGTAAAATCTGTAAAATTATGGATTGGATATGTATCGATGTCCAATAAGTAAAATCCGATCTGCAAACACCCTTAGATTATAATTTCTCCATCAATCGAATAAACCAAATTCTGTTTTCAATTTTTCTAGTCGTGAAATTTAAACCCATTAATTTCTCTTGTTTCTTTGTTTCTTCTTCAATTCCTCTTAGGCTTGGTTTGATATAACTTTTCAAATAAAGCTTATTTAAGTAGAGTTTTTATGATGGAACTATTACAAGTATAGTTTTTATTTAAAATGTTTTAGATAAATTTTTTAAAGTTATATTATGAAAAGAACGAATTAAGATTGTCAAATAAGTAAAAGATAATTTCGATATTTTAACATTAACCAAAAAAAACTTTTCAAACTTTACTTCCAAAAGTCTAAAATTTGAGTTTTTACTAGTACAAAAAAATAACTAATTTAATCTTAAAAAACTCTACTAAAAAAAATAAATAAGCAACAATAAAATTTTTCATAAAAATAAATAAACACTTATGACTATTAAATAGGCTACAATAAATAGGCACTTATTGCAAGCAATTGCTTGAGCTTCAAACAACGACATAAAAGCACCGCCATTAGAGGTTTTCAAGGAGTTTCGGGCTCTCAAAAGGGCGGCAAAGTGAAAAGATTTCATGCACTCAAAAATACCTCCAAACTTTTGCCTACTTAAATCACAACAATAACGGTAGAGAATCTAGACTTATTTAAAATCATAAGAAGAGTCTTGCTTACTTTCAGTCTTTCACCAAATAATATGGGAGTTATACTCATTTTTCCTTGTATCCAGGTTAGAAAACACTGTTAATAGTAATTTGATTATTGTAGCCGACTATAATAGTTTTAAACTCTAAGTTGAAGTTTACCATCTACGGATGTTAGTTGTTTATAGGAATAATTGCCATTAATGATTTTGATTATTAGAATGCCATAAAAAAAATCTATAAAACCAAGCCTGAAATGATAATCAAGCAATTGAACCATACCAAACAAACCAAATTTCCTATTGCAATTTTTCGGTCATCATGAAATATGGAACCATTTCTCTGCTCGCATTTATTTATTTCTTTCTCGTTCAATTTCTCTTACTTTCTTCACTTGCTTTAGCCTCAAACAACAAGAGAAAAGCATCGCCATTAGAGTTCTTTAAGCAGTTTCAGGGCACTCAAAAGGATGATCATAAAGTGAAAGGAATCCATTGACTCAAAAAGTACCTTCAAACAGTAGGCTACTTAGAACACAATCAACAGCGTCAATCCCATATTGATAAGGACGTCGATGATCAGTTCGATGAAAACTTAGAATCGGCTATCAAAATGTTCCAAACAAACTAGAATCTAAATCCCACAGGAACCCTAGATCTGAAAACAGTATCAACAAGGAGGAAGCCACGTTGTGGGTTCCAGATATCATGAGTGGAACAATTAGAATGCGAGTGGCTCTACTCAATATTATAACTTAAATATTTCTAAATGTTTCCACTCTGATTATGCATGTTTCCCCTAAAACCTAAATGGCCATTAACCAAAAAGTCATCACCTACAGATTTCAGTCTGGAACCCGAGCTGATGTTCATGAACTAGTCAGGATTGCTCTTCTACATGTTCCTTTCACATTCCAAGGGGCCGATGATTACAACAAGGCTGATATCAAGATCGACGGACCGGGGCATAGGTTGGCCCACGCTTTTAGGCCGACGGATGGGAGATTCCATTATGATGCCGATGAGACCTGGGCATTGGGTGCAGTTTCAGGTGGCTTTGACATGATGACTGTGGCTTTGCATGAGCTTGGACATGTCATGGGACTTCAACATAGCTGTTGAAGTTGCAATTATGTTGGCCCTTAAATCATAACAGAACCACTAAGCCTCGAATTGATGATGATATTACGGGAACTAAGATATTATATGATAGTTGAGAGAATTAAGATCAAAAGGGTATGATATAATTCATGCTTTTCTAGCTTTTTACGTTAACAACATTTAACCTTATCTAACTTTTTTTTTTTTTTTTTTTTTAAAGAAAAGGTATGCAAAACTTTAAATTTTCTAGGGGAAATAAAAAAATAATTCTCTACTCATATTACAAAAATAAAGAAAATTTGGGGAGAAAAATTAAAACAAATCAAGATTATTTACTTATTTATATTGCATATAAATAAGCCCGAAAGAATTAAGCAAATACTGAATCAGCATCAAATTAGTCAAATAGTCTATTCAATTTATCAGCCATAATATGCTTTCTTGTTCTTGTTTGAGGCTGAAGGAAGAGCATGAAGTAAGAGGAATCGAAGAAGAAAGAAAGGATTGAATACATAGATTTTCTTTAAGCAGTTTCAGAGGAAAGGTGACAAATCAAGGAATCAATGCACTCAAAAAGCACCTTCAAGCTTCTGGCTACTTAAATCACTATAAAAACCCATCAAAACGCAACTCATAGTCCGACAGATGCAAGTCTTCAATACAATGCCGATCGATGAGAATTAGGGGATGTTCCATGGGCTCTAGACTTGAATACTATGACGTAGTCGTTAAAGAGTATGATCAGAAAGGAATCAAGGATTAGAAGCCACTATAATAATCATCTCCAATGATTCTCTCTATGTGAGTTATTGGTGTACGTAGCGTTTTCATTTGATTTTTGTCTTAAAATTTATAGTATAATTCATTTATAGAAATTGGATTTCGTGCACATATTCTTTTAATTAACTACAGTGGCAAAAAATGAATATAACATATAATAGTTAGCACTTAAAAACATTTATTTTTGGTTTTAAAATTATTTATATAGCTTAAATTTATCTAATCATTTTGTTATAGATCGTGCCTTTGCAAGTTAGTCATATGCAACTTTTACAATGGGTTTTTAAGTGCGGGCCTAAATCTAACTTTATAATTTTAAAATAAGTTTAGGGTCCACATTGCGTTTTCAACGAAGAAAGTCTCTTTATCACTAAAGAGAATTTGCCCTCAGAAAGATATATAATATTTTTCATATTTATCCAACGAATTATCTAATAACTTTGTAAAAAGTATTTATTTTCAAGAGTATATTGTGCTTTAGAAAATATCGGGTCGGTAATATGGCTATTTCATGTAGTGTCAAATTTATTTTTATTAGCCATGAAACCCAGAATCAATATCTCTCCAAGCCCGCGTGCACATGTGTGAAGACCATATGAGTTTTGTAAATTTGGAACAGCGTGAGTATTTTGAAATACCTCGCAAATTCACAACAGTTCTATGGGCTCTAGACTTGCAAACTATGACAGTTGTAGTTAAAGACTATAACTATGATCAGAAAAGGCATCATGGATTAGAAGACACCACGTACAATAATCACCTCCAATGATTTCGCTGCATGTATGCTTTTAATTAACTACGGTGGCAAAAAATTAATGAAACTGTTGATAAAACTTGTAAATCCGAATTTAAATGAATTATTTGTAAAATGATAAACTTGTTTGATTTATCGTTGGAAAATCTTCTCAATTCACGCTGTAAGAACCTCAAGCTTTTCTCGACTTGAAATTTCTAAATTGCACTTTGCATAATTTTTCTTAACTCTTAGCTTATCTATGGATTTGCCTCTATTTATAGCATTCCAAGAAGTGATCATCTTCTCAATGATCTCTAAATGCTTAAATAATTTGTTGGAGTGATCATTTTCTTAATGATCACTTAATATCTTAAATATTTTATTTAAGATATTATAGAGTTCTAATTCAAGATGATCACTTGTTTGGTCCGCTTGGGTGACCTTAAAGTGATAGAACCCTATAATAAATATATATACTCACATATATATTTCCAACATCTCCCACTCATACATGATGGGATGCTTATAGTGCGAGAACTACATGTTCAAGTTTCAAAACTCAATTTTCATAGCAAATGCAACGCGTGACCCATGAACAAAGAGAGCTTTATCGCTCGAATCTCAATTGTATTCTATACAAAAGAGTTGTTCATCATGTATCCTAGATTCCATATTATTACATCGAATTCAAGCATACTAAGTCCCATATCAAAAGTTATGCTTGACAATATGCAATCACAATTGTATCAACTTTATACGATGCAAAGTGAAAAACATAAGGTAGATGTAAGTAATGAATCTTCCTATCAATCTCATATTTCTTGGTTTTGATTAATCGCTTTCCTAGACTTGTTTCATAAACCGAATAACATCATAGCTTTAGAAAACAAGTTTAAAGTAGCAAACACTAATCTTTCACCTCAAAATATAGCTGATAGTATATAAGGATACCTGTTGAGGTTTATAATACCTCAAAGAAACTTTACACAATGAGAAATAAGGGAACTTTTCTTATTTTCTTTATTTGGTCATTAAGCACACGTTGTATGAAACACGTACATGTTGAATTCTCTTTCTAAGAGTATATGTCTAAATTATTTCATCATGATCTTAGTTCATTTCAACCCGAGTTTTTAATAAACTCGCTTATCTAAAGCGCCAAATTAAAATACTCACATCTGGCTATTAATCAGGTTTCCATGATTATTGGGTGTATCATGGTCGGTTTATATTTATCATATATAAACCTCATCTTGACTTAGTCAAGGCAATATATTTATAAATGCCCATGAGAATGTACATAGATCTAATTCTCTATTGTCTCATCTCATTTGCTTCTAAAGAATCGGCGATCGCTGTAAGAAAGCCGATCACAACGATGACATAACTTTACTTTATATATGTGTAAAAAAATATATATGGACAAACGATAATAAGAATATAAACATAAGAAAAATTTATCATATGTACATTACTCATAAATAATATCTCATCAAGTACAATTTTACAATCTACGTTTCAATGATCGAGTATGTTTCAAGTAAACATCTCGTGTTATGGCTTTAGTAAATGGGTCTGCTACCATAAAATGTGTAGATGTGTATTGTATTAGCACTTCTTGTGCTACAATATCTCTCACAAAAGTATACTTGGTTTACATGTGTTTTGACTCATCGTATTTGGCATCTTTTGTAAATGATATTGTTGCTTGACTATCACAATGTATAATTACTGGTCTAGTAGAATTAGTAACTATTTTGAGATCTTCAATAAATCTATTAAGCCATACAGCTTCCTGCACTGCTGCTGAACATGCCACATATTCAGCTTCCATTGTAGATAGAGCAATACATGTTTGTTTCTTACTACTCCAAGAAATCACGCCACGACTAAGTAAAAATGCATATCCGGAGGTTGATTTTCTCATCTAGATCACCACCCCAATCGGCATCAGATAACCAATTAGCGTAATTCACCTCCCCGATATAGAGTAGAAGTGTGCCTTTAGATACAATAATCCTCTTGATCGCATTCCAATGCTTTCTGGATTTGATTGGTATCTACTTACTAACCCCACAAAGATAACAAATGTCCGGCTGTACACATCATAGCGTACATAAGATCGCCAACAAGACTTGAGTATGGAACTCGTGCCATTTCTTTTCTTGAGTCTTAGGGCACATTTCAAGGCTTAGTTTGTCCTTTTGAAATAGGAGTATCCATGGTTTAATCGACATATTGAATCGCTCAAGAATTCTTCTAATGTATGTCTCTTGTGAAAGAGATAAAAG
This sequence comes from Citropsis articulata, assembly GCA_030449925.1. Taxonomy (NCBI): domain Eukaryota; kingdom Viridiplantae; phylum Streptophyta; class Magnoliopsida; order Sapindales; family Rutaceae; genus Citropsis; species Citropsis articulata. Next base: position 761,553 of record JASUUH010000085.1, on the reverse strand, counting down.
TCTTCTTGAACGATCCCTATGAATTTTAACTCCTAAAATATGTCGCTCATATCTTTCATTTCAAAATTTGAGGATAACCATTCTTTAATGATTTTGACAAACTCTAGATTGTTTCACCAACAAAATATCATCCACATATAAAGACAAGATAACAAAGTTATCTTGATCTTTAACATATACACAATGGTCTTCGTCATCATCAAGAAATCCATAAATTGGCTTCATGAAACTTAAGATACCATTGTCGGAGGATTGTTCACCCATATTGACCTTTTAAGCTTGCAAACTTTGCGCTTTTGGTTCGCAATATATAACCCCTGATCCATGTATATTTCTTCCTCCGCCTCCATCGAGAAATGCTTTTAACATCCATTTGATGTAATTCAAGATCCATATGTGCAACGATTGCTAGAATCAATCGATTGGGCAAACTGGAAAATGTTTCATAGTCTATACCTTCTGGGTATATCCTTTTCTACCAAGCGTGCTTTATATCTTTCAATTGGCCATCCGCTTTACGCTTTATACGTAGAACCCATTTATTTCCAATGGTTCTTCGTTCGCATAAATCAACCAAGTCCTGCACGATTTGATTTGGACTCCATCTCTGCTCATCGCTTTTATCCATAATGCAAGATGCACAAATTTCACTAAAAGTTCTCGCTCATCATGTGAAGCAACCATAAATGCATCCCTTCAATCTCAAAACGACGACGTGGATGGAAATACGATTACTCCTTCGAATTGAGGCATCCCGGAAGTTATTCCATAAATGGTTGACTTACTGGGATCGAAATCCCGGATAAATTTGGGTTTTCCTCAACTCGATTGACAATACCGATGGATCATTTATTTCATATAAATGAATATTTTTGTCAACATCTGTAATGCTAGGAAATTCATTCTCAAGAATATGACATCTCGTGATTCTAGTTCGATTATAGTTCCATCATCACGCTCACCAATCAATACATACCCTTTTGAGTGCTCGGATATCTTATAAAATACATTTTTTTCCTCTGCACCCAATTTTCCATGTATGAGAAGGATTGTGAACATAGTCGCAGACCCTGTGGTGAAAATGAGTTAGAACAGGTTTTCACCGTCGCTCGTAACTAATTGACTTACTTGGGACTCGATTAAGTATGTAGGCATTAGCAATGCATCTCCCCAATAGGATATTGGGAGATTTGCTGTGCCATCATGACTAACCATCTCAAGTAATGTCCTATTTCTTCTTTCCGCAACACCATTTTGTTGGAGTCCAGAAATAGTCAATTGTCTCTCAATACCTTTCTCTTGACACAATTCCTTGAACTGGAAGATATTCCACATTCGTTTAAGACTTTGATCGTTTTGTCTAGTTGATTTTCAACTAACTTTGAAAAATTTTAAAGCAATCTAATGCTTGGTTTGTGAGAAATCAAATAGACATGACCAAAACGTGAATAATCATCAATGAATGTAATAAAATATGAGGCACCATGTCCGCCCTTACACTCATTGGACCACGATGTCGAATGGATAATTTGAAAGAACTTTCAGATCTAATTCCTTTACCAAATGGTTTTAGTTGTTTTTCCAGCTAGACACCTCACATATAGGCAATTCTATTTTATCGAGCCCAAATAACCCTCTCAGATAATCGATGCATTCATTTGCCCTATATGTCCTAGTCGGCATGCCATATATTAACATCCACGTAATCAAGATGTTATCAATGAAAACAATCTTGATTATAATTACGATTAATTACATTCAAAATCATAAAACCATTAAGTAAATAACCCGACTAGAGTTTTATTAAGAACTAATTGCATACAAACATCACGGAATATCACATGATATCCCATGTTCAATACTGATGACCTTTAAGTCGAATATCCGGTGCATATAACACATCGTGGAGATAAAGCATTTGGCCACCATGGTTGTAATTTGCAAGTGCCAATCCGCTTTCAACCTCGAGTTATTTCCCCACATATATCCACTTAGTCCCTTGACTAATCCGATATTCCACATAGGCTCCACGTGCTCATTGGCTACGTGTTGTTGCTCGAATCTACAATCCACAAAGGATGAGTTTCACCATATAAATGAGCCTATTACATACACATTACGTAGATTTGTGGATTTAGCATGTACCTTTTCTCAAGGTAATCACGAGCGAAATGGCCAAGTTTATACAATTGTAACATGTCACTTTTTATCCTTCGACCTAGCGTTTTCCTCTTTCGCTTGCCCAAACCGGATTGCGCTGATTAGATTTCTTCCCATTCGAGAGGAGATTTTACCTCCTGCGTTTAAAGCCCGGCTCAGGTATCACCATATAAAGTTGAGTAGAAGATTTAGCTGCCCAGCGCCATCTTCCAACTCAAGTGACGTTGTATATCTTTGAACGCCTTGACACTCTCATTGTGTGTCATGTTAACTTTCATATGCTCCCAACTATACGGAAGAGATCGAATAACCGAACTTGTTGTTCATCGGTTATAATGCTATTAGCATTTTTAACTCTCTTATTAAAAGTGACATTTCTCTCAAACGCCGCCCATCAGTATTGGGCGCAATTTATAAGTCAAATTTAATAGTAAGTCTTCAAGTTTAGTGGGTACCACCATACTTGTCTTTCAAGGCATTCCATATTTGGTGAGCCATTTGGTATTCCTCATACTCACATAAAATCATCTTCCATGGTGCAAGAACAAAATCGCCAAGACCACGATTTTTATCTTCCAAGCTTCGTAAGCTTCAAGATCTCTTTATGTTGAGAATTACCTTTGGTGGCTCTGTCATAACGTTTGTAATTACCTCTAGTGAGTCTTGTAATTCAAGGAGGTTTTGAACTTTACGGTACCAAATATCATAATTGTTGCCGTTAAGTTTAATTCCTTTGTTTAATTCAGCCACGACACTATTTGTTGCCATTTCTAAAAAAAAAACACAAAACACAGATATAAGAAACAACTTTCTTGATTTTATTTACACATATTTAATTATTTTGCCGCAAACAAATAGCTAAAAATATAATAAGTTTAATGTAAAGATTTGATTCGAAAAGTCGTCGAGGCTTCTATTCATCATCATTTCTAAACATTAAGTTAATATAATTTTAGTACATTGCGCAAAATATTAATTCATTTATTGTTCAAAAAAAATTTTAACAATAAAAGAACTCCCACTGACAAAACATAAGAATACATCCATCATGCATCTGTTCACGTGGATAGTGCACCAGGAAAATTCCCAGGAAGATGGTGGAGATTAAAAAATCTCTCTCAATACCAAAGTTCCTTGGCTGCCTTTTTTGTCAGAATTTTCCTAGACATGCAATTCATCCATATTACTACGCCAGGATTATTCTCATTTTATATTTCAAGAAATTTTGTTATGCTTCCATTAAAGCACAACTCTTTTAATGATGTATCATCATATGAAAAAAAAAATTTCTTTTCATTTTTTTTAATACTTATAAAGTATTATTCTCTAATTTTAAAGTATTTATTTAACCAAAATTCAAATTAAAAAAAATAAACATGTTATAAAATTAATTTTTAAAATACAGTAAAATAGAGAATATAAATTGGAAATGGCCGCCGCAAACGGCGCCTCAAAATTCAGTCCGGAAAGAGGCGGGTGGATTACACTCTCATCGCCAGTGGGCTTTACTCAACAAGCCAACCGGTTCAAAAGCCAAACCGGTTTAGCAATTCGGTTCGATGCTCTGATTGTCGACGGATAGCTGGTTCCATGTAAATCTACGAACGCCACAATATTTAGCTACAAGAACGTACTGATTCATCTTCAACCTTTTTCCATAAATTTCCAGATTTCGAACCAAGATTTCAAAGCTTTCGTTCTTTCTCAATATACGTCAGAATTTCACATGTGATATACCGTTGGAAAGATATTTTCATGCTCTTTCCAATGATACTAAGTTCATATTCATATGTTATGTATCATGAAAGATATGAGTAAAATAAACTTACGGGTTCATATCCTAGGTTTTCATTTTACTCATTACATGAATCATATTAATCCTCATGGCAACAAGGATTTAATCTATACACCATTATTTGTTTATTAATCCAGTTGCATGGCATCAAAAACGAGTAAATTTTAACATGCCATTAATAAGTGTTCTTGATGAAAAATGAACTTTCTTAAAGAACATGCTTGATTCTCATGCTTTACATGCTTAAAACAGAACACAACCTATTTGGCTCTGATACCAATGTTGATTTTCGAGCAAGAATCAACATAAAACTTAGAATCCGAATTTAAATACATACCCGAATTATTTGCGTAAAATGATAAACCAAGGTTGCCAATTTATTTGGAAGATGATCACAAAGTTGGAAAATCTTCTCAATTCACGTTGCAAGAACCCTCTAAGCTTTTCTTGACTTGAAATTTCTCTAAATTGCACTTTGCATAATTTTTCTTAACTCTTAGCGTATCTATGGATTTGCCTCTATTTATAGCATTCCAAGAAGTAGTGATCATCTTCTCAATGATCTCTAAATAAGCTTAAATAATTTGTTGGAGTGATCATTTTCTTAATGATCACTTAATATCTTAAATATTTTATTTAAGATATTATAGAGTTCTAATTCAAGATGATCACTTGTTCTTGGTCATGCTTCCCTCATGGGTGACCTTAAAGTGATAGAACCCTATAATAAATATATATACTCACATATATATTTCCAACAGAAACGTAAAGCACTTAATATTCACAGCATGCATGCGTGATATACACAACTTTAAATTCTTGTCAGTGTACAACTTGATGACGAGAAAGCCTATAAATATAAGCCTGAAAAATATACAAGCAACTCCGCCATCAAAATGACTAACTTATAATTAGCCATGAAAACCTTTAGTCTCCATGCGTTCATGTCTCTCTTTCTCCTTCAACTCCTCTTAACGCATGCACTTGCTTCAGACGCCTCAAACAACAAAAGAAAACCATCGGCATTTGAGTTCTTTGAGCAATTTCGGGGATCTCAAAAGGGTGACAAAGTGAAAGGAATCCATCAACTCAGAAAATATCTCCAATCACTTGGCTACATAAATCAAAACAATATTAGCCCTTCAAATCCGCTTGATAATTCAAACAACGAATCCCATATTGACGATGAGTATTTTGGTGAAGATTTAGAATCAGCCATCAAAACTTACCAAATAAACTTCAACCTGAACGCCACAGGAACCCTAGATCTTCAAACAATCTCAACAATGGCGCAGCCGCGTTGCGGGTTACCTGATATCATAAATGGAACAACAAGAATGCAGAGAGGCTCTGCTGATAAAAAATATGGCATTCAGTACGCTTTCTTTGAAGGCCCGAGATGGCCGTTAACGAAAAAAACCGTAACGTATGCATTTCAGCCAGGAACTCGAGCTGACATTCATGAACCAGTTCGGGTAGCTCTTCTATTGTGGAGCAATTGGGCACCGTTCACATTCGAAGGGTCAAATGACTACGAAAATGCTGATATAAAGATCAGTTTTCAGCGGGGTGATCATGGAGACGGGATTCCTTTCGACGGACATGTGTTGGCTCATGCATTTTCTGAACCATTTGCGGGGGTACATTTCGATGGCGATAGGAATTGGGTTATGGGTACAGTAAAAGGGGGTTTTGACATGCAAACTGTGGCTTTGCATGAGCTTGGACATGTGTTGGGGCTTTCTCATAGCTCTGTTGAAGCAGCAATTATGTGGCCGTCAACGCGAGCAGGAACCACCAAGGGTTTGAATGATGATGATATTCGACGAATGAAGATGTTATATGGTAGGCAGTAGTACATTAATTCACTACCAACGTTGATTTATTACTAATTTGTTCTTATTTAGTATTAAAACTATTGGCACATTATATAAGTTTTACTTGGCAAATCAACTTCAATTTGGATCTGCATGAACCCTCTCTCTTGCTTGTTTTAAAACTCTTTAAGAAGTACGGTGTTTTACAAATTTTGGGTCACTTATTTTTTAAAGCTAGTATATGATTAGAATTTAACTATCTTTATACTTAAATTTCAAAATAAACTTTAAATAAAAAAGAAAGAGAAAAATTATTTTCTCAAAACACACAAAAATATTAAATCTCAATTTCAATAATAAATTAAAACAACCACCACTAGGCAAAGCATAGTTGAAAAAGTCATTGACTTTTTTAAAAAAAAATTAAGACAGTAATTAATTTTGTAATTGACTATTTTATTTTATAGTGTATATGATTTTTCAATCAAAATTTGCACACATGAATCTAAGGTTTATAATTTTATGTTAAAAAATTAAAATTTAACATTATATGTGTCTTCATATCACGACTAGAATAAGTTATGCCACTAATGATTTTAATTAATTACGATTTCATAAGAAATGTTATAAAAGTAGATAATAACCCTGAAAAAGCAACTTCACGAGCAAAATAAGAAGAGAAAGAAGTTTTCTGTTCAATTTATTGTTATTATTCATGATACTCAGAACCAATATGATCTCTTCATGCATCCATGTTTTTCTTTCTCCTTCAAATAAAATAAGAAGACATTCATTAGCACAGCGCCGATGGATGCATAGCTTTATTTATCTCCGCAATTGATGTAGCAAACGCATTGGTAACCCTCTTTAATTTTGCTCAAACAGTCGCCATTTCCATTCTTTTGTTGAAGGCAGTGCTGTCTGCAAGTCAAGAGATTGCATCCTTGTGGGTCCATCACTGTCATGCACCTTCCACTTTCCTCTCCTATTTCTTCGCTACTCCCTCGCTCCCTCATTTCCACTGCTTAATTTTGGCTCTCACCAGGATCAAAAGGTTCTTTAATTAGAAACATATAATTAATATACTAAAAAAATCAAGAGGTAATGTGACCATTGATCAATTAATAACAGCATAGTCATTAATTAATAAAGCAACAGCACATACCTGAGGATGCAACGAGAAGTATAGCAATGACATAATATTTGAAGTAGTAAAGCTTCATACGTCTTATATATTTCTTACACAACTCGCAGGAAATTTTATTCTTCAATGTAGGCGCTTGATTGCTTCATCTCCATTCTCCAAGCTGTTCTTCTTATATAGGTGTGGAGAGAGACGAATAGGACAAGGGTGGTCTGCACGCTTCGATTCAACAAGAGCCGTGGTATCCATTAATTTAAGAATTGAAACATATTAATTGCAGCTGGTTTTCAACATACATTAATTATTACAAATATATGGCATGGCAAGTGAGTGTTTTTTTTTTTTTTTTTGGCCCCCCTTTTTCTTATGTAAATTATCAAAAAAGTGGCCACCTCCATTCTCCACTCTCTCTTCCTCAGACCATCTCCTTCATGTTGTTTTAGAATTTTAGAGGATTTTATATATATATATATATATATATATTATTACGACATGCATAAAATTATTTTCTGCTTGTATGATTTATACAATAAAAGACCATGAATAAGATCCATAGTTTCACAAAAATAGCAAGTTGTATCATGTTAAAGCACAAAGGTAAAAGCGCTTTATTAGTGAAAGCATGCCAAAAGAATTAAAGTTGGGCTTTGATTGGTTGACGCTCCACTATGCGTGACTATTAGTTTTTCGCCTCTTACAACTTGCTTGTCATTTTGCCAACTTTAAAATATATAGATGTATGTGTATGTCTATACATATACATACGCATATACATATATATACATACACACACACACACAGAGGGCAGAACAAGCCAATCTTGGCTGGAGGGGCTAAATAATTTTTTCAAGCCTATAAAATAGGTATTTTATTAATATATGTTTATTTTAATAGAAAATATTGAGTATTAAACTATTAATTTTTTTTTTCTTTATAGGAATCATGGCTCATACTTGTCCTTTAATAAATCCGTCCTTGTACACACACATATACACATACATATATATACATAGATATACATACATGTGTGTGTATAAATATTTTGATTTGAAGATAAATTTATACAAAGTCTAAATTGATATTTTAATCTCTTATTTCTTCAATTCAAATGTTCTACTCATCCTGTAAGTAATAAAGGAATTATTTATAATAAAAGTAATAATAATAAATATATTATCAATTAGATTTTTTTTAAACAGAGTTTGTATACCTCATTATATTAGTCCAGTCAAAATGATTATAAAAATTAATTAATTACTAATATAAATTTGGTTATTTCCGTCCTAAATAGATCTAATTGCGCTTCATTGCATTGACGCTACAAATTTTTTATGCTAAGAGCCACTTGAATAAATGCATTCTCCAACAATTACTTTCACAAGTAGACGATTTTACAATCGATCGCTTGTATATATCATAGGTTTAATTAAAGGAGACGGGAGAGACAGACAAGACATATATTTCGCCTGGGCTTCATCAAATTAAGATTCGCTTGCTCAAGATTTCGTTCGCCCAAAAGATGATCCAACAATCGTTCCCAACGAGTTGAACGATTGGCACCCCCGTTCAAGTAGGGGGTGGGCAAATGGTTCGATTTTATGTTAAAAAATCGAACGGTTTATAAATTAAAGAATTGATTGGTTTTTGTTAAGTTCGGTTTAAAACCGAACCGAACCGAAAAATCGATCGGTTCGATTTAATTTAATTGTAAATAATTTTTTTAATTGAAAAATGAATGAAAATATATAAACAAAAAATGCAAAAATAAATCACTCAAAGTCAAATGAAATCGGAAATCCCTAGCTGCGTTTCTTCAACTTTCAATTGTAACCACTGCCTCCCTCTCCTGTCCCACTCCTCTCCTTCCATTGCCAATTCGCCTCTCTGTCGTTCATTTCTCCCTCTCTAGACGGCGCAAAACTGCAGCTCACCCCTCTCGGCTTCGTCCTCGTGAGCATCTCTTCGTTGTATCAGCTCATCCCCTTTCTTCCTTGTCCTCGCGCACACGGCTTCCTAACGCAACCCTTTGGTAGCAACACAACACCTCCCCTCAAGCACGGTGACAGCCCCTCACACGCGATGTTGTACAGCCCCTCACTTTGGTGCTGCAGTCTATAGGTTTTTTTATTTTAATTTATGTCGTGGCCTGTACAGTGTGTATAGTGTATACAGTTTTAGTTTCGGGCTTTCTGCTAACGTGTATAGTGTTAGCCTGTTGGAGATTGATTATTTGATTTTAAGGGTTGCCTATGCATACTTGTTAGTGGGGTTAAAAATGGTGGGCAGATGTATTGCTGATGGAGTTAAAAATGGTGGGCAGATTATTTGATTTTGTGTGGACTGCTGTTGTATGCTTGTAAGTTGTGGAAGACTAGAAGTGAACTGAAATGGCTGTAATGTTGTATTGTATATTGCAACTGAGAATTGAATGATTGTAAGTAGATAAATGTATAATGCTTCTATCAATGAAAAATTAGAAATAATATTTGTTATTTAATTTATTTGGCATAATGATTAATGACTTAATTAGCTTCATGAGGTTGCAATTTGATATTGGCAATTTGGCATGGAAAATTCAAATTAAATTAATAATTATTGGAAGTAAATTATGATATGTTGGCCTAATTTGCTAAATTAAATTATGATTTGTTAGCTAGTAGTTAATTGAGCTTTAATTGATCTTTTTGGCGTGGATGTTTTAAATTAAATCAACAATTATTGGAAGTAAATTATGATATGTTGGCTTAATTTGTTAAATTAAATTAAATTAAATTTTGATATATTCGCTAGTAGTTAAATTAAATTTAATTGATCTTTTTGGCATGGACATTTTAAATTAAATTAACAATTATTGGAAGTAAATTATGATATGTTGGCTTAATTTGCTAAATTAAATTATGATTTGTTGGCTAGTTGTTAATTTAAATTGAAATGATCTTTTTGGCATGGATGTTTTAAATTAAATCAATAATTGTTGAAAGTAAATTATGATATGTTGCCATGTTGGCTTAATTTGTTAAATTAAATTATGATCAATATAGAAGTTCTTTGACTCAGGACATGGTTGAGGCACTGGTATTATTACAGGATTGGTTACGGTCTTCTCTTTTCGTGGATCCAATGGCGGACTTGAATAAGTTAATTGAAGATAACGAGTTTATGGATCGGCTTGCAAAATGTATATTTTCTTTAATTTTAATTTATTTTCTAAATAATATGAACCTTATTCAATTTTTTAATTTTTTAATTTTGTTTAATGTAGAACTTCGTAAATCAACAACGGCCAACCAACTTGGAAGATCAAAATAAATAATTTTTAGGTAATAAATTGATATGTATTTATATGTTATTAAATACCATTTCATTTTAATTAGTTTAATTATTCGCTTTTGTTCACTTTGAATTTTGATTTAGGTATGTGTATGGCGGATGTAGTTGTGGCTTGTTTGTTGCGGTGGATGTGGCTATGGCTTGTGCTATGGAGTTTTGTCGGTTATTGACGCACTATTATGGACTTGTTATTATTATTATTATTTTTTTTGTCATGGACTTATAATTTGTAGTAGACTTTTTAATTTTTAAGCGTGTTTATGAATTGCGAATATTTTGTATTGGGACTTTTATTATATGGCTTGTGTGCTTGTGTTATGAAGTTTTATCAAATATTGACGCACTATTATGGATTTTTTTTTTCCTTGTTGCCATGGACTTATAATTTGTAGAATACTAGAATTGTAGTAGACTTTTAAGTTAAAGTATGTTTATGAATTATGAATATTTTGTATTGGGATTTTTATTATATTGCTTTTGATTTAACAATTTTATACTTGTTTATTCATATTATATGTTATTATTAATATTAGGGATATTATCATTTTACTACCAAAATTATTCTGAAATATCAAGTCAGTACCATGGTTTGCCGAAATGTGCATTTTACTACAAAATATTTGCGTCGTTATCAATTTACTACAATTTCGTTAAGAACGTTAAAAATTTACTGATGTCATAAGGGCATCAAAGACATTTCTAGCTGTGAAAGTAAAATTGTCTGTTAATTTGATAGATAAATTATCAGTTTACTATTAAGGTTTTAGGGGAATTATCATTTTACTATCAGGTTTTAGGGCGATTATTATTTTACTACCAAACTCTTGGGGGTAAAATCGACTTTTGATTCAATTTCCATTAAACATTAACGTTTTCTTAACGGAATGGTAGTAAATTGATAACGGCGCAAATATTTGGTAATAAACGATTTTCAACAAACCACAGATCGATACGACATGTAATAACTTTCAGAAACGATAATATCCCTTAATATTATGTGTGTAGAGTATAGTTTAGTACTTGGAATTGGTAGTTAATTGGAGTGCAAACTGCAAAAGTAAGAAAAATTAGGTGGAAAGTATAAAATATGATAATATTAGAGTAAATCTGTAAAATTAAGAAAATAGAAAATTCAAACCGAACCGAACCGAATTTAGGAACTGAACCGAACCGGTTTTTACCCACTCGTACCTTCAAGAATCCCCTAAAACCTATTTTCTTCATTTATCCCATTAAGAAAATTAAAAATAACAAAAAAAAATTACCACCATCATTAAAGACAAAATAAACCTTAATTAAATTTGTTTTTCAGGAACCCATCTTTTAGGTCTCCTTCTTGCTCAAGCCCCGTATCAAATTCGTGTATATTTTTTTTGGTATTCCCGTCGAATCTTTTATCAAACATATAAAGTATGATATGAGACATTGGATTTATTTGAGTTTGAAGCTTTAACTGTTTTGATTTTGAACAGCAGTGTTACTAGTTGTTCGGATTTTCTAGAAATAATTTTCTTAGTTGCTAAATAGTTTAAGGTTTCAGTAAACTTTCACATTTTTTGATAACGGAACAGAATTCATGGAACAAAGAATTATTTGTTAAGAAAATTACCATGTGTGAGGATTTAATCAAAGGCTAGATGTACATTATGCAAAGGGATTTTTCCCTAAGAGGGGCATTTGGAGTGGTGTCAATAATTTAACTCTTTTTAATTATTATTTATAAATATATTTTTTTAAAAATAAATTTTAATAATAAAATGTTTGATTTTAATTTATGGGTTAATATTTTATAAGTTAAGCTAGGGATATTTAAAAAATAAATTTTAAAAAGGACGTTATAAATTTTTTTTTTTTTCAGAGGATGTTAAAAGCTTCACTCAAGGAAACATGGAAAATGTAAAGGTAAACTAACGAGCAAGAAACGGCGTCGCTGAGAAGGAAGGTAGGTTGTGATTTGATCTGGGGAGGTGAAAGGGGTAGTCAACGGGCTAACTTAGCGAAAGCGGGCTTTCACGTCACATCAACAGCAGACTCACACACACACACACACACACACACACACACACAAAACATACGGACTGCAAAATAGCATTGCCCTAGGCCTACCTTAGTCCGTTCGTTTTCTCTTCATTTATTTATAATCTGCTAGGTTTTTTTTTTTAAAAAAAACAAATACTCTTATAGACACTGACAAAAAGATGTCATTCAAAATAGAGTGTCATCAAATTATCAATACTTTATCAGAGGGGTAAAATTGATCGCTTGAGTGCATTTTACGGAAATTTGTATTACTTGAAGTATTACTTGAACAAAAGTACAAAAGGAATATTCCCTACCTAAACACAAAGATTGGAATAACTTAATAAGCTAACTACGACTCCAAAATTCCAATCTGATCACATTAATTTTTTCCCTAATCAAGGCTTAATCATTTGGCCCTTTTCATTTAACTGGAAAAAGCATGGAAATAAACGCCCATTCAGCTTTGTGGGCAAGTCTACCGACCCAACATCAGCTTCTCAAGTACAAAAGTAGTAAGATTGCGCCAACTTTCCACCAGATTAAGCTTGTTTTTCGCTTGAAGAATGTAGGTGCTGAAGAGCTTACAGATCTGAAAACAGCAAAGAATTACATACTCGTTAGTCAACACACACACACACACACACACACACACACACGTGTGTGTGTGTGTGTGCCTGTGTGAGTGCGCATAGGAGCACAAAGCACAAAAGTATGTGTATGTGGGTGATGAATCATGAGATCAAACACATACCCGGAGGCTGCATAGACACATTTGTTGTAACCTACAATTATATAAGCAATTAAAGTAAATCCATTCAGTAATTAGTTCTCTGTTCAACTTTGATCGGTAAACATGATATACAATAGCAGAACTGCAGGCGTACATTTCATTTCATCTAAATTTAGCACATAAAGCAGAGATAATAATTTCATTCTAGCTAAACATGCACATTAACTCCTGTTCTGTTTTAGTCAATGACCAATCATAATGTGAAATTTAACAAAAATTAGCATATAATCTGTATTTAAAATTGGAAACAACAGTTGTGCTTACATTTTGAAACCAAGTTAAAAGGTCATAAAGTGATCACTTACTTGGGTTGTGTTTTGTGACAGCAGCAGTTCCTCCAAAATTACAAGCAATGTCCGAGTTACCGTTCTGTTGATAGTAGTTGTTGAAGGCATAGGAGGCATGAGACACAAGTGTGTCGGGTTCAAAACAGAAACCACCATCCTGGATGGCTTTGCAGTCGGTCTTTCCCAAACCACAGGCCCAGTCTAATGCGTTTTGTAAGTCAATCTGAGAGGCCCCAGCAAGAGCCACACACCATGTTGTTCCATCAAGGAAAGTTGTGTTGCCCTCTGGTGGTGACAGAAACGAAACTGGAACTGCTGCTTCTGCCTTCTCCTCCATTGTTGAAGCTAATGTTGGGTAGAAGCAAACAACATTAATATTAACCAATAAAAGAAATGATTTCACTATCATGTTCATCTAAAAGCATAATCTTTTTATTTTGAGAAATGCAGAAGGAGCAACAACAATTTGAGCAATCATTCATTCATGATCACTTTAACTAAATGAAAATAAGAACCAACACAAAATTAGTATTGAAATCACAAAAGTTATCATTAACTTCAACTAGGCAGCCTTCCCCATCAAAATTTTTCCCTTTTTCTTTCCCCAACAAGAATTCTACTGCGAGGATCACGAAAATGAATTAAGTAATGACCCATAAAAAAGTGTCTACATATTGTATCAACAATTATAAAATATAAATAAGATAATGAATCCGGACGGTCGCCATCACGATAAACTATGCAATATCAATCTTTCTAACCGTCATAACGATGCTTAGAGACATTTTCTAGGTGCCAAAGATACTAACAGTGCAATAAAATTGTTATGTGCACGTATAGCATCAACCAAGATGCATTGGAGAAGCAAAGTTTGTCTGCCTCTGCTCCTATCTCCTTTTTCTTTAATTTGTCTTTTAAATGTGAATTCCTGTAAGTTGCTTGCTTCTCTTCATCTCATTTCTAATTAAAAAAATATATAACGCAATTAGTATTCTCTCCTTGCTTGTCAAGATTTTTTTTTTTATTATTTAATTTGGTACCACTGGAGTGGGGTATGAAGGAGCACACAAAACAAAATTGAAAATAAAAATTACATAAACTTTTTAGCAATTAAAAAAATGATGAATAATATAAAATCCCCACATATTAGAATTGTAAAAGGTGATTATTTTAAAACCGAGATGAATTTTCTAACAATCAAAAAGGTGATAGGCTTGTTAAAAATGCATCCGGGGTCAAAAGATTCGCCCACCGGTCCTGCTTCATAGTAAAAACTCATCACTATCAGCAGATCCTTTCATTTTCATTCCTTCCACTTATACTGAAAAAAAGACACTTTCATGAGTTCAAAAATAAACAAGAAAAAAAAAAAACAGAGTGAAAAAATAGAAAACAGAGTGAAAAAATAGAGGCAGAGATTAAGACAAGGCCTAACTTTTCATTGAAACAAATACAGAACGTTTTTTTTTTCTTTTCCCCCTTTCAGACCGTCGTTTAAGATTTTTCAGCAAGAAAACTAAGAACAACGCAACGCTGAAGAAATATTTATAACGAGAAGAAAAAAAGGAGAACATACCCAGATAGCAATATTGCACCAATAGTACTAAAATGAACTGCAAAACCCAAGTCTCCTTTGCCATTGTTGAATGTTGTTTGATGCCTGTTAAAAAAAGAAAGAAAACACCAGCACCGACCCTGTGCCCGGTCTTTATTACTTAAGAAACAACAATATTTAAGATAGAGCAAAATGGGGCCTTATTATATAAATGGAGGAGAGAGTTGAGGAGGAATCATCAGTTTCTTCGAAGGAGATTTTCTTCTTTTTCTCTTTTCTTGCTCTGTATCTATATGCTGTATTGGACTGCACAGACAGTGTGACAGATACTTGACAAGCTAGGTAGTACCTTTGACAGAACTTTTATATATATATTTCTTTAATTGGTGAATTCTTTTTATTTTTAGATTTCTTAGTTTGTCTCAGAAAAAAAATAATAATAATAATACCATAATAATATTAAAATATAAAATCTATTTATATTGTAATACAGTTGTTTTAAGTCATTGAATTCAGTTTGTGTAATTGTGTAATAGTAGATCTAATAACTAAAAATAATTATTATAACATACAACGCAACATAATTTTGTCCTAAAATATAATCATAATAAATAAAATATAATAAATAAATTACTGAACTAATAAGCTGGATCGTGTGCTTGTGAACATAAATGTAGACACACTAAAAAAAAAAAAAGAATCAAAACTTGTGACATTCAAGTTTTGAGCTACCCACGGACATGGTTAATATTTATTTATTTATTTTTATTGATTGAGTGATTCTCTCACGTTTAGTTTACATTATATTTTCTTAAATTTTTGTCACACGTTCAGTTACCTATTTTATTATCGATGACATTCTAGTGGCGGCAGCAACACTCGTGATAACAGTATTAAAAAAAGCAATAAATAATAAGATATTGAGTCACGTTTTCTGAAAAATAAAAAAATTATTGTCTGACATTCAAGATTTGATTTACGAATGGTCAATCTTCATTTCTTTTGTTTTTTTAACTCTTATTAAATGATTCTCACATTCGTGGACATTAAAGTTTAATGAGAGAATTTATGTTGCAACTGTGAAAAAATATAAAAGAGCAATAAATCAAAATTGGCTTCTCTTTGTGGCCGCTTTGACAATAATTTTCTGGGGACACATGAATGGTCTTAGTGACTGCGGTTTACAAATTTACAAATATTTATAGCATATAATAAAACGTAAATCCATCTTACAAGTTATATTTTAATTACCAGCGTAACGTTTAATCTTCATGTTAATAATCTATAATTGATGTTATTAATAGGACATCAGGCGTTACCAAAAAAATATAATTAGTTTTGAATTGAAGGGTCTTCAACCGACGAAATATTTGATTGTGTTCTTTTAAAATGCTTATAAATGGAAAAAAAAAAATTGAAAATGTTTGAAATATCTTTGTAATAAAGACTTATTAAGAAGGGACATTCAAATTCATCACGAACTATATTTAATTTATGCTTATTGATTCTTCTAGTTGAACATATTTAAAGAGCGTTTATGTATTTCTCAAAAATCATTTTTGTGTGTTGGAATGACTTTCAGAAATCTTGACAACCTAAAAAGAATAAAGGGACATTTAGCAGTATTGAGATTGTGGGCCTTAGGCCCATGTTATGCCCAAACTCATCCAAACACATGGTTCGCAGACCCTCTTCAGGCCCAACAAATTCTCATCCAGTATGCAAGCTGTTTTCGCCTACCTTAACTTTGATTCATGAGCCCATATTTAAAGTACATACTTAGGGAGAAAAAAAAAACTCAAAGATTAATCTCTAACAATATTTTGATACTGCAAATCATTATATTTTGATACTGAAAATCAGGGAAAAAAATAAGTGCACTTTAGAAAGGAAAAAAAAATAACATTTACTAATAAAATGGATAAATGTTCACTTCATCCCCTACAGCGAGATTTGATTTTTTAATTTCGTTTGATATAACTTTTCAAATATAGTTTATTTAAGAGTAATGATATCTCCACCCCATATTTTTTAAATATAATTATAAAAGTTGCAAATTATTTTTAAAATTTTCAAATCAAGCAGAACTTTAGAGAATTAATTAATTAAATCTATCTTAATTCAATTTTTTGTGACTTATATTTTTTTAGTATATTTGATTACAAAGATTGCTTTGATATAAGTTTAAATTGACTATTTTACCTTTATAAAGTAAAATTATCAAGAATTTACATTAACTTCAATATTTTTTTAATTTGTACCAAACTTATTGTTTTTAATACTACTTTATTAGTATGAATATTATTTTTTAATTAAATTAACATAGTATTTTTATGGAGGGACAATATTATTATTTTAAATTTATATAATATCATTTTAAATTTAGATAGTAATGATATGTTCTTTTGAACTAAGAGCAGGGCAAATTTATGAATTCACGTGGCATTGATTTCTTTTCATTTTAGAAGTTACTTGTTAAGGATAAAATTAATATGTTATAAGTCAACTAACGAAAATACAGCAAATTGTTAATAACCTTCAATAATTCGGCCAATGGCTTGTTATTGGACAATACATGGTGTAGTGAAAACATAATAACCCTCTTTATATTATGCTCCCACCAAACTAAAATTAGATTTGGCCATTGCCTATGATTATATATACCCTTTAAAATTTATATAATTTTACATAATTGAGGTTTAGGGGTGTATAATGGGAAGCCACGTAAAGGAGAAAAATTTCAAGTTAATTTAAAATGCATTGAGAACTAACAAAATATAAAGTTAATTCAAAATCAATATTCTACTTTATATTTACCGGCTGTCAACACAGAGCAACTGTTACAAGAGGCCCCGTGAAACCAATCCATGGGTATGTGATATGTCACATGTCGCCTCTCACTGGACGCTGGCTAGAATCCTGCCACAATCTCTTTCGCAAATTGCTTTCGGCAGTCACTTCTAATTGGGCCGCTTTTTAACATTGAAAGCCTTGTCTCTAACAACTAACAAGCAGCTCAAGTACCAAAATTAACCCCCGGTGTGCAAGCATCCGACCACCAACTCTTGAGTACTTTTCTGCTACTTCTTTATTATGTCTCTTAAATTTATTAGCCATGTGGCCTTAATTAATTGCTGTCAATTGTTGCTCCTTTCATTCTCATAATTAATTAGTGTAGATATCTCTTTAATTGAGTTGAAATTTCCATTCACTCCTCCACAAATTTCTTTTGTTTCATTTCCTAAAATGTTTACGTACACACTCATCACATTCAAACATTTTATTATTTCTTAATTCAATACTACTAGACTGGAAACCATTGGCTACGAGCCCATTGGCAACTCAAGTTCCAATAATTTTGGGTGTATGAGTTTTAGTCTCAACTATTATTGGGACTCGACTCTTCCTCTGATAGGAGTTTATTTAGCTCACTACTTTAGGGTGGAATAAATTTTCCTCCGGTATTAAGGGAGGGTCGTTGTTCGGGTTATACCATATTAGAATCATGTAGGAAAGTCTCGATTGTTATCTAGTTATAAATATATTAATAAAGTTCTGATTGTAACATATCAATATTTAAAAATAAAAATAAAAGAGAGAGAGAGACTACTGGACTGGAATATACAGAAAATTATGCACATGCATCAATATCGAATTGGATCGAGTTTACTGAATACTCATGAATTTCAAATTGATTATTATGGAATTCGTTCAAAGATTGTGCATTTCATTTGTTTTCAAATCGGACCCAAACTGTGCATTTAGCAGTAAAATATTATTAAGATTCTTTAGCAAATGCAGATATTATAATGTTGCCTTGTTGGATTAATGCTGTCAAGACATTGTATAAAAAGATCTGATTTGCATGTCTCTTTGCTTCCAGATATGAATATTTTCATAACAATCTCAGTGATTCTCTTATTTGTCCTAGAAATCTCAGTCAAAGCTCTTCTTATTTATTTATTTTTTAATTAAAGGGGAAAAAAAAGGGCATTAAGAGGTTTTTATAAAACAATTACCCATTTGGCTTTTTATATGGCTAATGGCTTCTAATTAAAAGAAATCTCGATCGAGTTTGCCTTTTCATTCTCTTTTATTGCCTTAGGGCTTACTCAATCTTTCCATACGAAGAAAATTCGTGCAATATGCAGCAACAAGATCAAAATGCGATCATCCTTTTTATATCTACAACAAAATGCCATGTCATATAAAACAAAACAAAATACAAAATCCTACAGATTTGGAGCCAGTTGCCAGCGCTTTAACTAAAATCTAAGAGGAAATATAAGCTTTTTAAAATTAAAATATGCTTTTGTTGATACGATCACGTTGTTAATTGCCAAGGTTTAATTCGCCTAGTTGATTTTAGGTTAACCTAAGTATCTCTTTGGCTTTAGCCGTATAATTACTTAAAAAAAAGTGTATGGATCACAATTTAACGTAATCATTCTATTAATATAATCAATGTGACTTGAGAATTAAGAAAAATATATGTTTCTTGATAGAGCCAAAAGAAAGAGTTTTGGCAACAGTGTTCGAGGAAAATCATAAGGCATTCTCTCCTTCTTCTTCTTATGGGATAAAATGCTTTTATGTTCACGTGCCTGACGACTAATCCGGACGGCAAAAAGAAACCCTCCCAACGAGCCCACCGTGACTGAACCTATCAGTTCGGTGCTCGGCGCCAACTAAACCAACACTTCGTTGGCAAATACTTTTATGTTTATTTAACTGTATGTAATTAATCTTTTGGGGGGGGGAACTAATTAAAATAAAAAAATGTTCTCTAAATTAATGATAAAAAAATGAAGTCAAAATATCTTCTTAAGAGCGTTAATTCGATCTTATAAGTATTTTCATTAAAAAAAAATTCTTAAATATTTCTAAAAAATTGTATATAGAATGATAATGTCCGATTGATATATATTCGGAACTTTAATATCGTTATAATTTTCAAGACTCTTTATTTCACGTAACGATTCATAGCTATACAATGTAGTTTCAAAACATTCAATAAAATACGTACTTACTACTTGTAGTAAAAAAGTGAGAGAGACTGTATCAAATATTTTTTTTTTCTTTTTCTGTCATTGTGCCTGTTAGAAATTTTTTATTTGATTTTCTAAATAGTACCAAACTCACCACAAATTTGACTTGCCCGACTAATAATAATTATAAGGTAAAATTTAAATCAATTTGATGGTGGGACAGAATCCAGCAGTTAGATGTGCAGCCACTAATATTATTGTAACTATAAGATCAGGCAGACATAGAAACAATCAGAACAGCTTGTGCTACTAAGAAAGAGGGACTTGGATTCCTTTTTTTTTTTTTTTTTTGAATTTTTGATTCCCCATAAATTTTCTATTTTGGGGTTTATTTGATACAGTCACTTTATTTTTATTTTATCGAAGTTTGTTGACTTGTTGTAACGATATTAATTTAATTCGGTACAAGTTTGTAAACACTAGAGTGGCCAACGTTAAATTATTTAATGGCATGAGTTTCAACTAACACGGCTTTAATTTATCTAAGTTTTGAGGATTTTGTCTAAATGACATATTTTGTCGCGTTGTCGGCCTAACAATCCAGCGCGAATATGGCGGTTTGTTTTCATCTCGTGCATCTTGCTTATGATACTTCCTTGGAATTATCATATTTTTCCCTTTTTTTGGGGTTAATTGCTTAAATTATATGTTAAATAATTGCAACAATATTTCTCTTACTCTTGCTTCCAATCATATGTTTGTTTTGTGATTATATCAATATTATGATGCATTTAATTATCACATGAACGTTGTTAAGTTAATTTAGAATTTCAGTACGGTTTTGTGTCGAAAGGGATGCTTTTTTTTAAAAAAAAAAAGTATCTCACGATATTAGCAATAAAATGTGATCCCAAAAGATAGAATTTTCAAAATCAACAGTAAAGTGATGTTTGTTTTTTAACTTAATGATTTAAAGTGACTTAACTTAATTAATTAAGTTAATTAGAAGTGTTTATTTTTATAACTTAATAAAACTTTTTAAATAATTTTGACTTAATAAAATAAGCTAACTTTTTGCTTTTTGAATTAGAAATCGACTAAGTCAATTACTTTTTAATCAAAATATCTCCGTTTTATAATTTATTTTTCATGCTCATCCCAAAACTCACCCATGTATATTTACCCAACATAATAATCTCATCACTATTTTTAACCATCACAATCGCTCATCACTTTCCTCTCATATATCTTAAATCTCCTATTAATATATTATTTTCTTATAAATGTTAAAATATTATTATTTAATATATTATTTATTCGACATTCAAATTTAATAAGGATACAAACGTAAAATACATATTTTCGCTTTTTACTGAAAAACAAACAACTTAATACTTATTTTCTAAAATTCAGACAAAAAAACAAACATATTATTTAGATTCAGACATTCAGATCTATTCAGAATTCAGACTAATTCATGTCTATTCAGATTTAAGATAAAAAAACAAACGTCACCTTAGTCTACAATTATTGTTGACAGCAACGATTAATCTACATTATTGTCATTAATTCGATAGATATTTAATAAAAGAGAAATATGACAATATGTCCAAAAAAAAAAAAAAAGAAGAGTAAAACGCACCGAATCCCACAAGATATATCCCCAAATGGGGATTACCAAATTTGGAGCTTCTTGTTAACATGTGCCTTCGTGATTAACCATATATTTAATCACCAAAATTTATGGATTAGAATTTCGGGCCCTAATCTTCCCTCTCTCTCTCTTTCTCTTTTTATTTTTATTTTTATTTTTTAATTTTCTGGTCTAATATGATTGATTTGGCTAGCAGAATTATTGGCCTTAGGTTCAGTAGCAATACCAACATGACATGATTGATGGTTTATTTCTAGATAGCTTATAAGCTACTTTGTCTCCAACTTCATTTATACCACATTCTTTTTGGTGCTCAAATATGATTGCCACCACAAGATTTTATGATTATTTTTGTATTTTTCATTTGATATTTAAATTAGTAGAGAAATGTAGTTTAGATGTGATTAACACATCTTCTCATGTCGCCCGATTCATCAGAGTAAGGAGAATTGAATCGTGGTTTGTGTCTAAACACGGTCGAGCAATTATTGTGTATTTAATTTCACACCTAATTTGACTACTACTTTTAATTACTGCTGCAATTATGGTTCTAAAATCAAGTAGATTTATAATGAAAATTCAACATAAATCAGACTTAACAATTTTGAAATGGTAAATTATTAAATATCACATTGAAATATCAACAAGAAGCCACTGGTTACAATCGCTATATGAATTAATCATTGTACATTTATTATATTAAGATTCTGTTTGTGATTAGGTGCTGTAACTTTTGAGCTATAATTGTTACAAAATAAAAGTTAATAATATGTAGTAAATATAAATTTTAAATAATAATTCTAATAAAATTATTAAAGATATAAGAGATTTTTTATTATATAAGTAAAAAATCATATCAATATAACTTTCAAGTTATAACATTTATTATTTATCAAACACTTTAATACTGTAATTTTTAAGTTATGTTAGCCAATCTCAATTCCAAACGCATCTTAAATGAATAAAAAGGCAAAGCAAGATGTGGTTGTTTAAATAACAAAAAGTTGCCACCAGGCCAAGCGTGTGGGGGGCTTGTTTCTTCAACAGAGCTGAGTCTAAATTTTGGAATTCTCATAGCTCAAAATATTTCTTCTTCTAAAGTATTCTCAAAAGCAAGCGAGAGTGCATTTTTTAGCTAACCTCGGAGATCTTTGTGTTAAACAATGAATCCAATATTGTAATTTATGTAGATTATGACCAATTTTAAAAATAATAACAACAACGAAAGGTTTGGTTCCATATTCAAATTTGGCATTTAACATCACATGAAATCCAAACAAGACCCATCAATTTGTGGGACGGGCGTTCGGCTTCCCTATTTGAAGAAATATGTCATGGCTCAAATGACCCAACAATAGAGCCACTTGGTGCACTTTTTGTTGGCCTTTAGCATGGCAACAATTTGTTTCCAAAAGTATCAGAGGGCCCGTTTGGCATCAATTTTCCAATTATATCTGCTGCGTCTGCTTTCACAATATCGAAATGAGCATGAAACGATCCAAAATCGCTTCGAACTCTTGTGTAAGGACTGTCGCTTTCATCGGGACGCTATCGTTTTTGCTTCCAGCTCTGCTGACATGTCATGCTTTCCCAGTTTTTATCGGGCCATGTGAGTTTTGATATCAATCTAATCTGTCCACTTACTATTGGCTCCATCGCTTTCGTTTTGATAATTTTATTTTATTTTTGAATCTTCTAATGATAATTTATAACTAAACAAACCCAGCTCATTAATCAATCTTACAAAAAATACTATGAATTGAACGTCGTGAATTTTTAGAAACAAAAGCTAAATTAGCAATTCTCATTGTCAAGTAGTTAATGAATGTCAAATTATTTGAGATAAATTTTTGGGATGAAAAATTTTATAACGTATAACACTACTCTAACTCGTAAGGGATATTAGCCGATTACTTCGCTCATGATATGTTTTCATAAGGCACAAAGTTCGTCGCTAAGGTCCGCGGTCGTAATTGGTGGTGAATTTAACACAAAATTTCTTTTCACAAATGCGAATAAGATCGCTTTCAATTGGTATAGATTTAGGAAGTATACATGCTCAATAGACCTCACAAATGTATAATAAATGTTGGTTACATCATTTGTATAACTTAATTGTTGATTGTGAAGTAATTAGAAGATTACAAGAAACTATTTTTACTAGAAGATTATGAGAGACTGCTTTTACCTCAACTGCAATTTACAAACAAATATAAAGTCATAAAGGCAGCTGCTACCAGGCAACTTCGTGAACCGTGGTGAAAAATGATGTCTGGAATCTGCAACAGCATCGGCACATTAGGCTCAAGACAGTTACTGGCTAGCCTATGTGTGAGTGTGTGCGCGCCAGCTCCTGCTGCTATCTCTTCAATTTAATATTTATACATTAATGATCAATACATAATTGTGATTCTATTAGCGACCCTTCTTGGCTTTTTCTCGAGGGTTTCTATAATAAAAGTCAAAATCCTCGTAAACGTGTGTGTTGTGTTGTTTATTTTCTCGGTGTCGAACTGTAGATTACAAAAATTTCAAACATTTTGCACATAATATGTGAATTTGAGAATCGATAAGGTAACTGGGCTCATAAAGTCATGATCATACAGTATTTTTACTGTTGCGTAGTTTCATTACTGTGCCAGAATTTATACTTTGTGGGTTGCGCGGAATCCAGATAAATTCGTGCCTATAAATTGAGCTACGTTCGCCCAAACTCTTCCACTCATTTTTTAAACTTCCGCATAATGACATTTTTGCCACCTCATTTAACTTAAAGGACAAAATGCCTGTTTTCGTTCACATTTGGTGCTCCTGCTCCTGGCTTACCATATGATTCAACACCGAACAATGTATAGATTGTTCTGAAAAATAATAATGAACAGAACAATCATATCCTATCTAAATATGATACCGAAAAAATAATAATCATACCGAGATTGTTGTCAACCGTTCATACAAACTCATTGGAAAATGGGGCATCTCCTTATTTACATTGACCAGTAAAAGACACAAAAAGTCAAACGCCTGCAGCAGAAAAAAAAGCTTCACACACTACACAGTCCTGCAAAGAAACAGTAAAACCACACGCGGTGCCGGTGTAGAATTCCAAAGCGTTTTCACTTTTTAGCCCAAGATGAGATTTCATTTATTAAAAGCAAAGAAGAAGCAAAGCTCAGCTCAGCCACGTGAGACCGTCCGCACGTGCCGGGTACTCACGTCATCAAACGGCTGGGTAGTAGCTCCTCTATTCTATTGTATCTGTCACTACTACTATTCTTCTACCCTGTAACTGCGAGATGGTACAGTTCTACGACTATCGACAAAGACTATTTTACCCTTCACGGACCTTGCCCTAATTACCTCCGCACACCTCAGCATAAATACACGCAACCACCGTCCCATGCATTTTCAACTCTCTCTCTCTCTTTCTCTTTCTCAAACCAAACCAAAGCAACAGGTTACAAATTTAAAAGAAACCAGAGGAACACTTCTCGCTCTGCCTTTTCTACAGTGCTTAGCGTACGGACTGTTTTTGCTCAGAGCTCTCTTAAAGCCTGCTACGTTCAATATCTGCATTCATAACTTCATATCATCGCGTTGATTCGCCATTAATTAATACCCTCCAGCTAGCTATCTTGCTTCGTTTCCCTTGGGCAATATCTTTGACTCCAAACCTGATATATTCTTCTCCCATCTTCGATCGCTCATGAACTCTGACCAAAACACAACTTTGATCTTTGCCATTTTAAGTATCCGATTCGATTATTCCTCTCTTTTTGACGACAAATAATATATACTCGATAACGTCCCTACCGAAAGAGAGTCGTGGTAAAATGTTAATAGACTCGGATTTTGAGCCACAAAGTGACGCGACAACTAGAACAACGTCAACAGCAAATTCAAGCTCAATGAGCAGTGAAAGCTGTAGCAGTTTTAGTCGTCTTTCTTTTGAACTCCCCACTTCTAAATCTTCTCCGGAAAACCTCTCCCTGAAGCCTCACCGCTCCTCCGACTTCGCTTACTCCGCAATCCGCTCTGCTACTTTCGGCCGAAAAACCGGGCTCACCTTCCGAGACTTTGACCTCCACCGCCGTATCGGTGCTGGGGATATCGGGACCGTTTACCTCTGCAGTCTCAGCAACAAGTACCGTCAAGACCGTGGCCATGAGCCGTGTTGTTTGTATGCCATGAAAGTTGTGAACAAAGAGGTGTTGGAGAAGAAAAAGAAGGTGCATAGAGCTGAAATGGAGAAGAAGATCTTGAAGATGTTGGATCATCCTTTTTTGCCCACTTTGTATGCTGAATTTGAAGCCTCCAATTTCTCTTGTATTGTTATGGAGTTTTGTTCCGGTGGTGACTTGCATTCTTTGAGACATAAACAGCCTCATAAGCGCTTCTCTTTGACTTCTACTAGGTACGTTTTCCTTTAGCCTTTTAGTTTCTTTTGTTTCGTTTTCTTATTTTTGTTAAAAATGATGATCCGTTTATTACGAAAGCATGAAAAAAAATCAAAGTTGCAGCCTTTTCCAGTTCTGCATAATACCCTTTTGAAAGAAAAAAATGAAACTTTTTTGCATGTTTTGATCCTGGGTATTTTGTTTTCCCTTTGTTTTTTTTTTTTTGATTGATAAGGGGTGTTTTGTTTTCTTGTATTACAGAGCAGTGTGGTATGGTTCTTTTCATGTCTGCTTTATTAGCTCTGTTAAGTCATCTTCAGTGGAAATATTAATTAATAAACTTTTGTCTTGTGTTTCAGAAGAGTAGCATAGCTTCGTTAATTGGGTCATTGAAAATCGCATTTTTTATATTATCCCAGTTCTTCTCAAATGCATATACAGCACAAAATTTTCTCTTTAGCCGCAGATTTCCGTTATTTGAAAATTTCCCATATGTGGAATAATTGATTGACTTTACCCTAGTTTAACTTCGAAGATACATTTTATCTCATCCAAACATATTTTGACCTTTATCATGAAGACATTAGAAAATTTTCATTTTCTCGAGGACTTTACGCGTGTTTTTTCCCGAGAAAGTTGTCCGCTTTTCGATTTTCTATCCATCTGCTGAAGGAAAAAATAGAAAAATAATATTCGGCTATTAACAAAATATTATCACGATAAAAACAACGACATTGTTGTGTGTTACAATAATATTATAGCATTAACAATATCCTATTTTATTTCTTAACGGTGTCTTGATGGTGTTAAATTTCAGTGCTCGGCAAAAAAAATTAAAAACCGTTAACAAATTGTCATCTCATTTTCTATTTACAGGTTTTATGCCGCCGAGGTTTTGGTTGCTCTAGAGTACCTGCACATGCTGGGAATAATCTACAGGGACTTGAAACCCGAAAACGTTTTAGTGAGATCGGACGGTCACATCATGCTCTCAGATTTTGACCTCTCTTTATGCTCAAACGCGATCCCTGCCGTCGAATCTCCATCTTCCTCTCCAGAAGCCGCATCTCCACGCTCCCAAACATACACTCGCCAATACTCTACACGCTTGTCTCGCTTTCTGAACCGGTTTTTCGGGTCTAAAAAAATCCAAACATTGACTCCGAATCGGCTCTTCGTTGCCGAGCCGGTCGCTGCCCGGTCCTGCTCTTTTGTTGGGACCCATGAGTATGTTTCCCCTGAGGTTGCCTCGGGTGGGTCCCACGGAAACGCTGTTGATTGGTGGGCTTTTGGAATTTTTATCTACGAGATGATCTACGGCGGTACACCTTTTGCCGCTCCATCAAATGAAAGCACACTGCGTAACATAGTAAAGAAGCCCTTAACGTTTCCTACTCAGTCGCCGTCTTCGATGTTTGAGCACCACGCGCGGGACTTGATTGCCGGTTTGTTGAACAAGGATCCCAGTCATAGACTCGGGTCGAAGCGCGGCGCGGCTGATGTCAAAACACACCCGTTTTTCAAAGGTCTTAATTTTGCTCTTATAAGATCGCTCACGCCTCCAGAGATTCCGGGCATGAGAAGGCAAAAAACGATGCCGTTTCCAGAGCAAAAGATTAAAACGCAGTCAACGGCATTTGATTACTTTTGAAGTGGGGCAGGAAAATAAATGGGGATTAGTGCAACCTTTTAATTGAGGCACTGCCAGATTTTGTCCCTAGCGGGTGATCAATGTGTATATCTGTCACTAGCTATTTACGTAAATATAGTATGCCAGAGTTGAAAGAAATAGTTAGAAACGATAGAATAAATACATAAATGTGTTTACTTGTTCATTCCTTTTTTTTTTTATAATTTTTTTCCTCATAATTAATTTATAGGTTAGCCTAGAATAGCAAAATTGTGTCAAAATTCATATAAAATTTTACGTGTTTGAAGAGAAGTCCCTTACGTAACAATGCATTTAAAATGGGATGCCTGAAGGTGGGCTTAGGTGTGTGACAGTGGCGGATTCACTGTAGGACAAGTGGGGGCTTGAGCCCCCACTGGTAAAAAAAAAAAATCTATTTACTTAAGAAAAATTAATATATTTTTAAATAATTTTTGTCAAAATAATCACATCTTTTAAATTTAAATTATTATTTTATTAATTACAAAAGTGATATTGACTTAAAATCAAATTTCATATCCCAAAATATTTATAATTCATAATTATTAGATTATGGGTGCCACATTTTAACTAGAGATTACATTAAATTAAAAAAATTTCAAGTTTATATATTTAAGTTTTCAATTTTTATGTTTTGTTGTTATTTAATTTAGTCCCCGGTAAGTTTATATATTTAAGTTTTCAATTTTTATGTTTTGTTGTTATTTAATTTAACCCTCGGTAAATTATTTTTCTAAGTCCGCCATTGGGTGTGTCAATAATCTTATTTTACAGCGCAAACATTGTATCCTACATTTTTTGTAAGGTAACATGACCAGATGTGTTAACAGTGAATAAAGAACGATTCGCATAATGACTGTTGATTAGTAGAATACTCACACTTAAATGATAGAAAGCTTTTAATTACTGTTCTAGAAACTCTAGTGGAGTAGGTTTTTTGGCGACCGCGAAGGCAGGTTAAAATCCCCTCAAATTCAGTACTCTTTTGACCCAAACTTGATTTTATCAATTAATTATCCTCCTCCTAATGACTCGAGGATAACTGCAGAACATTACTACTCTTATTAACTTAAGTTTTATCTCGGTCCCACTATTTTTTTGCCATTTGGTCGGCCACGAATGTGAGCACACCACGTGGGACGCATCAACGGATCAGATTTTCTCTTGACTTCCCCCCCTTTCGTTAATTATTTTTAACTACGTTTAAATCATTGGATGATAAAATAATTTTAGTTGAAAACCAAAAGCCGAACCCAGAGGGCGTGTAAAAGAAAAGCGAGATTTGCAGCTGCCGAGGTTCGGAAAAGAAGGTGGAGACACATTCCCCTGTTACGCTCACTTTATTTCGCTAAACCCACGCTCCAATTAAAACGGCGCGTGTAAGAAAGGTACTGTTGATAAGAAATTTGTATCCACGCTAATGAAATATCGTGATTGCCACGGAGCAATGAAGTAGCGCGTGTTGGGAGTGTTAGTTGTGTACGGTTGTTATGAAATCGAGCATATAATTGGACAACACATGGGACTGTCCATGTGATGAGCTGCCAAAGAGGCAGGGGTAACAGATAACTTAAAAGCAGTTGTCCCCAGTTTTGTCTAGGCCTGGCCCCACGCTAACCCAACATGGGGCTAACAAATAGCTGTCCCCACGGACCCCACTCGCCCTTATCACATCCACCCACGTGGCTTTACATTCTTCTATCACGTTGTATTCTAATGTGGAAAATGATTTTTTTTTTAATTGGTTCTGCAATATTACATTCTGGCGTATATTTCTGCTTATTACGAAATTAATAAACCGATATTTACAATCGAATATATATTTGGAACATATTATTACGTTTCGTTCTATTAAAGTCATCACAAACGAAACGCCCATAAAGAGATATATCTCTCATCGCGTTTGAAGAATCGCGTTTAGAATATTTCATTTCACAATCTTTTTAACAGGTAGATAACCTGCTTTCTCCTGCCAAGTTAACCGTATGGAAAATGATCTTTTTATCTCAAGTTGCTGTGCGTTTGTTTGAGATTATTTTGTCCCAAGTGCTTAAGTGGCTAAATGTTTATATTCCCGTTAACAAAATTGCTAACTACTATTTGTCAAAATCTGTTAAGAGTGAAATTTTCTTTTCAATAAGTGATAAAAAAAAAATAGTTGTACAAACATTTTAATAGTTTATGCTTACTATTTCAAGAAAAGTTGTTTTTTTTTTTTGTTACAAAAAAAAGGAACAAAATTTAGGTAATAAAAATATTAATGGGGTTGGTTAACTTGTAAAACTTTGCAGGACCGAGGAAAATAATTTATTAGATTAGATATTCAAGAGCTTTTGTAACATGCATTGTAACAAATTTATAAACCGGTCTAAACTAAATTATATAATTTAATTTAATTTTTTTTACCTAATTAGTGTCCATATGGAGTCAACGACAAAACTAATACGGGACAAGAATAGACACCTACCCTCGCTTTATTAACAAATTCTCTAAATTGCATACATTATTTTAACCTTCTACTCCGGTCAACTTAATTAAAGTGCCTAAGTTGAAAGTTTTAAACCTCTTAGATTTGAAATGTCCCATGAGTTGAAATTAGCGATTACTTATATTAAGTTCATTGTTAAATTTTTCTTTATGAATTAAATTTTTAACTCCGTCCCTGCAAGGAGTTCAATAATTTGAAGTACTACACGATACATGATATTCAAAGGATTTTCCTCTTTTTTTTTTTTTTTTTCCTCCGGAGAAAAAGTGACTTCATTGAGAAAAACAAAAAGCAAAAAAGAAAAGAAGCTAGAAATACTTAATTCCATATTAAAAATGACCCACCATTGGAACATGGCTTGTCCATCATACATCAATCATCAAGTCTGTTGCAAAAAGTAGGGATGAGAAGTACTTGTAAAGCTTCAATAATTGAGATTTGATTTCAAAATAATAATTCAAATTCACACTAGAAGTTCAACAAGATGACGGTGAGGATTTGAAAGAATAAGGAAAAATTGACTGGGCTTGAACTTGAAATGACAAAAGAGAGAATAAACAAATGACTTCTCTTCATTGATAATTGTGATGTATATATTCCACTGCATTAAAATATCACTGATGTGAACATAAATTTAAGGTAGATAATAGATATACAGACAGAGAAGGGTTTATGTTTAGGCCAGTGTCTTTTACGTTTAAATTGCCTGAAAAAAAGATGTGTTGCTTAATTGCGATTCCTGTAGCTAACCAGTTTAAATTAGAACGAAAGGCTAAAAAAATTAAAAATATGGGAGATTAGGGCATGGATTTCTTTGGGTTAGGCAGATGTTGCAATGGGGCCAACTAGGAAGATCCACTCAATTAATTAATTAATTTTGGTTTTCACTTTGCTCTTAACAAGACAAAACTAAAACACTCTTTTTAGAAGATTGCTTATCGAGCTTAAACTCTAATTTTTTAATATGAAATTTTGTTGGGTAAAGAGCTAAGCAATAAACAATGCTTTGGGGACAACATTGGAGAGAATTGAGTTGATAGTAAGAATTAAAAACGCCAGCTGAGATTTGATTGTGCAAAACACAATGCCAGCTACCTCTCGTCATGTACTGCTTGAGGTGTTTGGGCCTTTGAAATTACTTCTGAGAAGTTTAAAATTGATTTCGAAAAATTAAAAATTAATCTTCAATATTTGATTTTTTAAATTATTTTAATAAAATTACTTTATTTTACAGTAGATTGTGAAAAAAAAAAATAAATGACTAATTTTTTAAAATCAATTTTATACTTAAAATTTGTTTGAGATTGTTTTCAAAAAGTTCAAAAATAATTTTAAAAAACTAAATTTTAATTTTAATTTTTAATAAATTTTTTTAACAATCACTTTTGATAAAGTCATCCACCTTTATTACATATTTCAAAAAATTAAATAAAGAATGAATAACTTTTTAAAATCTACTCAGCTTTTCAAATATATCATCGCATATATTATAAATATTCAAAATTATTTCTATTAATTAAGAAATAAAATTATTAAATTTACCGAGATTATTATTATATAAATGATGGAAATATCCATTTTAACTTCTAACAACGAATATACCCACTGTTGTACCTCCTCCCTAATCTATTGTCACCTCCTGAGTCCTGCCTTCAATGTTTTCTCGTTTGCCAGACACCGATTACTTATCTTCCTTCTTGTTGCAATACAATACAACAGTTACGAATGTCAACGAGATAATTTAACGTGGCGGCAGGTAAGAGGGGCGGTGGTGTCAGAGGTTACATGTAGCTTGTAGTAGAATCAGGGTCCGGCAAGTCAAGGAAGGATGACGGTGGGTGTGCGTCAGATTAGTGTCGGACAAATGGGTCTCAGATCACGTGAATTGTGCATGCAACGTAACTTGTGCCTAGAGAGATTATGTGCCGTAGTATTACGTGGCCTACGCATGGTAGCTTCTCAGTAAAAATAATTTATTGATAATCAAATAATTAACTATCATAGGGTTTGATAATGTGTAGATGTAGGTCTGCCTCAAGGCGTTTAGGACCTATGACCTCCCTGATAACGTCTTCGAGAATCAAAGATCCACCAGTCAATTTCGAGAGTGGCGTAAATTGGTCGATGCACGAGTTGAGAGAATCATTCGTCCGTAAACTGACATCAAGGGCCCTTCAATTTGTCTTAATTAATATTTGATCTCCATATTCTATAAATATTATTTTTAATTCCGGCCCGCTTTGACTGAAGTTTTTTTTTAATAAAACTACTGTTTATAATATTTATAATTATATAATTACTGAAATAATTCTGTCTAATATTTAAAGAATTTTTTATTAAAAATTTAAAAAAAAAATTTTAAATTAAACTCTCACAATAAATTTGAGTTGAGTTACTTCCCTCGCATGTGGTCTAGCCACGCAGGCCGAGTGCTTTGACTAAAGAGTCTTATTACAAGGAGTAATGACGACATTTGCCCTCCCAGTGCGAGAGTGACATACATAACTTGCAGGGAAGCGACGTACAGCTCAAATCACGTATGAGTATCAGAACGACACAGTTCTGCTCAAGCAAACAGCCATAATGGGCTAATGGCGGGCCGGATCTGCGCTGCTTGCAAGTGTGAGCTTTTTTTTTTTTTTTTCCTTTTAATTTATCCTCAAACCAAGCAGTAATTAAACCTAACAATAATAACCATCGACAGATTAATAACATAAGTTCCCAGAACTCAGATAAACTATCATAAAGAGTGATAGCGAGGCTAGGGAATATACATCAGGGGGAGGAAACAATAATAATAAAAAACACACTTGATAGCTTCTTCAATATTCCATTTTATCACGGTGGCCTAGCATACTTTTGCAACAAACAAAATTACAATAATTCACACATAGTAGAGCGGGGGAATGCATAGAATAAAGCAGAGTCTTCAGTTTCATGTTTGATGTTTGACATACAAGGTGGAAAGCGATAATAAAGTCATAACACAAACCAAGGGAGATGATATAACCAATATCTCATTCATTCCATTTTATCACGGTGGCCTAGCATACTTTTGCAACAAACAAAATTACAATAATTCACACATAGTAGAGCGGGGGAATGCATAGAATAAAGCAGAGTCTTCAGTTTCATGTTTGACATACAAGGTAGAAAGCGATAACAAAGTCATAACACAAACCAAGGGAGATGATATAAGTACTAACATCTCAACTCTCTCTTATTCTACCAAACTTGACCTCTAATCATTAAACAAATAGTCATAGTCAAAGTCATAGCCAAAGTCATAATCAGAGAACTCATAGTAATCATCTTCATCTGACACAAGCTCAATATCCGAAATACCAGATGGGTAATCTTCTGCAGATGACCAACAAAAATCTTGAAAATCTGCATTGAATTCATAGTCATGAGTAGAGTCATTGGGACGTCGTAAATCTTTGATTCTCTCCGCACATATCTTCCCCAATTTCCCAACCAGATTGACATTGAAACACTGGCGCAGGTCAAGTGATTCAAGGTGAGGACAACCATCAAGAATAGCCTGCAACCCGACATTTGTCAGCTCGTTTCCAAATAACTGAAGATGGCACAGTCCATGCATGTTTTCTGCTATAGCTTTCGCATCATCATCACACTCTATTTTTGGGCACCTGTGACCCTGGTTGTTCAATTTAAATGATCTCAGAAGTGGGCAAAGGCTCCCAACAGCTTCCAATGCTTCTTGTGATAATGAGCAGTATGAAAGTTCAAGCTCCTCGAGCAGTGGAAACCCTTTAACAGCTTCACAAAATCCTTGGTCTGAAATGTTATAACATGACACAAGTCTAAGATTCCTGAGATTCCTTGACCTGCCAAAAGGATTGTAAAAGAACTTGATGTAGGAAATCAGCAATAGTAAAAATAATGACAACCATTTGATAGGATTCATTTGTCATTATAGTTACTACTAGATCAAAGATGATGTTTCTACACATTTGAGAAGAATATCAGAGAAAAGATCTCTCCGAAGTTAAGCGTGTCATGGAACCCTGGGATTCTACTATTTAATATGTCCAATCATTTATAAGCTGTTTGGCCTTCTAGTTTCAATAGACAGATAGATGATTAATTTGGACGATATGGGGGAAAAAAAATCCCAAAATGTATAATTTGAGGGCCTTTTTTGAACCAAGCTGTCACAATTCCATCAAATATACAAATAAATATTCCCTTTGCTAATTGTTACTTGCACCCTATCATCCATGCATCAGACTTACTGAGGCACCATTCTCAAACAAAAATAAAGAATTGTATAAGTTGCAATGTGCATCATGTTCGATCAATGCAAATTAACAAACATGATAGGATTTTTCCAATATTCTTTACCAAAGAAAAATGTACAGCTACATTGTTCTAATACTGTCAGTCATTGAGCTGCATCAAAATGTTTTCCATTTGATAATCAAAACTAAATTCACCATATCCCCAAAGTCATCACGAGCTACACTCATTCTCCCAAAGCTTGCCACAAACAAATGAATTTGTAAAAGAAACAGGGGAAAGTAAATGAAAAAGAACCATGCAGAATAGTTGCATTAGTAGAACATGCAA
Source organism: Citropsis articulata (assembly GCA_030449925.1). Classification (NCBI taxonomy): domain Eukaryota; kingdom Viridiplantae; phylum Streptophyta; class Magnoliopsida; order Sapindales; family Rutaceae; genus Citropsis; species Citropsis articulata. Next base: position 726,864 of record JASUUH010000085.1, on the reverse strand, counting down.
CTACACAAGATGACATTCGTACTGATTTTAGGGTAATTAATCTATCATTTAAAGGCTTGATTGCCTGCTTCGCATTTTCCTTCTTTATATTCTTTCTCGCTCTTTCCTCTTTTAATTTTCTTCATTAAATAAATCAGCAGTGATACATTTTATATCACCACTGACTGCAATATGCATACTAACGTTACACATTGTTATTCACTTAGATCTATTAATAAGAACTAATAATTTTAATACTCACAAAGAGACAATTAACTTAAAGCTATTCAAGTTTTTATCATCAAACAATTTCCATGTGAAGGCAAATTATACGTCAAAACCCATGAAATCCATTTGTCCATTTCGCAGGGCCACTAGAACATAATAGCATAGATGATTCACCGACCCAATAAACATTGCCACCTATAAATTTAATTCTATAAGCCAATTCCAAACAAATTGCTCCAATCAAAATTTTGATGAAATCTCCAGTTTATGATGAATAAACGGGTGCCATCAATCAAACATATAAACAAACCCTAAAAACCTAGAATCATTTCCAATATATATTTATAAAACAGAAATTGGATTTTTAAAAAAGGTTTTGACATTACCTATTAGCGATGTATTGGAGAAGCTCATCGGTACCGAAGTACTCGATATTGATGGAGAGCAATTGGCCGTTGCTACGGTCAACAGCGTGGCGGCACATCTTCTCCAAGTCATGGTCCATGTCCCATAAATCTCCTAAGTTGTGCATGTCGATGTTCCGCCACATGGCGGGATCGTGGCAGATCCTCAGCCATGAAGAGCACACACGTTGCGCACTCGTCAGTACATCGATGGCGCCGACTTTTGATAGAATCGTTGACGTCACGTCCGCCGGCAACTCCGTCCAGTCGCATGATTCTTGCTCCGCCGTCCCTGTGCTCATTCTGCTAATGTTGCATCTTATCCTGAAACATGAAGTTTGAAAATTTACCAACCCTCGAAGGGTTATGCAATGTGTAAAGTGAAACGACACCGTGTTGTAAATTGCATGCCGTGTAATTTCGTGCAACTTTGAAATTTAAAATGTAAGAAATCTAATTGGATTGAATTTGGCAACTTAGTTAGTTGAATAAATGATAGCATTTGTTATGTTTAACTGAATAAGTGACTAGAGCCACTCTCTCACAAGTGTGAGGGTAGTGGTTCGAGTCCCCGCAGATACATTGCAGGGATGTAGTTTATATTTTTTTTTTTTGAGTTTCAGAGCTTGAGTGAAGGTAATATTTCTTTTAATATGAGAGTATGACGTCCCTCGAATATTTGAGAGTATTTAAAATCTGAGCGGTGCCATATCAAAATTGATGTAAACGGATCTCAGTAATATTTATATAATTGTAAATATCACGAGCAATAGTCTCCTAAAAAAAAACTGATTAATACATAAAATATTTCAAGTTTAATCATTTTCTAAGTATTGGCAATTACATTTTTGGTGTTAAAATAATTGCATTTGATAATAATAATAATAATAATAATATGAAAAAAGGACAAAGATATATTTTGCAAAATACAACAATTGTGAATTTTCATTTGTTTTTAATTTTTTATTATGAATTGATTGGATTTAATTTGACAGTACATCCAATTAGCGGACATTTAAGAGCATCATTAAAAAGTTATTCAAATGAAATTTTACTTATTTATTTGAAAAAACACATCAATTAAAAAAAGTTTTAAAAACTATTCAAATGATATTGTCCTCCTCTCTTTTTAATTTTTTTTTTTTTTATAAATCTGAAAATATATTAAAAAAAATTGAAGAGTTACAAAGTTTTGTCCTCTCTTTTCAATATTGAAGAGAGAGAAATATTATTCAATTTGAAGAGTTTTTTTTTTAGCCTTTAATTTAGTGTTATATTAAATTTTTTATCTTATTATTTTTGAAGAGAGACAAGTGTTATAATTACTATTATTTTAGTAGAAAAAAAAAATTAAAATAATATAAATTTATTTTTATTTGAAATTTTTTTTGGGAGATGATTTTTTTTTTTATTATATAGATAAGCAAATAAGTGTTTTAAGAGTTAAATATAAAGAATTTTTCAGCGATACTCTAATATAATGTATCATGTATGAGATTTAACTAACATAAATATAGATTCTTAAACATTCTTTTAATATTAGAGTTGAACTAGTGGCACACCTCTAACATTCTCTTCAAACCCTTTATATATATATCCTTTTTAATTGCTAAAATAACCCTTATTTGCTGCATTTTCTTCATAAACACCTGCATAGTACTTCTAGGAAATTAAAATATATATATATATTAGCCCCCCCTCTCTCCCCCATTTCAAACCATTTTTAATTTCATATAGCATTAATGAATTTCTTATTTTTATTGCCATATCTCTTAGTTCTTCTTAGTAGGTAATAACCTGAGTATATATATATATATATATAAAGAGAAGTATATGCATATCCTCCAAAAAAAAAAGCCTAAATAAGCAAACTTTATCAAATTATCTTCCCTACAAAAACTTAGTTTACATTTAGATCAAATTCTTATTCTATGAAAATTAATTGTTTTTTCAAAATTTGTAGATTTAAACGGCTTATAATGGAGAAAAAGACTAAGAAAAGAATGCAGGTGTGTTTAATTAGGTAACTTTTATGTTTAATACAATTTAAAGTATAAAGGATAAATTTATAAATACAAAACAATGGGGTTTCGTAAGAGATATAGAGGGGTGCCAATAGCGTCACTCTTAATAGCATCAGAGGAAACTAGCGATATCCAATTCCCAACATATGTAGAAGTGATTTTTGGAGATACTAAATTTATGATTGGAAAAATAACAGGGATCAGAACTGTAAGAATATCCAAGCCAAGTCAAAACTCAAAATTGCAGTCCCGCATTCACCTTTATTAATTACTTACATATCACTCCAAGAATTATCCAATAAAGATTTGTATAGTACATAGTCTTACAGGTATCTTGTGAAAATATCAAACAATCCATAATCCATAATTAAGCTTATTTCACTCTCCGACTCTGTACCAAAAAGGATACTTGACGCTGAAGGTCCTTCTCAAAATTGAACTGAGTTACCAAAAGTTGCAAATCCTTCCCTAAAAGAAACATCTTCCGAGATAAATGCGGACCATGCATCCTGCAGTCAAATAGCACAGAGCAAGATTTTCAATTGTGGTTTCACTGATCCTGTAAACTTCTCCTGAACTTACTTATGTTAATTTGGGGAAAACAGTGAGGCACAGAGCCCAGTGTACCTGGAGGACGTTAAAGACCTTCTCTGCAACATATTTTTGTTGGGCTGTTGCTCCTCTTTGTTGTAATTTGTCCGGGTGAAGACACAGTCGCGCTTTTTGGTATGCCTTCTTCACATGTGAGCTTTCTATGAGGCTTGCCAGCGGGACTGAACACCACCCACTATTAGGCCACAGAACCTGAACCCAGGTTCCGAAAGTACATTTAGATATTCACTTTCATACCTCATATCATCATCATATGATCAAGCTCCTTTTTTGAGATGAATTTTATTATGACATCAATTAAGGTCTTACATGATGTAGTGCTGAAAGCAGCAAGGGAATGTTGGTTTCTTTACCAGCTGACCACAATCTTATTTCTTCATCTAATAGCTCCGTTTCTATCTGTAAAATTTGATGAAAGAGCGCATATGTATCAAAATTTGTGTATGCATAATACATGATTCGTACTGGAACACATAGTAGTGCGCGATGAGCTTACATCGTCTTGAGATTGCTCTTTTCCTTCTTCAGTTGTCGGATTCGTTTTCTCTTCCTGCAAAGTAGAAGGGAAAACAAATTAAAGAATTGGCCACATTTTTGTTTCGTCATCCCAAAGAAACCACAGATGCAATAACAAAGAAGAGCAAATGTATACAAGATCACAAGCACCTAACTCGAACAAAAGGATGCATACAATTATCTTAAAGTTTATGCGAAATGTTTTCGCTTATTGGTACTTACCATTGGAGAATCCAAGGTTTCCTGTCCTGCAGTTTGTGGACCTAAAAATTCGTTAGCATTAGGCCTTTCTGCAGAATATTGAAGCAAACAAAAAAGATAATTGAAAAAAAAAAATGTCATTATCCTGAAATGAGAACTTCTTACTGGAAGTAAAATTCAGATCAAAACTATAAATCAGGAAAATAAATTACCACCTTCGTTGTCAGCAGCCAGCTCATGTTTTTCATGCTGCGCAAGTGTAGCGGAACTCTGCGACTGAAACTTCTCCTTGGCCCATGCAATTGCTTCATCAATGGAAACTGCTTCCCCGGTTCCCTCTCTGTAGTCAGAATTGATCTCAATAACATAAGAACTCATAACTTCATCCTCTTCTTGTTCCACTTCTTGCTCTTGCATTGCATTACCACTCTGCATAAAACTAGCTTTTGGCTCTGGCTCTTGACAGAGTGAGGATGCAGGAGATGAAGGGGAATTGAGCTCTAGATCATCCACGGACACTTTAATGCTTCGGAACGAAGTGGGCTCGACACTAATGGTTTCTGGGGATGAAACACGTCGTGAGAATCCGTAGTGGGAGCTCCTGATGAAATTGTTGTAATGGGGATCATCTTCCTTGAGGTGATGATCATCATTGTACGAGGGGCGATTGCATCGAAAAGCCGGCATCGGCATGCCTTGTCTCTTAGGGGGATCATCCGGCACCATTGTTGTTGAGTTCCATCTGCACGGAACATTGATTGGCCTGTAGCGGCCAAGAGATATAATATATTACGAAGCTAAAGACAGAGAAGGAATTTCTTGCAGATTTCTAAACTCTAATCAAACAAAAATATCTATTTTTATTATTTTCTTATTTTAAAGGATATTTTGAAAATGAGAGTCGAGAGACAAGGGAGAGGGTAAAAAAAATCCTATCAAAATTACAATCTACCAATTAGGAAAGCCGAACAACAAGGGCATAAACGTCAAACAAAAAAAACTGAAAACCAAAAACAGTTGAAAACCGGTACGGTACCTGAGCTTGGAAGTAAAAGAAGACAACGCCACGTCTTCGCCGTCCGGCGGCCGGAGCGGACTCAGCTCCTCCGAACTCAACACGGACGAGGAATTGGACTTGGATTTGGGCTGCGACCGCTCCCGCGAGTTGCGCCCATCGCCGGACGCAAACACGTCGCTGTAGAATCCCTCGCCCCTGGACGCCGGGATCCTGAAGGCCGGCAAGACGCGGCCGGCCCTTCTGGTCGGAAACACGAATTCCGGAGACGGAATCCGAAAAACTTCGGAGTAGAAGTTAGAGGAAGAAGAGGAGGTGGTGGTAGTAAAATCAGCAGAGAATTTTCTAGCAAGGAGAGTCCGCGGCGGCCCACCGAAGACGTCAGAGAAATCGTCAGGATCAAGAGCTGTGGAGGTAAAAGAGTGACGTGTAGCTGTAGTGGGTGTTTCTTCAGGCACAGATTTTCTACCCTGCATTCCAATTCCCATTCGCATTCGCCAAGACTCGTCCATGTAATGTTATATAGAGTACCTGCTGATCAAATCTTTGATTTTGAGCTCTCTCTCTATACATATATCAAAAGATGAATGCGTTTATAATTTTATGAATTTGTAACCATAATTATACAGCGAAAGGCAGGAAAGCGAGGCGGTGATGATGATGGTGATTATGAAGTTGGCTGTGCTGATCTGGAAAGAAGTTCATGTGGTTGGATATAACATATCGGTGGCATTCAAGTCACGTCCCTACAAGAGTAAGCGTTGCTATTATGTGTTTGATTTTTTGCTTTTGTTTTCGTATATTCTGTTGCTTTTCTTCTTCTTTTCAATGTTATGTATACAAATATGGATGAATATACACGACCCGGGAAAATTAGCTGCTACCGCAATACAAGAATGACCGGGCCCCGGGGGTGCACGACTATGGACGTGTCAAGCTCTCATTGGGAGCTGTATTTTAGGGCCCGCAAGCCCCCAAATAAGAACTTGACACGCTCACAATCAGGGCCCGCTAGCACTTCTAATCTCTGCATCATGTCACACCCTACCCTTAGTTTTTTTTTGTTTCCGTTGAGCTAAAGTTGAGACTTTGCAAATGAAATAATTGTCATCTGTTCAACGTCAATGATTAATTGTGAAAACTGAGCTAATATGGATCAGGGCAACCTTTAACAAGATGTTGTTCACTAGGAGAATATAATGATTGAAGTGGAAAAGAAAAGATTAACAAAGTAAAGCAATTTTATGTCTTGTAATTTACTTCACCTTTTTACTCCATTTTATGATTCATAATTGACTTCCATTTATTCGCTTTAATCTAATTCCTGCTTCTATAGGATTAGCATGAAAAGGAGTATATACTGTGAAGCCATTAATCTGCTCGTACTCATGGAGATGGAAATAATGGAATTTGTTGTAGCTGCGAAATTAGCTGGCTCTTTGAAAAAGAAATATCAAAAGGCTTGAGGCAGGTGAGTGAAAGGATGATTGATAACTCAGAAGCAGACAATGCATGCTTTAAGTTGATTATACGATCATCAAAAGCTTCATGCCTTGCTCCCTCTACTTTCTTTTCCAACAGGAAAAGATTGGGGAAAAAAAAATCCCACTTGCTGATTAAAGTATTAGATATCGAAGATAATCCAAAACACACATTATTATATCAATAACCTTTTTGAGAATTTATAATCAAATTCCAACCTCTTGAACCAAAATTTTTTGCCTGCTTCTTGCTTTGTCATGTGGTCCAGAACATCACTGAACAGACAACGCATAAACCCTTCTGCAAAATGTGGTTAGGGAAGCGAACAAGCTTAATTAAAATACATATATATATGATTAAAGATAATCACTAAGAAAAAAACAGAGCAATCATTTCTTTTGGTGGCATTCAAATTATTCAGGAGTGTCCATATGTTACACTTTAATCTTTATTCGATTGGTAAGCTTAAATCTAGGTGAAATGTGTCTTGAATGAGATCAGTTAGACTCGTATGAAATTTGAAAACAGAATCTCAGCCCCGATGTTAATTAGTTGCTTGAACCAAAATTCGATTAGTTGTATGCAGTAGAAGCATAAAACTCTCAATAATATATATGTTCGCGGCGAAATTACATTCTACCAACTGTCCTCTCGGATAATTTTACTCATCAGAGGCCAATGAGCATATGCACTCTGTTTGTTGCTTTCAACATGAATTCTTTTGTCATATGAGAATATCAATCATTTCTTGATCAAATGCATACAGCACCCACTCGTCCTTTTGAATTGTTTTGAAATAATTGAGTTCATCATTTCAAAGCAACTAAGCAAGAACCCAATATCCATTAAAACAATGTAGCGAAGCCAGATGCATGCATTTTGTATTTATCTGGAAAGAGGAAGTCTGAAACGATAGATTTAAACATTGCAATGGTTCACTTGTTAACGCATGCAAGTAATGGAAACATGCATTTGAGCAGATGGTGCGAGAACCTAATACTATTATTTTCAATTGAAAACAGAGTGCAGTCGTAGATCAAGCGCAGATCTTGAGAGTATGATGAAAATAAGTGAGTCGACACGTTCGGATAACACTAACAACAATCAGCCAAAAGTAATGCGATATTTTCTTTTCAATTTGTTTTTATCTTTTTGGTTGCCGTATATGCGTACTTTCATTTGGTATTTAAGTTCGGCCAACAGTGCAGCTGCTCCAAACGGAGTATTAATTGTTAGTTTTACTTGATCTTTAAGGACTGTGAAGTATTCTATCCCTGCTCTTTAGGTTTGAGTTTTATACGTAATCTACCCTTATTAGTTATAAGTCTTGCGCATTGATTTTACAACTTAGTAGTTTTCGTGGGATGTGCTGATCTCTTGAAGCACCAACATCTCAAAAAGTCTAAGTTCCTTTGAATTAACGTATCTATCTTTGATTTTTCCGATTTTGTTCCACTTCTCATTACAGAGAGTTTGTGGCTGTAATAAACAAAGTTCGAAGAATACAGAATGCTGATAACTTTAAACTTTGCCCACAAGGACCAAGGAATGCAAACAACAATGGAGTTTCTTATGCAAAGTTAGCTGCTCTTGACGGTATTCGATAAATAATTGATAAATTGATCCTCCGGGAAAAGGGCTTTCATGAGACAAACATAGGTAGGTAGACCGTACAGGCAGTACACGTTTAGGTAGACGTTCATTTCCATTATTTGGAGTTTACCCTCAGCACCATGCCTGCATAATTGGCCCCATTTTTTGACTGGGAAATGTGTGGGCCCGCTCTTTCTTGAATTCTTCTTCTTGTGTTTTGTTTTGCTTTATGCAAATATTTTGTGCTAATTTTGTTTAGACGCAAAATCACGGGCGGCCCGGCCTTTCTTTTCTCTTCTTCGTATCCGAGCATTTCTTTTGTTCTTATTTTAAATATTTTTTATATGAATAATTACAAGACAGATTTTGTTTACTTTATAATAGATTTTCTCGATTAATAAATTTAATGAAAATCTTGAAAAATCTTATAAAAATTATTTCTTGATTTTAAAAAAAGATTTTGATATTTGGATCGTAAATAACCTTTACATAGAAATTTTAGAACGTGCTTTACATATTGTAGAAACTAAAATAGCAAGAATTAGTAGATAACACTTACAACTAGACAATTTATTAGAGGAAATATTAGAAAATACAAAGTTTTCAGTAGATTACACATCTCCTTTAACTCTTGAAATGAAAGAAAAATAAGTCTTAAACGTTACGCTTTTACAAATTTGTTTGTATTTGACTTTGGAAAATTAAATTTATAATATTATAACATTAACAAGCAAATAAAATTATTAGATAAGTACAAGAATTCAACTTTAAAAATTATAAATAAACTAGAATATTTAAAAAATTAGTTTATAAATTTTCAAAAATTAGATTATTTAGATTTAAAAATTAGTCATCATAGAAAACAAAAACTAAATTTGATAGAAAGAATAAAAATTAGTTGTAACATAAAACTCTTAGAAAATCAATTTAAATACATTAAGAAGAAATTAATTTAGGACAACACCTAGAAGTTAGTCTAGAAACTAGCAATATAAATACATTAAGAAGAAATTTAGGTTAGAAGATTCCCTAGCAAGATAGAAATAATAGAATTAATCCAAATATTAGACATAAAAACACCTAATCCAATAGAATTGGAAATTAAAACCTTGGAGAAAACTTAAAAGTTGAAATAGAAAATATTAAATTTACATACAGAGAATGACAAATACAATTAGACTCAATAAAATTAATAGTTAATGAATAAATTTAGAAAAGCAATTAATAGAATCTCTAGCAAAATTAAAGTGTGAAATACCACACATTAATCCTTATAACTTTAAAGAATTTAGTCAAAGAAAGTAACTATGGCAAGCACAAGCAAATACCATTATTCAATTATTATTCAAAGTTAGCAATAAATTAGAGACTTAGATAATAGACTTATTAAATTAGAAAGTAGTTTCAACTCTTTAGAAAAAAATAAAGAATCCATGTCAAATTTAGGACTCAACAGCTTACTAGACAATGTAGACAGAGAACTATACATATTAACTAATAGAGTAGAAAAATCAAATTTAAGTGGACTAGTTTTAATACCTCAAAAAGTAGATATTAAATATATTTTAGGACCCAAAGTAATGTTAAAAAACAATGGACTTAATAAGAAATAGTAAAATAGATGTAAATATGGTAGAAAGAATTAAAAGAACATTATCATTTTCTAATAGAGATAAAGAAATTACAGAAAGAACTGATAATATAATACATGAATAAGATCCAGATAAATTATTAAAAAGAAATTTTGAACAAATCAGAAAGAAAAGATTATATAATAAAGAATTAATGTTGAAAATAAATAATAGTTTATATATCTACACCGATGAAACTGAATTATCAATAGTAAATAGAAGAGAAATATTAACTTTAATCAGTCTGATAGGTGGAGATTATCTTAGAAAAAATCACATAAATATACATATGAAAATAATAGTAATAAGAATCCTTAGTCAGGTCAGAAAAGCATTAGGCACTGAAGCACATTCATACTTATATGATAGTAGATTTTATGACTATGAACAAGCTCAAATAACCAGAACAAAAAGTGGACTTAAAAAATAAAGTAGCAGTAGTATATATAGACACAGACATAAATGAATTTTGTAAACATATTAAATTAAGTGAACAAACTAAAAGATATAAAATGAATGCAGAATATAAAAATTCTAGAATTAAAATATTTTTTATGAGAAAGTTATATAATAAATATTATAAAACATTTATATTTGAAAGTAAGAATATTGTAGATTTTTTAAAAGTCAATATGCAAAAATGATAGTACCTATGAAATACCAGATACTAGCTATACATATATAAATAGATAAAATCAAATTACACAAAAATTTAGTAATTATAGAAAAACAAGTAATCCAAAATTAGAACAAAACGAAGAAGAAATAGAAATTAATATGGCTATAATAGAAAATTTAAATATCATAAAAGTCCTAATTCCCAGAAAAATATAGAAACCATGACAAACAAAAGGAAACATACACTTGGGCATCCCACATCCTGTATTGGATCCTGTTCCTACTACTCAAAGAAATCCGGAAATTGAAAAAAAAAAAAAACTGAAGGAAACAAATTCAGTGGAAATACACTAGTAAGCAAGTTTACAATTTCGAATCATTACTTTTATTTCCAATCCAACATGAAAAATAAGAAAGATAAAAAAATGGAATCTTTGGCAATGGATGAGTCGGCCATCAAGTAGACATGCTTAAAAGTTCCACAAGAGCCTTCCAACTTAAGCTACACTTTTGAAAAAATAAAAGTACTTAATGCAAATTGTTAAAGCAAAATTCAAAACCCCACCATCTTGTTATGCCATTGCTTTGCTTCTCCGCTTTCCACCTCTCTCGCTTTTTATCTTTCAGGATTGTTTGGATTCTTTTCCTTGGTGAGATGCTTTCAAAGTTTCAAATAGGTAGCGGTGACCAACAAAGCAAGCACATGCTAAACTATTCCAATCTCTTGAAAAGCAAGTCCAATCCCATCGGGGCATCTGTTGTCTGCCAAAATGACAATGCTGAATTTGTATTGAGAAAATATCAAGTCTCCGTCAACAAAGATTTCTGGTCACATGAATTCCAGTGGTTTCAAATCACTGTGTAAAGCATATTCACTTTCTGTTCCAAACAGGAATCCCCATTCTTTTTGCTTGTCAACCTCCCTTCATGCCCTAACCTCCACTCTCACATTTTTTGACCTTTTAAAATCAAGGCAAATGTATATCTGTAGCAGCCCTGAAAAGTGAAAACCTCTTGCATGCCACGCTTTATTTTACTCTAAAAATAATTAAAGCACACATGATGCTTGACCACCCGATGAATAATGCTTCTTCTTGAAGCATGTCCAGGTTGGAAAGAGAGAACTCAAACCACACCAAGATCAAGCCTAGAAAGTATTTGGGTAGTATATGCAATGGTGCTCATACACTCATATACTGCTTTTGAATATTCTAAGCAGCTGAATCTATCACAAAGTGTTCAAACCTTTATCCTCCACTGGTATTGCATTTAAATAAAAACTGTAATTACAGCCAAAAGCTGTTAACAGCATTGATAAATATTCAATGAACTATTATTTTCCATGACAAAAGGTTGCAACATTACGTGGAATAATACTAAGAGAACTGAGGTAAAAGGTAAATTAGCACTGCATCTGAATTGATCTTGAACATGACTATATGAATCCACAAAAACTGTTAATTACATAGTTATACCATCTAATTACAACCTAAAATCATGTACATTGTAGTATGTATTGCACAACCGAATAAACTACTTGCTGCAAGAATGCACTTAAAGAAACCTAACTACTTTGAGACTAAAAACAAGTGTATATATAGCCATCTAATATAAGATTGTAACCACTTTTGGATCACTCCAAAATGGTTTTTTCATCTGCCCATGTGCAGCCGGCACTTCATAATTAATTTGTACCAATAAGGAAGAACGAGCATAATTAAATCAACCAAAAAGAAATGCAGATATGGAATATCCTAGCCTGAAATTGGTCAAGATTTCTACTGATCATTTCATCGGACATTTAACATGCATGCAATAAAAGAGTAGAAAAGTAAGAAAATAAGCTTGGTTACCAACCAGGGAAGCAGATGACTTCAAACTGGGTGCACAGGAGTTGAGCATGGACTCCACAGCGGTAGTGAGAGAGTAGGGCAGTCATTGAGCTTGGTGACAGTTGAATTAGTTTCTTTTGAAAGATGAGAGATTATTCAGCTAGGGGCCCACAGTATTCACAATTTACCACAGTGTAAACACATGAAGATGCACTGTTTCTAAATTTTTTATAAAAACGACACAACATCCAGTCATATAACAAATGGCCGACAAGACATTTAATAGTTTAGAAAATCGACTGCAATAAAATTATACTTTGGAGACGACAGGTTGTCCACCTTTAAACGACATTACATCCAATACCTAAATTTACAGCCGACATGAAGTCCGCTACATGTCAACGCATACTCTACATGACTCTGTCTTTTATATTATTCTTAATAAACAACATGATGTTTTACCAGACATTTGGGAATTCAAAAGCAAAAGAAGAAAGCAGGGACTTAATATTGTTATAGTAGTTAAGCATAACATCAGATACAAAGAACGGAGAAATGGAATCATATCCCTACAATTATGAGTTTAGAAAAACCCTTTATCTCTGCAAATGCTCTTCAGACTTAGGTTGAATATGCCCGCGCTCAACAAATCGTAGCATAAGGGTATCTGCCTCTTCTGACTTTCCTTCAAGGATCAATCTCTCGCTCACTTTCTTACACAACTTTAAATCAGGAATCAGATTACGAGTAAACATACGACAAGCAACTTTATAAGCCAGCAAAGGAATCCCTTTGTTCAAATAACTTTCCATAACTGCATGGCATGTACTAGCATCTGCTTTTGAAGCTGTTCTCAAAACCTTCCCCAAAATTTTACCAGCCTCCTCTAGGTATCCAAAACTACACAGATTCTCAATAACTTGATTATATGCTGTTCTGCACTTCTGTTTTGAAAGCATCTTCTCTAACAATTTTAACAAATCTTCTACTCTACCTAGCTGACAATATCGATGGATGACCGTTCTGTATGTAACGACTGTAGGTACCAAACCCTTACTAAGCATCTTCATCGTAAGTTCTGTTGCCTCTTCTACTCTACCATTTTTACTCAAGGCATTAATTATTGTCGTATAAGTGACTGTGTCAGGGTCTTTTTTGCACAAATACATGTCATCTAGCAATGAGAGAGCTTCTTCCAAGTCACCTTTCTGACAAAATCCACGAATAAGAGATGTAAAGTTGACTACATTAACAGCACAACCTTTATTCAGGCACTCCTGCATGAACTTCTTTGCCCCATCCATTTTTCCTTCTCGACAGAGTGACTGAATTAACAAGTTAATTTCAACTGGTGTTGGAAAAAAGCCTTTCTTAACCATCTCCCTCACCACATTGCAAGCCTCAGACAATTTTCCTTCCCTACGCAGCCCATGCATCACAACACTATAAGTAATGGCATTTGGAGTCCACCATTCTTCCTCACTTGTATTTATCATCTCTCGTGCCTCTAAAGATTTTCCATTGTGACAAAGCCCATTCAAGAATGCTGTATATGATACAGTGTTTGGCTTGCAGCCATGATGGTACATTTGCTGAAGCATCTTTTTAGCTTGATCCAATTCCCCCACTCGACAAAATCCATTAACAACAGCAGTGTAAGTAACTACATCTGGAATACAACCCATTTGGGACATTTGATTCACCAGTTCTTTTGCCTCCTCAATCCTTCCCTCCTTACAGAAAGAGTGAACTACTGCACTGTACCCAACCTTATCAACCCGAAATCCCCCCTTTTCAGCTTCCTTCAGAAATTCAAGAGCCTCGTCTCCATGCCCATGCTTGGAAAGCATGTGGATAAGAGTATTGTAAGTTACCTGATCATGGAATAAGTTACTATCATTCACCATCTTCTCCATTAAGTCCCTCACTTCTTTAATCCTTTTCTCCTTACAAAGGTAACCCATCACGGTGTAATAACTAACTTTATCTGGAGAGCATCCTTTAAGCGGCATTTCTTCAATCAGCTTAATAGCATCTTCAATTCGATGCAGATCACAATAACCCTTAATCAAACAGTTATACGTAAGAACATTAGGTGTAATTCCAGCAAGTTGCATTCGTTCCAAGAACCTCAACGCCTTGGCCAACTTATTCCCAACCACCAAAACATGAATTGCAGTATTGCATATCAACAAATTTGGCGCAACTGCTGCCTTTTGCATCATACTCAAAACGTACATTGCATTTCTCAACTTGCCTGCTCGACTGAAAGCCACCATTAGATAACTGAAAGCTTCAGGTCGACACTCAATTCCCCTTCGTGCCATAAGCCTAAGAACCCGCTTAGCACCCTGACACAATTTAGTCTTACTGAGGATCTCAAGCATCATATAATACACAATAGGATCATGCCGATACCGCCATTGCCTGTCAGCCCAGTAGAAGAACTGCAAAGCCACACGCTCATCAGCCTGAGAACGCAAAACCGCACAAATTTGCCTAGGCTTGAGACTTCTTAGCAAGTTCCTTAATTCCCCTTCAAGCTTTGGGCTCCAAGCTGACCTAAGTTCAATCAACCTGCAAACTTCTCTCACTAAAGGGTGTCTAAATTCATCTTCTTCAAGTACAACTCTCCTAATCTCTTCTCTATTTACACGATATTTGTCGAAAGAATCCAAGACCATGAAATTACCATCAGAATCACTGCCATCCTCTCCCTCTTCTACTTCCTCGGCAAATATATCAAAATCACATTTCTCACTCTTATCGAACTCTCCATGATCACTACCAAACAAACTCAAATCCCTAGCGTTTTGGATACCCATTTGGTTAAATTTGTGATAACCATCATTACTATCACCAAAATAATCTTTTTCCACTACATGACTCTCAGGGACTGAATCAGAGTTAAAACTAGGATTTCTTGATAAAGATGAAGAGTAAAATACACTGAGCTGTACGCCGGCAAATGGGTGCTGAAAGAAATGGCTTTTAGGTCTATCAACAACCAGTTTCCCATAACGGGTATGAAACAGAAAGAAACAAATAGAATCACGAGGTTTATGCAAAATTTTTGGAATTACAAGTAAATAATTTAAGTGAAATAACATTTGAAACTGACAAGTGAAACAGGAGAGGAGTTGCAGAGAAAAGTTTGCCCGAGAATAGCATCTATGATGAGGACACAGGGTGTATTCGGTGAGGCTTTTCAAGCTTCTTCCAATTTCCAAATGTTCTCTGTCCGAGAAGGCGAGAAATGAGAACCTTGTCGAGTGTTGGCTATCGCATTGTTTATGCTGTTCGTTTATTTCGCGGTCACCTCGCTTCTAAATTGTCCATGTCTCCCTCTCATTTTAAGGGACTCAAAAGACGTATTAATTATTTGATTTTGGAAAATTTCATTCGCAGTGGATTTTTTAAAAAAAAATCATAGTACTGCACCATTTTTAAGTGATTTAATGTTTAATTCAATTATTTTGTATCTTCCGATAATGTTAGTGGGTTTAATAAAAAAATAATTGCATCTTAAAATATTAAATAAAACATGTTATATGTAATTTGTAATTTTTTTTAAATGGGATGCAATACAACTAATATATTTACCATCAAAATTCAACTAAAACGATCTTTACACCAATATATTAAACCCGTATGGTAGCTTCATCCATAAATTAGTGGGGGAGGGGTCAGCTCTCATATAAGTATATAGTAAACTTCTTTAAATTAAAAAATTTTAGAATTATGAAAAACCTATTAATTTAGCGAGTATTAATATATCAACAAATTGATTATTTATTTAATTTATAAAGATAATATCACATTCAAAAAAAAAATTTCATAGTAGGAATTTTATGAAATATAATGTTATAATCAAAGAATGCAGTGATCTTGTCAAGCGGTTATATGATTTGATTTTGACTGAGTAAATCAATCACTTGATAATCTTTTCATTAGATTATATGGGTATATTAGAATTACATGATGACTTGTCAGAAAAGATTTTTTAGAGTAAATTTATTAGGCTCGTCTCTTTCTTATCTCTCTTAATATAGCACGTTGAATACAACAATGACTTCTTATTTAAAAGGTAAGGAGAAAATAATAATGATCAATGAAATATGTAAAGTATTCTATTAGTATAACAAAGAAAATCTTAAACATATCATATGTGATTAGTTTTAAATTAGTTAATTGTTAATTCATATGTTAATTGGGTCCTATAGGAAAATAAGTTTTTTAAAATTTATTATCAATAAATTTATCAAATTAATAATTCACCAAGTTGAATAGAGGCTAACAATAGCTATTGAGTATTAATTTAATGAGATTATACTATACATAAGGATATATATTTATAAGGAAAAAGGAAATTTATCTAACCTCAAACATATAGGTTAACAATGGGAGCTTGGGACCAAATTAGGTAAATTAACGTCAAACCTCCTTTTATGTTTTATTTTTGGGTCAAGTCAAGGCTTTTGCCCTCACAATTATAAGAGAAACAGTTCGAACTCTCACAAAAATATTATAGAAATTAATTTATTTCTTAATTATATTGTATAACTGAGTAAATACAACATTCTCCTTTATAAAATGTGAGTAGCGTACATGTCCCTCGAATATTAATGAGAATAAAAATTAAGGACAATGTTTCATAATAAGATTTAATATAAACTTATTTAAAAAATAGACTAATTGAGTTATAGTCTAATTGCAATATCAATATACAAAAAAATTCATACTTTTTGTTTTTAATTACAAAATAACTGATTTTAATGATTGTTGATTTGTTTCTTCTATTTACAAATAAATTCAACTGTTAATATTTTTCTTTTTTTTATTTAATTCTTCATACGTATGTAATGATTGAAAATTCGAGTAATTTTTCCACATTAAAAATTGGAAAACAATATGTTTTTAAAAATTATTATTAAAAAAGAAAAAGGAAAAAAAATGATCTGTCTCGATCTCGAATTTTCCCACATTAAAAATTGGAAAACAATATGTTTTTAAAAATTATTATTAAAAAAAAAGAACAAGGAAAAAAAAAAAAGTTATGTCTCAATGAATTATACCAGCGATATTTTCTTTTGAGTTTCGTCGTTTAACGCAGACGCCGCATACGAACAACGCCGCAGACTATTCATTGTCACAGACGTCAAGGTTAAACGCAACTTAGAGAAATCCTTTCTTTTTTTTGTAAGAATTACATTACCGATTGGGCAGATAGAAAGAATGATAATACAAGACTCTCGCAAAAGTGAACTCAGAACTCCGACGTGTGTCAGTTTGCCGCCAAAACAGTTAATTATCGCGGGGCCAGGCGCGGACGCTGGGATAGGTCAACGAGAGCTCTCCGGTTTTTTTTTTTTTAATATTGATTAACCATCGTATTACTAATGCATTATTGCATTACACAACTATTTATAATAATTGATATTAAAATAAATATTACATACTTTAATATTTACAATCGATTATACATACCTAAAATTTATATTATTATATTAAATTCTATAAAATGCATGCGCAGTACAAATAACCCCTCACATGAGAGAGATGTCCTTACTCCACAGTTATTTACAACAACTGCTATTAAAGTAAATATTACATATTCTGATATTTACAATCAGATATACATATATGAGACTTATATTATTATATTAAATTATATATCCATACTCTACTCGCATTTCGTAAGAAATTTTTTTTTTAAAATATTTAGCTTTTATAATATTTTTGTGGGGGCATGAACTGCTATACATACCTAAAATTTATATTATTATATTAAATTCTATAAAATGCATGCGCAGTACAAATAACCCCTCACATGAGAGAGATGTCATTACTCCACAGTTATTTACAACAACTGCTATTAAAGTAAATATTACATATTCTGATATTTACAATCAGATATACATATATGAGACTTATATTATTATATTAAATTATATATTTTTTTTCGTAGTTAAATTTTTTTAAATATTTAGCTTTTATAATATTTTTCATCGCTATCCTCACGCTCGAAAGAATCAACGCCATGAGGCAAGAACTCACTGTTTCAGCCAAGGCCGAAATGGCGAGATCTCTCCGGTCTTTATAATGTCAATAAGGGTCTTTTAAAGTTATTTGTAGTTTAGGGGTAAAATTTATTTATCCACCCAGCGTTACTCCCAGTATTTATAATTTATTTTTAGACTAAAAAATTTAATTATAAGTTATAATAAATTACAAAAACGATATAAATAAATAAAATATATTCCCACAAAATGCCCTTCCACGTTTTTTACGCAGCTCTCTTTTCAAATTTTCCAAGGAAACCGGCTACTTTATTATATTTTTTCCACCATACCATAAACAAAGTGAAACAAACCGACGTAATATTCACTCCATTCAATACTACTCGTAATTTACAGAATGGAGAATCATAATTTAATTTTAGCCGAAAACGGGAACGGCGCCGTTTCCGATCAGGGCGGATTGGCTTTGATATTTCTGGGGACCGGATGCTCGAGCGCCCTCCCAAACACAATGTGCCTGCTCCAGCCCTCCGATCCGCCTTGCCAAGTCTGCTTTCCCGCCTTGTCAATTCCCCCCAACCTAAATCCTAACTACAGGTTTTTATTTCTCCAAATTCTTCACTTTTTTTTATTATTTCCAAAATTAAGATCACATGCATTTCACATTAATTCTTTTTTTTCTTAATCCAGTTAAGTTTGACGAGATCACGTGATTCCATTACATTGAATTCACTTAGATGATCCATCCGCAAGACCAGAATAATTATGTGAATTAAATGAAAATGAAATTACTTAATTGTTGCATTTTGGATTTTCAGGTGTAATACGTCTCTACTAATTGATTATTGTGAGGGTGATGGTAAACACAGCTACATATTAATCGATGTCGGCAAGACATTTAGGGAACAAATTCTTCGCTGGTTTACTTTCCACAAGATTCCTCGTGTTGATTCTGTGAGTCAGTTTTTAACGTCTTTTCCGTCAATCTTCTTTATGAATCTGCTTTTACGACGTTAATGAACAAATAAAATGATCATCAAGTTCGATGAACTGAAATGACTAAATTTGAGATTTTAGGAATTGTATATAGTTAAATAGGAAATCCCTGGCTTAGAGTTTATCTACACTCTCAAAATTTTGGGCTTTTCTCACCCCACTTTGTCCTTGGGATTTTTTTTAATTTTTTAATAAACTAATTTTCTCAGCTTGCTCTTATGACTGAAGTTTATAACTCATTTTTGTATCGAATGCAGATAATTTTGACCCATGAACATGCTGATGCAGTTCTTGGTCTGGATGATATACGTGCTGTGCAACCCTATAGTGCTACAAATGACATCGATCCCACTCCTATTTACTTAAGTCAGTTTGCAATGGAGAGGTACTTATTTCTGTATTGGGGTTGACTTGCTTATTGTTTTTCTCCTGTAAGTTTTTCTGAAGCGTTTAATTCACCTGCTTGTGCTGTTGTTGCAAAGGTTATAATTGTAGTGTGTGCAGTAATCGCAACAGTCCCGATGATCAATGGGCTGACTTGATTTCTCGCCCTTTTTACTATCTAGCCTCATGTTTTCTTATCCCTAGACAGCTTTGCGAACCTTTTTGGGTAATAGACAGAAACCTAATTGCCTTTCGTGACTCACAGGAAGATACCTAAACTCTTCTTAGATCTATATCCAATTATGTATACAATATGTAGATACTTGCACAGCCAATATCACCGGTTTGCTACTCTAAGATCTAAATATTTCAGGAACTTGACTGGTTTTTTAATGGTATGAGCATAGTTATGAGCAGAACATGGAATTTAAGTTTTGGACATTACAGCATGGAGAGTTGTTTTTGATAAACTAATGTAGCTCGATATTTGGCATTTTGGGCAATGACTCATTTATTTTGAGTGATGACCCACGAAGGCACGAAGTACTTAATGTTTATCAGTTTGTTTGTGTTGGATCTTTGAAACAGTATCTCAATGAAGTTCCCATACCTGGTTCAGAAGAAGCTTAAAGAAGGCCAAGAAGTGAGACGAGTAGCACAGCTTGACTGGAAGATAATTGAGGAAGATTGTGATAAGCCATTTGTTGCGTCAGGCTTAAAATTTGTTCCTTTGCCAGTTACTTACCCAACCTTCTCTTCTTTATGGTAAATATAATGTACTATTTGTTTACATCATAGCTCTTACTTCTTTTGTTTTGAATGTAGGTGATGCATGGAGAAGATTACGTCTGTTTGGGTTTTCTCTTTGGTGAAAAATGTAGGGTTGCATATATATCTGATGTCTCACGCATTCCTCCAACCACAGAGTATGGTGAGTGTTGATTTAGTTCCTTTCTGGTTCTGCTTTTTCCAACCTGATGATAATCTAGTTGCTTTCCAGCCTTTGACTTTGCAGAATTTGGTTTAAGATATTCAGGAAGCTTGGTTTAGTAAACAAACCTATTCTATTGCCATGCTGCAGACTTTATTGTTTACAGATATTAAAACCTCGTATGAAAGATTATTGTGTTACAGATTCTGGAGTTCCTTAAAATTGAATTGCCCATTTCCAACTGACTCCTTGAAATTCCCAAATCTTCTTTCTTTGTCTATGTTCTAGATCTTATTTTTGTCCTTTTTGTTTACTCAGATTCCTTAAGTAATATCCATACTGTAAGGAACTATGCTTATCTTCCTTAACACAAATCAATGGGTTATTATAGCTATAAATTGTCATTCCATTTTTTATTTACATGTGTCTGTGGCTGATGAACTTTTGTTTTTCATCTTTGGTTGTAAATCCACCTGTTCTGTTGAGAGAGTTGTTATATTTTTAATTCCATTTTCTTAGTTGAAATTGTACAGAACTACTGCTGTTAGAATTATTATTATTTTTCCTCTGAACCTTGTATATCAATGAAATCTGTGTCTTATTATCTTTCAGCTTGTCCTTATTTTATTAAAGTAAGAGATCTTCTTACCGTAAAATTATTCTCTCTCTCTCTCTCTATATATATATATCTAGAGTCATTATCTAATAAGGGATCCCTCATTGGAACATTTATATATATAATCATTTTCAGGTGCACTGCCCTCCTTTTCGAAAATGCAAATTTGGGGTTTTACAACATTATAAGCTATTGAAAAATCAGTTTACAACAATGTAAAACCCTGAATTTGCGTTTTAAAAAATTTAGGCACCAATCTAGAGAAAAACTACGTGCACACACACACACACTACTAATGTGAAAATTAATTTTCATAGATTGTAGTTTCCTTTCTAGTTATTGTTTCATGCCGAAAATATGGTTTTGCAGTTATTTCAAAAAGTGGGGCTGGACAATTGGATCTTCTTATCCTGGATACATTATACAGGGTCAGTGGGTATTGTTAAGGATATTTTGGATTTCCCTTTCTGAGTACCTTTTAAGGATATTTCTGGCTCATTGTTTTATGTATTGGATTTTTGGGCAGTTCCATAAGTATATATTCAATTTTTTTTTTTAAGTTTTTAGAAAGACTCGTCTATGTACAAAGGTTATGATATCATGATCATTTACAAAAACAATCAGACCCATTTCTACATTGACACAAATGCTCATATTATTCATAAAATTATATGTGGGAATACTGATATGTTTCCATGTGAATGTTGAACTGATGTTGTGAGCTAGCATTTTAGGAAGAGAAATTAACATATGAAAATGCTTTTTCTTGTGCGGTTGTGAAGCTAAGAGTCCCAATTCATTCCGATACTATCATCACCAAGTTCTTCATTATAGTCAATAGATATAACAAAATGCTTTTTCCTTTTGTGGCTTTCAAGTATAGTATTTCACCCCTTTAAGGTAAATAATGCCACCAATTTCTTCGTTACAGTCATTGAACTGTTGCAGCACAGCAGGGCACCATCATTTTCAGTGCTACTATTTCCATCGCTAGTTATTTCTTCCTGAAATAAATGGATATGAGAACCTTCATTGTTCTTTTTTTTTTTTTTTTTCAAAAACCCATAGTTTGGGAGTCAGGATTTTTCATAACAAAATTTATTACAGATGTTATTATGTACACTACAATTGGCAAACCTCTATTAGCTGTATTTTCACCTCCAGGCGCGTGTGTGTGTGTAAATTGCTGGCATATGATTTGCCTTTACATTAACGCTTTGCACTTCAGTTTCTCATAATTTTCCAGGAATTAATCATTTACACATTCTGCTTCATTTTCCTCTTTCCAGGATGGTTGCCACAATACTCACTTCTGCTTCCCTCAGGTGTTTTCACTTGGTCTGTTATTCATGCTAACTCTTGGATTTTGAATGCTGCTAGAGCCATTGACTAGTATTTTTGCAGACTCTTGAAGCTGTGAAAAGGTTATGTCCTAAACAAGCTCTTTTAATTGGAATGACTCATGAGTTTGATCACCACAAGGACAATGAGTTTCTTGCTGAATGGTCCAAAAGGTAGATGCAGTTTTACAATTCCTTTTAATAATTTAGCTGAGATCATTCACTGTTTTTGTAAGGATGTTGGCAAAACAAATTGATGTTACGAGTTTTGCTTGTATATAGGGAAGGAATTCCAGTGCAACTTTCACATGATGGTTTGAGAATACCCATAGATCTATGATGAGGTAAGCCTGCACCTTTAGAACTCATTTCTGCTAAAAATACTGGATGAGAATACACTATACTTATCTTCTATGCCAATGGTCTGTGTCTAAAGATGGAATCAGGATCCTCGTTGAAGTAGATGCCATTTTCGGTTTGTTATATGGGCATACAAAACATAGTATTCTAATTAGTTTTGCAGCTTTTACCTGGTAAAATTATGTAAAGCAATCAGCACACACTTCAGTTCATGATTGCTGTTGGGTAAAAAACGAAAATTTCAGCTTTAAATGGCAATGAAAGCAATGATGCTGCATAATAAGCTTGTTCTTCGTCCTTAGTTGCTTTTTCTGGTCTTACTGGGCCCCCGAAAAATTGACTCAAATACCTTTTATTTATTTATTTCATTTTTGTTTAAGCAGGTTAAGGTAGAGTCGATGAAGTAAATGCCAAAGATATATAAATTAGTTAAAAGTTTAATGGTTTTTACCATCAGCATTCGTAAGTTTTAACTTTCACCGGCTTCTTAACCATTATAGAGACACTAGTAAAATATTTCTATTTAGTTGAGAAATTAGTTCAATAATTTCGTAGAGGGAGTGTCAACTTTTGGCTACTACGACAACTGATTATATCTCATGTCCGCGCTTAAGCAGCTGTTGCTGAATTTCATTTTGTAAAATTTTGATCTGAAACGCCCAAAAGAATAATGCTTAGTGTTCGATTATGAAATTCGAGCAAAGTCATTATAAGGCAATTTAATACCAAAAAATATTTACCAAACACTTTTTAAAATTAATTATTAAAAAATCTGGTTCTAGAATAATCTATTTCTTGTATTAAACATTATGATGTATTGGGAGCAGCTTTTGAAAATCATTGGTTTTTAGAATCTAATCTAATAATATATAATACCAAAATATCCTCGTCTTAAATTTATATGCCAAATATGTCCTAAACAAAAATAAGTTCATTTATTTATATTTTAAAATTTTTTATTGAAAAATAAAGCACAGTACTATCGTTGCCGTTAATTTCCTCCGGCAACATTGTCGGCTCAGACCACCCATATGTTCATATTCGAAATTATTTGCCTCACACAACGAAGATGAGATCATTGTCAGAATGAAATTGGGGATGATGCATGTGCCTCCAATATAAAGTGACTACGATAATGCTGCCACAATAATAATTCATTAAGAATCAATGCAATCCCAACCCTAAACATTTGCTAAGTTTCCAAATATTACTTTTGTAAATTTTTCATCTTATTAAATAAATATTTAATTCCAAACACGGAAGCTTATCACCGGGCGGCGGGTGCAGATGTTTGAATTGTATATTCCGTACAAAACAAAATTGCCACGAGATAGTAACACATTCACTGAATGTTGAATGATTGATTAGTGTTTCCCGTAACTCATGCATGCATCGTTAAAATTAAATTTTGTCTATTTGAAAAAAAGAAGAAGAAGTCATATTTGGACGAGGGTGATTAGTAATAATAAATATAGAAAATTGTCTTCTAGGAAGCCGACGACAGCTAATGACGTAATTCTTCTGTCAGTTTTAAGACCCGCATAATATTTCCTTCATCTAATGTTTTGATTGGTTGCTCTCCTAATTCTATCTAGAAACGGTCAAAATTCAGGGCTGATAACATGCATTGTCTGATTCCAAAATATTTCAAGATTCTTATAATCTTTCTTTAATTATTGCTAAACTAAAAACTCAAGTGGCCAAAGATGACCAAGAAAATTGACATGGACCCACAGAAATCCACAACTACCTTGCCGTCGAAGGTTCAGGAATCCAATTGCTTATTTTCTTCTCATGCTCCGTTGAGTTCATTTAACGAGATACGGAAACAGGAAACTGAGCAGAACAAAAAGATGGCGTGCTTTGTGCCTTTTAACAACAGAAACTTGGACATAAGCTTTTTTGTCTTCAGGCCGACGGTGGTCTTGGTTGAAGAACTTGTCGACGCCTTAAAAGAATTTTCAGCGTGCACCGAAACTCTCGGTTGCGTTAACAGCTCTATCTTCCGGAGCATCCACGGCAATCTTGTTAGTCACTCCTTAAGTACTCTCCCCACTTTTTTTATTTAATTTGTTTGTATTCATCTTCAACTTCTTTACATTTTTAACTTGATTTTTACGCTGTTCAGATCATTTGGTATGCAGCATGGATGAAAAGATCTAGTGAAAACAAAGAAATGTTGATTTCATCGCTGGTGAGTTACGTTGGATATGTAATTTTAAGATAATAATTAATTTTGTTAAAAGTTATAAACACACTTGTGTGTGTGTGTTTTTGCAGCTACAAATGGTAAAAAGTTTATCAAGCAAGGGTGTGCTGGTGGAGTATAGATTCGTTGATGTGTACGCCGGGGAATCAAAAGAAGGATCTTGCGTTGCGAAATTCTATAGGGGTGACGTAATCTGCTTGAACATTGCAGCGTCCACGGCTGGGGACTTGAACGAGGTCTCGTACGCGAATTTAGCGATGTTCAAAGACCGGTTCTGGAAGATGGAAGGGGCCGTTTCGGGAGTCTGCTTGAAATTCCAAGACATGCCGGCGGTGTCGTGCCTCTACGTGTGGAAGTCGCTCCAACACTGCTACTCGTGGATACTCAACGCAGACCACAGGAAAACAATGCTGCCTTATCTCGACCGATTTAAGCTCGACATCAAGTACGACATCTTTCGGGTTGTTTACGTCAGCACGGAGGCTGCATTGAGCTGGCGGAGTAATAATATCTCTCCCGCTCTCACGTTAGCGAGCGAAGGAGAAAGCAAGGAACAGCGGCAGGTGATGAAAATTTGACGAACGGATCGGATTTAGAATTTTGTTCTGCTGTAAATTATTGCCGGTACTTTTAGTTTGGTGTCGAATGCTTTTTGATTAGAGGCGGCTAATTAATTGTGTACTGTTCTAGGAAAGACTAGGTGTACGTGAACGTGAATTCAGAAGATGTATGCGAGTTATTATGATTAACGTACTGCATATATAGATGAGAATCTTTGTTTGCGGTTTTTACTTTAGAAAGAATCTCAGCTATGAGCTACCAATTCAGGTCACCATTTTTTTTTTTTTTTTTTTTTAATGGAATTCAGGTCACCATTTGGTTCTTTATCTTAGTCATCAATTTGCAGAACTTCAAATCTTTTCTTTTCTTCGGTGAGGAAGATCGACAGATTCCCTATAAGGGCTACCTGGGCCTGGCCTCGCAAGCCCAAGAAAGTTTATTGCTTTGAAGAGCAAGCCTTTTTGACACCCACCCCCGAAATTCCTCACAGAACTCCTTTTTAACCGAAATTAACTTGATAACCAAAGATAAATTAATTAATTTCTTATTTTAAATGGGAATTTAATTAAATAATTAAATAAACTATTCTTTTAACGAATTCTTTACGCACCCATTTCATAATTTGTATTTATATTTTATATTTTAATTAAAAATATTTTTTCTTTTGAAAAAATCATATGAGTTATTAGGAACAGAATTATGTAATAAAAGAAAAAAAAATGATTACAGATTTTAAGATTCGTATGTACTTGATAAACAAAAACTACAAAAACTTAAAAGAAATATTTTTTTTAATGAAAATTTATCGAATATAGTTAATTTAAATACATGAGTTTGTTTTTCACAAATTAAACTGAGTATTTTAGAAATAAAATTCAAAAGGAGAATTATAAGGATTTTAATGGGGGTGTTAGAAGCTCTTCTCCGAATTCAAAGAGTTGAGCTTTCGACACCCCCACAAAAGTCCTTATACGTCCCCCTTTTAAATACGCCCCATTAAAAGTTATGTTACTTTAATCTAACCCCTATAAAGAATTGTCTTCTTCTTAAAACCTCTTGTAATCTAAGTGGTAAAGTTTGATTTTATTTTATTTCTACCGATTAGTAGTGCTCAAAGAAGATTAGTGACCCCATTTGATTTTCATTTTGGCCGTGACGCTAAAAGATCTATGCTATGGTCAATTAGCTTTTTTTTTGTCCTTTTTTCTTTAATGTCATGTTATCTCTCGTATTATAAAACCTAACTCATTCAAAGAAGCTGCAAAATTTCACTCAGTTTAGCTGAAAAATGGCTATTCTTAGGGAATTGATAATTGAGGGGCGAACAACTTTCTGTATCAGCTGGAAAAAAAAAAAAAAAGAAAAGAAAAGAAAAGAAAACCTAAAAAGAGAATTTGATCTCGAAGGAGTGCGAGGATTCTGAAGGGCTATTAGTGGAGTTCACTATATAAAATTTGGATTAAACAAATTCAGCCGACGGCCGACCATACAGCTAAACACTACAATTGACACAACAGCTTTCTAATTTTCTCATATGTCAAACACAACCGAAACGCATCCACCAAGAAACTAGAGAAAAAGTAAACAATCTCATAGTAATAAAGATTAAAAATAGAGTGAATGACCCACGAGAGCATAATTTTAACATTTTCGAATTATCTACATCTGGAAGTTCAGCATCCACCCTCATAAATCCGTCCAAAAGTTTTTAAACAATCATTGACCCATACTGCCAATCTTTGAACCCTTTGAACGAGGCAAAAAGGGACACTTTCCGGAGCCAATACTTTCAAATTCTGCAAAGAAAAATTGCAAACGCAGGGGACCCATGTCAAGAAAAAGCCAGCAATTAATACTAAAGTTAGATAATATCGTCGCCTAATTGTGTTCCGTAACATCAATTAATTAGATCATCGTATAAGTAATACCAATTGCACGTATTTCTCTACCTTACAATCAATGTAAAATATATCTACTTACAAATTGATTGTAGATCCCACTTAATTCAAATTAATTTGTGAGTGCATGTATTGTAAGGTATCAGCTCCCCAATTACACAAGTTAGTACTCTCTCACGTACAATCCACACGTTATTATTAAGCTTTAAACTGAGATACCGCTGGCTGTTTTAGAAAACCATCCATGTGGCGCCTAACACAAAAAAAAGAAAAAAGAAAAAAAAAAAGGCTTTAATCAGTTGCCAGAAAGGTTTGAAAAGTCTGAACGGGTTGAATAAAAAGGAATACGGACAAAAGTAGTTTATTAATCCATGCATGAAAAATGGGCACTCCATTTCAAAGTTTACGGACTCTGTCACTTTAGCGTGTTAAATGGAGAGATACATATACACGAGTAACTTATTAAAAATTTCTACATGCCAAAAAATTCAAAAAGAAAAAAAGACTTCTTCAAAATTTCTGCATGCAATAGTATACTTTCGATTTTGGAATTCTGTGAAATTGAATCCGCCAAAAACAATTCTGGGTCACATCAAAACTTCAATTTTGATCTTGGATTTTTCATTTCAGCGAACAGGCACAAA
Source organism: Citropsis articulata (assembly GCA_030449925.1). Classification (NCBI taxonomy): domain Eukaryota; kingdom Viridiplantae; phylum Streptophyta; class Magnoliopsida; order Sapindales; family Rutaceae; genus Citropsis; species Citropsis articulata. The sequence goes on along the minus strand of JASUUH010000085.1, from coordinate 698,770 downwards.
AAGAGCTAATTAAGAAAATCAAACAGCAAAGGAAGCGGCGGCCATGTGAGGGGCATCTAGGTGCAGAAAATGACATAATTTTGCTGTGCCATGAGGAATAATGATTCATTCAATGAAAAGAACACCGTATTTTAAAAGTGGTACCTATCGAACATTTTTTCATGAAAATTTTGTACTTCTAAGGGAACGTTTCGGATCTGTAAAAGCAACTTCTGGAGCTAAATCAAATCTATTATCCATTTTGACTGAATCTACTAAGAGCAAAATTTAGATACGGGGATATCCAATGAAATAATGCCATTTTGGTGTCTTAAATTCGTTCTCTTAACGTTAAAATCATTATTATGATCAAATGATTTCGGGAAAAAAAAACAGTAAATGTGACAAAACATTATTAAATGAGCGTACCATTTCCCTTAAGTCTTTCTCATTCAATAAAATTTTAAAACTCAGGTAATTTGTTAAACAATTATTGAAGTATTGATGTCATTATTAGTAAAAAGGAAAGAAGACTCAGGACGACAAAAAGTAATTCTAAATTAGGTTTTCACTAGTTGAATTTGCGCTATGAACAATTTTTCTAAAAGCTAATTAAGTCTTAACTCACTAAAGATGATACTATTATATGTGACTTGTGAAAAACATGATAAAGATAAAAAGTTTTATATCCTTTTTTAATGTTAAAATCTTGTATAAAAATTTAAAAATATTTCAATTCACGCTACAAATGCATAAGTGGTCGGTGCGATTTAATCGATGAAATCAACAGAAGTAATGCAATTTCATACTCTAATTTAAACAATTAATGCAAATAAGAAAAGTAGGTGATGGCTTCTAGTCATGCCATGTGGAGAATATGGTCAAAGAAATAGGGTAGAAAACAATCGGGTTCATACAAACACATTCATGAGCTGACAAAGAAAGAAGAAAAACTAAGTGGGTCAAACCCTAATTAACCAAAAAAAGGGACATAAATACAAATATGTTAACAGAAACAAAGGACAAGTGACAAGGGGAACATGGCATGTGAGTAGGGCTCCTAGCCACAATCCAAGAGTCCCACGATTAATTGATGAGAAGACATGTAGATTATTATTATTTTTGCCATAAAAGAATGTTTTTGGATACATAAATTTAAGTAAATTTAAAATTCTTTTGAGAAAGTTTAATATAAGAAGGATTACTAGGAAGAATAATATGATATGAACGACATGAAAAGACGATGCAATTATATATAGATTGGGGACCTCTTCTTAGCTTTTGCCTGGGGCTTTGAGCTCATGACATGGAGTAGCTATCGGATAATGTTATTCTATTTGCATTAATAAAAACAAAAATAATCATTTTGATTGGGTTTACAGCCATTAAGCGTTCGAGGCCACTTTAGATTAATGAAATGAGGATTGAGATCTGAGACACGTTTGAGTTAAAAAGCATTTGAGCCCTTAATCTTATAGCAATAATACATACAATTTGATCCAAGTTTTAGCTAGGGTTTGGTTGGAATCCGAGAGGAGATAGTATCGTGCTGATGTGCTTATAGAATTATACTTTGGTTTTTGCGACCGCAGAAACTCTTGGTGGGTAGAATTTTTAATACATCTTCTTTGTTCTCCAGGTGCTTTCTCCTTGGATTCGGTTTCTTTCTCCTCTAAAACCCTAAAAATCATTTGGTCAAGACCAAATTTTAGTGGAAGCTGACCCTTTTTATGTAAATGTGTTTTGTAGTGTGTGCCCTACTTACCCTCGATTTGTGATATCGTCATCATTAAGAAAGAGGAAGTAGAACAAAAATCAATATCACACTCTACCACAGTCAACACTGTTTAATAGATAGAATTGATGGATATTCAAAGACTCATTTGATTGCATAGGAAAAGATTATTTATTTTGTTTTTCGTATACATTATGTTTAATATTAAACAAAAGATGTTCAACCAAATTGTCTTCCGTTGATAACGAATTGTGATTATCATCAAATAAACAACACAATTTCAAATCATATTTGTTAAATTAACCAAAAAAAGAAAAAGGCCGCTATATTTAGTATTTGCTTGCCCGTGATTTTCACATGTCCCAAGACTATTAATTAAGCATGCAGTGGTATTTTTTAAATTTCGCTTGACCGAATTTAGATCTCAATTTCCACAGCTCCTGGCAACAATTGTTGAAGAAAAATTCCATGTTGAAGGATAATGAGCATGCATCTTAGTTTTCACAAGAAGCGTTTGTATTTTTTTTTTTAAATACTCATACTATTACAAGGAGAGTTCTATGTATATTTACAATTAGAGATTTTTTTTAGAAGACTATTGCTCATGATATTTACAATCATATAAATATTGAGACTCGTTTACATTAATTCTGATATGGCACCGTTCAGATTTTAAACCCTCTCAAATATTTGAGGAACGTCAAACTCTCATGATGGGAGAAAGACTGCCTTCACTCAAGATCTGAGACTCCAAAAAATGAAATATAAATTAAAACTCAAGCTCTGGGACTCCAAAAAATGAAATATTTGAGGAACGTCAAACTCCCATGATGGGTGAAAGACTGCCTTCACTCAAGATCTGAGACTCCAAAAATGAAATATAAATTAAAACTCAAGCTCTGGGACTCCAAAAAATGAAATATTTGAGGAACGTCAAACTCCCATGATGGGTGAAAGACTGCCTTCACTTAAGATCTGAGACTCCAAAAATGAAATATAAATTAAAATTCAAGCTCTGGGACTCCAAAAAATGAAATATAAATTAAACCCCTACAATGCGTCTACGGGGACTCGAACCACTTCTCTCACATATGTGAGGGAATGACTCTAGCCACTTGGGCTAAGCTTAAGTGGTTAATTAGAGATTTATTAAAACTAATTAACTTAGGTTTTATATGAGGATACATTTACTTTACCCATAAATTTACTGTATAAATATTCATTTTTATCCAATTAGTAAATAATTGAAAGGAGAATGAGTCCCTTAAGACTTGAATCCATATAACCAAAAAGTAAGTAAGTTGTCAATCAATTAATCACGAGGAGCTCCTAGCCAACAACCCAACGACGATTACCATAAAAATAACAACTATTAGAAATTGTCTAAATAAATTTAAAATTGCATTAAAACTTAAATACATTTTAGAATTTAGATAACATTGCCAAAAGTAATTTTTAGTAACAATGTTCAAATTTAGAGTATCTCCAAAAAGCTCTATAAATTTTTTTTTAAAAATATTTATTTGCTTACCTATGTGATAAATAAAAGAGTGAAAAAAATATTATTTTCCAAAAGACTTTTCAAATATAAATGAGTTAATATTATTTTAATAAAATAATTATTATTTTAGAGGAAAAGTCAATAATAATAAAAGTACATTTCTCTTTTTCTCTAATAAAAAATAATAAAATATAAATTGAAGAGTGATAAAACAACTCTCCAAATTTAAAGAGAGAAGATCATTTCTAATTTGAAAAATTTTAATTGGAGTGTCTTTTGAAACTTAAAATGTTGATATGACTCTTCAAATAAGTGATAAAATCTTATTTAAAAAATTTTTTAGAGATGCTCTTATAACATCGGTAATTACATTAATTTGTACAAAAATGGTAATTAATTTAAATATTTTATAAAAAAATTGGGAAGAAAATAAAAAAGGGGGAACGGCCAACGAATAGGAGGGGCTAAGCTAACCGGTGTAGGGGATGGGGGGTGGTGAAAATTCCAAGAAGAATGGCCACGGTATAGAATTCTGAACTTCTTTCTCTGACTCTGACACTATTTTCTTATTTCATTCATTCATTCATTCATTTCCCATTTTCATTGTTTATTTTTTCTTATTAATTATTTAAAAGAAGGCATTGGTCTGCGAGTTTTCTTTCAGTGTCTTTGACTGCTGACTTAAATTTGAGGAATGTATTTTCTTCTCTTCACTGAAAATTTAAAAAAAAAAAAAAAGGAAAAAGAACTCCATCTATTAGCATAACATTCCTCCAATCAAATCCCTCCAATCAGTAATCCGCGAGGAATTGGAGTTTTTGGACTATCATTATCGTCATCGAAAATATAGCCGAGATTAGCGGCAGTTCTCTTCCAGGTTAATTTATTTACGTCATTTTAGTTTTTGATAAAAGGAAAATATACAAAAAAAAAAGAAAAAAGAAAAGAGGATAATGATAAAGACAAAATATCATTTCACTAGATTTATCGGATGTCATTTCAATCAGATTTTCTGAAGCAAAAGCAGGAGAAAAAAATATTTTCTTGTTTCTGATAATTTTAACGTCACGAATAAATTGATTGCTCCAATTGACAGCTTGTTTTTTCAAAATTTCCATGTTAAGTAAATTATTTTAATTTAATTTCTTTAAATTCGGTCGCTCGTTTTTGTGATCGATTCAGTGATGATGACAATTGACACAATTACTTTGGCCAGTTGCTTGCTTACCGTGCATGTGAGGGCATAGGCAGCTAAATCAAGTTCAACCTTTTCATCATTGTCACTGTTCCAAAGCCTGCCCTTAATCATTTCCCATGATTTCTTTTCTCTTTTTTTTTTTTGTTCTCTTTTCTTTTCCGCAATTCAAAAAAAAAAAAAATCGAATTACAGTAATGATCTTTTGCAAAATTTCTATGGGAAAATTTGTTGATTCATTTTTAACTTTACACAGAAAATTTAAATAGATTTTATTAGATATGAATGAAGCCCATCCAAATCTCTTCTGGCGATTTAAATTTAAAAGTAGCGCTTCTTCTAAAATTTATAAATTATTATGAATATATTTGAAATTGTTAAGGAAAGAAAAAATCTATTGAAGGCTCGATGAAAATATAGTTAAAAACAGTTTGTTGAAAAATGATCATCAATGGATCGGCTGGTGCATGCAAAAGATCGCCGTCCACTAAATTAAATACAGTGCCCCCACCAGGATCTAGACAAGTAGGATGGGGACCATGGACTGCGGTCAAAATGGATGACGTGGCGAGATCAGAGTGGGGTACTGTAGACTGGGGAACTTACTTGAAAAGCTGGATGATGATTTTATTACAATTGAATAACTTAACAACAGTGGTCACATTCCTACCCCTGTCGGCTACTAAACACTCTCTCCTCCAAACAAATTATAAGAAGCCTGAGACCTGTTTTAGTTTTAGATTTAGTTTTTGTTTTAGCTTCAAATAAAATAAATAAAAGCTTTTATCTTCCTCTGTGTCTCTGGCTCTTTGCGCTGCTTCATTTAAGCGCAGAGAGAGAGAGGACATACAGTTCTTGAGAGAGAGATCTAATGGAGTACGAGAGGATTCACAAAGCTCAGGTAATAACAGCGGAGCAGAAATGAATGGCCATCGATTTTTTGCGGTTTTTAAAGTTAAGGGTTATTTTGGGTTTTATGGGTTTCTTTGTCACACATTGGGACTATCTAAATGCTCTCCCTGAGAGCAGAATGTCACGGGACGAGTTTCGTTGCGCAGCAACCTGTGCGAGCGGCTCGTGACAAGAAGCTAAGGCAGGAGTGGCACAAAGTTTTCTTTTGATCAGAGTTACTGCGAATTTAACTATTTTAATGTGTTTTTAGCCCTTTTTATATTTATATATTTTCTTTTAGCTGAGATTCCTCATTTTGGTGATTGTCTCTGTAGTTGATGGGGGTTATGGGTCCGGTCCTATGCAATTGTGTTTTGTAAAGTGGGATTTTTTTTTTTGCTCGAGTTTTTCTGAATTATTTGGTTCTGAGGGTCAGACTGAGGGAGAACGAATTTATTGTTTTTGTTATATTGGAAAATAGTCACTTGTTAAGTATGCAAATTTGGTGATGTTAGTCTAGTATTCAACGAGAAATTAGAGATAATAGAATCTATTTGGTTTTAATGGAGTTGATATAATGATCCAAAGTGACATTAGTAATTATTGAGTATGCTTGGTTCAAATTTCAATCACCGTCTTGCAATTTTTTTTTTTTTTTAATATTGTTCTTGTTTCTTTATGACTTATCTTTTTTATTGTGGGAATGCAGACGGGTATAATTTCTCCTAGTAAGCTTAGGATGAAGCTGATAGGACCTCATCATAATAGGAAAAAGGATGGATCAAACAGTAACTCTGCGAGAACATCTCCTTCCAGGCTTGACGATTCTGAGTTTGTCCGGAATAGCCTATTGAATGGAGGCTTTGATGATGAAGGTCAGTGACTACCCTCTTCTTCATCCAACTTAGTGACATTAGTGAAGCTCTCTATGTAACTGTTGTCTCTTAGTATGTTAGGATTTTATGAACTGAGCGGTGTAGGTATTGATTTCTAGACATTTTCCTGTCGTCACAGCTCTAAGCTTAGAAGCTGCTTTCGAGAAAGGAGCTGGTGAAGTAGTTTTGGGCCACAACCAAGGCAAACAAACTTCTTTCCAGCCAAATGAAACATTGCCGAGAGAAAACACTGAAGTCAATCGAGTCAAAATGCAGCAATTCTCAAAAGGTGATAGTGTTAATCTCAGTGCAATTCATCCAATGAGAATGCATGAAGATGACAATCTTGATTATGATAGCAATGCTAGTTCATCTAGCTTCGAGTTTCATAAAGGGGAAAGATCAATGCAAAATCACATGGCAAGATCATTCTCAAGACCTATGCCATCAAAGTGGAATGATGCTGAAAAATGGATAATGAATAGGCAAATCATACAGACTACTTATGCGAAGAAAAATGCTTTGCACAATCAGGCTATTAGGTTGCCAGCAACTAATATGGTGAGAGTTGTTCCTGAGTATGGAACTTATGATCCCAAGCCATCAACTGTCCGGGCAGCAGACACTAAGCGGGTAGACTTCTGCCAAACTGCATCACACACTTTGGAGAAGTTCTCCTTTGTTCCCTCTGGAACTCATCAAGCCCATGGTGGAAATGCGATGATTGACTCTTGCACTCAGAGTAAGGATTTGGAGGAAGTGATTCAGACAGATGTACCTTGTACAAAAGGTTCATCAGAAAATGAATCAGGTAAACTTGTTACCTGAACAAATTTGCATTATTCTTGATTATTGCCCTGGATTAGCTTCAAAATCACTCGATGGGAATCAACAATGTTGATTCTTTTCACAAATTATCTTTGCCCTCCTTTCAATTTGAATATCAAAACATTTTCCTTGTTTTTTCTTTTGGTTTTTTTTTTGGGGGGGGGGGGGGCGGGGAAGAAGAGGGATCCAAAGTGCTCTGTATTTATATTTTTTGAATATGTCTAGCAGGGCCCGGCAAGGATAGATTTAAATTGCTGCTAGAAATTTAGAATACATTGATTATATGTCTGATCATTTTCCTTTCATAAACTGTTCTTGCAGTATGGGCACTCTGTAATGTATTGGTGTAAATCCTATTTGTTTGAATTGGTTTAGCAACAAACTAGCATTTTTATATTTTCTAATGCAATTAATTTTTCTGAATGTACGATTTGATTTTGCAGTTGTTCCTGCCATAAGATCAGTGTGTATGAGGGACATGGGTACAGAAATGACCCCAGTGGCTAGTCAAGAGCCTTCAAGGACTGCCACCCCTGTGGGTGCAACCACTCCACTCCGAAGCCCAACTTCCTCAATTCCATCTACTCCTCGAGGACGGGCACCAGCATCCACTCCTATGGAGCAAACTGGAATTGATGAATCGCAGCACCCAGGGGAAAATAGCAAAAGAGATTTGTCAGAGCAAGAAATTAAGGAAAAAACAAGGAGAGAAATTGTGGCTCTTGGTGTCCAGCTGGGCAAGATGAATATTGCTGCTTGGGCTAGTAAAGATGAGCAAGGAAAGAATACTTCTTCAGCGGGGAAGAATGGTGATATGGAGGAGCTTGAGCGGATAGAATATGAAAAACGTGCGGCTGCATGGGAGGAAGCTGAAAAATCTAAACACATAGCAAGGTTTCATTTGTAGACCCCAACATTTTTTAGCTTCATTCAAAAAAGCATTTACTTGAAAGTAATAAACATATCATGACTTACTCCTTGCTATAATGATCATCTTAATTTGACAGAACTACTTCTAATTTTTCAGATTCAAGCGTGAAGAAATCAAAATCCAAGCATGGGAAAGTCGGCAGAAAGCAAAACTGGAAGCAGAGATGCGGAGAACAGAGGTATTTCGAGTCTCTTTCACTGTAAATATCTAGTCAAGAATTCCATTACTAACCAGTACATGGCGATGATGTAAATGAAAATTTGTTAATGGTTTGAACAATTGTCGAAGGGTCAGTTAAGTTTAAATCAAACATCGAAATTTCAACAGAAGCAGAACATTTGGTATATATGTTAACTAGAGCTTCATCTAATTTGTCTAATAAGAATAGATGCCACTCTTTCAGGCTGAAGTGGAACAAATAAGAGCACAAGCTCAAGCAAAGATGGTGAAGAAGATCGCGATGTCAAGGCAAAGATCAGAAGAAAAGCGTGCTGCTGCTGAAGCAAGAAAAAGCCGAGATGCCGAAAGAACTGCAGCTCAAGCAGAATATATTCGCCAAACAGGACAGATCCCATCTTCCCATTTCACTTGCTGTGGTTGGCTGTGATATCACTGGAAACAGTTTTATGAAGTAGCTCATACGCCTGCTGAGCCCCAAGCAGTATCTAAATATGTTCTTGTCTCAATCAGCAACCAAGGGCGTGTGTTGTTGTATATGTTAACTGAAATATGCACAGTTTGCAAAGTTGATGATGGTGCATATTTTCGCATTTAATCTTGATCTTCTTTTGATAATGGTTATAGTGGAATGGTGCATTATGAAATGCTGTTATTCATTGTTCGTGCCGACAAAAATGCCTTTGTATCTGTTAGTGACAGCTTAGAATTATGATTTTTTTAACCCCTATTTAGCTTTAGACCGACCTTGTAGAATTAGCTTCTTAATGCTCATTCACGGCTTTTGTTGTAATTTTCAAGTTTATCATATGGGCTGGACGTGGTTTGGCGTTTGGGCCTAGCCATTTTCAATCTTCACAAACAAAACGATTTGTGTAAAAACTTCTGTAGAAATTTGATGAGTAACTAACTCGAATTAAACTGGTGTTTCTTTTATTTTTTGTCTCTCTTCCTGACGATTATATATTTATATGGTTGACCCTCGTATTCTTTGAGTCAACTGTCAAATAATCCAACTAAGATCGATAATAATAATTTGTAGGGGTTGTTCTCTTGTTAAATTATAGTGGACCAAGCAGGCTAATCGCTAAGGTACTTGCGTTTTCTCTGAACAGGCCCGATTCAGCAAGAATAGTGTTTCATTGGGTTGGCTCAACATATCCACCGAACTCGAGACAGAACTTAAATACAGCGAAGCCACATCGTATCCGAAATGAAAACGGAAAAAGGGAAGGGGGGGGGGGGGGGAAGCATCAATCACCTGCAAAATACAATTAATAATGCTACTACAGATCTTAATACTTGAGTTTTAATACCATTACCTAGTAGATGATAATCGCAAATTATTATTTTATCATTCAGTAGATAAATGACAAGTCAGTTAAAAGTAGGAGTCAAACTGGGATTAAAATATTAAGGTAGCTAATGGTACTCAAATAATATAGTTAGTGGAATACGACAACATAGCAGTGTTAAATGTGTTGGCAACCCTTTGATATTCACCTGATCATTTCATAGTTCATATTGGCATGCAGACTCAAGTATTAGTCGAAGAGAATACATGGTAACGCGCATTTGATGGCATCTTTTAGGTCGGGTGATGAGACAGCTGTCAGTAGGCAATAGGACCAATTTCAAAAGTTTTGATACAAAACTATTACAAAGTACAATTAAGAAAAATGACAACTCTCCTTTCCCTACCAAAAATCAAATAAAAATAAAATAAAGGGACGTGGGCACTATTATTGTTGGTAGTGCCCTACATTGTCACCCTCCCATCCCTTCAAAAGAGCAGCCACGGCCCCCACCTAATGGCATCAAACCCAACTCAACCCCACAAATCAGAAAAAGAGAGCCCAACTCAAACTTTCCTTCCCCTCACCCTTTGTCTGCACATTGACGAGGGAGGTGGGAATTGAAAAATTTACGGAAAATTAGCATTTTTTGATTGAGACCTTTTGGGAGACGAGAGGGCAGCAAATATTGCAATGTGTCTCACATGTGCGGGTTACCGACATCATAGTGGCCCATTGCTTCCAGGCCACTTCCGTCATTTCGGCTACTCTCGCAATTATTGGCAATGGTTCCAAATTCCAAAACGACAACTCTGCAAAACATTCACTGTGAATTCCTTGCTCCACATACCAAGTCCAAACGTCTCTGTAAAATCATCACTTAGTGCGCACACCAAGTGATATACAATACCTCACTTTCTTCCACTAGCACAAGGCCACTAACCTGAGTATGAGACTACTTGGAGCACCTTTGGCAGTAGAGATGAAATATGATTTATTTAATGCGAATGAAAAGGTGGGGTTAGGCTCATTTTGCCAAAAAGAGACATATCGGCACGGAATATAAAGTTAAGAAACGAGTTGTTTTTCACATGCTATTATGAAAACAAATCACATGGCATTGGCATCTTTAGAAATGTTTCCATCGCTTACTAACTTCCAGACTCGAATGTCTTTGTCCAAGTTAGAACTGCAGAAGTATGCAACCTTCCGCGCTCGTTATAAATCAATTGCTACAATAATAAAGGCGAACAGCTATCATGATGGACAACTCTCCTAATCAAATATTGATTGCGTATTTCATACCACAGAATAGAAAATGTATCTTATAATTACAGTTTAGATTACATATAAACTTTAAGCTAAAATTAGGTAGCCTCTCGCTACCCCTACGTGGATTGAAACAGACACTAATATTACAGAAGAGAGAATGGTATCTTAACTGGTTAAATTGATCAGAAATCCAGTGACCCCACAGATGTTATACCAGCACTCAAATTTCTGGAGTCCTGCCGGGTTGCATAATCATCACAGTTGCTGTTGGAGAGCCTCTGAATTGGAACTGAGTTCAGAAGCTCATTGCCTCGTTTGCCCATTTGCTGCACTTCTGGTGGTGAGAGTATTTTGATACACCACACACTGTTTACAAACTCCCTGGTACAACAAGAATGAAGTGCATCAATGGCAAGCCAACATGAAACAGAAGTTAACAGATGCAAACTCCAAATAATGAAGAAAACAGAATGTGAAATCATGAAACCCCATAACTATCAAAGCATAACTTAGTCAAAATATGAAGAAGCTTCCACATTCTCACTTCACTATATTAGTCAATCAGGTTTTACGTTTTTGCTTTCCTTATTTACAAAATTCCTACCTAAGATGCCAAAAGTTTTATTATCCAACGGTCAAAATTAAAACTTGAGTCTTTACACGGTGAACAAGTAATTCCTAAAATCATAATCCAGATGGGTTAAGGAAAAAAAAAACAGAGTAGAATTTGAAGAACAGCAAAGCATAGAACTTACGGCCAGGGGCCATCACCAAGGAGAAGTACATCATTCTCCCGGTCAACGAATACAAGCTGCCAGCCTGATCTCAGGGGGTCCTCCAAATGGCCTTCAAGGCCAAACATGCGAGCTAGTTCACTGCGCAGCTCATGGTAGCTACTGAATTTGGTGATATCCAGTGATCTACCAAAGGACCCCGACTTGTGTACCTATCAATGAAACAAAAATTTAGATCCATGAGAATCCATTGCAAAAGGCCACCAATAGATCAGATAATATGAGAAGCTGGTTTAACTACAGATTATTTTATTTATACTAAAAAAAAAAAAAAAAAGAAGACCCTCACCTTAACAAAGGTTCTGTTGGGTGGGTTTACTTGGCCCACATTTTCTGGAGACTGTAGGAAACCTGATTCATCAATGCAACTGGAAGGTGCAATTTCTGGATTAACAGAGAAATCAGCACCTGCAGTGCTCATATAATTAGAAGAAGCAAAGGGTATAGTTGTGGAGTCACTATTGCTCCCAACTCCCCCAAGGCTTGAGATCTCATTCTGCATCAGAAGTGAAGAAGGCTCTATGTTAACTCCAAATAAAAGATGGCTCTGTGGATCAGCACTCCCTTCCTGGTCCATCGAACACTCCCTACCAGGAAAAGGGGGCAATGAAATAGAATTCTGAGAGATATTTGCATGAGGTGGCCCCAATTGTTCCACGGAGGGCAGAACACATTGAGGAGCTCCAGAAGAGAAAAGAGGTTCAACTGCTGCTCGCTTAGAAGGCCAGGTAGAAGAATGTATCAGGGGATTGCTTCTCGGCAAGTTAAGCAGGTGGGATGATTCATCCTGGGTATATGAACCCAAGAGACTATGCAGAGGAGAAACAATAGGATTTGTCGCAGGGTTCCCATTTGAATCAGAGAAACTCTGCTGCTGGCAGAGTGAAGAGATAGCTTGCAATGGCGGTGACTGAGATTGGGAAACTGAAGCAAACTGTGACATAGCAGAGACAGTGCTTGGAATCTGCTGATGGTCAACCTGTTGCTGTGGTTGTGGCAATGGCTGCTGCTGTTGATTATTGAAAGAGTGAGAATGCTGCAAATGTGGTTGAAGAAGGTGAGACTGGCTGTGGGCCTGGGACTGAGATTGATGCTGATTTTCTTGGACACCTTGAAGAAATGTCTGCTGAGGATGAGACTGTTGCAACATTTGGGAGTGCACCAAAGCAGAAGTCCTACTTGGGAGATTTTGGGGTTGTTGGAATTGCATAAGGGATGCAGCATTTGGTTTCGAAGGATCTACAGCTCTCATCTCCCGAAGTGCAGCAGCAGCCATAGCTTGGTACACGTCATTTTGTAAGCCAAGCATTGAAGCATCCATCCTTGGTTGCATCCATGGCGTAACTCCAAGTCCCTGAAAATTTAGAGATTGCATTCCACGATCTCCATCTCCTCGGAGCCACATAAGTTGAGAATTGATTCCCAGATCATCATCTTTAATACCTTAGAGCAAAAGGAAAGGAAAATTAGCCCTTCATGACCATAAAAAGCAGGCAGGGATGTTAGGAAATTGGAAGCAATGCTGGAAGTCAGTTGATGTAAATTGTACTCTAGAGGTAGCAGTAGACAACCATACCGTGAAAAGCTGGTAGTCCTACTGGCCACGGTCGCTTAAGCCTCAGTGGAAATGGAGATGAATACATTGGGAATGTGGTTAATGGTTCAATCTCCCAAAGAGAAACTCTTGGCTGCCTCTCCCCAGCAGTTGATTCATCCCAGCCAACCTGCATTAATTGAGTTATATTTCATTGAAATTTACTTCAATGATATGAAAAAAACAAAAAAGAGAAAAATAAAAAACCTTGACTGATCGCCAATGTGAATTCGGCCATTTAACAGGATCTAAGTCACTTATGCCAGTTATCGTGCCCATGTAGCTGGATAAATACACAAAACAGCAGAAATTATCCGTTAGATGATTCTCAAATCCATTAGATGGATGGTCAAATAATAGAGAAAGCACATCTATTCCCAGACATTCCAAGAGTGACTCTTAGAATTTAGAAGTTTCCCTCAGAAAGAAATAGCAAAAAACACAAAAGAAACAAATAACTCAGGTGAAAAAAAATCTGAAACCTACCGACGCACACTTGATTCTTCTGTTTCAAATAGCATCCTAAAGCGCATGCCAACAGAAACACGCGTGTGATAGACTGCTTTAATGTACTTAGCCAAGGGTATCACAAACTCTGAGGGACTAGCCCTGAATGAAAAATGGTGTGAATTCAAACAAATGTAATAGATAAAAAGTTTCTAAATTCTGTTAACATGTACAGGGCCAAACCTTGGGTTATAAAATATAGTGAAACGGCTATTTGTTGCAGCTGCATGAGCTGCAGCAGCAAGAAGCCCCAAGTGCATGCTATCGCTTGATAAAACCGATGAAGGCATCACAGTTGGTGGTCTATTAGCACGACGGATGCCAAGGAGTAATTGATTCTTGTCATTCCTAATGAAAGAAACATATATTTGTCTGAACATGAGAAAATACCACATAACAGATAGTTATAATTTTTAAATAGTTCGAACAGGCCAATATACTAAGAGTCAAGATGGAAAAAAATGAGAGTAACTGCACACCATTCGGGCACCAACTGACAAAGCAAAAGCAAGGCAATGGAATTGTTTATAGCAGGAGCAGAAATCCGTCCAAATAAAGCATAACCATCCCCAAAGTCAACTCAAGCACACACAGAACAACACTATTATAAGTTCAGTCATGATGCAATTAGAAAATTGGGTCAATGATGGAAAGATAAATATTTGAGACTTAAAGAGCTGCCTACCAAATGAAAAGCACAGAATCACCAGCAACAAGTCTTTTAGCACTTACGAACACACTCCATCCAGTTGTAAGGAGGTGCCTTTTGGGCTGGCCTGCATGTAGAGAAGTGGTATTCATCATGACACATTTGCTATTTGTTTCAAGGGAGGGTATAAAACCAGCTTCTTTTATAAAACTAAAGTCTTTAGCCAAGTCATGGGAGTTCCAAGCAATCAAGCTCAACGATAAAAGGAATATTCATAACTATCTACTGGCCAACCATGTTCCACTTATTGATAGAGCATATGAAAGACTGCACATAAAACAAACTAGGCTCTGCTCTTTGGAAGGGGAAAATAAAATGCAGCACCCTTCAAAAAGGTTATCCTTGAACATCTTACCTCGAAATATATGTCTAAATTTCCATTCATTATCATGCAGATCCCTAGCAATCAACTCTTGAGCAGGAGGCTGCAGGGAGAAGTCCTGCAAATCAATCATCATTTTAGAAATAAAACGCAGGTTCTTAAGCATTTGGAGCACTTAGAAACAGCAGATGATATCCAGTCATGAAGAAGACTTACCAATGGAGGAAAAACCTTTTCAGCTGCCCGGCGAGGAACAGAGAATCCTCCATGAGTACTTGTGTCACTAGCCGTCAAAGTCTTACAAAAGTAATTTGTTGGCTGTTTGCTGGGTGTTCCCAACTCTGCAGGAAGGTATGCCTCCTTTTGCTCTTGCTACACAAGGAGGGTATTATCAACACGTGTACCAGTCAAAAAAGCTAACAAATGAAAACAAAATCACAGAAAAAATAGCATACCGGGCTCAGCGGCTGCAAGGTCATCTGTGCATATACTTCATCGGTCTCAATATCTGCCTGAAGTTGACAAAATTTTGAGCTTTTAGTGACCAGGAATGTCTAAAATCATCTAATAACAGAATTAAAACACCCTTACATGCATAGTCACATTGTGCAGCTGACAAATCAGTTGTGGAGGTAAGCTTGGGTAGTTAGGAATACGGGCATCCACTTCCTTGTTGGTTGATGCAGCTACCTACATAGAAGATTGGTAAATTAAAAGAGATATAAATGAGAAGAAGCAAGGTTGATTACAGGATACCATATCGGATTCCTATGAATCATTGAGAACCATAAAATAGAGTCAGCGAAAAACTTAAATAAAATAACTCCATGGTGACCTTCAGATTAAATAATCTATATGCAACAATCTTGTGCCAGAAACAGGCACTAAGGGCAGAAGAGGGGACAGGATCACAATACCAGAACCAATTTCAGGAACGAGAGCAGAAGATGTTACCTCCCCCCCCCCCCACCCAACCCCCAAAAAAAAAATTGCACTGGGTAAAAGATATTTGAAGAGTAAGTAGAAATGGGTAAAGTAACATCATGACCGCGACAGCATAAATTATTAGAAGACATGGTTTTATGTGAATGCTCACATCAGAAATATTCAACCATCATGCTCTCGCTTCACGATGAACAATTATAATCATTTCGAAGTTTAAATTACAAAACAGATGCATGGCAAAACAACTTCGTATTCCTCAAGATTAGAAGCAGAGACTTTGCGATACTTTCTTCATTCAAAAATACCAACCTGCTCACTGTGGCCTTGCGGGAAATAAACAACACGGCTTCCAACAGCAGGAAGAGAAACCAGAGGACCAGCACAGGCATGCCAAAGTTCAGAGTTCAAAACCCTCTTCTCCCCTGCAAAAATTTTTATTAAAAGGCCTATTAAATTTCATAAAGAAATATACTAAAGTTTCCAAAGATTCAACTAAGACCAGAGTTTCCACAGAATCAGTGCAATCTAAGGCCAAAGGGCCTTAACATGACAAAAAGAAAGCACAGAGAGACACAAAAAGAGATAGATTCCAGACCTACAAGCAACAAACAAGCGTACCTTCTTGGTGTTGGGGACTAAAGCCAGCTGTAGAGAGCCTCATTTTCTCAGCAAGATTCAACAACTTCAAATCCAAACTGAACCCCACAAGCTAAAGATCCAGAAAAATATAACCTTAAGCAAACTCAATATGCACCAACCAATCTTCCAAAAACACACCCAAAGCACTGTATCACTGCCTGCCCTTTACACAATATAACCATGCCTTCACTTCCCCTTCCACAACCAATACAGATTGACAAAAATTTTCACCAAATTGAAAACTTTAACAGACGATCACAAAAGCCGAATGCTATAAAACATGAAACTTCATTGAAACCCAACAAAACACCATTCACAATGATCCCATCAACCGAAACCGGTTTTGCTACAAAACACAATCGAGTTCAACCTCATATGCTCCCTCTTATCTTCCTACCCAAACCCCTACAACAAGTTTTGTACTTCGAATTAAAATCCTCATCCCACAATCTTCAAAGACTTAACCCCCGCATTTCACTGCAGATCTCAGCATATAAAAGGAAAATGAAACAAAAAAAAAAAAAAAACTCAAGACTTTAGCTTAAATATGAGATTTTAGGCAGACCCAGATCTTTAAAACTGATGACAAACTCAAAAGTATTGCATGTAGTAAGAAAACAGCAGAAGCTATTACATGAGCAGCAGGTACAACAGTTACCTAAAACTGTGTTAAAGTTGGTATATATATAGATTTTTACAGAGAATATGTGTATAATAATTATATCTATGTTTGGGGATGGTGATACTAGGACTTTGCTTTCTTTGTTCCAGTAATGGAAATAGTGAGTGGTGGTGGTGGAGCGAAAAAAAAATATAAGCAGAGACTGCTACTAATACTACTAGGACTTCCGCTAGCTAGCTGCTACTTTAGTTATTTCTCTCTCTCCTCCAATCAATCAACACACAACTGCCATTAATTTTTTTTTGTCAATTTTTATACCCCTGACCCGGAAAAACCAAAAAAATAAAAAAGAGAAAGTGTCAGAATTTTTATCAGAGTTTTTCTTTTTCTTTTTTTTTTTGTGGGGCAATTTTCTTGCGTTGCTGTGACTTCTGATTTTGGTGCATATTTTCAGACAAGAAGAAGAAGATAGGTTAAATTAGCCTTAAAAGTGGAGAAATTTACTTTGATGCCATTATTGCGAATTTTTTTTTTTTTTATAAATGAAATGAAAGTGCTGGGTGAATGTGTGATCAAATTTTTAACATGCATGTCAATCCGCCTTCGGCGGAGTGGTAGAACCTATCATCTTGGGAGTGAGTGAGAGTATTGATTCGAGTTCTTGTATTGTAATATAAGATATAATTTTTTCTTTAATTATAGAATAATTAAGTGTATAAATAGAAATAAAAATAATATTTTTTCTTTTAAAATATAAATAAAATATGTCTCTTAAATATTTATAAAAATAACTATATGATTCTAAATATCAATAATAAATTGAGTAGATTGCAATCGATTGATTGTAATTTAGTATAAAAAGGAAAAACAAAAATTAACATGCATGAAAATTGAAATGATTAGATGTCACTGTAAAATGAGTATGGTGGTTGGCAACTTGCATGGGCCAGCTTCAACCCAACTGCAATTCCTCTCAATAAATAAAACTTCTTGCATGTCAAAAGGGAAAAAGGCTACATTACGGATTATTTCTTTACCCACTTTTTCACTTTGTACTATATTATTTGAACTTTAAATTGAATTCAACTCGTAGAAAGAGGAAATTCAAAGCGTAAAGTTGCGTTCCTCTTGTAAGTTGTAATATTATTATTCAGGAAATGGTTACAAGTGAGGTATTTAATCATATGTTTGTCGAGATTTGTTTCAATATGTATAATGCTCATTTAAAGTCAAGTCTGATATGTACTATGAAAGGAGGAGTGATAAGAAAATAATACTCTTACAACACGCATAGATGGTTCGAACACTCAACTAAAAATGTAGTATTTGTAAAATTAAGTACAAGCACGAACAAATTAATTGACATGAGAAAGTTGTGTTTGTTAAGTCTTTGTGTGGAAATATTTGTGTTAATATACTTTAGAAATAGTTTTGAGTAGCAAAAATAATGGTATAAACATAAATAATAAGTGAAGGAAAGGAGCAGAGAGGAATGGCGAAAGTTGAATTCTAAATCAACGAGAAAGGGAGGGGAAATGGGTTCAATAATGCACACGAAAAATGTTGCATTATTGCATAAGGAGGTTTAGATTGCCAAAATGGCAAAAATTTTACCATGTTAGGCATTTGCTCTTTTATTGTCCATTGACTTTAAACCTTTGCTATTTTCTTTGATATGAGTCGGCTATTAAATTGACAAAGAAAATAGTGTAATGGGAAAAAAAAAAAAAACGCGATGGGATTAAGGCCAAAATGGGTGAATGAGATTCTTTTAATAAATGGTAGGTGATAAGATCATAAGAGAGTCCTTTGATGTTAGGGTCCACCAAAAATGTCCCAATCCAATGGGTGTGTGCACTACATGGGATGCCCTACTTCTCACAATTAAGATCAAAGGGTCCATCTATTTCAACCCCAATAAAATTTAAATCGTTCCCTGGGACCATACAGCAATTATTTTCCTAATAATTGTTTTCCTGATGTTTTTTTTCCTTGTATATAAATCTGGCGTTACCTGTTATTTCACTTGGAACGAAGTATTCATTAGCTTTGAAACAAATAAAATATGGTATAATGAAATCTTTTTGGGCGTTGAATGATTTTACATACAAACACATCAATTATAAAGAAATTTGCTCTTCAATCATACAGCTTAAAAATATGAAACTAACCAACTATCTATTGCAATTGAAAACAAATGGATACTCTTTAAATAAGCTCAATGTTGATACCTGATATATCATGAGGGGAATTTTTTGCATCATGTAACTGTCAAATAAAATATCTAAATTTGGGAGATCCAGTTACTAGCTTGTAAGTTCTAATATGTACCCACAACCACATGTCTTATATTTTTTTTTCATTAAAAAAGAAGAAGAAGAAGAGTTATTGTATAAACTAGAAAGTCTTTGATGAACCGCAACACGCGCATCGAAATATAAATTCTTATGCAATCGATCCTGGAGTTGATGAAGTGATTCGATCGCTTTTCATCAGCAGATACCCGAAATGTTTCATTCTCAAGATTTTTTTTTTTTTTTTTTAAATTAACTGGTCACGGCTTGCATGAGTCATTCGAGAGATAAAGAAAACCCTAGCTAAATGCGAAAGCCAGCTTTTAGTTAATTGATATTCAAATGATAATTCTTCATCATTAATGATTAACCATTATGATTATCTTGCAAATGTTTTATTGCCTAAACTTTGGTAGTTTCATACCATGCCAATTTAATTATTAATAAACCTCAGCAAGGACATTCATTGCCACGACTAAGAAGTTTTCACCAACTTTTTAAATTAAGTTTTAGATTTAAATCGATGGGTCCTCACTCCTCCGTGCTTAGCTAGATCTTCACTCGCATTAGATTTCACTCATGATGACCAGTGCGACTCTATATAGCTCGATCCATAGAAGCTTATAATATCTATAGATATCCAAAATTAAATAGCTTAGTGTTGAAGTTCAAAATCAAGTACCTCAAGGTGTGTAATTTTCGTGGAACTTCACACTCTGAAAAAGTTGCATGCATGCACATTTAGATCATTATCGTTTGAATTAATCGGTGACCATTATTGGAAAATTTAGATATCTGATTAATTTTATATCATATGCATAGATCAAAGTATTTCATTTAATTATTTTACCCCAAAAAAAAAGGATCAAATGGGCAGATTGTAAACGTGCGGAGAGAGTGGAGACTAGAGAGTCCCACAGGGATGATCAGTGAATTGTGATTATGTATTGAATCACGACGACTCGCATTATTTTTACTAGCAATTGTTCCCAGTAGCAGTCGTCGTGTGCGTGGGGGTCCAGTCCGGAACAGTGATAATCAAGTGCGTTGAGGGGTACTGTCGTGAAACAATGACGTGATCAACGAATCCTTAGATCTTTACGTGCAGAGGCGCACGTACGATGATGAAAAGCACAAGGACAAATCCTGACCATTGGTTTTTAAGGAGGAGGAGCCAAGTGGGTCCCTGTTGGAGCAGTGCTACTGACAAGACTTAACGTGGAACCACTGTTTTCGCTGAGCTTTGGCCTTTCTATTTTCGCATTGGTCGTTGTCAGAAACGTACGGTGGGGTGACGCTACACGCAATTAATATTTTCACTTTACTGAACTGAACCCCACAGCGTCATCTTTCAACAACTGGTGGGAAACCAGTCAGTGGGTGGAAGATAAAATAATTTATAATGTAAAGAATAAAGGCTGAAGTTAATAAAGACCCAGTTTGGCAATCACGTAACTTTGAAAATAATTGATATTAATTATGCTGTTAAAATAATTAATTATGAAAAAAATAATTAAATATTTAATAAATTTTATTTTTAAAAATATTATAAATTTTAAAAATAATTATAGATGTTTAATAAATTTTATTAGTAAAATTATTATAAAAAAATAAATAATTAAAATATACATAATATATGATGAAATTTACTTACATGTACGAAAACATGCACTTACAATCATTTTAGTTGTATATTACAATAATTTTAATTAAAAATAAAATTTATATTATATTGATTTTATTTTTTTTGTTTTTTATCTTAAAACCAGTGATAATTAAAAAATAACTACAATTTTTATTAAAATATTAATTTTATTTCCAATTTAAATAGGGATAATTTTTGGATTTAGATAATAATTGTAAGGATATTTATAGAATTGTATTAAAGATAAAATTAATTCTCAAAATTAAAATCTAAAAATTACTACTTCCTTAATTTTTAAAATCAGTTATAGGAAAGATTGATTTTGACAAAAATAATTTTAATTTTTCTTATCAAACACTAAAATTAATTATTGAATTTTTAAAATCACTTTTAAGCGATTTAAAAGTAATTTCAAAGGAGCCTTAAGTGCCCGACTATATTAAAACCACTTTATAATAGAACACGCTTTCATAAAAATATAATTAAAATTATAACATATTTTTTATTATTTATTACTTTAAATATATGATTATGATTACTGTTCTAGAACAACTCCAAAATATAACTTTAAATTTAAAATGATAAATTTGAAAATAGCCAGTATCCCTATCTACTTCTACATTCTTCCTCAATTCTTTATCTCAATCACATCACATCATTTAGTACTAGTATATCTTCATTTGATGTACTTATGAGTTTGATCTGCCCTCTTTCTCTCACATTCAATATTTGCTATTCGATTTGATTTATTGGTTATTTACGAAGAATGTTTGCGTTACTATCAAAATAGAGATTGTTTTGTAATTCAATTGCTAAATTGCTGAAGTTGGATCCAGAATGTCTAAGTTGTGGCTGAGTATTAATAATACCTTGTAGCCTGAGCGTTGATCAAATTAAGAACATACCCGTGAACGAAAATTGTTATTAGACATTATATTATAGGTTGAATTACTAGTAACCTGTACAAAGAATAGTAGCATGTGTGCAATTAACTAATTGTCGATTTTTCCTTTTAACCCACAAGTTTTTATTTCGAAAATTGATCCAATCTCCGTCGTTAAAACTCCATGAATGCATCTTGATTAATTTGAAAAGGCTTCGTGAATACAATAATGTTGTTGCCAAACCACATGCTTGCACGAACGATACATAGAGTCAGCTCATTATAAATTATCATGAAGAAAGCAAATAAACTTATATAACTGGCCCACTCTTCGGCTTTTGATGAATTGAATAACTTTCATACATAATTAATGTAAATGACAAACGAAAATTACGTACATTTCACAGAAATTCTCTCAGTTGTGTCTGGAAAAGTTGGCCATGATCACATTTCCATGTGAACTTCATGCATGCCTGAACTATATTTTGCTCATAGAACTTTAATAGATGCGTTTTAAATCTCTCATTTTCAATTGCAAATAAACAGGAAAAAAAAAAATTCACAGAATTCCATCTTTGGTTAAAAGCCAAACTTTTTGTCTCATGCAAAGCTGATAATATATACCCATTTTCCTATGAGCACCCTGGCCTGTCTTCCCGATCTTCAAGAGAATCTGAAGCTTTATTGTTCTGTCATTCAAGTACATGCCATTTCAAAACTCCATTTCTTTCTTAATTGATATGTGATTTTTTTGGGTATATTATAACATTTTAAGCACCATCGATGGTAATTTAGAATATGCGACAAATTTTGGTTTCAAAATCATAAACGTAAGTAGGAAATAGAAAGAAACTTACAATATCGTTAGCAAAGCATATCATAAACTTTATTGTGAGTTTTTTTTTTTTTCTTTATTTCTTTCTTTCCTTTTCTGCTGCTTGTGAGTTGACAGAGTCAGAGCGTAGGATCAGTTCAGATAAATTTCATCTCACATATCCCTAATTAATCACCCATAAACTGAATACATATAATTAATGGCACGTTTGAATTGAGACCACATGGCTTCAAAACCATTAGTAAAAAATGGTGTTTACCGGATAATTGCAGCTTTTTTCAAAATTAAATGGAAACAAACATCCCGATAACACCTTTTAAATATTGTACATAATTCAAACCTAGAATATACAACACTGTAACTTGTCTCAAACTTATAGTTTTATAATAAATTAACTTCCCGTTTAAATTCTTGTGATAAATATTTATCTGGGAGAACCCAATGGATTTTTTTATTCTGATTTTGCTGACGCTAAGTGGGGGCAGCCAACATAAGGATGTCGAATTCTCTTGGATCTTAAGAAAAATGGAGAGAAAAACATCAAGCAAACATAAAAGATTATTAAGCTTTTTTGGTTGATATACGTTCGGAGAGTAGTTGTTAGGACATGACCACGACTTTATTACTGGTACCAGGTACCTGTCTGAGAGAAACATGTACCTAAAAGTTCTTACAGATTAGCTTCTGTTCTTTCCGGTCCTTTCGTTAATTATGCAATGGGAATGGAATCTTTATATCCAATTAAAAGGGGAAAAAAATCGAGAGAATTGAATAATCAAATTGAAATTGACGGTAGCACCTGAGGGAGCTTCAACAAATAGAAACCGATTGAAGCATTTTAGACTAAATATCACTTAAGAATAGATTCATGCCTAGAAAACAATGGGTGGTAAATGTGGATATACTTATTGAATTAAAATGGCATTATGGTTGTTTGTTCAATTGATAAGACTGCTTTAGTGGAATAATTTTATTATTTTTTTTTTTGGTTCTAGTTCGAATCCCCGTTGGAATGAATCAATTTAACTGGAAAAGTTTAAAATGAAAATTGGCCATAGGTGCGTACCTAAGAACTAGCATAGGTATATAATCTCATTAAAGTTTTTTCAATTGAAAGGCTTGTGATATTCCTGCTTTTTTAAGACTAGTGGGTACTATGCTTTGAAAGAGCACATAGTTTACTGCCTTACAATGAGAGAAAAGAAGAAGCATCATTCCACTTGGCCATTATGGCAACATATGTTGACTAAGTGGAGAAAGGAGGCCAGATGAAGGGAAAAAGTAGGGGGGGAAAAATATTGGATCCCTTTAATCAAACCCTAATAATTTTCTTAATGATGAACAACTTGGCTGTTGAACTCACGGGGGGATAAAGTTGTGAACCAAAATCTTTTAACAAACTATATAATATATGTACATATCTTCTTTTTTATTATATATACGTAAATTGAGCTTTTTATATATATTCACACTAGTAGTTTTGAATATTATGTAAGTTAAGATTCTTCATCGATATGAATTGTGTTTTTTTTTTTCTCCCTCTTTAATAAGTAAAATTCTAAATCTTTTTAGTACTATAGATTAAATCATGAACTAAATTTGAGCTATACTTGATTAGCTCTTAAAATAACTCTCTACCACTAGATTTGGTCATTTCGATTGATACAATAGTAGATTTTCTACACAAACCAATCTCAAATGACTAGAAACCCTCCATATTTGAAGCATGAGGAGCTTAAATCTAAAAGAAACATTCACATAAGTAACATTCAGAGACATAAGTAACAAAGTTAAACAAAGAACACAAGAAAACCATTTGAGCTTAGCCCAAGTGGCTAGAGTCACTCTCTCACAAGTGTGAGGGAAGTGGTTCGAGGCCTCGCAGACGCATTGCAGGGGTTTAATTTATGGATTCAGATCCTCTCCTATGCTCTTTCCCTCCTAGTCCTCTTAAACTTTCAAGGATATGCTCACATGTGTTATTAATATAATTGAATGGCTGAGATTTTGTTTTAATTAATTTTTATTTAAAGAAGGTCACGTGATAGCTGTAATTTTATTCCCTCTCATCTCTCTCTCTCTCTGCATTCTCACTCATCTCCAATAAATTATTAAAAAAAAAAAAAGCACGCTGGAGAAACGAAATCATTTTAATTAATTTCACTCTTTTTCATCTCTTCTCTTTTTGTATTGATGTTGATCTCCAGCAAATTGAAAATAAAAAAAAAGTCTGAATAAAGATGGTTAGGAACATGGGTGCGGGAGGCTGAGGCACGATGATGATGATTACGGGGTCCAGGCTATATAGTATCAAATAGCTTTTGTTTGATCGAGGAGTAGCGATAGAGATGAGCTAATAGCTTTGTTCATAGTATTTTGTTTTGGGTGAGATGTACATCGATAAGGATTAACGTGTTCAATGGAAAAAGGGATCAGAAAAGTGTGAGAAAAGCTGAGAAGTTAGGATGTTGGAGATTGCCCTCCAAGTGTTTGACGAAATGGCTGAACAAAATTAGTTGTGGATGTTGAAAAGATTTGCTGGAGGTGAAATGCACAATTTTCAAAATTTTTAGTTAGTGTATGGAAAATGCATTTGGAGAAGTTAATGAGGATTATTGCTCATTTGTAGTAGTATGATATATAATGCTAATTTTCTCATTGTAAATTTTGATAGGATTAGTTCCAAGTGTTGTGATGTGTGTTATCATTGTAATTGTTCCATGGAAAAAAGGATTAGAAAAGTGTGGAAAAACCTGAGAATTTAGGATGTTGGAGATTGCCCTCCAAGTGTTTGACAAAATGGCTGAACGAAATTGGTTGTGGATGTTGAGAAGATTTGTTGGAGGATTGGTTGACATAATGCTAATTTTCTAATTGTAAATTTTGATAGGATTGGTTCCAATCATTGTGATGTACGCTATCATTGTAATTGTTCTAGAGGGGCTTTGGATGTCCCTTGAAATGAAAATGTCTGCTTTTTCAATTGATACATGCTGTTATGCCTTCCTTTATTTAGCTTAACTTTAATTTTGTTTAATTACAAAGTTGTTATTTGAGGTATCATATTTTGAAATAGAGTAGTTAAAATACGTGAGCTAAAGAATTGAAAACATGAACTATAGAGCTCAAAAGCAAAGCAGACAAAGAATCGCAGAACTATATAGAAGTGAAATGTAAAACTACAAACAACAAAGAACGGCAAAAATTACGAACAGCAAAAAATAGCAAACAGCAACTATAAAATCTAGAAAACAACAAACAGCAGAAAAATAACAACTCAGAAAACAAAGAAACAAATGTAAGAAACAGTAAAAAACAGCAAACAACAGCTACAAACCCAAAAGAACAGCAAAATAGCAACTATAAACCCAGAAAAATAGCTAAACATAAGTAAAATTGTAACTACATAATTATATGCCCAGTAACGGCAATTTGTGAAGTAATAATACTAATTTAGTTCATTGAATTGCAATTGAGAGTGAAAACTCGTGCTATTTTATTGAAGCAATTCTTGAAAACTTGTTCGTTGAAATTCTTCATGATGCATCCATGGCGATATATTGGACATTGAATTAGACAAATTGCAACTTTGAAATTCCAACTGCATAAAGTCATTGTAACATAATTTAATAATTCATCATACTAAATTATTTAATAGATATTACTTCTTTTCACAATAATAAATTAGATTAAATTGACTTACCGAATAAGGATGATAATCCACTGATGAACAAGGAGTATTGTTTATCATATGAAACAAGTGTGTAGGTGCCTGCATATCGTATGCAAGCTGAATTAAACATTTATCGATACCAACAACCTTAATAAGCTAGAAATACAAACTAATTTTATTAACAATATTACCGGAGAAGTTTGGGAGATCGATGGACGATTATTTGACCTTTTTTTCCTAGCCAAGGCCTTCTCCAAGCTGCTTTTAATTCTACGTCTTCCGCGAGATGACTCTTTCCTCTTTAATCCATTTGCTTTAACAATCTTAGCATCTTGTACACATTCCTTATCAGTACTGCTTCGATGCTCTTCAAAAGGCAATACATGACCTTTCTCATTCATATTACCATCCATTTCTAAACATAAAATATCTTCAACTAATTTTGACAACTTACTTGCATGTTCAGTCACTAGATTATAAGCTCTTTCACTCTCTGAAGCTCTACTTGCTATTTTGGTGAAGGCATAACATAAAAATCTGTATCGACATGTTTGTTGTAACTTAGGATCAGCTTGGATTTCATAGCCATGCATGTCCTGCACACGTTCTGCCCTTGCATGCTTTGTCCACCTCTTCAAGATATACTGGTTAGGAATTTCTTTGATATTCAAGGTATCTTTGAGAACCTTGATTATATGACTACATATTATTCCTTCCATCTCAAACAACCTACAGCTACAAGATAATGTGTCATTACCTTCCCTTTTCACATATTGCTCCTTAGAGTTATCATCCATAATAACAATATAAAGAAAATTCTCACCATCTTGCACACATTTTTTCATAGACAAATCAATAGCTTCTACAAACTGGTCTTGGAAATCTTCAAATATTGTCTTCGTGTAAATTTCCCTCGCTTGAGTTAACATTTTAGCAGATACCTTTGGATTGACCATCCGGTAACACATATTATATTCTGCTTCCAATTCCTTGTACCGTTTATCATTGATTATTCTTTCAAAATGCACAAAAAATTGATCCACATTAATGTCTGATTTCAAATAGTCTTTCAAACTAGCATTAAAGCTTTCACTAAGTTGGGTGCTTTTCATTTTAGCAGACCATGCTCGTCTAACATATGCATAAGCCCATTTCTCTCTCAACTCAAATATGCTTTTAAGCCAATTATTGTCATGAACATCATATACATCAAGCATATTATTCCAAGCAGTTCGAAATTCATTTTCTTCTTCAATAGAATCCATAAACATTGATAAAACACTCTTTACCCCACCAGGACCTTTGAAAATATAGTTTACATGCTTTAAGGCGTTCTGCATCATATGCCAAGTACAAAGCCTATGGTATGTGCTAGGCATTACCTGTAAAATAGCCTTAGCCATTGCAGCATCTTGATCTGTAAAAATAGTTTTTGGAGCTTTCCCAGACATCGCCTGTAAAAATGTTTCAAACAACCACACAAATGAATCAGCTGTCTCATCATACATTAAAGCTGCCCCAAACACCACAGTTTCTCGATAATGATTAAATCCCACAAACACAGCAAATGGTCGATTTGCTTTATTAACCTTATAAGTTGTATCAAAACTAACAACATCCCCAAATTGACCATAATCAATTATCATTCTAGCATCTGCCCAAAACATATTCGTAATTTTTTCCTCGTTGTCCAGCTGTACAGAAGAAAAAAATGATGGATTTTTCAGTCTTTGGTCGGAGAAATACTTCAACACACATCCCGCTTCTCCATATGCCATTTTTTTTTGTCTTGTCGATCTCATATAATTCTTTTGATCTTGTTTCGTGTACCCAAGAGAATCTCTTCCACCTACTTGTTTACCCATTAATTCAAATGAAGACTTGAGTGAGATTCCAGACGCTTCAGCCAAGTCTATTTCAATTGCTTGAGATACTGATATTCTTCGTTGAGACGGTAACATATGGGCACATTCTTCTCTTACGAGAGGATGATTATGAATTTCTACAAATGATAAACATAATAATTTGTTTCTTCTTGTTCAACTTAATACACAATTGAGCATTACAACCTGTCCTTGTTTCTGCCCTAGGTTTTTTTACAAGTAAATCTCTCTTATCCTTCTTACGAAATCCCTCCTTAGAACAAACAAATATCCTCGAGGTCATTTCACCCGTTTTCTTATTCTTAGAAAATGCCTCTTTTCTAATACTAAATCCCATTTTCAGTGCATACTTATTGTATAAATCATATGCTAATTGCTCAGATTCAAATTCCATTCCAAGCTTAGGCCTTCCATCCAAATCACTTAAGCATTCTAAAGCCATAATAATAAGCCTGTAACAATGCAAAAGATAAATAAAGAAGACAATTGTTTTAATTAACTGTAGAAATTCGAATCCATAAAGAAGCTAAACATCAAGAAAAAAGAAAAAATTGAAGTTAAGATGCAAACCTTATTGTTGATTTGTTTTCTCCAATGGATGTTTCTTGTAATTTTTTTTTTTTAATCTTTTTACCAATTTGCAGGAGATGGGTGACATTTGTAGAAAGAGATGAGAGGGAAAAAAAATGCGGGAAAGAATTTGACAACAATCACGTGAGTTTGGGTGTCTTTAAATTAAAATTAATTAAAATAAAATCTCAGCCATTTAATTTCATTAATAACACATGTCAGCAGATTTTTGAAAGTTTAGGAGGATTAGGAGAGAAAAGTAGGAAGGGATCAGAGAAAAAGATCAGAGAGATCCAACTTAATTTATATTTCCTTCATCAGTTTCAGAATAGCCTTTTCTCCCACATGAAACACGCCCCGAATATCTGGAGATGAATCTGAGGCGGTGTCGTGTCGAGGAATTGATGTAAGCGGGTGTAGCTAGTTGTAAGATCTATTATAATAAGCGAATCGAATATGTCCGAGCGTTGAAATGCCCATAATTCAAAAAAAAAACAAAGAAAACAAGGTTAAAAAAGAAGAAAATGTTTTACGGCCTTAAGATCATGCATTAAGAGATAATATTACAGAACGTTATTAACGGTCCAAATCAAAGCTAGTCACATCGGCATATCTACTGAATCCCCATACAATGAATTGAGAGGAAAATTTGCATTGCCGACGTATAGAAAAAGGTGATAAAGGTTACATCAGTTTCTAATTATTTTCGCCTTTTGGGATAATTTTCTCTTCTTAACAGTGTAAATTGATGGAATAAATCAATAAAATAGGGTCACCTGAGCCTCAATTGATTTCGAAATAATTTAAGATTGATATTGCTGCTACAATTTTGATAGGGATTGAAGCAGAAAATGGGTTCCACGTTCCCATGGTTAGTAGCTTTCGAGATTTTAGTTTCCATTACGTGTCCTTGGTTAGAATAAGATTCTATCCCAAAACTTTGCAGCTACGTATATATAAGCGAAAAAATTGCAAGAATAATTATATCACAGATTACATATACACATATAATATCTTGGTCGCTGCATTGTTAGAATTGACATTCACATTTTATGTCATTTATCATTTCACGTTCATGTGTTAATTCAAAACAAGTGCTACATAAACTATCACACAAGTTAAATCAATTAGAGAAATCGATTGATCTTTAAAGTTTTAGCAATAGCTATTATCGAAAGGTGAGTGTTGATGATACTTGGAACTATATACGTACATAAAGGAACGTATTTAAAAATTGAAGTGTTGCAATGCGCGGCCCCAGAGATCCTTCATTACTTAAAATCTTAACAGAAGAATTAATTACTGTTTTCAAAGACGTCGGCCATGATATATATATATATATTTAATAATGTCACATTGAAAAATTAACACCGACCTCATGTGGCAGGTCTTGAAAATTCAACAAACACGGAGGGTGATGATGGAGTGACAACCCCTATTTGATGACTGATTATATATTATATTTTCCTGATTTCGTGAATCGTGATTTCCCTCTTCCATGAAAAAAAAAAATCATAATAATAATAAACAAAAGAAGAATGTAATGTAAAGGTTAATTTAATAAAAAAGAAGAAAAAGAAATGTTGAGTATTAAAAATCACAATAAACAAAACAGCCAGGTCGCTGGAGAGCTAATAATAATTATCAGGGCGAAGAGGTTGTTGGCGTGTGGTGTGAGTGTGATATTATTGAGCATATCGTACAAAGAAAGAGAGAGATAAATAGAGAGATGTCAAAAAAGCAACAGCTCAGCTGCTTAGATTTGTGGGCTCCATGAAAATTTTGGTGAGGCCCCACTCCCCATATCTCAGTCGTATCATCCGATGGCCCCACCTTTGACGCCACCGCTCCCCCAATTTCTTCTCACTTTCCCCCATGGATCACTCTCCACTTATCTCTCTTTTTCTTTCATTTGAATATAACTGTTCATAAATATTCTTCTTCTTCTTCCTCTTCTTCTTCATCATGGGTTTTTATTTTTTATTTTTATTTTTTACACTATGACATTTGATGTTTCTCACTTCATGAGTGATTTCACTTTTAGTCACATTTCTTTTATCTTTCAATATAAAATTAAGTCACAAACATCTTTCATCCTCTTCTTGTGCAATCTCATGTGACTTTAGTAGGTAATTAAACCACCCATCACTTGCGACTTTTTTTTTTTTTCCTTGTTTATAGAATCTTCTAATTTATAACACAAGGTTAAAAATTCTTGTTTTTTTGAAGGCTTTTTTTTCCCAAAAAAATATAATTTTTACCTCTCTTATAACTTTAATTAATAACATAGACATTGATTGACTTACGAGTTTATCATAAATTTTTTTATTATTAATCTTATAGTAGTTTTCTGATCTGAAATCTTTGAGTTCGGAAAGTTTTAGTTTATCATAAATTTTTTTTATTATTAATCTTATAGTAGTTTTCTGATCTGAAATCTTTGAGTTCGGAAAGTTTTAAAACAGCGGGATTTTAAATGCTTACAACTTAAAGGGCTTAAACAATACGGTTTATGTGTTTTTCCAGACGTTTCTGCACTTTAAAATTCTGAATTTAAACATTTCTAATTAGTCTTATATGTTTGACATTTGAAATGAATAAAATTAAAGATGACGAGCTTTTTTCTTTTTTTTTTTTAATAATAAATCGAAATGAATGTTAAAATTGAAGATAGAATATAATCTTTTAAGTAGTTGGCACTAAACTATAATTAATGATAAGTTTGTAACATAATTTAAGATTCTCTCATAAATTAAAAGAAACTTTAGTCTCGACTGTTTGTAACCGTTGAAAATTGTAATGTATTTCTTTTCTATGAAGCTCCAATTTGCATTATTTGTCGAAATGGCAGGGGAAGAAAATTTTCATTCTATTAAGAATTCAATGTTAATTTTCAACCAAATACATTTTCTTTTCTAAATCTTGCTTCCTTTAATTGGTCATTAATACTTTTCAATTGATTAACCTATTCCTTTCGATAAAATGACAAGAGGCGATGTGCTCACTCCCAAACAAAACAGCTCGAACATGATGCAATTGAATCGTGATTTATATTAGCTTGTTTTGTGATAATTTCAATATCCATCATATATTTGTTTTTCAATTCGTCAAATGAGAAAACACCTTTCCTCAATAACGGGAAGACAATAACAACTTTTAAAACATTTCCCTCTCATGAGGATGTTTGGGATATACCAAACCCATTAACTTGACCATTATCATTTATTTAATTTGCCCTAATGATGCATGACAAACACGAGGTTAGGAGTGAGGCTGTCCCTTGTAATTTTCATTAATTAAACGCCTAACTCATTATCTTTTCTACTAAATTTTTATTTTATTCTATTTTTGTTATTGCTTCATGCACTTGTCTTCAGCTTTTCTCTTTAAGATGTCCCCAAATTTTTTTTTTTGTGAAAAATTCGGAACCCCGTATCGTTAAATTATTAAAGAAAGTGAAAGACTACTAAAAAAATGAACGTAATTTTGAATAAAAGGGTGTTCTAATCGCCATGCACGTCTAGTTTGAGACCAAAGAAAGAGAGAGAGAGAGAGAGAATGCGTGCACGTCTCAAAATAATTGCAAATTTGCACATGCTAGTAATTAAACGGGAACGGGATGAGCGGGACCGACGATTAAGCTCCCTTGCTTGATAGCCACACTTAAGCTTTAGTTTTAGATTTCTTGTTTAGGTTTGTCAAAATATTAAATAAGTGTTAAATTTTTAAAAACTTGCCGCAATTTTCCTTCGACTAATATTTTATTTATAAATTAATTTAATAATCAGCAGCATGTAGACAATTTAACAAGAACAATATGACACTTAAAGCGAGGCAATTGTAATAGCAATAGACGTTTAGTCCAGAGGTGGAGCCCCCACGTTGTTAATTAATCATGTTTCATGATCAAA
Source organism: Citropsis articulata (assembly GCA_030449925.1). NCBI lineage: Eukaryota > Viridiplantae > Streptophyta > Magnoliopsida > Sapindales > Rutaceae > Citropsis > Citropsis articulata. The sequence continues at coordinate 666,265 of JASUUH010000085.1, read as the reverse complement.
TGAGAGTATGAGACAGAGAAGAATTGATGAAAAAGAAAGCTAATGATTAATAATAATAATGAATATAAGAGAAGGGTATTGGACATAATTAGTGATCTCGTGACATTAAACCCATATAAGGAAAGCATGGCATAAAATACAAGACTAGAGAAACACACAAATTACACAAACATGTATGTGTTGACCACCGTGTGTTTGTGTTTTTCCCTTTTTTTCTTGCCCTTTCTTTTTGAGATTTTTTAGTACGAGACTTGTGAGGAGGCAAAGCAAAGCAAGAAAGCAGGCCAACATTTGTTAGATTTTTTCTTGATCATGTTTTGGGTGACATAAAAACTACAGGCTTTGATTTAGTAATAGTCTTGTAAATTTGGTTATGCTAATTGTTTTGTTTGCTGCCCACCATCCTCTCTAATCATTTATCGGTAATCCTCTCATGCTAAGATAATTAAGAAAAAAGGTGGGGATTTTTTATATGCTGTCTCCCACAAACCCAGCTGGCCCAATTATGTTTCTAGTCAAATCTTTACACGAAGAAATAAATAGTTCATACATTTTTATTATAGTCAAACACTGCTCTCACTCCCTTCATTCACACGTGGTTGAAGGGCATTGGTTCAAGATTTTGGACTAATTATCTAATTTTTTAAGTCATGGAGGAGCCACTATTGCTTAATAATGCACACTTTGTGGTGATGTTTATATGTATTTAGAGATAGAGATTCAAACTCAAGATTCTTCATATCTCATCCATTTTATATCATATTATTAAGAATTTCAAGATCTTATTGTATTGTTTTTATGAGATTTATGAGTATGGTATGATTAGATACACACATATACGCCTGATTACAAATATAAATCTTTTAAACTAACAATATGTACACATTAAAGAAAAAGAAGAACTCATAATCTTTATCCCGTGTTAGAGACAAACATGACTTGGACAAGCGGTCAAAAATTGTGTGCTTCTTTCACTCTTAATGGTTATTCTTTTTGACAATTTACATTTCCAATTGCTGGGCTGTATAATATTTTGCAAAATAAGTACAGAAGAAGCATTGCATTATGAAAGATTGAAAGGGACCACTCTGAATCCCACCAAAGCTTCTTAGAAAATGTGGTATCCATCAAATAAATCATCTCAAGCATTGCTAATTTTTTTTTCTTTTTTTAAAAAAAATACTCCTATGGTTTTCATAGAAAAAGTGCTTTATTTAATATTACTGGTACATTCTGTATTGAATGATAATATATTGGTATTAAATTGGAGAAAAGATAGAGAGAAGAGGGGATATATGGAAGAATTTAAAATAATAAAAAGCACTTTTAAGATATTGTAGAGGAGAAGATAGATAGTGTAGGCCATTGGGGAATAAATTAAGGAAGATGGGTGGAGAGGACAATTTTGAGCTTCATGGCATGCAAGTTATTATACTCACGGTTTAGAATTTTCTGCATATCTGAAAAGTCATAGTAAAAAAAATCATAAATTTAAAGCACTCAACTTGAGATTTAAATTATTGAATGTGTAAAATAAAAGCTATCCGGAGGCTGCAAAATTTCGTTCAGTTAAGTTATCATAGCAATCCCATTATATATTTAGTTAGGTACATTCTCTTGAAGCCACTAGTTCTGAAAAGAAAATTGATGATTTGAAAAGGGAAATCTGTTTACGTAGGATAAATCTTAATCAATGGCCTACTGAAGCTTTAAGCTCCTATAATTTCTCATTGCATGGGATTCTTAAAGACCTTTTTTTTCTTTTGTACCACCACCTTTCATGGCATCAAATGCTCTTAATTGTATCTTTTCCTTTTTGATCCATCCTTTGTATTCAGTATTCAGTGGTGTCAGTAAGTTTATCATGTAATAGCTAGAGGGAAGCATGTTAATTAGATAATTGTCTAAACTGATAGTTTTAATTTTAAAGATAATGAGAGAGAGAGAGAGAGAGAGAGAGAGAGAGAGAGAGAGAGAGAGAGAGAGAGAGAGAGTTTTTTTTTAAATTTATTTTGGAAGTATTAAAATGCATTAAAAGGGTTAAGAATGACTTGATTAACGATAAATCATCATACGCCATATTGAGTTTAAGTTCTATAAATTAAGACAATGTATAAGACTCTAACTTAAATTAGAACAATGTATAACCACAAAATACATTTAGAAACATTACTAAGATATTAAACCAGAAGAAAAATAAAAGGCTCCACTCATTAAAATCTCATAAAAAGCTGGAGAAATTTTATGAGTCTAACCTTTCCATCTTAGCTATTATAGGCAGAAATCACCTTTCAACTAAAAAAAGAATTCAATACAGTGTCCGCAACAACAACAACACACTATCACCAACAACACAACACAAACATGAAAAAACATCAAAACAAAAAACTACAAAAAGAAAAATAACAAAATAAAGATAAATAGAGCCGCTAAAATAAGGTGATTCCCTCAATAGCCTACTCAATGAATCATGTAAGGTCATTGAAGCCTCAAAGCACTACTTTTGAACCCAACCTTGACCTCCAAAATAGGCATACCCTCCCGATTCGGACACTATAGCATTATTGTGTGAGGATACCGAAAATAATCTCCTTGAACAACAACTCTATAGCGACTACAATGGTAACAAACAATAGTAGCGGCAGCAACACAACAACAAAACACTGATACTAACACTAAAGGCGACAATAACAACAACATCATCAGTAGCCAAAAAAATTAAAAATTAAAAAAAGAAAAAAGAGAAAATTACATAAAAGGAAAGTGTTTTTTTTTTTTTTCAATTTAACAACTAAATTTGGATTTGCATTTATCTGTGGACAAACAAGAAAGGTTTTAGGTGTGTGTGTGTGTGCAGATAGGGATGACAAAATCCTCCATGGATTTGGGGTTCCATGGAGCTCCACCCTAAATGGAGTAAATTTTAAATAATTTTTAGAGAATAAAGTGGGGAATGAGAGAAAAATAATCCCTAAACTCTTAATGGGGTGGGGTTTGGATTTGTACTCCCCACCCCACCCCAACCCCAATCCTCATTATATATAGATATTTTTTTTAAATTTTATTTAATAATTTTTGTTTTATCAATTACAATGTTAGTTAATAATTTTTTTAAATTTCTACTTGATACAAATAGATTATAACTAAAAGAAAACCTTAGAATATAATTTTTATTCAACCTTAAAATATTATTGTGTTTTATTTTCTCTCTTAAGAACTACTTTCTTCAAATATTTTTTAATTTTAATATTATTTCAAGATATTACTACAAATATTTGGAGATTTTTTTTTTACATAATTTAAATACCTATTAATATGATAATGATTTAATTGAAGTTTTTAATTTCTAATTTATTAAAATCATATATCTATATCTATTATAAAATAAATAAATAAACTATTTAACGTGGACGAAACTGCTTTCTCACTTTATTCTCATCCCTACCCCACTAAATTTATCGAAATGATTATTTACTGCAGAATTTATAATAAACGAGATAAGATCCCCACCCCCACCCCACCTCATTGCCATCCCTATGTGCAGACATACCGATAAGAGCGCTCGTGTGACTATAAATCAAATATTAAGGAAACTAATTGAAGCCCAGTTTTAATCGATCCAATGGACAAAACTCGTCGCGCTCGGGAGAGTGTGATGTTGGGCTTTTCTTTGGAACCCAAAAGATGAATGGGGTTGTGAAGCAACCATCGATAGCTCATGGGCTACACGAGCGTTAAACGACTTATTTATCCATATATACGTTAGAAGGCACAAACACTTTTTTGGCTTTGGAAGGATCGCACGAGATTGGAAATAACAGTGTACCAGCATATAAAGTTTTGCGTCGCATGGAAGGAAGGGAAAAGCTTAAATTTTTATTTAGTTTACAAAAATTGAACTTATATAGATGAATCAAACTTAAAATAAGTGATTTTTTTTTTTCAAACTCATTCGCATTCATGCGTATCACCTTATTTGTTTATTATCACTGTTTAAAAATAACTTTTGTTCTAAGTTAAAAGATACCCTTATGGAGGGAGATACGAGGAGGCAACAAATTGGAACAGATATGCGATGGAAAGGAAGAAATGGCAGCGACAACAGATGAGTTGAGACTCATGCGATGATTTAAATAAAGCCATCATCATAAACTTTAACGCCGTACAAATGGAAAAATTAGCCTCAGTATATAGGAAAATGTCATCACTAGAATCGCAAAATTTGACGCTTCAGTAGTAGTACACGCTACAACGGATTTTAGCCCAACATCTGTAGCCAACTCTCTAGTCTCGCATCAACCACAGCTTTAGAATTTAACGCTAAAATGTTAAACGTCCATGAAAATGGTTATTATTTTCATCAGAAAAGCCTCTCGAAGACAATTTACATAGCATCAACTCGCTTCAAGAGCTTGACTCGCTAATATTCCTTGTATGCAAGAGTGTTTTCGGAAATGATCATCCTTTACCATAACCTTCACCGCCTTTCATTTGACCAGCTATTTCACTTCATAACAGCCACATTTTGATGTAAGCATCAGTCTTCTTCATCAAAATCTAAAAGAAAATCGGTCAAGTTCTCTGAATCATCAACAGCTTCTTCCAGAGACATGGGACCATCCTTTTTCGGCTTAGCCTGAAAGTAGAAGAATTAGTGAACAGACTAGTATAAATTGTGAGACAAGGAAGTGCTCTAGGTATTAAATTATTTAACAATTTTGCAAATGTTGAGGGTGTCTGCTTTCTTGCACTAGTCAGTTCAAATAACTGCTGCAGATACTATTATCTTTCTTTTTAAAAGCCTTCTTGCCACTTATCAACCTTTTCCCATTCATACAAATAAGATGTAGCATTATGTATGGAATTGTGTCCAATTAACCATTCAATGTTAAATAATATTCTACAAATTAATAAGATCAAGAAACAGAATCACCTTTGACTTTCGAAGCTGAGGTGTAGATTTGAGGACACTCCAATTCCGCGTAATTTTCTCCTCTTCATCATCAGCATCTAAATCACTATCTTCTCCCTCATCCTATTGCAAATAAGTGTAAAAAGAATATGTGATTACTCATAAAACAACCATGACCAATAACCGCCCCCAAGGGCGTGGTCGGGATGGTTGCCGTGCAGCGGTAGCCCTGCTTCGGATCCCGGGTTCGATTCTTGGTGGGGGAAAGGGGGTTAAAAATATATTTGGGCTTGCCCACCCCCCTTTCCTTTTAAAAAAAAAAAAAAAAAAAAAAAAAAAACCATGACCAATAACCATGACTGCAGCAGGAAATTTATTGCATGACAAATTCCAATAAGACATCAGATAAATTGAAAAGACACATGACAAGGATCACAAAGTAATTCAGCAATGATACTTACATCTTTTTCACCAATGTCAACAGCTCGTGCCATTGCTTCATCCATATCTGTCGTCTGCTTATGCAGCAAAACATCAAGAAACGGGCGATGATTAATTGTTTCCTTCTGGTAAGAATTGATCTTGCTAAAAAAATTGATTCAGCATCAATGATCAACTCAAGTAATGATTTTTTTTTCCTTTTCTTTCTTTTTCTTATTTCAAATGCATGCCAAGCAACTGAATTACAAGCTTATACCTCCAGCCCCCTGTTCTCATGTGTCCAATGGGATTTGTTTTTATCAAATGTTTTGGAAGTTAAACCAATCTGGAAATCATGAATTTGACTAGTTTTCCACATCCAACAGTATATCAAGTTTGATCTCTCTTTATTTCGTTCAAAAGAGATTACAAGCTTCCTATATCTCCACCCCCTTGTTTCCATGTCTCCAATGGGATTCTTTTTTATCAAATGTTCTCGAAGTTAACCAATCTGCAAATCATGAATTTTACTAGTTTTCCACATCCAAGAGTATACCAAGTTTGATCTCTCTTTATTTCATTAAAAAGAGGCTCTAAGCTCTGTGTATCTTGATCATATTTTCAATGGATAGCTAGCATCTAGCGTTCTCTCTCTTTCTTACAGTTGAACTTTCTCCATCCTCTGTATTGATTTACAAAAGAAGTTTTCTTCTATAAAAAACTCACAGCCCATGATGAAGACCGTGGCTGAGACGATTATCAATGGCCACTATGATCCAGGGCTGTAACTACGGAGTAGGGAGTATGTCTTTTGAGAAATCAATCTCGGGATGATCTTGCCAGGACTGCATTTCATGCTTCACCAGATGCAGCCCAAAGCATAGAAGAAAAGCTCTCTTACTGTCTCCTTGTACTTCAGGTCAAATTATCCTCATTAATCAAGGCAACAATAGAGTTATGCTACTTTGTCCTAGCATTTTTGCACCAAATGTGCCCAGCAGGCCAAAATTCAAAAATGGCCAAAACTCACTGTTTTGAGCTGTGGCCCGCCTGGGCATGGTTCAGGAAGACAATATGGACCGAAAAGAAAGTAATTGTCCAGTGTTCAATTATTGAAAAACAAAGAGATAAAGAGAATTGAAGAAAAGATCTGTTCAAATTAATTAAAAAAAAAACTTTGTTAAACATGAGAGATAAAAGGCAATAAATTCGGTGAAAAACAATATTGAACAGTGAAGTTTACACTTTACCTCAACTTCTTCAGTCTTCTCTTTCGCTAGAATCTCTTCAAGCTCCTCTCTTGATATCACTTTTCCGTGCTGATAAAAGCAAGCAGAGATCAGCACTTGAAGACAAAGCAATAATCACAGTTGCGAATGCAGACACTTGAGTGCTTCACGTGCTTAATGAAGGACTTCAAATTTTAATAAGTAGAAGGGCGATGAAAAGAAATGGAAGATATTTGAGCAAATGGAACATAGTTTCTATGCACCTTTCTGTGCTAAGTGTGTTTTTTTTAGAAAAAGAAAAAGAAAAAGAAAAAGAAAGGAAAACACACACAAATTTACCTCCTTTAGATAATCCAGCATATTGGGAGTTGGTTCATGGAAATCTGGACCTCTGTAATCAATCACTTCATCTGGATCTTGAATATAGTTCACAGTTGGGTAAACTGGATCTCCGCCCCATACTGCAAAGGCCAACAGTCAAGGGATTCATCAACCACCAGAACATTGCAAGGGAGCAGGCATATTTATGCCTTTACAAATACATTAAAATCAGTATACATATTTGTCCAACTTGAAAGAGACAAGCTATATCAGTATTAGTAAATCAAAGATCCTTCTGAATGTTTAAGTAAGATACTATAATATGTATATTAATGTTATTTTTAAAAAAATCATTATCAAATTGTAAGTAATATAGGAGGGAGAAAAAGTAAAACACGGTTCCCTGTTTCCTACAGATATGAGTTTTCTTGATTTAAAAGCTGTTTGGCTAACTGTTTCCAGAAAAGCTCTCCACAAAACTATTCATAGTCACCCAGCTTTATAGAACAGAAAATTGTTCAGGAAATTTCAGGAACTTTTCTAGATGATCATGCAGAAAATAACTAAACTAATAAATAAATAAATCATGAAATTTTTAATGGTAAAAATAAAAATAAAAACTGAAAAGATTAATCTAAACGAACAAGATATTAAAAAAAAAAAACATTTTTATTTTTTCTAGAGAAGGCAAAGACAATCTCTGTCAAATAAGAGAAAACCGCTTAACTGACTAATACTGCATCCCGCTTATAAAATATTCCACTTATATGGGTTAGCAAGGAGGTGATAAATGAAAATGATACAAACAAAGACCCGGATATAATGCACAAAATTATAAGTTAAAGAGTACAAACTTTGCTTTATTTGATCCTCCCGCAGTCGCATTGCTAAAGGATCCCTTTTAATACGAACATCATTTCCCATCATTATGCGATATTCTCGATCTGTTTGATGACAAAACATTTCAATTAACTGTGTATTTTCATCTTCACCGGTCTCCTCGTAATGTTTCTGAATAGCTTCACGTGAAGTGTCCCTCTTCCATGCTTTTACCCATTCAGAGTAGTATGCAATTGGTCCTATCCTTTCGAGCCTCTCTTGTTCAGCTTTAAGTCTATGGAAATCAACAAAACATTCATATTCCATTTCACTTGCAGAAATGCTTCAATGAGTTTTTGTAGTCAACCAATTAGGTTATGAAGAACTTAATAAATAAATAAATAAGCAAGAAAAAAAGTAAGGGTGAGTGTAAATGAATATCACCATTTTTTCCCCCCGAACATCAATAGGAAGCATGACGCTTAGACAGATTATAACAATTTTATGGACTGGATTTCAGAGATATTAGAACCTTCTGAATAGGTAGATGTAGGTTGTCTTACTAGATTTTGGCTAACCTGCTGGTATGCGGTATTTCAAAATCATACAACTAACGTGCAGAATCCTCTTTGAACTTGCCTTCTTATGAACAGGTGGTACAATTAAGGTAAAAAATCCAACTTTTTCCATCAACTTGTAGAACCTTTTGTTTTTCCAACTTCTACCAATTTACATTCAACTTATTATGTCATGCTTCAGTTTCACTTGAGAGGCAAGTCCAGCTTCACCTAGACTACATTCTATACATCCTGTCTACCTCTTCTTAAATGAAAAACAATTTATGTCTACCTCATCTTAAATGAAGTCCAGCTTCACTTAGACTACATTCCATATATCCTGTATAAATCTTCTTAAATGAAAACCAATTTATGTGTGTGTCTCCAGAAAGGGATCAAGAGAGAAATCAAGAAACAAAAGAGATGTAAAAATAAATATTAAACCATGGAATTAAGAGCCATGTGTAAATGTATGTATGAAACCTTTCTTCCTTGAAAAGATGTCGTCTAGCTCTGTAGAGGGCAGTTTCAGTTAATGTTGGATGTTCACCATAAAGCTTTATTTGCCCAGTCTCTGCCATTGCTTTGAGAAAAACCTACAAAAATCCATAAACATTGTAATCAAAATAGAAGACAACTTGTTGTCTTCTAAGCAAGCGGGCTATACATTTTATCAGTTAAATATGACCTTCTTCTAGTCATTATCTATTTCTTAATTCCACTAACCGTTTCAACATCAGGTCGCCTTCTTTGCCATCTTGACCATTGTTCCTTGTCTGATTTTCTCCAGTTCCACCATAATTCTTCACTACTTAGTGGCTCCTCTATTGGCTTCCTCACTTTGGGATCAATGAATGGATGTGGGCGGCCAAGTTTCTTGTCTAATTCATATTCAGTTTCTTCTTCAGCTTTAGATTCTGTCTCATAAACAACATATTCAGATGAGGACTCTTTAGGATCTTCTGCTGCATCCTCAGAAACTTCAGGTCCCAATGAAGCACTTGATTCCACACTCACCTCAGAAGATCTAGCCCTAACAGATGTTTTATACTTCTTCCTCCTACTCCCAGGATGTTTTCCATAGGAGGGAGATCCCGTTGACTCACCAGTCGGCTCAGGAGCCCTGGCAGCCCTTACTCGACTGGCAGTGCCTTCTGGCCAGTACTCCTCTCCGGGAATACTTGCGCGTGCACCAGAGGCTGGTTCCAGCTGCCCAGATGTTGAGTCGAAATAACTATAGTAGGGAGGACGCTCAACAGACACATATTCTGGTAATTCATCATTCTTCTCACACTTTATACGACTAACCGAAGAAGCCCTCCTCGGTAGATTGTTCAAACGAAGTCTAGTTTGCAATGTTCCAGTTGGAAATGAACCTAGAAATGATGTCTGGATAGTTTACAGAAAATTATACATGTATACAAGAGTGCCATGTCAAATGGAATAAAATAAGCTATGGTCAAAAAACAATGTCTTAATAGTTTATACAAAATTATATATTTAAATAATAAGTAACTAAACATTTATTTTGGTGTCCAAGCAAAACAAAGATATAAACTTGCATATTGTACTACTGTTGTTTTGGAAATTAGAAAATAGCATAAATACTACAACCAAGCTTGGTTGATTGGTACAACATGCTCAAAGTCTTTTTCTCTCCAGAAGGGAGTTTGTGAGGAAGACTTTACAGTTTCTAAAGTCTTTATTACCTTGAATATGGTTCAAAATCATAATTTGCTTTCCTTTCCTACATTTTGCTTGCAACTGTACAAAATCGAACTAGAAATAAACAGTCATATTTACGTATAAAAGGAATCATTTTACATTAAACTAAAGCAATTCTACTTGGCCAGCCGAAAAACTACAGCAGCCCACACAAGTGCAAGAGCGGTTGAGTTCAGATGTTTCATTGAAAATATAACAGTTCCCAAACCATAACTACACAAAAATTACAATTGAAAAATAACTACAAAACAGCGACCAACAAGTAAAAGTAATACAAAAGACAACAGCAGAAAATTAGTATTCATAAACATTAAAGGGAAAACTGCAAATTAATTTAAAACCTGAAAACTGTTGAAGTTTGGTTTGCGAGTAAAAAAGTCATCTGAATAAACTACTGGCCCCAATCCTCTATCTGTCATACCGATAACAAAATAAAAAGACAACTACAAATAAGAATTTCTCATTCAAATTCGAAACAATAATTTCATAGTAACTGAACCGAACTTAAAAGTGAAAAATAGACCTTAAATATAAACTAACCTTGATAAATCCATGTAGCTGAAAGGGCCGCCATTTTCACTTAGCTTGATACACTATGGCATGTAAAATTGCAAGAATAACTGGAAGAAAAAGAAAATCAAATCGTTACAGAACGCACCGTTTCAATATTCAAGGAGGAAGCCAGAAAGAGTGTTAGAGATGAAAGATGTGAAATGGAGTGAAGTAAATTAAAGAAACTGAAGTTGGAGAAGGAGAAAACGCACCGTTTTACTTTTAGACGATGGTTTTACTTATGATAGAGATGAATTGATATGCATGAGCCAAGCAGTTCTTGCTCGTCAGGCTCTTTGGAGGATTTACAACTTGGGGTTTAGTTTGGTTTTATGGAGATTTTGAGGCTGCATCCTGCAGCAGAGGGTTTTAGCTTTGGTACTTCGGCAAGTAGAAAAAATGAGAGTGAGCATATTTTTATAAAACGGATACGAGTAAGATGATGACTGCAACGCTGCGTTTCATTTACATCCTCTCTTTAGAAAAATTTTAAGTCATGGTAGAAATTAGAAAGAAAGAGGAATCTGTTGGATAAATTAAAATGTCAAAAAATTCCGGACAAAAAGATCCAGTGTTTATTATTAAATTTCTCTTCTTTCGCTCTTTTAGATTCTGGTTCTTTTTCTCAAGCGAAAAGAAATAAAGGAAGCAATAGGGTTCTATGACGAAGTTTCATTGAATGTTAGTTTCGGAATTTTAAGGGGTGTCAGTTAAAAGAAAATGTAATTTTCAACTATTTAAAATTTTAATAAAGAAACGGGTGTTAAGAGGACTTGGCGATTTCATATAATATATCTAGAATTTAAGGGAAGATGTGCTTATAAGATTGTCAAAAATTAAAAATTAGAGAAGAGACAAGGAGAAAGAAACAGGAATTGTGTCAATTTCATAAAAGGCTATAATGGGTATTAAAATAGGTTTGGTAAAGTCAAATATAAAATTTTTAAATTTTTAAATGAATTTATTAAGTAAATAGGTTTAATAAGTATTTTAATGGGTTAAAATAACCACAACCAAATTAATATTTTAGATTATGAAAAGAGAAAAGGACATACACATCCCCAATGTTTAGTAAAGAGACACAAAACTCTCTAATATTTCAAAAAAGACATTCACACCCCTAAAATTTATGATTTTAACATGTAATTACCGTTATACCCTTCTAATAATTTGTTGATTGTGTAATTTATCCATATATTGTTATTGTTAATAAAATTAGGAAAATATCATCATTACTCAATTCCTCTATTTAAATTTTTGTAAATTTTTTCTTCAAACTAAATAAATTTAATCAATTACTTAAGAATAAAAATAAATAAAATTAGTTATTAATACCATAAGAATAACAATTGCTTGTGATTATTTAAACATGATTACTTTTTTTTTCTTTTTGTTGATTATATAAGTTTAAATGATTGACATGTAGAGAATTTAATGAATAACGCTTGCTGCTTTTTTTTCTCACGATTGCATAAAAGTTCTTTAAACTTATTGCCTAGCAAGCCTTGAGAGGTTTTCCAAAGCTAGAGAGAAGAGAGCAATGGAGCCGAATAAGGAAACTTGTATTACTCACAAAGAGAAGATTACAAGAGAGCTTACAATGCTTGAGTTGCTTGCTTGAAGCTTAAATGCTCAAATGCCTAATGTCATCCTCTAAAACTAGCTAGATATTTACATGAGCTAGAGAAGTGTAGAGAATTCTAGAGTATGTACAAGGTTAGTGTGCTAGAGTTGCCTAGAAATTTCTAATCGTGCCAAGCACTCTTGTGCCGGCTACCTGAATCGTGGGCACCATTCTCTTGAATTGGGCAGTCCGCAAAATCATCCCCCACCTAAGCTCGCGGCGTCCTCGTCGCGCTTTCATGCTTGTAATTCTGGATGTGTTCCTCAAATTGCCACAAGTCATCTTCGCGTTCCCAAGTGGTTTCGTTCTCGGGGAGGGTTTTCCACTTCACCAAGTACTCATTGGATCGCGGCACACCTCTCTTCTGAATCACGCGATCCGCAATGATGTAGTCCATATCTTTGTCAAATGCGGTGACAACAACGATTGGAGCGCGCCTTGATTATCGATGACTTGGATCTCCCATATTTTCGTGATATGACTTAAGAAGGCTCACATGAAGGACCGGATGGATCTTGAGTCTTGACGGAAATTGTAGTTGGTACGAGACGTTGCCCACACGTCGTACAACTCAGAAGGGTCCCTCGTAGCATCTCACTAACCCCTTGTGCACTTTCCGTAAAGTCTTGAATTGTTGGGGTATGAGCTTGATAATGACTCGATCACCTTCCTTGTACTCAACATACCGTCTTCTAGTGTCCGCCTACTTTTTCATCTTCCTCGAGGCTTTGTCGAGGTAGGCTCGCGTGATGTCCGCTTCCTCGTGCCATTCGAGGGCGAGCTTGTGTGCCACGGGGCTTTTTTCTCCATAAATCGAGGATATGGCGTTGGGGGTCATGAGCTGAAATCTCATGACGATTTTGAAGGGACTCTTGCCTGTAGCATCACTTCTTTGCAAGTTATAATAAGGCGATCGATGTACTATCGCCTCACACCTCGAGGCCATATAATCGCCTCAAGTACACCTTGAGGAGGCCATTTATGCAATCGGTCTGTCAATCCCCAACATCTTGAAGAGCTCCGTCCAAAATTTTCTAGTGAACCGAAGGTCTCGGTCGTTCACAATGCTCTTCGGGACTCCCCAAAGCTTCACGAATGTGCTTGACAAAGAGGCGGGCTGCTTCGTTGACTTTGTAGTCAGCTGGTGCGGCAATAAAGGTTGCGTACTTGCTGTAGCGGTCGACAACGACCATCTGATTTAGGCAACGATATGATGAAGTCCATGGAGACATTTTCCCATGGCCTTGTTGCACGCGGTAGCAGCTCCAATAATCCCGCTGGGAGTTGGTGATCCACCTTGTCTTGTTGGCACACAAGATAAGTTCGTACGTATGCCTCGATGTCGTCCCTCATGTGCGGCAAAAAATACGAGGCTTGGACTAGTGCAGTAGTGCGCTCAATTCCTAGGTGACCAACCCACTTGGAGTCGTGGTACTCCTTGATAACTTCTTTCCGCAAATTTCCCCATCTTGACACGAACAGCCGATCTCCTTTGGTGAGGAGGATGCCTTCCTCTTGCCAAAAACACCTTGTCTTACCTTCGAGCACATTCTCCAGCCAGTCCTTTGCTAGCGGATCTTGTTGGAGGCCTTCCTTGATGCGTGAGACAAGGTCCGACTACGGTTGGCTCATGCTAAGTGTTGCCAATTCAGCCTTGCGGCTTAGAGCGTCCGCAACGACATTGGCTTTGCCCGATTTGTACTTGAGCCGATAGTCGAGTTCTGCAAGGAAATCTTGCCACCTTGCTTGCTTCGGGCTCAACTTCTTTTGCGTTTGAAAGTAGCTTATGGCTACGTTGTCCGTCATGATAGTGAAGTGTGAGCCTAGCAAGTAAATAACAATTTAATACATGTCAATCATTTAAACTTATATAATCAACAAAAAAAAAGTAATCATGCTTAAATAATCACAAGCAATTGTTATTTTTATGGTATTAATAACTAATTTTATTTATTTTTATTCTTAAGTAATTGATTAAATTTATTTAGTTCGAAGAAAAAATTTGACAAAAATTTAAATAGAGGAATTGAGTAATGAGGGTATTTTCTTAATTTTATTAACAATATATAGACAAATTACATAATCAACAAATTGTTAGAGGAATTGAGTAATGATGGTATTTTCCTAATTTTATTAACAATAACAATATATAGACAAAATGCACAATCAATAAATTATTAGAAGGTATAACGTTAATTACATGTTAAAATTATAAAATTTAGGGGTATAGATGTATTTTTTGAAATATTAGGGAGTTTTGTGTCTTTTTATTAATTATTGGGGGGTGTGTATGTCATTTTTCCTTAAGAAAATGAATCAAAATGATGGTAAGGGGTAAATTAGGATTGGGTGGGGGTGTATTGAGATATGAAATTTATTTTAAATTTTTTAATGGATTAATTGACCCCTCATTTCTCAATCCCCTCCATTTATCTCATCAATTCTCATTTCTCATTTAATTAACATCTTTTCATTAGTATTTCTATTCATGGAAACTAATTCACTAAAAAGAATTGTTATATGTTTTTTATTGGAATGAAAAACTCCATCTACTAAAATTTAATAATTACCTTTTATTATTGCTTGAATTTGAATGAAGCATGTATAAAGCATATTCCCGGCCACCTAAATTACATGTGGGATACTTTCAAAAAAAGAAAAGAAAAGAAAAACTTCTCATAGATGTATGTATGAAAAAATATAATTGAATTTATTTATTTCTTAAAAAAAAATTTTTGATATCTTTTAAAGATCTAAGATTGACTAAGAAGAAGGATTAGAACCATTAATACCACCTTAATAAATTGATTTCTCAATTGAATAATATCTTATATATTTTTAAATTAACGCTGATATACTAAATCGTAATTCACTTAACGTATTTATTACATTTATATTTAGACTTTTGCTAAGTTACATTTACAGAAACTTACAATCAGTCATGTTAGTGCAAATATAAGTAATATAGTATATATAACTAGATTGTAAGTTACCGTATATATAACTTACCGTGACTCTCAAATTAAGAGCAACCTTAATTCAATATGTAAACTAATCTTATTGTTATTGACAAGTGTAATTAAGTTGTATAAAAAATTAAGTAATTACTTTCTTAAAAAGGTGGGAAAAAAATTGAAGTCCCACTGTTATAAATCTTTAGGTAAAAACGTATACATGATTTTCTATAAATGATTCACCATAAGAAGTTTGTTGACACAAGTGAAAAGTTAAATAATTGTTCAATGCTTTTATATTTTTAAATTTTAATATGATAATTATGAGAGAGACTCGAATCATCTATTATATAAATAAGGGAGTAGGTGTTAACTAGTATTAACTATACGTTTATGAATTCATTACTTTATTTTACATTAAAAAAAAGTCAAATGCCTCCAATACCACACAAAATTAATCTAAAAACAGTATTAAAAATTTCATGTTAAAAATTTTTGAAATAAATTATACTTGCTATAAATTGTATTTAATTTGTTATCAAATATTCAGATTAATAAAAACAGAAACTATAATCTAAATTCTAGATTTTTTTTTGAGATAAAGTGTTGGTTGGAACTCGAACCCAACCGTCATCTATATTTTAAATTTTATCTTCAATGTATTTGAAAATAAAACATTTTTTAATACATGCCTTATAAAAAAGAATAAATTACTTCAAAAAATTAGGAAACCAATTTCTTGAATCATTCTTTAAGTTTTAGGAAAGAAACGTGACCCCATGAGATGACGTGCTCCCACATTGCCCAAGCAGGAAAAAAAGAGGGAATTTAAAAGAAACAACTATTTTTCTTTTGAATTAAACGAGACAAAACTAAGATTACAATTCATATTATATGAGATTTACAATTAATATTTATAATCAGACAAGTAGTATGATTAGTTTACATTAATTTTTATGTAGCACGCCTAAATTTTACCCTCTCTAATATTCGATGAATGTCTACTCCACTCACATTTCGAAAGGGAGAAGACTGCCTTCACTTAATATTAAATCCCTACATGCATCACTGTTTCAACAGCCTTATAACAGAAGATGCACCTACCACCGAATCCGGCCAATGTTAAAGAAACAGCTACTTAAATATAAACGCGAGTGGCCTCTTGGCCAATCATCTCATTCTCACCTCTAAAATAAGAAATATATATATTCCAGTAAATGTGTTTTATAAACTTATCTGCATTCCGGTGAAATCACGATAGATTTTACTTATTTTACGATGGAGCCCCTCAACTCTCTAATATTTGCTATACATCATCTAGTCGGGCAGCCACGCCCCATGCCCCCATTCACTTTCGTAGTTGCTTACATACAAATACGCTGCATAAATTACAATTCAATCTATTACTCTTGTCTCCCTCTCTTCAAATTCACTCCTCCATCTGCTTCAATCGATAGGGGGTTGTATTGGTTCATGCGATCAAGTTAACGGACTCGTCATTAGCATTAAGCACTAGAGTTAGTTTGATTGGAAGATCAAGTATCTGAAAGACGTTTGTGAAATGTTGACAAACTTAGGTTTTGGGTCGGCGATTTTTATGGATTGATCACTGAACTTGATGCATTTCGAGGTTGAGTCCTCTTCTACATTTTGCAGGGGTTTATTGATCTTTACAGATACATTGCAAGTGAGTTTTGGTCTTGAAGCATTGGGTACATTTAGTTTGTTTTTTGATCTTCTGATTGGTTGAGTAATGGGTTTAGGAGATTTGTAGTTATTGCCAAGCATATTATGTTGTTTTCATGTTTTTTTTACAAGATGAAGAGAATTAAACTCGAGTATAGTAGTGGTAGGAGGTTTAGGTTGTCGCATTTCTTGTTGGGCATTGGGATATTATACTTGGTTTTCATAGCATTTAAGTTCCCACATTTCCTGGAGATTGCATCAGTGCTAAGCGGAGATGATAATTATATTGGACTGGATGAGAAATTGGTGGGGTATAATGGGGATTCGGATCTGAGTAAACCATTCTTTGGCTCTGTTTATAAGGATACGTTTCACCGGAAGCTAGAAGATAATGAAAACCTAGAGGCGCCACTGATGCCTAGGGAGGTTCTTTTGAAGAATGGAAATGGTGGATCACGGCCTATAAAGCCACTCCAGTTTCGATATGGTCGAATAACTGGTGAGATCATGAGGCGAAGGAATAGGACTAGTGAGTTTTCAGTGCTTGAAAGAATGGCAGATGAGGCGTGGACGTTAGGGTTGAAGGCATGGGAGGAAGTGGATAAGTTTGATGTAAAGGAGACTGTTTCTAGCAATGTATATGAGGGGAAGCCTGAATCTTGTCCTTCTTGGGTGTCCATGAGTGGAGAAGAGTTGGCAAGTGGGGATAGGTTGATGTTCCTTCCTTGTGGGCTTGCTGCTGGATCTTCAATTACACTAGTGGGAACACCTCACTACGCACATCAGGAGTTTTTGCCTCAGCTTACAAGGAGGAGGAATGGTGATAGTTTGGTTATGGTTTCACAGTTTATGGTTGAATTGCAAGGACTAAAGTCAGTGGATGGTGAGGATCCACCGAAGATTTTACATTTAAATCCTCGACTAAAAGGAGATTGGAGTCACCGCCCAGTTATTGAACACAACACTTGTTATAGAATGCAATGGGGGACGGCTCAGAGATGTGATGGTTTATCATCTAAGAAAGATGATGACATGCTTGGTGAGATTTATTGTACTCAAAAGCTTTAAGCATTGTTGTTCTTATAATTCCCTTTAGTTCTTTTGTAAGTTTCACTTACTACCAAGTATTTTAATACAATTTTAGATATCAACTGAAAGAGTAATTACCTCTCTTTTCAATCTTGTTTGGGCTAATTTAAACAATCACATTGTCCTCATAGTATAACTTGTCAGGATGCTAATTTTGTTGGTGGTGTCTTCACAAAGGGGTGATGTTTGCCTGGTTTGAAGTGTGCTATGTGTGAGTACGATTGAATTGAGGGCTTACTCTCATTTGTTTTTTCATATTTTGATTTAACTCTAATGCAAGATAAGTCTTGCTGAGTAATGGTCGCCGTGCTGTGTGTGTACGTGGACTGCTGTGTTCCCCTTAGAAACTAATCCAATTATTTCTGATGTTTTTAACTTGTGTCTTTATCTTTTGGGTTATGCTGTATATCAATTGAGTTGTAACTGTTTTTTAATGGATATATTTTTATAGTTGACGGAAATTTAAGATGTGAAAAGTGGATGCGCAATGATGTTGTTGACTCAAAAGACTCCAAAACAGCCTCTTGGTTCAAAAGATTCATAGGGCGTGAGCAGAAACCAGAAGTTACTTGGCCATTTCCTTTTGTGGAGGGTCGATTATTTATCCTGACCCTACGTGCCGGTGTTGAAGGATACCATATTAATGTTGGGGGTCGGCATGTGACTTCATTCCCTTATCGGACGGTATGTTGTTGATGATGAAAAAGTGATATCAACCCATGAGAGTTCTTTTCTATTGTATTTTTTGTGTGGGGAATCTAAATTTGCTCGATCGCATGTCTAGTGTCTTAATGGTTTTAAGGTGTTCAGAGTTTTTTAATGCTTGCTCTTTTATGCCTCGTTTACAATAGTTTTCATTCTCTCTGTAATCTTGTTGCAAATACGTTTACTGATGTGAAAGTGTTTGCATTTTGAATTGATTGTCATTGCTATTACCATAATTTATTATGGCATGAGAGTTTTGTGTTACAACCCTTTTTTATTACTGCCCTTCATTTTGTGTGAGTTTCCTCTCATAGCCTTGGTATACTGGTTCAATCTGGCTTGCCAATATGATCTTCCATTTTTACTTTTTTTTTCTTTAAATAAAAAAATCATTTTCTTCTGATAGCATTGAGCAAAAGCATTTCCATTTCTGATTATATTTTGCTCTGCCTTCAGGGGTTTACGCTTGAGGATGCAACAGGTCTAGCAATTAAAGGAGATGTTGATATTCATTCAGTTTATGCGACCAATCTTCCAGCCTCTCATCCAAGTTTCTCCCTTCAAAGAGTATTAGAAATGTCATCAAAGTGGAAAGCTGAGCCTCTACCTGATAGGCCAGTCCATCTTTTTATTGGAGTTCTTTCTGCAACCAATCACTTTGCAGAGCGCATGGCAATTAGGAAAACTTGGATGCAATCTACAAAAATTAAGTCTTCCAATGTGGTTGCTCGTTTCTTTGTTGCACTGGTATGATATTTTCTTCTCTGTATTGAGGATTTGAGTGAGATTATAGCCTTAACTTAATGACATATTAAGCGACTGTCATTCTCTGTCGTCTTTTTCACTTAATTTCCTTTATGACATTCTCCAATGGCTGTCCAATTCTTATTATATATGTATTGTTGTTTAGTTTTTATGTTCATTTATGATATTGCCTTATAGAATCCAAGAAAGGAGGTCAATGCTGTGCTGAAGAAGGAAGCTGCCTTCTTTGGAGACATTGTTATTTTGCCATTTATGGACCGCTATGAGCTTGTGGTCCTGAAAACCATTGCAATTTGTGAGTTTGGGGTGAGTCAAATTTTAATTCTGCATATTTTGAATCTTTTTGTTTTTAAATACCTAATCTTGTTTAAGTCATTACTACACTTGTATTCTAGATTATTATGTTCTGCTCCATGCTGAGTTTGATCTGTAGTTGTTAAATAGCCAAGTTTCCCTGCACAGGTTCAGAATGTGACAGCTGCTTACATCATGAAATGTGATGATGACACATTTATAAGGGTGGATGCTGTCCTGAAAGAAATTGAGGGCATCTTTCCAAAGAGGTCTCTTTATATGGGCAATCTCAATCTCTTACATCGTCCTCTCCGAACTGGGAAATGGGCTGTCACTTATGAGGTATGCAAGTTGTGCATGCTTTTATGTGAATTTGAGTTTACCAAAAATCCTTCATGATGAAATTGCTCCATACGACAATGTCCTCATCTTCTGCGTGAGTGGATGATAGCCATAATTGTCTCAGAAAGTACTTAGGAAACATACATCCTGTTATATCTAAATAAATCAACAGTTATATCTATATTGCAAAGCATGGAAGCCATCTCACCCTATATATTCACAAGAAACTGTGTGACAATCTGCTGAGTTGGTTTTTGGAAATGCAAGCCTATGTACTCGACTTTAAATAGTCCTTCACCAGCTTCTTGATCCTAAACGAAGTATCTATGTTGTACTAACTAAACTTCTAGCACTACTTGAATCAGTTTCCATGCAAAGATCAGCTACAGCTTTCTCTAAATGCTAGCTACTATTCTGGGAATATTTGAGGTATCCGGTACATGTAGCATCACCTTGAATCCTTGGTCTCTTTGCATCTTCAAATGCCCATTACCTTTTTTCAACATCCTTCTTGATATGCGGACATTCCATGAAATGGGACGGATTTAGGTTCTGAAGCATATGCAAGGCACAGAGGAGCTAACATTTCCAACATTTTATTATCTCTGGATCACATTTTTCCTTTCATTTAGAGCCATCAATATCAATTTTGAACACTTCAGCAAAGCCCAATGTAATATAACGCTTAATAGGCTTTGGAGTGCTGTGACCTATCCATTTTGTTAGGCCCTTTCATCTAGCCCCAGAAGTATGATGTACTAGCATGCTTAGATGGAAAATTTAAGTGGGAAATTAATTTTGCTTAGATGGAAAATTTAAGCGGGAAATTAATTTTCTTAGAGACTATGTCCAAGACTCTCACTATTGGGGTCACTGATTTGGGTTATGTTGTCCCAAACCCCCCCCCCCCCCCCAAAAAAAAAAAAATAAAAATGTAGAACTAAAAGGCGATATTCCGTTAAGAGTGAGCATGCTTTTGTTGACTAATGTTGCAGGAGTGGCCAGAAGAAGTATACCCTCCCTATGCTAATGGGCCTGGGTATGTAATTTCCAGTGATATCGCAAAATTCATTGTCTCGCAACATGGCAATCAGAGCCTAAGGGTATGCAACAGCGAAATGCTTTTATCTATTTCCTTTCATTTGGATGATTCCGTCCAGCGTTTTCTCTTTTGTTGCTACATTTTGCATGTCTCTTCTATCAACAACTGAAATATACTGTTTCTTTTTGGTGGCAGCTGTTCAAGATGGAGGATGTGAGTATGGGAATGTGGGTTGAACAATTTAACAGTACCACGACTGTCCGGTACTCGCACAGCTGGAAGTTTTGTCAGTATGGATGCATGGAAGGTTACTACACTGCACATTACCAATCCCCGAGGCAGATGATCTGCCTTTGGGACAAGTTGTCAAGAGGTCGGGCTCATTGCTGCAACTTTAGATGATAAGCAGCTCTTGTTGCCCATTATTGTTATAACCTTTCTTCCTATAGCCCTGCCTGTTTTTGTGAGATTTTTTTGTCCAATGAAGTGGGCTTAGGAGACGGCTGTGCCTATAATTTGGAGAATACAGATTGTTCCATCGTTCATTGTATTCTTGACACCAGATAATTAGGGCATCCCACTTTGGAACGAATAGAACAGAGAAGTACGGATGTTGTTGTATATGCGTATGATCTTGAAAATCAATGTAGTTGGTAAAGCTAGTAGAGGTCTTCCCATTTTTCCTTGTGAACGTTCAATCGAGAAGAAAAATTACATTGATTCAAGGAAAATTTTCTCCCTCAATTTATATTGCATTGATAATCTGTAGTTGTTTCTTTACTTTCCTGTAATTATACATAGCATTGTAACTCAAATATGGTAAATACTACTATTGTAGTCTTGTTACATCATCTGCTGTCCGCATTTGAAGAATGTCTTGGCTGGCATGCCAATTCTTTTTTCTTTTTTTTTTCACTTTTTTCCTTCGATAGTATATATATAGAGAGAGTTTCCTTCTAATAAATGTTTCCTTGTTAAGAGATAAGTTAAAAAAGTAAAAAATTATAAATTTTAATATATTACAAAATAAAATATATTATTATTTTTTTTTGGATGAAACCACCAAAGAAAAGGTGGGGGGGTTAGACGGGACCCCTACCTGTGAAATAAATCCGATAATGAATCAAATACATAGGAGGGGGAAAAGAACCAAAATCTCTCAGAGAAAATGAGATACAACATATAGAGGAAGAGACTACCGTCTAATGTGCAGAGTCCCCTGGGCATCCGTGCGGAGTCCCCTGGGCATCCGTGCGGAGAATACCGAGTAACCCTCTAGGGAGCTCTCGAGTAAAAAGAAGTCTCCGGCTAATCCTATGAGAGCAGGCCCAGTTGGCCAGAAAGTCAGCTACTGTAGTAGCCTCGCGGAGCACATGCCTCATCTGAATGGGGAAAGAAGAGATCAGACGACACGCCCGACGCAATGAATAAGCATAATCCCACCGAACAGGACCCTGAGTGTGGATCCAAGACACCACCGTAACCGAGTCTGACTCCACCTCGAGGACAGAGTAACCAAGCTGGATGGCAAGCTCCAATCCCTCGCAAACCGCCATGAGCTCCGCATATAAGATCGGCCTATGGCCCAGAAAGGATCTAAAAGCAGCCAGAACTCCTCCTCGGTGATCCCGAAGAATGCCTCCTGAAGCCGCCATCCCAGGGTTGCCCCTAGAGCAACCATCCACAGTCAACCTGATCACCCCGGGTGGCGGTCTCGTCAACAACTAGCAAGATCGGCCTCTGTGGCCATAACTCGCAAACCCTCCATAATCAGAGGATTCGAGACTCCCCTCACCTGGGGAGGCTTGAATCCAAAAGCAGTACTAACGAGTGCGAGTCACCGAAGATAAGCTGCGTGAAGAAAGGTCTCCGAGCGGAACCGGAAAGCATTTCGAGCCTTCCAAACTTGCTACAAAATGAAGCAAGGCAGAAGGACACGAATATGATTCCGGGAGGGGGCACACTGTCTCCAGAAAGTAAGCAAAGCACGGGGAGACAAAAAACAAAGCTCTCGCATCCCCAAGGTCCGCCGATAGTGGTCCCAAATATGACGAGTCCGCGGGCAATCCACAAACAGATGACGAAGAGTCTCGGCAGCCCCTCCACACAAACATCGAGATATCATGTGGAAACTCTCGAGCCCAATGAATCATCAATGGCGAGGAAGCCATGGATAAGCCGCCAGAGAAAGAAAGAAACTCGCGTCGGGATGCGCCTATGCCAAATCATCGCAAAAACCTCCTCTCGCGGCCTAGAGCTCCGCACGAGCTCCCACGCAGACCGAAGCCAAAAAATGCCATCGGGACTAGGGTCCCAACGAATCAAGTCCGGCTCGCCCCTAGAAATAGGCACCAACAGTATCTGCTCAATAATAGAAGATGGCAAAATGCCCTCCAACTTGCCTCTGTCCCAAACTGTACCCTGCCAATAGAAGGAAACCGGCACCGAAGAAGCGCAGCAGAGTTATAAAAGAACAAGGGGCAAGATCCCAGCCAGCAGTCATACCAGAAACTGCAGTCTCCTCTCCCAACTAACCAGCGCTCGTGAGGCCCGGTAGATCTACAGAGGCGTCTCGCGGAGAAGCGGGATGAGCGAATGATGCCCGGATGGGTGGATCTGCAATACTTGGACTTCATAAAGGAAGCCCAAAGTGAACTCTGCTGACGAAATCGCCACCAGAGTTTGATCTCGAAGGCCTCTACCATATCATCGAAGGATCGAATGCCGAGGCTGCCCTCATTTACTGGATTAACAAACCGTCGGCCATCTACACCAATGGATCCGGCGCCTCCCCTCCGAATCACCCCAAAGGAACCTGTTGAATAAACGTTCTAGCCTATGGACCACTAGGGGTGGCAAAAAAGCCCGGGTCGGCCCAAGCCCGTCCAAGCCAAGCCCAGGCCCAGCTAAAGCCGGCCTTAGTGGGCCTAAAAATTGTAAACTATATAGAAGCCTCGATAAAAAGTCTTTCAACTTACTGCTTTTAAATAAAAAATAAATTTAATCTAAATAAAAAAAGAAAAAACTCAAAATACCAATTTTGTTTAATTTTTAATATTAGTATTTGTTATTTATTAGGTTATATTACTAATAGTTTATGTATTTGACTATTATTTTATTATATATTAGATGATTATCTTTAATTTAAATATTTTTTTCTTAATTTAAAAAATATTTTATAATTAATTTTAAAAGCCCAAGCCCGGCCCGCTCATTTTGGACAGGCTTTTGGAGGGCCTGGGCCTTTATGGGATGATGTGGGCTTGGGCCTGGGCTTTGAAAAGCCCAGCCAAAGTCCATAAATTGCCATCCCTATGGACCACCGTCGAAGGAGGACGGACAACATGAAATAAGTGTGAGGGCATGGAAGCCAACACATGGCGGATGAGAATCAGCTTCCCACCAAAAGAGAGAAGACGGTTGGCCCAACCGGAGATCCTCTCCCTGATCCTCTGAACTATATCATCAAAGTAAGAAATCTTGACGCACCCGGTGAAGATTTGGCACCCAAGATAAGTGAAAGGAAGCTGACGCCACTGAAAGCCAGTAACAAAGTGAACAATGGTCCCACGGGAAGCCGGAGCCGATCTCCCAATGTAGAAACTACTCTTGGCCTGGCTAATCATCTGTCCTGAAACCGCCTCGTAATGGTGCAAGAAATCCATGACCCGCTGTAAGCTGGGTCGGCTCCCATTTGCAAAAATAACAATGTCATCCGCAAAGCTCAAATGGGAGATATGAGTAGGGCCAGTGGAAAGGTACCGAACTGAAGGATACTGCGCGTACAGGCGGTCTAGTCCTCGAGATAGAAACTCTGCAGCGATAATGAAAAGGCAAGGAGAAATGGGATCACCTTGCCGAAGACTTCTCTCGGACTGAAAGTACCCGTAAATGGCTCCGTTAACTAGCACCGAGAACCAAGGGCCGTAAACTGCTCTCCGAATCAAAAAAATCCAGCGCTCTAAAACCCAAAACAACGGAGCATGTGAAGAATGAAAGGCCAAGACATACGATCATACGCCTTAGCCATATCGAGCTTCAGCACCACATTACCCCCGCGGGCGGGGCAGCCAAGATCGTGAACGAGCTCCTGAACCAAAAGCACGTTGTCATGAAGCACCCGACCCGGGACAAAACCGCTCTGAGTAGAAGAAATGATACGATGCAACAAGGGGGACATTCTCTGAACAAGCAACTTGGGAATAAATGATACGATACTTGGGACAAAACCACTGTACTGATAAAAGCACGTTATCAGTACAATGGGAAATAAATCCCACATGAGAATGAATAATGGTCGGAATCGGACGGTCACCAATAACAGTCATCGCAACACCAGGGGCAGGAGTACAGAGATCAGTGTCCCCTGTAGCTGGGGCCCCCACCGGGCCGGTCAAATCAATAGTAAAGTCCTGGGGCAAGTCTGAACCTGCATTTGGCACGGGAATCTGGGCCCCCTCATGAGCAGGACGCTGAGAGCCCATACTAGCATGACCAGTGGGCCGAGCGTCTGATATCGCGGTATACCGAACTGTAGGGGCTGGCACCGGACGCCTATCTGCGATGGGCATGGGTTGTTTGCCCTTATCGGCCGCTGGCCGCTGGGCAGGAGTGGTAGACTGTGGGGCTTTGCGAAGCCCAGGGTTGGCGACAAAGCATGCCTCCGTGCTATGTCCAAGATGCCGACATGAAGTGCAATAAGCAGGAACTCGCTCAAAAATCACATCCTGCCAAAAACCAGAATCCCCCTCTCCAATCCAGATACGCGACAATAAGAAACATCATACTCTACCAATACTCGAGCAACTGATGGCTATTAACAGAGGCTGTGGCGTGATCAACACGCAAAGGAATACCAATGGTTGCAGCTATAGAAAATAATGCTGACTTGCAATGAATAAAATGCAAAGGAAGATAGGGCAAGGAAACCCAAACAGGAACTACCGGTGACTCCTCATAGCATCTAAATGAAGTAGACCATTTAAAAATGCGCATTGATCTTCCATTAATATACCAAGACTGTCTAAGCCAAATGCGCGAATAGTCTTCCTCAAGTTGCAATTTTATTAAAATATGACGATTGTCTAATAATGAAATCTGAGTACTCATTTTTAAATCCAAAGCAACAAAAAATTTCCGAATAATATCCATTGGAGGTCGGCCAAAAGAAAACTTACCAACCAGAGATAATTTGAAAGGTTCAGCCATGGATTGAATTTCTTCAGCAGAAAAAATTACTGCAGGTTCCCCTTGGACTAAAGACATCGACTTGATTGGAACAGAGACAGCTGAAGAACCAGAGATAGCATCCACAAATGATTTCTGAGGTTGAGGGATAGTGTTGGGGTTAAGAATGACAGTTGGATTAATAATGGAGGCATAAGAGTTTTTCATGGGTTGATATGATTTTTTATCAAAATGTTGGGTTTAGATGAAATTTTGCATGGTGGGTTTTGGATTTGAATTTTGGGCACGGGTTTGGCTTTGTGTTTGGGTGGGTGGTGGGTTTTGGTTGTGGTTTTGAAATATATGTATTTTTTTAATTTTTCAACTAGTCCTTTAATAAAATAAAGAATTCTTTATTAAAAACTTACTCAGCATATGTACAAACGTAAAGTTGAATTAGGGATGGTAATTTGCGAGTTTGAAGGGGGCTTTCGAAGCTCAAGCTCAAGTTCATATTATTCAAATAAAATTCAGACTCTTTAAAAGTTCGTTTAAATTTAGACAGGATTGGTTGGGCTTAGGCTTTTTTAATTAAGAAAAAATATTTAAATTAAAGGTGATTATCTAATACATAATAAAATAATAGTCTAATATATAAAAATATTAATAATATAATCTAATAAATAATAAATAATAATATAAAAAATTAAATTAAATTAATTTAATATTTTAAATTTTTTATTTAAATTAATTTTTTTTTTTATAAATTAAAAAAAAATACCGAGCTAAGTCGGGACTTCTAAGTCCTTGTCCATGCCCAACTTATACGGGCTTTACAGTTTTATATCTTGGCCGAATTTTAAACCCGCACCCCCAAGTTGAATGGAAGAGTAGAGGTATTCCAAGGATAAAACACTTTAAAAAAGAAGAACAGAAAAAAAGAAAAAGAGCATGGATTCGATATCAAACTGTGAATTTGTGACAAGCCTTCGTTTGAATTGACGTCAAAAGAAAAAGACAAGTCAGTCTTCTTCACTGAGTCACTCAAACGAAAGTTATAGGTTCCAACGTCCGAAAATGCTCGTTTAAGTTGCCTAAGCCCAACCACTTGGTCTAAGCTTAGCCAAGTCGCTAGAGCCACAAGTGTGAGAAAAATGATTCGAGTTCTCGCATACGCATTACAGGAGTTTAATTTATATTTTCTTTCTGTTTCAAAGCTGAAGGTGAATTTTCTCCCAATACGAGTAGCTGACGTCCCCTGATATTCGGTAGCTTTAAAACTGGCCACATATCGTAATCGAATTGAAACAGTGCAGAATAGAATAAGTTGTAAATCTTATATAATATGAGCATTAGTCTCATGTAATTCAAAAAAAAAAAAAGTTGCCTGAGCCCAAAGGTTAGTTAGTAAGAGCATCTTTAAAACACCCTTTAAATTTTATTTTTTAAATATTTATTTATTTAATAAATAAGTGAATAAAAATATATAATTTTTTTAAAAATTAATTAAATAAGAATAAATTAATATTATTTTAATCCAAATTTTTTACTATTAAATTAAATTATTATTATGTTTTTTTAAAAAATATAAATAATAATTATTACAATTATATCTTTTTAATAAATCATAATCAAATATTAATAAAAGAGAAAAAAAACTCACTCGGTAATATTAAAGAGTAAGAAACAAATCTTATTTGAAAAATCTAATTAACGTACTTTTTAGAGTATTTAATATTGATATAACTATTTAAATGAAAAGTAAAATTTTATTTGAAAAGTCGGAAATGCTCTAAGAGCGTCCAAAAATATTTTACAAATAAAAGTTTATTTATTATTTAAAGAGTTATATAAATAAAATTCTTTAAATAGAATTATACTTTTCTCATTTTAATATAAAGAATTTCATTCAAAAAATATTTTATAATCTTTAAATAAGTATTATATTATTTTTTATCTTTTTATTCTTGAAGAAAGAGATATATTATAATTGTTAGAAAAAAAATTTGACTAAAGTAATAATATGAATTTATTTTTATTTAAAATTTTTTTGGAGAGATAACTAATTTTTTTTATTTACCACATAAATAAATAAATAAATACTTAAGAAATTAAATTAAACAAATCTCTTAGTGACTGTTCCAACTACTAATAATATGCAGCTTGGGAACTTGAATATCTGATGACGGTTCAGGGCATATCAGTTAGATTTTTCTATTTTCGTATGATTATCAAGACAATCTATAACTTATTTTGTAGCATGCTTAATAATTTGGGCACCGGATGACCCCACCCCAATCTCTATTCCCCAATTTTATAATCAGCGTTTGTGGACCCCGGTTCTTAAATCCCACACAGTGCAATGTAAGCGAAATGTTGTAAGGCAGAGGCTAAAGATCATCCTTGTCCTTTACGTTAACAACTTGAGTAAACAGTTCACAGAAACTCTGGTCCCTTTCCTTTCAGATTGCCCAACAACAACAACAACTCCCAACCTCTAAAAATATCTCTCCACGTGTCACGCGTTAACGAGTGCTTTTCATGACCAAAGTTTTTCGTCAAATTGATTAGAATGCCGAACAAGTTCGGCCCCACTTCGATGGTAGGATCCACATCCACCCGTTGAAAAACTGCGTAATAGCTCTTACAAGTTGTCGGCACCACCGTGATCGCGCCACGTTTCCCTTCAGGAAAGACAACTTCCATCCCTCTAACCGCCACGTGTGTATTCAATTATCTGGGTGATGAGCGGGCGGAGTAATGTCCACAGACACTCGACAGTTATCCGTTGCGTAATGTGCGAAGCGGGGTTAATACGACACCGTTCTTGCGGAAAAAAAGCCTCGGAGTTGACGTGGCTGTCGTTTTGTGCAGAACTGGACAGGTTTTTTTTTTTCTTTGGTCTTTTGTTTTGTGTGGGGCCGGGGTCTGATGCAAATACAAAAATATCGCTAGGTGGCCATTTGAAGATCACATGAAATTTGGTGGATAAGATACCGTTATTTGTGTGTTTACAGAAGTAACCCCCGGACACCCAATGCCCAAAATTCGAAATTGCCAAAACATAGTCCGACTTCCATGTGTTGAGCATATACCCATTTTAACCCTTGGACATCCAATGCCCAAAATTCGATATTGCCAAAACATAGTCCGACTTCTAAGCTTCGAACACATTCTGTTTGAAGTAATTTTAACTATTTTTGTATTTTCTAGAAAAGTATATTTATATAGTTGTAGAAGTCTTTATTTTTTTTTAATATGAAAATTGTGCGACTCAATACATTACTTTTTAATGCATTATAAAATCTTGCGGTTGAATAACATTAAAATTTCATTTTATTATATATATATATATATATATATATATATATTTTAAGTGTAGGTATCTTCATTTTTTTCATGTGGTCCTAATACAAAAAAAAAAAAAAATAAATCTCAATACATTGAAAGTTATATTTTTTTTTATTTGTTAGCCTATTGAAATATGTGTTTTTTATATTTTACTAGCGTTTTTACTTTGTTAAAGAGATGATGTACTCACTAAAAAATGATTAGATATTTCTATATGTGTACATTAGCATTGTGTGCATAATTAAATCAATAAGCATAATGCATAATGAGATGACAATAAAAGTATCAACAAAGTCATTGCAAGCAGGCAAGTATGATATAATGAAATATATTATAAAATTTTGGTATGTTAATACAAAAGGTCCGGCTCTGTTGGGACCGTTCTAAGACAGAGCATATTTTCATAACTACACGATTGATGTTATAATAAGTTTTTTTTATTATTTATCACTTT
Source organism: Citropsis articulata (assembly GCA_030449925.1). NCBI lineage: Eukaryota > Viridiplantae > Streptophyta > Magnoliopsida > Sapindales > Rutaceae > Citropsis > Citropsis articulata. Next base: position 636,258 of record JASUUH010000085.1, on the reverse strand, counting down.
ACATATGTGGCTGTAATTCGCGCTTTCCCTTATAATAGCTCTAAGGTAATCATAGCCTAATACAAATCCTCATTTATCATTTTTTTTTAATATCCATTTCCTATCTATAACCAGAGGCGGACCTACGCGTGGGCTATACCGGGCTATAGCCCGGTATAGCTCAAAAAAAATCGTTAATACCCCTTGCTATTTTATTAATTTAGTAAAAGAATTGAGTTTTTATTTTATTTTCATACATGTCCTTAGCTCAATTTCCCTTATATTTTCATCAATTTGGTATAATAATAGAGTTTTTATTTTATATTCAAATATGTCCCTAACTCAAATACCCTTATATTTTCATCAATTTAGTACAACAATAGAGTTTTTACCTTATGTTCAAATATGTCCCTAAATCAATTACATCAATTTTATATAACAATAGACTTTTTATTTTATTTATAAATATTCCCCAATTCAATTATATTATTTTCAATTGCAATTTGTGACTTATTCTATAAAATGATTAAATTACATATTTATTGAATAGATTGAAAAATTAGGAAGCTAAAATTTTATTATTACTTTAATTTATTTTAAAAAGCTTCTAATTGAAAAAAAAGGGTCAATGTAATATAACATCGTTACTAGTATTAAAATATTTACAGAAACAACATATAATAACAATTATCAATATTTTCATAAAAAATTTATGTGAATTTTTAGATTTTATTTATTAGTTAAAAAAAAACTAAGAGAACAAGTTAGAAAATAGAATTTGAGTATTTTAAGAAACTTTTGATAGAAGAATAATTAACATCTAGTTCTTGAAAGAGCGACAAAGCGCTTGATAAAAAAATAATTTCACACAAATACCTTTTTTTGTTGAATTGAGTTTAGTTTATTATTGAAACTTTTAACTAATAATACTTTTACAATTTGAAAGGATTAATAATTTTAATTGTTTAATTTATTAAGTCTAGTAATTTAGTATTTCACTTCAAACATAAAAGTTTTACTTACAATTTTTAATTGATGGTAACTACTTATATTGATCTATTTTAATTTGAAATTCTTAATTGATTTTTTAATCCTCATATAATTACATGTATAATTAAAAACAATGTTTTCATATTTGAGTTGCCTTTTATTTTCTACTCTTATTTTATAATTATTTTTTTATATAATAAATATTTAAAGGGATAAAGTTCTTGGGTTCTTCCTTATTTAATGTACTTTTTTTACTTATAAATTTTTATGTTCACTTAAAAATGTAAAATTTTAAAATTTAGCCCGGGGTAACATTGAGTTCTGGATCCGCCCCTGTCTATAACAAGTCATTTTTAGTAAGTCTGACATTTTTTGTGTGTGTGTGTATAATATTTAGTTTTTTTCTAATCATTTTACAACAACTGACTTACTAATCACTAATGCACAAGAATACACATATTATTGATTTTAGAAACTACAAAGTATAAATATGGGTTATAAACTAAAAAAGATTTTTTTAAAAATAAATGGAGCAACAAAAAATAAAAATATTTATGTAGTCTTAAATTTTTATCCGGATTTAACTTTCAAAACTAAAATCATTAAAATAAAAAAAGCTAAAAAACAGAAAGATTACAGGCTAATGACAGAATAAATTATAATACCATATAATGCTATAATATTATCTAATTATTTTATACTTTTCCTCTAGTACTAATAGCGCTGATACTATATATGTGATGTTATAACTAATTGTGTTTACTTCCATTTAATTTTTGTATTTAAACATCTGTCGTCGCCGATACATTCAACAAATTGGGCAGTATTTGCCAATAAGGAAAAGCAAGCTGGCTTTTTTCATTTTTTATTTTCTGGGGCCAAATTAAGCCATGGGAACCAAGCTGAACAGGGGCAAAACGGTCCTTCCATCTTCACTCTCTATTCCACTTCACCACCTTGTCTCTCTCCTGCGTGACCACAGTAACCATACCACCTTCCTTCAAACCCGCTCCCCACTCTCTCTCTCTCTCTCTCTGCATTAAAAGCACAAATCTGAAATAAAAAACAATAACAATAATAATAAAGAAACCAATCAACCCCACAAACACCTAGCTAATCACGCATTCACACTGTAAGATATTTTTCATTTTTTTTCCTTTGAAAGCCAAAAGCCAAAGTAGATGGGGAGGCGTTTGCCATCTTCACATTTATAGCAGCATCATTTGTCCGTTATCAACCACCAAACAAGGCCTTAAAGTCTTTTCCTCTTTCAATATCATAACCGTTGGTTACGTTTATCTTCTTCCTTCAGTGTCCTTTTAACGGCTATGTATCGTATTATTGCTTCTAGCTGACGTTTCTCCACACATAACATTTCTTCAAGGGTACAAGCTTTTTAGCATATTTTTTTCAGAGTAAAACAAACGTACCCAGATGGATTTCGATTCGTTCTTGACGTCCTTGGGGACTTCGTTTATTATATTTGTCGTTTTGATGTGCCTTTTCGCGTGGCTGTCGTCAAAGCCCGGCAATACTGTGGTGTATTACCCGAACCGGATCTTGAAGGGTTTGGATCCATGGGAGGGCGGGTCCAGGACCCGGAACCCCTTTACTTGGATCAAGGAGGCTATGTCTTCTTCGGAGCAGGATGTTATTAACATGTCTGGACTGGATACTGCTGTGTACTTTGTTTTTATGAGCACTGGTTAGCGTTTTCGTCTCTTTAAGTTTGTTCTCTTCTTTTATTCTCTCCGTGTGATTTCGTTTTAGAGGCTTCTGTTTCTTTGCTCATTATTGGTTTTGTTTTATTTGGAGTCATTTTAAGTTCAAGTTTTGTTTTGGTTTTATACAGATTATTTAAGTAATTTTCAGTTTATCACTTTTTTTGAAAGTAGAATTAGTTAAATGTCTCACTTTTCATGAATTTGAAGATGTGATGGTGCTTCTCTGAATCTCTCTGTAAACTTTTCAATTTTTTTAATAGAAGTTTTGAACTTTAATGGTATCTACTTTGTTACTTCAGTCTAATTTACTTAGTGATTTTAATTTATTAATTGATAGTGAAATTGCAGGGAAATCGTTTCTTTTTTTTTTTTTTTCCTATTTTGTTTTCTGCCTACAAGCTTAATAATCTGCTATGCAATATAAGTGAGGAATCTATCCGTTTTGGATGTTTTCAATAGTGTACGTTGGTTGTACTTGTATAGCCTCACATTGTGGGGTTAAATTAGGTAAGATTTTGTGGCAGTTGTTGTCCTCAAACATAAACGACATGGTAAGTTAGTAGCGAAATACATTTTTCATTGTCAAGGTTTAACGAAAGTCCGTCACCATTGATTGATTTCACATTGATGATAAGTTGTTAGTTTGACAAGAAACTTCCTATTGTTGTACCAAATTTTGGGATGGAATTAGATCTTGATATATGTTTTATGATTCTTTGCTTCTGGAAAAGCTCTTGTGTAAATTTGTAGAATTACAAAGATATATGGATTTTTGGTGAAGATCAGCATTTTAATTTTCGTAATTGGTATATCAGTTTTGGGAATATTCGTCTTGTCCGGCATTATTCTGCTTCCGGCTCTTCTGCCAGTTGCTGCAACTGATGATAGTATCAAGGCAGCAGGCAAAAATACCACAAGCATAGGGACTTTCAATGACCTTGACAAGTTGTCTATGGGAAATATCACAGTAAGTTATACAACCCATCATGAACATTGAAGGAATTAGTTTTCTTCTCTTGTTGACTTGTCATGAGTTATCAAAGCTTATTCCTATGCAATTATAGTCAAGTTTAAACCAAGAAGGATATTAGCATTCCTTCTTAACATGGAGTCTCCTAAGTTGTAAGATTATGGATTGGTTTGTTTCTCTCTGCGCAGGCAAAGAGTTCGAGGTTGTGGGCATTCCTTGTAGCTATCTACTGGGTTTCTTTTGTTACTTATTTCTTGTTGTGGAAGGGATACAAACATGTTTCTGAGCTGAGGGCTGATGCCCTAATGTCCCCTGAAGTGAGGCCTCAGCAATTTGCTGTTCTTGTAAGAGACTTGCCTGATCTTCCTAAAGGTCAATCCAGAAAAGAACAGGTTGATTCATATTTTAAAGCTATATATCCTGATACATTCTATAGATCGATGGTGGTTACTAATAATAAAGAGGTATGTATTAATTGCCTGCTGCTTGTCATATTCCACCCTTCTGTTTTTGGTTTGCACATTAACATTACCATTAACATTATTATTATTATTTTGGTTCAACAATTATACTTCAACCATGCTTTTTTTACTTTTTTTCAAAAGAATCATATCTCTGTCCATTGCATATTTGGATATCAACTTCTTTCTAACTGTTTCTCTTAGCATTTGGATTATTGATTGATAATTTGCATTCAAATCTTAAGCATGTTAGGAGTTTTAATATCATTTTCTTTATAATCTTAATTATCTTCTTCAATGATATTTGGATATCAATTGTTCAGGCGATTGTCTCCCTATACAATATTTGCTGATGTTAACTCCCCTTTCTGATTAACATAGGCTAATAAAATTTATGAAGAGTTGGAAGGGTACAAGAAGAAGCTTGCACGTGCAGAGGCAGTATATGCAGAATCAAAAAGCGCAGGCAAGCCAGAGGGAACAAGACCGACCATCAAAACTGGCTTCCTTGGGCTTCTTGGTAAAAGAGTAGATGCCATAGAATACTACAATGAAAAGATCAACGAAATAATTCCAAAATTGGAAGCAGAACAAAAGATAACTCTCAAAGAGAAGCAGCTAGGTGCAGCTCTCGTCTTCTTCACCAGTAGGGTGGCCTCAGCTTCTGCAGCTCAGAGTCTTCATGCACAATTGGTTGACACATGGACTGTCTCAGATGCACCTGAATCCCGTGAACTAATTTGGAATAACCTTAATATCAAGTTCTTTGACAGGCAAATACGACAGTATGTGGTTTATGTTATTGTGGCTTTGACCATTATGTTTTACATGATTCCAATTGGGCTTATCTCTGCATTAACAACCCTGGATAATCTGAAGAAAATTCTTCCATTTTTAAAGCCAGTTATAAATATTGCTGCTGTTAAGACAGTGTTGGAAGCTTATCTTCCCCAAATTGCACTCATAGTGTTTTTGGCATTGTTACCGAAGCTGCTTCTGTTTCTATCCAAGACTGAGGGGATTCCTTCGGAGAGCCACGCAGTAAGAGCTGCCTCGGGGAAATATTTCTATTTCACTGTATTGAATGTTTTTATTGGAGTCACAGTGGGTGGAACATTGTTCAAGACATTCAAGTCCATTGAGAAGGATCCAAACTCAATTGTTGACTTACTAGCAAATAGCCTACCTGGAAATGCAACTTTCTTCCTGACATATGTGGCTCTGCAGTAAGAGTTAAACTTTTTCTCAGTTATTTTGAATTATCTGCTTCCCTTATCATTTTTATCTATGATGTTTTATTTCTTGCTCGTGCTTTCATTTCTCATTATCAGAATTACGCTTTTCCTGAACTTTATATACCAAGAGTTATCACATCCCCAAATTTCATGGGTCTCAGGTTCTTTGTCGGCTATGGACTTGAGTTATCTCGAATAGTTCCTCTGATTATATATCATCTAAAGAGGAAGTATCTTTGCAAGACTGAATCTGAACTAAAAGAAGCTTGGTTTCCTGGAGATCTTAGCTACGGAACTAGAGTTCCCGGTGATATGCTTGTTGTCACAATTGTCTTCTGCTACTCTTGCATAGCTCCTTTGATCATTCCATTTGGTGTTGTATACTTTGCTCTTGGATGGCTTATCCTTAGGAATCAGGTGATGTCCCTTTTCCTTTTTATTTTTTTGGTACCATTGGAAGTGTAAGAGGCTTTTGCGCCCATGATGATGTCTTGTTTATGAGTTTAATTCTTGACAACAGGCACTTAAAGTTTATGTTCCAGCATATGAGAGCTATGGAAGAATGTGGCCACACATGTTTCTTCGACTTGTCGCTGCCCTCCTACTGTACCAAATTACTATGCTTGGTTACTTTGGGTCAAAGAAATTCATTTATGCTGGATTCCTAATTCCACTTCCTATCCTGTCCTTGATCTTTGTCTATGTTTGTCAAAAGAGATTCTATAAATCTTTCAGTCACACAGCTCTTGAAGTGGCTTCCCGTGAATTGAAGGAAACGCCTAGCATGGAGTATATCTTCAGATCCTACATCCCACTAAGCTTGAGCTCTGAGAAGGTTGATGACGATCAATTTGAAGATGCTTTATCTCAAGCTTCCCGGTCAGGATCATTTGCTGTTTGATGTACATTTGGGTAGTTTCATGAGGATCTTTGTGGCATTTAGTCTTTTAGTTGAACTTGTTTGAAACTTAGATTCTTTGTTGATAGTGTAGGGTTTTTGTGTAACATAATGTGTTTCTGGGTCTTTATTCAGGGTTTCTTGCTACCTGCTTGAATGGTCAGCATTTGTAATTTTAGATTGTCATGCAATGAAGAACTTAAGTTGAACTGAGTTTATGTCCAACAAATTATGCAACATATCGTTGTTTTTTTTTTTTTTACCTCTCAAAAGAAAGGCCACCAGACTCAGAAACTTAACGGGTTTTTGGGTGGAAAGACAAATCTTCATTGAGAGATTTCAAAAATCGTACTTCAGAAGGAAAAAAAAAAATTAAAAGAAAAAAGTGCGACAGAGTTCAAACCTCATTGGCTTTTTCACTGAAAAAGGTGCCTCTAGTTTCAGGTATTCATAGAAGTAGCAAAATGACTGGACAATTGAGAGCTAAATGGAGAAGGAATGTCTTCAGGTTCTCTTCCAGGTTTCACCCATCTGCCACACTTGTTCAAAACAAGCCCTTTATAAGGCAATTGGTACCAAAATTCTGGGATCTTCAGCTCTTCTATCAGCATACCACTACTTTTATTCACCAAGGCAGTATCTCTTCTTGCATTCCATCGAAACTTCGCTTTTCTGCTTAAGAATCCATCTAAAAGATGAAGATAAAGTTCCAAATTATGACACCCTGAAAAATCTGTATCATCCTTCAAATATGGTGACATGCACTTGTCAAGCTTCGGTTGTGTCCCTACGTGTCCCTGTAAACACAATTCAACCTTTGCATAATCGGGTTAAGCTTGTGAAGAATCTTGTTGAAGAGAACTCCAGGCAGTTTTGGGACAATATCTTGTTTGTTAACTACGCGAAGTGTCTTGACACCTAGCTCATTGAGCTTCTCCTTGAAAGCTAAGTTGCCAACTCTTAGTGCCCCAAAAGAAATGACATTTATAAAAATTGAGCAGAGCCAATGCGCCTCCCAAGCTATGGCCTGTGAGAGTTAAGCTAACCATTTTCCCTCTTCCCCTGAAAAAATTCACCAGCCTGTCCAATTCTTGCATGACCTGCTCTGACGCACTTGACTTGTTATATCTCGTGCTCTCATCTTTTTATTTGTAAATGCTAAGGAACCCATGTTGAACTTTATATTTTTGCTTCCGAAACGTTCAAGTTTTGCCTTCAAGTCTGTGAACCATTCGGTAGGGGCCACCGTGCCTCGCCAGGACACAACAATGTCCCTTCTTCCAATTCTTTGTGATTCTTTGTTATTGCTGACAGCTACAAATCCCATCTAATTTGAATCTTTGCTCCAAGTACACCCCAACCGTGATCTCTCAAACCATTTAGGCACGTCAACATGTGACATTGCATAAATGTACTTAGTCACCTCGTAGCCATGGTCAACAAGGCCTAATTCCTGGAAAAGCTTGTGCCCATTGTATCTGCTACTTCCACAAAACGCCGACAAGGGATCAAAGTCGAAGGCATCATAAGTTGCTTCTACAAATTCACCATACTTGATTACCTCTCGCCGAAGCCAAGGATGTAGAGGATCAAGAAGACCATCCCAGTTTTGCAAACCATGAAGCTCTTGCCACATTGCTGATATGTTTTCTTTTGGGGATTTCGTTGGAGTCATGTAATCGCCATAGTCGACAAAATAAGAAGCTGTGTATGGCACGAGGAGGAGATGTGCCAACGGCTTGGTGGGATCGCTAGAAGCCTTCTTCCTTGTATTTGCTTGCCGATGTGGCTTGATGGTTAAATGGTCTTGGTGAACGTGATGAGCTTTGGAGACTTGTTTGGTGCTTGGTACACAGCTTAGACGGAAATGTTGAGGTTTCAGTGTGCCTAAAATTGCTTTCTTGATTGCATTCCAAGTCACACTACTCTTTAACTTCCATTTCCATACCCCCCTTCTGTTTTTTCTTATTTTCTCCTTTTTAAAATGTTACACATCCATGCTTATTTATAGTACAATATTCAGAAAAGCAAGAAAATCTTGGTTTAAGTGAGAGCAAATGAGATTGAAGGGGTTTTGGTTTTTGAGAGCTTCAACTGGAAACAAAAATTGAAATTCTTTTGTTGGATGTAACCGAGAATAATTGATAAGAGTTTATTTATGTTAGATTGAAGTTGAATTTGTAATTTGCAAAACAAGCCGTCGAGATTTCTCAGAAGTTTCTGTGATCCAAATTAGATTGAGGGAGTCTAGACATTTGACATTTTGACATTTGAATTTCTCCATGAGGTCTCAGAAAGGTCAATAGAGGACAGAGTTAAAAATTTAGGAGCAGGTCCATAGCTGCCGTCGAAACGGTCATACTTGTATTTTGTTCCAATTGGAGAATATGAATCTAATCTTGGTTTGTATTATATGTCTACAAATTAATGAGTTAAAGCATTTGCATTTGCCACTAAAATTAATTTACTACAGGTTGTGCCTCCCCAGTCATCGCACGCAAATATTTGTTTATGAATGATTTCATTGATCAGTTTAAAAAGTGATTTTCGAATATGAGAAAAATCAAAGTTTGCTATAATGTAATTTTCAATTGTAAGATACATATGGTCATTTTCTTATAAAAGGTTCCCTCTTTGTCTCGGGATGTTAGGGCTAGGGCTTCTTACTTCAAATGAAAGTTACTGCGATCCTAAGTCAAGTGAGAACTTTTTAATTTATAACAGCCTGAGAGAAAGTGTACCAAACAAACTTAGCTTGGGGGTAGGGTAACATAATCTTTCTTAATTTATATTTATTTAGGTGATGGGTAGACTATAGACTAAACAAAAGAAAATTGCTAGGGGTTATCAATCTTTAAAAACAACGATAACGTATTGTGTTAAATGCAAACGGCAATGGAGAACGAGCAGGGCTTCACTAACCCTTTGGGCTTTTGCGAATTGCTATTGATTGATGGGCCAGCGTATCATATACATCAAGGATCGAAATCCAACTGGAGTTAGGCTTTTAACTAACAAATTGGGCTTGGTTTTGTGAACATATTCTTGGGCTTTCTAAACCGGAGAAAGTCTAGCGTTTGGCTCTGGAGGTCGTGCACCTGCGTTTTATGCAAAGCCGCCAATTCACGTTAACTGGTGAAATCTTGTATCAAGTCTTTAGTTATGATGTTAGCTACCATCTTAAGATTAATTAAACCAAAGCCAAAGCGTATGGTTCAAAACTTATCGTTTAAAAAAAAAAAAAAATCTCGAATAATGGTTATGTGATGTAACATTTATGGATATGAATCATCTTATGATTTGAATTTATCTGAAATTTTTAAGATTCTCTGATGTGTATGATAAAGATTTATTTTTTTATTATATTTTTATTGATCACCAATCCGATTATATTAAATCAGCCACAAATCCAACATGCAAGCAGTGAATGATAATTTTATATAATTCCCCCCAACCCGACCCCCCCACACCTAAATCTCATTATGCGCTATTGCGGTTAACACGTCAAAAAGCCACATCATCAAAGATAAAAGGTTTTTCCACTGAGATGACACAAACATTGCTCAACTGATCAGATTAGTCAACTGGAATCGTGCATGCAGCAAGTTTCTTGGAAAACGAAAACTAAAGTCTTGCGCTGATCATTGACTTGGGAAAGAATAGAGGAAAGAAGCGTCTGTCATACTAAATCGATCTTCATATTACTTTCCTTCCCATGTGTTTTGCGTGGGCTCCGCTGTATGTATTATGATTATCTTTCTTTTTTTTTTTTTTTAATTTTTGACTGACTGTGCAGTCCACCTTCTACTTCTGGGTATATGTTGTCGACACTAAGTAATATTTAATTGTAGGCAGTGTTCTAACTTGAAACAATTTCTAAAATTATTGGATATTTGTAAATTGAATTTAAAATAATTATAACAATATACATTTAACGATTTTGAAAACCGTTTTATTTTATAGTTGCTCCAACTCTCCAAGGTAGCTGAACCGTGTTAACTGTAACATAAAATTAAATTCCTGCCCACGAAGTAGAATATTCATCATTGACCATGCGTTATTTTAAGTATGAATGTATGAAATTCGAAATTCTTTTTTTTTTTTCCACAGAAAACAACATTTTCTCGGAGTGACAAAGCTCAACCTGTGTAGGTACCTACCTGTACGTGTTGAAAGTCAACATTTTGCTTTGTCTAATGTCTGCATCTCAGTCGTCCACGTCTCTATGAGCAAGCGCTTCATTTTTGACACTGCCAATTTTCGAATATACATACATACATATATATATATATAACCTTTCTTCTTCGATAAATTACTCTACTGCCACTCGGCATCTACGCTACTGCATGCGGCGACGGACCCAACCAAATTGTTTCCCGGGGACATTCAACCGAAAGGGTTGTAAATTTGAGAAAATATGTCTAAAATAAGGGTTTTGTTAAGTTACATTTCATATGTAACTTACAATGCCTCCAAAACATGTAGAAAAATTGTAATGTTTAAGTGGAGTTCACTTGAATTCTATAAGGATAGTAAGTTACATGAAATATAATTTAGTAGGATCCTTAATTTTTCTTTTTTTTAAAGGAAACATAAGATTGAAATCATTAGAGGCTGAGATATTATAATTGATTTAATTTATTATAAAAACTGTTATTATTCAGTCTAATTGAAAAAAAAAATACAAAAAGGCATATAGAATAGTAATAGTTAACAATATTTTTATAAGTTTATAATTTATTTTCTTTACAGTCATATTTTCTCCTTTTCTTTTCATTATATCAAATTATTTAAATATGTCACTCTCTCTATCAATATAATAAAAAAAAGAACTTCATAAATTATTTTTTTATGATATATATAGTTTCTATTATAAGTTTATTTGTTGCACTATATCATCATTATTTTATGAAGGATATGAATTTCATTAAGAGTTTAATGCTGCATTCTCAATATATGTTTTTTTTTTTTTAACTTCTCTACATGTACCAAGTATTCATAAATTTATAAATTAATACAAACTGATTAAAGTTCACCCCTGCTAATTTGGGTGATAGGAGTGTTTTCTCACATCAATACTCGAATCGAATCTTTAGAAGTGAAAAGTGAGATCAAATCAACTCTAATATGAAGAGAAAATGAGCTTCTTCGTATACATTCTGCAAACGGCAATAATCCTTTTAAAAAATTGAAAAATACTTCATAAACAAAACATAAAATTTAGCGCATCTCATTTTTCAAGCTCTATTAATATATTTTTCAATAAACATTATAAGCATGTGGCAGATTTTGTAATTTTCTTGAAACAAGAAAGGTCATGCACTGACCGCTTTATATATATAATATAATTCCATTTAACATTATCAACAATGACCTCATTCTCAGTAAAGTCGTACGTTAGTAATTAATTTATTCAATAAGGAGGCACGCGTGCAAAATGTTTTTCCTGTCACAAAATTTTCCAAGTCATTGACCCCGCGTTACGCATTATTTGATTGAAACCACTATATATATATTCATCCCTCTGCCACATTTTCTCTACATACTGAACAGATCTCAAATCTACCAACATTTCCAAGCATTTCAAGCTTAGTAATCGCTAACTCAATCAGCTTGATCTGCTTTGGCATATCATATACAAATTAATTTTTAATTTCTGTCCATAAATCACGGCTATGTCAACAATGATTCACAGCCATCTTCCGGCCATACCACACACCGGCGTGAACCGGAATAAACTTGCGGCCCGTGCCCATCAAGAAGCTCCTGTTATTGATCATCCGATCAATGGCACCAAGGCATCAAAACGAGCAGCCCGTCTAGCTGAATCACTCTCAAATCTCCTTCATCTCCATGAAGAGCCACCTCAAAGAAGAGAGGTCATGAAACATTACTCCAGTTGGGACTCTTTTGGTGACGATGAGAAGCATTCAACTCCAACAATGTCTCCGAAAGAAGTGATATCCGATAAATGGCGGGAAATCCACGGTTGCACGGATTGGGAGAGTCTTTTAGACCCACTTCACCCTTGCCTCCGTCGAGAGATTCTCAAGTACGGCGAGTTTGCACAAGCCACGTACGATGCTTTCGATTTTGATCCATTCTCTGAGTACTGCGGGAGCTGCAGGTTTAATTCGAACAAGATTTTTGAGAAGCTAGGCCTTGACGGCAAGCATGGCTACAAGGCGTGCAAGTACATTTACGCTATGTCACACATAGACATGCCGCAGTGGCTAAACAGGTCAGTACATTTGGGTGACACTTGGAGCAACGATTCCAACTGGATGGGTTTTGTGGCCATCAGTGATGAGGAGGAAACCCTCCGGATTGGGCGCAGAGATATCGTCGTGGCGTGGCGGGGAACGGTGGCGCCGTCAGAGTGGTACGAGGACTTCCAAAGAAAATTGGAGCCAATTGGGCCTGGTGATAATGCTAAAGTTGAACATGGGTTCCACAGTATTTACACTTCAAAAAGTGAGCACACTAGGTACAGCAAGTCTAGTGCCTCGGAGCAAGTCATGAAAGAAGTGATAAGACTTGTAAAATTATACGAAAAAAAGGGTGAAGAAGTGAGCCTCACGATCACCGGGCACAGCCTGGGCGGCGCATTGGCTCTGCTTAACGCCTACGAAGCTGCGGCAACCATTCCAGGACTACCCATTAGTGTAATTTCCTTCGGTGCTCCGAGAGTTGGCAACATTGCTTTCCGCGACCAGCTTCATCAGATGGGTGTAAAAACATTGAGAGTGGTAGTGAAACAAGACTTGGTCCCCAAAATGCCAGGGGTTGTGTTCAACGAAGGTTTACAGAAATTTGATGAAATTACAGGCACATTAGACTGGGTTTACACTCACGTAGGAGCGGAACTGCGGCTCGATGTTCGGTCGTCACCTTACCTCAAACATGGGTTCAACTTGTTAGGATTTCACAGCCAAGAAACATACCTACATCTTGTTGATGGATTTGTGTGTCAAAGTTCAAGTTTCCGAGAGGATGCCCGTAGAGATGTTGCATTGGTGAACAAGGCGTGTGATATGTTGGTTGATGAATTGAGAATCCCGCATTGCTGGCATCAAATGGAGAACAAAGGGCTTGTTCGAAATGCTCGTGGCAGATGGGTTAAGCCTAAAAGAGAAGCCGAAGACGTGCCTGTGCCTGTTGGATCACAACCAAATTTCCATACCCTTGATGAAATCGTTGAGAGCAGGCGGCTTCAACCTGTGTACGTTTAATCATTTAAGGACAACTGATTATAATTTTGGGTAGCAGCAACACATGTAATTGTTAACTCGATGAACGTGGAATAAAGAATTTTGATCCCTTATTATATTTTATGAAGAAGATATCTTTTGATTAACAATTTTTAATCAATTTCATATATAATTTTGTACAGGTTCTTACTAATCAATATTCAATATACGTACATAAAACTTATTCTAAAATTTAGATTTTTACATACATACACGTGTGTGTGTGTGCGCGCGTGTGCGCGCACGTGTGTGTGTGTGTGTTTGTTCAGATTATTCATGAATGCTGATCCTAGCTAGTGACAATAGTTTAGTCTGTTTATTCTTTTAAATTTTTGGATTTTTTTCTTCAAATTTAATTTGGAATATTTTTAAATCTAATTATTGAAATTTGGCCCATCGGCCCTCTTTGTGTCATTGAAAAAACGCTTGAACCCCCAAAAATTCAATGTGGGGGTATTTTCTTCCTTAATTATATTGTATAAATGTAGTCTTCTCTCTTACTCAAGTGTTATGGAGTAGACATCCATCGAATATTAGTGAGGGTAAAAATCTAGACAGACCGCCATAAGTATTTATGTAAGTTGGTCCCAGTAATAGTTTAATTAAGTGAAGATAGTCTTCTCCCTTACCCAAAAGTGATGGAGTAGACATCTCTCGAATATTAATGAGGGTTAAAATGGAGTAGAGATCCTTCGAATATTAGTGTGGATTAAAATCTGGACAGAACTCCATAAGTATTTATGTAAGTTGGTCCTATTAATAGTCTGATTTGTAAATATCAGTTATAGTATCATGTAATATGTCTCATGTGATATGAATTATAGTATGAGTAATAGTCATATGTAATAAAAAAATAATAACAAGATGGAAGGAGAAATACATAAATAGCCTGTAAAATAATTCGTATGCAACACAACATTTGTTATTGAGCCCCACCGCAGGAGCTTCTCAGAGAAAAAAGTTTTTACTGAAGGCATAGTTATTTTTAGGGGTGTTCAGAATCCAAATCAATCTGCTCAATCTATCTGATTTGTAGAAATTCGATTTGTAAAAATCTAATCTGTGGATTGGTGGATTGGATTGATAGATTTGATTGGATTGAAAATTTGATAATCCGCAATCCGTGAATTGAATATGAATCTACTTCTATAAATCTACGAATCCGCAAAAAAAAAATTATTTAATTAAAAAAATAAAACTTGTAAATATGACATTATTACTTATTAGTAAAAATAAGTTAAAATATAGTTATATTAACACTATATTATATCTTATCTGATAATAATATAAAGCATAAAATAATTAAATAAAAAGATATAGTTTCCTAAATAGTTAATTTTCATGTCCTGATATAAACGAATGAGTTTTTTTATTTTTGTGCTTTAGTGTGTTATATTTTTAAACTTTAAATGTTATTTTGAAACTTTAAATGTATTGTTTAGTTTTATTTAAATAATTTATTTATTTAAATATTATTTAATTTAACATTTGATTAGTAGTAAAAATATTTTTATATTAATCTTTTTTACTTAGTTAGTTCGTAAATTTGACAGAATTAAAAATTTTCAGCCCTCAAACCAATCTACAAAATGGTGGATTGAATATGGATTGGGTTAAATCTGCATCCGATCTGCAGATGTTTGGATAGGATTTGGATTGAATTTCACTAATCCGTCGATTGAAATTGGATTGAAAATTTATAACTCGCAAAATCGTTGATCGGATATGGATATGTATCTAATCCGTAAAATCTGATTCGGGAACACCTCTAGTAATTTTTAATGCTAAATTACAATTAATGTAACTTACATTCAATCATGAGAACCACATAAATTATGGGACCCATAATTTATGTGATTCTCATAATTAGATGTAAGTTATATTAATTATAACTTAAGCTCTCCCTAAAAATAATTCTCATGCATCACAACATTTGTTATTGAGCCACGCCGTAGGAGCTTCTCAGAGAAAAAGTTTTTGCCGAAGGCATAGTAATTTTTTAATGGCCTTACCTCCCGAGGCTTGTGTAAACACTGAAATTAACCGAAGGGTGAAAAACCAAGGCGTAGGCACTTTTTGCTTTAAGAATTAGTTATGAAAATAACAACTACCAAGAGTACCAACTTGTTTGTTACGACTATCAAATGCTGCCTGCCCTTTGGTCGGGGAAAAAAAAGGAAAAAAAACTGCCTACCCTGCTTACTGGAAACAATGATCATGAGTCACGACTAATGAAAGCAACAGCTAACCGGTTCTGAACTGTTTGATTGGTCCAACTATGAATGTGACTTGAATTCACAGATAATCTCTCCTGCAGCTTTTCGTTGATGCCCTAACATGTGAATGCAGTCGTGCCACACAGACCACATGCGGCCCATTCTTCAAGCTTGGATGTGGTATCCTCTCCCTTCAATTGAGCAAGCAATTAATGATCTAAAAGTATTAAAAACAAAATTGGGGTACATGGTGTTAACACGTTTCCACCTCATCTCAATCAGTCATTCCGAATTATCAAACTGAAGGCAAGGTGATACAGTCCGATCAAGAAAGTGATAGCGGACAATATCCATCAGAATCCCCCGGAAAATCGACATATGTATATAACCTTCCCTTCCAGGAGTACAAGAACGAGAGACATGCATTTTCCAATAAATAAAAGAAAGAAAGAATTTATGGTACCAGCAGAATGTCGTCTTCTATGACTGAGTCATTGTAAGATCCATGCAAGTTGCAAATATATTAATTCTCCTGCATTCTATAGCTGTCATTCTTCTTTTGAATCTTTCGCAGTTTGTTACGCTTGCCAGAGCTTTGGTTCCCCTTTTTTCCGCTTCGTCTTTCTTCCTTTCACATGGAATTTATCAGAGGACTTCACTTACTTTAAAACTCATACATCAAACTGACTTCGACCGCTGCTTGCTGATTCATTTGATTTGATTGCTTTTAGCCAGACACCAAGTAACACACGACAATTCCAAATTCATGATCAAAATTAATCCGAGATGCACCTATTCTCTAAATAATAATTACAGATGCAAAGGTTGCATTGATTGATTCCTTCCAAATTCATCCGCCCGGTGTAGGCTCTAAAACAAAGGAGTTCAAAAATATGCAATGTAAATTACTGTTGGAAGTTGGAAACTTGAACCATATTCTATCATCCGTCCGGGGGAACTTTCTGGCTAACACACGCTATGTTCATCGAAAAGGGACCACACTTATTCCAGGCAATCAGTTGCTTACCAACAAAGTGCAAGTCAAGATTTTAAAATCTGAAATTGTTTCTTTGTATTAAATGATCATTGACTTAAAAGCCATCAAAAGGACTACAACGTACATTAATATTATATTTACATATTGCCTGTAACTATCTTGATACTATGAGACTCGTTTGGTATGTTAAATTAGATTAAATTGGATTTGATCAGATTGAATAAGATAGAATTAGATTGGATAACACTTGATTATATATAATATTATGTTGTGTTTGGTGCAATATTGAATTAGATAATAAATAATCATATCTTGTGTTTGGTATGTCATGGGATTGGTTAGTAACTAATAATATGTCTTATACATTAATTTATCAAAACTATCTTAGATTTATTTTAAAATAACATAGAATATAATCTAACTTAAATCAATAATTATTGGTGAATTTATAAAAAAAATGTAAAATCTTCCCTTTTTTTTTTTTTTATCTAACATGCTATAGTTTCTAAAACTTATATTTTAATAAATAATATCTTCATAAACATAGCAAGAATATCATTAACAATTATAATAAGTATATCAGTCCATAAATTAAAAAAAATTATTATTCTGTGAACAGTATTTGAATAAATTTTACCTTATATATTTTATCCCAACCCCCTTCCCTCATTATAAAATTTTGACATTGTATTGTATTAAATGGTGGGCTCTATTCATTTTATCCTATAACTACTTTTATGTACCAAACACTGCATTAGGATAATTTTAGGCTAAAATTATCCAACCCATCATTTGTACTCCATGCAAACGAACCCAGAAGGTTACAGATTGAGGATATTTTACTTATAGTAATAATTGTTGCAATTGTCAATAGTCCCTCTCTCAACATGGAGCTCCCGTTAATGGATAAAGATCCTCTCCTTTTTTTTTTTTTTCTCTCTCTACTCATCTCTTCTTGTTAAATAAGTGCTTATGACTGAGTTTTGATTTTTCATGTTGATGATCAAACTAATTTTTTTTATTTTATTTATAGTTAAATCAATTATTTTAAATCTAAAAAAAAGGTCCAATAAAATTGAGAAAGATTGGATCAAATGCTATTTGATATTACACATGTACTAATAAACATGTTTTTAAGAGTCAGTCATTTATGAATAAGCAAGTGAGCATTATACAAGTATGATGATCACTTATATTTTCTTAATTACAATAATTGACTATGGCATAATTTTTAATCTAGGGTTAGAAGATATCAGGAAAAGCGTGATGGCCAGCTCTAGCTGACAACCGTCTCATTAATTAAGATCTAAATAATGTTGAAAAATACGCACAATTCCAAAATAAAAGAGTGTCAATTTTGGCAGTTTTTATTTTACAATGTATACTCTTATGATCAATCGCTACGTACCCACCTAATCTTTAAGATCGTGGCCTAACGGCTATCGGCTTCTATATATTCAAGGTTCCAATTAGCTTTCTGTGTTCTTGCCTAGCTGAAACCTAGCATATATACAATCAATCTGCCAGCCACCTTAATTTCATCTCCATTCTCCAAATGGGCAGCCTTAACTCCGATCATGAACACCAAATCAACTCTGCGTCATTCAATAACCCTATGGATTCGGAAGAGTTCAGAAGGCAAGGCCACATGATCATAGACTTCATTGCTGATTATTACAGAGATATTGAGAAGTACCCGGTTTTAAGCCAAGTTGAACCGGGTTACCTTCGAAAACGCTTGCCAGAATCTGCCCCTTATAATCCTGAACCCATTGAAACAATCCTCCAGGATGTGCAACAACACATTGTCCCTGGAATAACGCATTGGCAAAGCCCATATTACTTCGCCTACTTTCCTTCAGGTGGCAGCATCGCAGGGTTTCTTGGAGAAATGCTCAGCAGTGGCTTTAATGTTGTGGGATTTAATTGGATGTCATCACCAGCTGCAACCGAGCTGGAGAATATAGTCATGGATTGGCTTGGAGAGATGCTCAAGCTTCCGAAATCTTTCCTGTTTTCGGGAACTGGTGGTGGTGTGATTCAGGGGACAACCTGTGAGGCCATGTTGTGCACACTAGCTGCCGCAAGAGATCAAATTCTGAACGAAATTGGAAGAGAAAACATATCCAGACTTGTTGTCTATGGATCTGATCAAACTCATAGTGCACTCCAAAAGGCTTCACAAATAGCTGGAATCGATCCGAAGAATTTCCGTGCTATCAAGACAGCAAAGTCGTCGTCATTTACGCTAACCCCAGAGTTGCTCCAAGCAGCAATCGACTTGGATATACAAGCTGGGCTGATCCCACTATTTCTTTGTGCCACGGTTGGCACAACTGCAATAACCACTGTGGATCCACTAGGGCCGCTCTGTGACATAGCAAAAAGATACAGCATATGGGTTCATGTAGATGCGGCATACGCTGGAAGCGCCTGTATTTGCCCGGAGTTTCGCCATTTTATCGATGGCATTGAAGGTGCGGACTCTTTTAGTCTGAATGCACATAAATGGTTCTTCACAAATTTAGATTGTTGTTGCCTGTGGGTGAAGAACCCAAATGCTCTTATAAAAGCCCTCTCCACAAACCCAGAGTTTCTGAGAAACAAGGCAAGTGATTCAAAGCAAGTGGTCGACTACAAAGATTGGCAAATTGCACTAAGCAGAAAGTTTCGTGCATTGAAACTGTGGCTCGTGCTGAGAAGCTTTGGCGTGGCTAATCTAAGAAACTTCCTACGTTCCCATGTCAGAATGGCCCAGCTATTTCAAGAGCTTGTGGGCGGTGACAACAGGTTTGAAATTGTAGCTCCGAGAAACTTTGCTTTGGTGTGTTTCAGGGTACTGCCTTCAGCTTCAGGTTTGGGCAATGGAAAGGTCAATGAAGGTGCCAATGAACTCAATCGAAAGTTATTAGAGTCGATAAATGCATCTGGGCAGCTTTATGTCAGTCATGGAATGGTCGCCGGAATCTACTTTATTCGTTTTGCTGTGGGCGCCACCTTGACGGAGGACAGGCATGTGATAGCCGCTTGGAAGGTGGTTCAAGAAAAATTAGATGGCTTACTAGCTACATCTTAGACTCCAATGTTGATGTTATTTGGCAGAGCAATTTGCTCTATCGGAATCTTCTTCATTAGTCGAGTCCGACCTATTATCAACCATCATAGCTTCATGCTATCATTCAACAATTAATAAATAAATCTTAAATATGAATTGATTCAATTTTCTTTTTTCCCTTCCTTTCGAGGAAAAAAAAAATTATTTTCTCCTGATAATTATTAATAGAAGATTTTCAAACTACCATATAATTTCAAACGACTAGTTTCATTAGTTTCAGCATTTCTTCCCCCTCTGCTACTTGGAATACTAACTAGATTAAAAGAAGATTTCATATCGAAAAGAGGAAAAAAACTTATTTGATTGGTCTTATCTATTCATTACTTGTAAATGTGTGTGCATATTATTATGATTAGTTAAAACATGCATGAAGTTAGGAATGAATGAGAAATGAACCTGGCAAAATTATTTGCAAACCCACAAATCCTCCCAAGTACACTTGTATAAAACCACTAACGAGTAATTTTACAGGTTGCGGATGAATTTGATATTCATATCGTGTAAGTTGTGGGTGGGTTTCTGGGCATCCACCAACTAGTGTTTTTTAAAATTATTTATGCTCTTAATTTTAATCATAAAAATTACATTAAAATATTTAATAATAAATATACGAAAGCTAAAGTTATTACTCGTGACCTAATCTTTCTAATTTTTAAACTTTTAGAACGAATAAATTCTATAATTTTCAATTTTTATATTTCCATATTTTATTTTATTTTGATTAATTTTGTTTGTTTTCCTTTAATGACTTGAATCTAATGCTTGCTTAATAAAGTTAAGTGTTTTATATATTTAATTAATTATTAAACATAGGTGTTCAAAATTTACTTGTTAATATTGCTGGCAATATTTGTATATTGATTAAAAGACGAAGCAAGAAATTGATCTTAGTGATGATAATTTACCAGCACCATAAACATTTGTATTAGATTAATATATTTTGTATATTTATTTTAATACTGAAATTTTAATTTTTTATTTACATTAACAAAATCTAGAACTCATTTTTTATGCCAATTTTTTTAGCTAGTATTATAAATTTATATTTTGAATTTTATAATTTAAATTTTTATGTTATTAAAAATATTTTTTAATATATGTAATCTCAAATGTGAGAACCGATAAAAAAATTCATTGAGTTGCAGGTGAGTTGGTAATTATCAAAAATCACAACAGATGGGTTTATTAATCTAAAATTTTATAGCTGCAAATTTAGTAATGATAAACTAGTAGCTGATATAACCATTACCATCTCTGCACCAGTGTGCGATAACTCAACGGAAAAATGACTGCATTATGTTGCTCCCTTTCTGTTAACTGTTTTATATTTTATTTCTTTCCAAAAACATTTTATATACACATATAAAAAATGTTAATAGATAGGGCTCACTGTTCTGAGAGCACCTAAAACAAAACACAGCATCTGTCTGCCTGAGTGGAAAAAAGCAACCAAACTCTAGCAGTGAAAACCGGAAACACGTTCAATCTTGAGCTTAGAAGCTATACACCTTGAAATTGGTTTTCTTGGTCCATCAAGTATAGCCGATTTCACTTGCCTGAGTGAGCCGAGAACATGAAGAAACTATGCTCATATTTTCATATCTTATAAAAGTTCCATTATTATTCAACATAAACTGAAGGTATCCAAGTCTTCAGATTTTCTAGAGCAGATATTTTACCGATCTAACTAAACCCAAGTTGACGTCTTCAGTCTGCTACCTTCAGATTCAACAATCACCATCCCAATTTCTTGAAACTTCGATGCTAAGAGAAATTAAAAGAAAAAGTAATCAGCCTAAAGATAATAAATATTTAATTAAGAATAGTACCCTCCACGAAGTCATCAAGCAGGAGAGAGAGAGAGGAAAAGAACCAACAATTCCAACAATTTTTCTGTTACCCGGCCATTGTTCTGGTGGATAACAGAAAGATCTCCTCTCCCATCGTGCTTCCTCTTCTGAATGGACATAGAAGCCATGACATTGACTATTAAGGCCGTCGAAGCAGTTTCAACATGTGCTATGATGTATACTAGCAATAAATCAGCACAAGTTTGACAATCTACAGTAGATATGCAATATAAACCGGTGGTTGAAACCCAAATAATGTGTTCTTTGTTCTTTTCTTTTTTTTTTTTTCCCCCTCATTACAAAAGTAAAGAATAAAAAATAAATAAAATAAATATAAAACATACAATAACTAATGAAGTTCAAACCTTTTCTAGATGATTTTTCAACTTCTCAGAAACAGAATCTTGATGTGCACTCCTCTTCTTATTTTCAGCACTAATTCCATACTTGTGACGGTGCTTATTCCTGTCATGATACTTGACTCTGTGCTTTCCAAGCTGCCCTTCCTTGTCTTTAGACAAACTGTTTGGCTTTACTGCTGTAGGGATCCCCTTTTCTACCTGTCATAACCAGAATAGCGGGTGACAAACTTACAGAAAAGACAAATAGATTCAGTATTCTAAGGTTCAAGTTACCTAGAGGGCAAAAAGCAACCAGACAGAAACAAAGCCAACCAAAAGCTGATGTTTAGGATTAACAAGATATACATCTTAATATGGGAAAAGAATAAGTTGACAAATACATGGGTAGCAAATGTCTTACAGAAGGCAGGTCAATGGGAGTTAAATCTCTCATACGAAAGGCTTCCCCTAGTACTTCCAAGTCAAAAGGACACAGGCTATAATCTCTCTGTCTTACATAGAAGGAGGTCTGAAAGAGCTGATCCAGTTCCATCCCTTCCCCTTTCCTAATCTCCATGTCTCCCACCACATTGCGGAGATAGTGAGTCTCCGATAATGACGAAGGAAGTGGTCTTTTGCAAAAGAATTCATGTTGACGCAAAAGCTTAAACTGATTTACGAGATCAATGGCACCACCAAGTTCCTTAGGCCCTAATTTGTTAGAGAAATGGCCTCAGTCAAGCAAAATGATGAGACTGGACTTGGAGGAAAAAAAAAAGGATAATACTGGATCAAAGTATTTCCAAAGACATGCATGCCGAATTGCAAGCTGCATTGAGGATAATCAGGGGCCATACATGCCTTCAGTATAGGCTCCAAAACTCAATGCAACATTTATGGAAAACAAAAATGACTAACACTTGGTTTAGTAGAAAACACAAGAACTTTTGGCTTTCAGAATCAATTACAATAATTAAAACTCAAGTTAGTTTTAGCAGCAGCAACCTAAATAATTTTCTGTGGTCATCACAGATTCTTTATATATGTTTATTTAAAAGATTGAGGTCAATATCTGTTAGATTAAGATAAGTTCAAGCTTGGCTTAACATTAAATCTTTACATTTAAACTATACGGAGAAAATCACACACATATCAACTAAAATGTAGAATATATAATATAAAACTTTACGAAAATGTGAATTAGATATTTTGCATGAACAACAGTTTAAAACTTTGGATTCACCACTGCAAAAACCAGTGCACAATGCAATAATCCTCCCTTCCCACCTGGGCACCTCCACCCCCTCCCCCGCGAAAAAGACCCAAATTCTGGTGTTCCCACAATATTCAAAAAAAAAAAAGGCAAAATAAAATAACAACCACAAATAAACGAGTCAACATGCAGTGCCCACCAACAATTGCCCCTGAGAGAAACAATATAACTCTCTGATTCTTGATAATAGCAAGAAACAACCAGAATCAAAATCTTAACAGAAAGAATCATACTTAGAGATGATTAACTGTGGAACAAAGCTAAATTATCCAGAACATATTATAGATCAAATTTCAGAAAAAGCAAATTATGAACAGCTTAAATAACCCAAGTCATTCCAGTGGAATCTTTTTTTTATGTGTGTAGCATTATTCTTATCCATCCTGTATGGTTGCTTAAGAATCAGCAACATACCAAATTAATTACACAGGACAACCAGTACCTTTCAAAAAGGTTAAAGGACCATCTCTAGTACAGAAAATTCTAGAATGTGCTTGATAATAAACACAGATTCAAATATGGCTGGTTTATCAGGACAAGACTTCTTCAAGCGAGTAATTCACAATCCAAGGGATCTGATGGAGCTGAAATCGCTATGTCATTGTATCTAAACCTTGTGAAGCTCCAGTATCAGTGAACCAAAACATGAAGGGCAAAATAAAAGCTTGGAGGATAGAAGAATAGAAATCATAATCAATTAAATCCCTTTGAAATGCAAAATACGAACAATAAAATTGGGTAAGATAGTAGATCCCGTAAAACAAAAATCAGCATCATGTCTTAAGAAGCATTACTATTCTACAAAAAACAATTAACGGTGAAGCCGACCTTCAACAAAGGAGGTCCAATTTATAAAGTTGGGCCTTTGAATATAGACTACATCTAAACTAGGAGGTGAAGATGTAATAGCTTAATGAGTCATCAGTTATTAATTGATTCGAAAATGTTTGAGCACGTGGTTTCTCAAGACCCTTCGAAATGATCATCTCACAACCACAAGGGTTTATGAAGCTCGAATTGCTTTATCACTGTGTTTAAACCTCACGAGAAACTCTTCCCTACGTGAAGCTCCAATAAGCAGTGAATCCAAAAATCTTACCCATTCCAACTCTTTACAAAATCATCTCTGCTATTGAAATAATTCAAGCATGCCTATAATAAATAATGCCAATTAAAGTTATCAACACCCAATAATAATAATAATAATAATAATACAAAATCCTACCCGTTCCAAATCTTTTGCCTCCAAGGTCCATCGTCCTGGAGTGTTTCGTACTTAAGATTTGCAGCACAGAATTGGACGATAGAGATTGGCCATTGGAAGTGACCTAACGGTTACTGTATTCGTAGACGATGATTAGGGAGGGGAAAAGGTGTCTGTTCATTCAACTGTGTGAAAGTAAAATTGACAATGAATGTTAAAATGGTCAAACAAAATGGCCGCGATGGAAAGACCTCCAAGTTAATTAAAGTGTGTGATCGGCCACGTGGCAAGCCATACCTACGTTTCAGCCATTACCTACTGGGGCTAATATGATGCATCACTTCTGTATGACGTGGCAGTATATTCTCGCCATGGACCTGCTGGCCCTGTCAATTCATGCCTAGCATTTTCCATAATAAAAACATACATGTCGGTAAGTGACAGCTCAGCTGCCCCGTCATGATTGAATTGCTTGCTCCTGCTATCTCTCCACGAGGAATTATTTGTGGCCTCGACTCCACCACTCACATGGCGTGATGGCTAACATCTTTGGAAGTTTGAATTTATTTATTTATTTCTTTTAATTTATGAAGATTGAACGAATATTTTTGCAAAAAAAGTATGTGAATTATTATTTAAAGAAAAATGGAGAAACATGAGAGAAAGACGAGAGAAATAATAAAAAAAATGATAGTGAGAGAGTAAGTGTGTAGAGAGAGAAAGTAAAATTCTCTCGTGCTTCTCTCGTGTTTATCTCTCTCTAGCACTACTCTTATTTAAAAGGTGGTTAATAATTACTTTCTAATAAGTAATAACTACAACTTTTTAAGGAGGGAAAAACACCAACATACTTTTTGTATTTGTTAAGAGTTTTTGGAAAAATACTTTCAAGTGTCAATTGAGACATTTTCTTTAAAAAAACAAAACCTACTAGGCATTTCACATGGCATGTTTAGAATATATAATCTAGAGAGATAATTGACAAGGAACATAAATAACAAAATAATATTTAATTGTGTTGTTAAATGGAAATTTCTTATTTCTTATAATCTTCACAAATTATAATCTTCGCGAATTATATTTAAGTACGTATCTGTCAAATTATACTTAAGTATGTACCTACAAAGACACCCTGATGTTTTTATTAATTTTATGAATTTAAAATCTAGATTTCTTTTAGTTAAGAATAGCTAAAAGATTATTTCTCAATTATTTTGACCTATATTTATAGGCTGAAGAAAACAGACGTAGCGAGAGATTTGATTCCAAATTAAATCTCTGCCGTTCATCCTTTTATTTCATTTTACACCATATTTGTTAATTGTTTGTTTGTATTTGAACATTCTGCTCGTGATCCTATTAGTAATCACATGTCATTATTTGTCGATGTTCTAGATTGGATTAGTATTTTTTTGAACTGAATATAATGTCATGTGATTTTCGTATTGTCATGTATCGTAGTTTCTTAAATCGGGACTAAAGTAATATAAAAACATTTCATCGTGTGTTTTTACAATATTTTCTTGACAGATGGCGTGGTGTAAGTAGCTATATTTTTTTGGTACCAATTATAATTATAACTAATTGTATATTTTTAATTATATAATTTAGGATTCAATTAAAAAATTTAAATGAGGATTTACATTTTGTACTTCTTATTTGTAAGTATCATCAATTAGGGATGGCAGAAATTCTTATGGAGATGAGAGCCCTACAAGATTTTTCTCATTTGAAAAAGATATGGGTAAAGTTTTATATCCAATTTCTTATTTGAAGAAGGTATAAAGATAATTTAGCACCCACTATCTTATTTGAGATGTGGAAGGAGATTTGATGAAATCTCAATCTCTTCCCCTAATTATTTTTTATTTCTTATAAAATGTTAGTAAATACATTTAAAATTTAAATTGTAACAATATAAATGTAAATAATAAATATCATAATATTTATAAAAAATAATATAAATAATGGCTAACACATACCATATTATTTTTATGGATATCTTCAACTTTGAAAACTTTATTTTTACTCAATTTCATAGATTATCTTGTAATTTTGATGACATGGACTTAGTTTGATGAAAACGATTTCAATTACTTCAATTTATTTTAGTGCTTTTATATTGGTAATATGATTTTACATCTTATATTTTAGTATGATTAAATCAAGTTTAAAAAACAAAACTATCAATTATTTGTGAGTTGAATATCCTCGGAATCCCCCCTTTATTATTCAGGGACCCTTAAATCTTTTTCTCAAGCAAATTTAAAAGGTACAAGAATATAAACAAAATATTGGAGATAAACAGAAGAATGTCGATCCCTTTTCATTCTCTCCCCACCTACATTCTTGTCATCAGCCCATTGCCTTTATATATATATATATATTGAAACGAAGAAAAACAGAAATTTGGAGTGGGTCAATTGGGCAACCTTCTACGCTCAGGGCCTACGTTGAGACAAACGCAGCTGTAAATGGTCTGTGTCTATTTCAATGGACAATGGTAGCATTGTAGTCCCTGGCCCAAAGTGTAGGCTGTGGGCAGTGGGCAGTGGGCACCAAAATTAATTAGCTTTCAGCTCCGGCCAATCAATACCGAGAAAAGAGTAGAGTCTTTTTGGTTTTTTTGACAGAGAAAAAAGAAATCCATATTAGCTCCTACTTTGGATGTAGATGTAGCCTCTCCCAAAGAATGGGACATATATCCGCTTTACTTATAAGGGAGGCACTACAAATGCAAGGTTGTCATACAATGACTACTTGACTAGTCCAAAATATTGTTATTAATGTCCTAAATCGTCATGCCCAAGGTAGTTAGTCCAAGTTGTGATGTCCCTAACAATTTTGTTTTTTTCCTCAAAATATTGTCTTAAAATATAATCTCATCCAGACATTTCCGATCATATTTATACAAGATTAGACGCAATCTAATTATTTACGTCCAAAATTGTAGGTATAACATTTAAATTTATTAATTTATGCATCTATGAACGATTTGGTTCAATGGAGCAACATAATCCAATGCAAGTCTACGTATTCAAATGTATGTGGCTAGATACAACACATAGTTTTCACTTTTCTTGTGGATCATATGCTAACGCCACTTTCAACTTTTCTATTCGGCTTACCTTTCAACTTTTCTTTGTTTGAGATATATCAAGTTTGGTCAATTAATGCTATCGTTGGCTCCAATATATAAGTTAGAGCATATTTGTTTGAAGAGGACTTGTGAACGGTAAATTAGAAATATGTTTTCTTATTTTCAAGAGAACTCGCTGAAGTGATACTAATAACAAAATTAGTTGTTTATTTATTTAATGATTTTTCACATATAGTTATAAATATTGTTTAACTAAGTTCCATTCTTATTTTGTAATAAGCGTCAATGGCATAAAATTTAAGTTATAATTAAAAAGGTTCATAATCCTCACTCAACAATGTCATTAGTTTTGATCAAATTAAAAGTCACGCAATTTTAATATTAAACACCTAATTTTAGAGATTTTAACTGTTTATAAAATTTTTAAAGATATTTATAGATACAACAATTTATGATCACAAATTCCATTTGATCAAACGAGATGCCAAATTAGTATTAGTAGGGCTTATTTTTAACTCCTTGATGTGTAATAATTATTATCCTATTTTCCCACTAAAACAACATTGTCTTTACTCTTATTTTTCAAGTTAGCGTACGGCACAATGCAAATAAAGTAATTAATTTTTGTTTACTAATTCGATACATCTAAATTCGATTAAGCTTTTTAAAATATAGGAAAATTTGGATTAGTTTTTCATAATCGAGTATTTTTCTTTCTTTGTAAGGAATAGGGATGGCAAATATCCAATTGGGTATGGATATTGTCCACCCATGTGTAAATCCATGATTATCCATAATGAATTTGTCTATATCCATATCCAATTTTAAATATTGGATATGGATATGAACTATCCATGATATATGGATATTTATGGATGTCCACACAATATAATTGTATTTCTAAATTTTAAAAAATATTATAACATAATAATAAAATAAAAGTTAATTAATGTTGTATTACATTAAAATTTTTTTATTTTGTATTTCCTAAAATCATTAATTTTAAAAGCTAATTAAAACTATTTTAGAAAATTTGAAAAAAAATTGCAGCAAAGTCCGTCGCCGTCACCGCCGTCTCTTCCGGCGTCGCCGCAAAAATGTCGCTCGTAATCGACACATCCTACACCAACAGATCGGAAATTCACCGATCTATCTAAAGGCAGTGTTGTATTCCGGAAATAACAACTGATGGAGGTGCACGCACATCACAAAGAGCGACGGCCACCATATGGCCGTCGCACGTTTGCAGCGCGTGCGCCTTCATTCTTTGTGATTGTTGTTGATCGCTTCCATAGTTGTGGCGACGAGTTGGGAGTACTTGCTGAAAGTTAAAGGGACAACAAAAAAATCCAAAAAACGAACATAAGTCGACTCAATCACAGACGTGTGCCATGACGACATCAGAAATCAGTTCCATAATCGTTTTGCCTTCCTCTTCCTCTTCCTCTTTCTCTCTCTCCCCACACATAATTCCGCATTCACATATTTACGTATAAAGGAATCAGCAAGCCATTGTATTGTGATGAACTCCTCTGTCTCTGCAAACGGAAACAGAGGAACCACCTATTGGATTAGAATTCATCCATTTTCATAAAAGTTTTATAAAACAAAGATCATTTTCGATTATCCATTTGAGCTTTGATTCGAGAAATTAACAAGGGAGATTTTTTTTTTTCGAGTTTCATGCGATTTCCGGTGACTGGTTAGTTTTTAAAGTTCGTTGCATAATGGAAAAGACAAAAATGGCATGTGGTGCAGTTGTTTAATTTGTTTCGAATGCTTCCTCTGCTTTTTTTTTCCATTTAAAATCATGTACAATAGGATATTTTGTTTATTACATTTTTTATTTTTAATTTTATAAAATTAAAATTTTTTAAACTTATGTTGGATTAAATGGATATCTATTAGATAAAAATAATTATCCATATCCATCCTTATCCATTTGGATAAAATTTTAAAATATCCATTTCAAGATCCAACAAATTTTGGATGGATATTATCCGATTCAATTGAATGAATATTATGGATATCCATTATGGAGCGATCCAGTTACCATCCCTAGTAAGGAATTCACACAATCTGCCAATCTGGTTATAGCTAGTTCCTAACAACTAATACTAACAGTGATTGCTACCAAATCCCAAAGACCAATCACATACAAATTGCAGCCAATAAAAGACATCCACGTGTCGCCGTGTAACCCAACACAAAAAGCAGACTGGCCTCTCTTTTCACTTCTCTTGGATGCTTGCTTCCTTAACCTGTCGGCAACCACGGCGCTTAGCTGTCACTACAAACAATCTGACAGTCCTAACACGCACCGCAATTCCTATTGGCTTAAATATCTTCCTGTCATTTTTCTCTGTCTTTCACGCGAAAACATCAACAAGCCATATAAAAACCCCTAAACTTAAAGCACGATAACACTCTGTTTGTGTCGGCAGCAAAAATATAAAACCAAGTGCATCATATTCACGTATTAAGATATTTTCCCTCACTTTCCCGAGAAAATATTCGAACACCGTTTTTTGCCGGGGAAGTGCGAGATTGTTTATGAAAATTATACGCGAAGAAATATGATTAAGCGAAAGTCCAATGCGCATGGTAAAATGCATGAGAGCTCCACGACGACGACGTCCACATCAATAGAAGACGAGATTGATTGTGAGCTGAGACCGGGTGGCATGTTGGTGCAAAAGAGGAGCGAAAAAACCCATGTTCCAGCCCCGAACTTACGGCTTAGGATTGCTTTTGGCGCGCTCCGGTACGAGATCTCGGTGAATTCACGGGCAACTTTTGGTAAGACAGTTGGATCTTAGTTTGTCTTTCTTTTTTCTGTTTGGCAGGTTAGAAAATGGAGGAAAAGTAATTCTGACGTGTAATGATGGTAGTAAATTCGCATAATGCTAGAGAAAAAAAAAACGTAAATTCGGCTGGTTTTCTTCCATTACTACTAGTACGTGGCGTTGCATGGTCCTTTAAGATCTGCTTTCTCATTATCCACATATTAAATTAATTTTAAAATTTGAAAATATACCTCAAAATTTTATCTATAATTATTTCAAATAACAACCGAGTAGTGATGAATATTTAAAGTTTTGGATAGAAAATACTTACCAGATTTGTCATGCGTTACACGACCCGGTGCCCCCCATTAAAATATGAAGTAGCTAGCGCGGGAGTGCATTGTAATTTTGAGAATAAAGCGGGTGATTTTGTGATGGGTTGATTAACAGGAGAGGTTAAGAAGGTGTTAACGGGAGAGACAGGGTTACAGGCAGGTGACCAAATACTGATTTATCGAGGGAAAGAGCGAGAAAATGGGGAGTATTTGGACATGTGCGGGGTCAAAGACCGATCAAAAGTCGTACTAACGGAGGACCCGGCAAGCATTGAAAGAAGATTCATTGAGGTGCGTCGAAATGCCAAGATCCGAAGCGCTCATCGCGCTATTTCGAACGTGTCCATGGAGGTTGATAAGCTGGCTGAGCAGGTTTGCACGTCTGATCAATTCTCATTTTATATTTTTAATTGTTTGACTAATTTTTTCGAAATTACATATTGTGTACTGGATAGAAAAAGCTGATTGATGGTGTAAAAGTTCAAATCCAGGGAAAGAGCTCAAATTAATTAATTAAAAAAAAAAACCACTTGTTTATTTATATAATTTAAAAGTAAGTACAATAAGTGTTACTGAAGTCATAGAAAGCTTCATGTAGAGCGGATGAGTATCAGCCGTTGGATAGGGTAGAGTCAAAAGTGGCTGACAGTTCTACTGCAATGATGATCAAACAGCTGGCTTTGATGTGGGTGTTACATCAAGTCATTTACGTTGACGTACAGATGAGACGGGTTCTATGTCATCATTGGCTGTAGAATCTAGATCGCTCAGTTGCCATCGTGTGGGGCTAGCAAATTTTTTATTTTAAGCAGTTAGAGCAAAAAGCTCTACTGGTTCTCAGGAGTAATTAATCTTTGGGAGCTTCTTTAACGGGGTAATTTTAATTTCTGGGGGTCCATGCATGGATGTCCCATGTAACCATTATCTGTCTTATGGATTATGCAGATCAATGGTGCTGGACCCCGTAGTCTTTTTCTATTTTTTTTCCCCGGGTTAGAAAAGGGACCGACAGTCTCTTCACCGTCTCTTAATTTTGAAATTCATTATATTGTCAATAGAGAATATATTGGCTAGCAATATATTCTTAAGTTTTGTAGTCCCTTAATCTGCTTTTTCTGTCTTCGTTACATACCATATGACTCTTAATATTAGCATCATTTTCTTTTTGCTGTTTATAATAGGTTTCTGCCATTGAAAAGTCCATCTCAAATGGCGTTAAGGTACCAGAAGTTCAAATCACAACATTGATTGAGATGCTCATGCGACAAGCAATCAAGCTAGACAGCATTTCTGCAGAGGGAAATGCTTCTGCTCAGAAAAATTTGCAGGTATATTCGGTGTACAAGATGCACTTAGGTTGTATTATCCCTCAAAATCCTAACTTACAATTATTGTAACTTACATCCAGCTATGAACCACACAAATTATATGCCCCCACAATTCGTGTAGTTACCATAGCTGAATTCAAGTTACAATAATTGTAACTTAGGCTCTCCCACCTATCACCATTTGGTTGGAGGTCCAGTCCTACAAAATAGTACCAGTTTGATTTGCAATTTTAATGCAATGCATTTCTAATTGTGATTTTAATGGTTTATCTTTCAGGGTAAGAGAGTGCAGAAGTGCGTTGAAACTCTTGATGTACTGAAGATAGCACACGTAAAAGTACAGCCTGTGGTTGTCACAACCAAATGGGAGACCTTTGATCCTCCTCCGTCCACAACTCACTGGGAAATTTTTGATTGATCAAAACCCAAATTAGTTTTTATTTTTGCTCCATTAAAAAAAAAATCAATTTTATGTATTGAACTAGCTCGAGATAAATACATATATATGTACGAGCAATTATTCGCCTTGTACTTATATTGCCCTTTCTGCCGCAATCTTTGCCAATAAGTGTTCGATCACTACAATTAGTGACTTAGTAATTGAGGTTTGGTTTGAACACTGTATCCTGACTACGAATTAATAATAGAAAATTTGTACACAATCATTATGCTCACGCGGTTGTAGACACAGTTTGGCTAAACATAACAAACGTGACAGGCACGCGCGTTGCTATCTTTTATCAGAATGGCCTGGAATTACACCATAATGCAAAATCTCAGTAAGAATACAAGACAGAGCCGTTTGTCCAACAAACATGACCTCATGGCTCATGCACTCAAAGCAGCCAAGTTACGAAGAAATCTCAGACCTTCCTTGTCGTGTAAAATCTCTCTACCACTCCACTCCAGCTTCCCAAGAAACCCCAATAACTTACGTGGTCAAGAAATGCATCACCCTATTGCAAGTGTGTGTATCTTCAAAGCACAAACTGAAGCAAGTTCATGCATTCTCTATCAGGCATGGGGTCCCGCTCAACAATCCGGACTTGGGCAAATACCTTATCTACGCTATTGTGTCTCTTTCGTTTCCAATGTCTTATGCTCATAACATCTTTTCACATGTTCAAGACCCAAATATTTTCACTTGGAATACAATGATCAGAGGTTATGCTGAGAGTGACAACCCACTGCTAGCAGTTGAGTTGTACAGTAAAATGCACGTTTCTTGCATTAAACCTGACACGCATACGTACCCTTTTCTTCTGAAAGCCATATCTAAGTTGGCAGATGTTAGAATGGGTGAGCAGACGCATTCTGTTGCTATAAGAAATGGGCTTGAGTCGTTGGTTTTTGTTCAGAACAGTTTGGTTCATATGTACGCGGCTTTTGGTCGCGTTAAGGATGCGTGCAAATTGTTTGAGTTAATGTCTGAAAGAGATCTTGTGGCTTGGAATTCTGTAATTAATGGGTTTGCTTCGAATGGGAAACCCAATGAGGCCTTGACTCTTTTTAGGGAAATGGCTTCGGGGGGTGTCGAGCCAGATGGGTATACAATGGTCAGTCTGTTTTCTGCATGTGCTGAGCTTGGTGCTTTGGCATTAGGGAGAAGGGCTCATACATACGTATGGAAGGTTGGTTTGAGTGACAATGTGAATGTTAATAATGCCCTTTTGGACTTTTATTCCAAGTGTGGGAATATCAGTGCCGCACAAAGAGTGTTCCATGAGATGAGGGAGAGGAATGCAGTTTCTTGGAGCACTTTGGTTGTTGGTTTAGCTGTTAACGGTTTTGGTAAGGAAGCACTAGAACTTTTCAGGGAGATGGAAATAGGGGGATTTGTTCCTGGGGAGGTCACTTTTGTTGGTGTCTTGTATGCTTGTAGCCATTGTGGAATGGTTGACGAGGGTTTCAGTTATTTCAGATGGATGAAAGATGAGTATGGCATTATGCCAGAGATAGAACACTTCGGGTGCATGGTTGATTTGTTGGGTAGGGCGGGCTTGGTTAAACAGGCCTATGAGTATATTCAAAACATGCTAATGCCGCCAAATGCTGTCATCTGGAGGACCTTGTTAGGAGCATGCACAATACATGGCGATTCGGCTATAGCGGAGATTGCCAGAGCAAAACTCTTGCAATTAGAGCCTAGACACAGCGGGGATTATGTGCTCCTCTCAAACCTGTATGCGTACGGGCAGCGTTGGTTAAATGTGCAAGAGGTTAGGAGGGCAATGGTTAAGGAAAGGGTGAAGAAGACTCCAGGGCATAGCCTTGTTGAGCTGGGTAATCGCGTCTTTGAATTTTTCATGGGTGATAGATCTCATCCTCAAACTGAGGAAATATATGCAATGCTAGCGGAGATCACAAAGAAGTTGAAGCTGGAAGGGTACGTTCCTCGCACAGAAAATGTGTTCGCGGACATAGAAGAGGAAGAGAAAGAGAATGCTTTATCTTATCACAGCGAGAAGATTGCAATTGCTTTTATGCTTGTTAATACAGCGCCTGGAACTCCAGTTAGGGTTGTTAAGAATTTGAGGGTATGTGCAGATTGCCATTTAGCAATCAAACTTATCTCAAAAGTTTATAACAGAGAGATTGTTGTTAGGGATCGTAGTCGATTTCACCATTTTAAAGATGGTCATTGTTCTTGTAGAGATTACTGGTGAAATAAGAGGCATTTGGAATTGATTGGTTCTATTCAAATGATGAAGAAGTTTCTTCTTTTGAAGCTCTCTTTACTATTGGCTTAATTGCCAATTGCATCTATCCTAGCTAGAATTTGGACGTAGTTTAATGCTTTTTTTTTTTTTTTTTTAATTTTGCCATGGCGATGACTAACAAATATTTATGAAAAATTAACTTCCCAATTACCATAAAAGGCACTGGTTGATGGTAAAGTCGTCTGATATCGTAACACTAATAGTGCGTTCTTTAGGATTGGGGAATCGGAATGATTGGCGTTCTTGTAAAATAAGAGAATCGAATCGGAATGGCGGGGCCGCATATATTTGGGAATGGGAATGGGAACTTGATTCATGGGAGAGGTGGAATCAGTTAAATTCACTAAATTTCTTATAAAATAAAAAATATTTATTTTGTCATAAGTTATAATTAATTAATATATTATTATAATTAATTAATTATTATGATTAATTAATATATTATTAACTATAATTATTAATAATTATAGTTCTTGAATAAATAATCATAATAATTAATATATTATTAATATTATTACAATAATTAATTCATTATTATTTTAATTAATTATTTAATATATTATTATAATAATCATTATAATTAATTCATATATTATTAATTAATTAATATAATTATTACTTTTAATTAATATATTAACATATTATTAACAATAATTATTAATAATTATAATTTTTGAATAAATAATCACAATAATTAATTTATTGTTATTGTTATTATAATTAATTAATATCTTATAATAATTACTAATATAATCATTATAATTAATTCATATATTCTAATTAATTAAATACTTTAATTATTACTATTAAATAATATAATAATATATTATTTAACAACAATATATTAATAATTATAGTTCTCAAATAAATAATCACAATAATTAATATATTATTATTTTAATTAATTAATTAATATATTATTATAATAATTATTATAATAATATATTAATTATAATAATTATAATAATAATTATTAATATAATTATTATAATTAATTCATATATTATAATTAATTAATATAATTATTACTATTAAATAATATAATTAATAATTATAGTTCTCGATTAAATAATCACAATAATTAATACATTATTATTTTTATTTATTTATTTATATATTATTATAATAATTATTAATATAATTATTATAATTAATATAATTAATATAATTAATATATATATTATAATTAATTAATATAATTATTACTATTAAATAATATAATAATATATTATTAACAATAATATATTAATAATTATAGTTCTCGATTAAATAATCATAATAATTAATACATTGTTATTTTAATTAATTAATTAATATATTATTATAATTATTATTATAATTAATTCATATATTATTATTAATTAAATAACATAATTATTAATAATAATTAATATATTAATACATTTTAACAATAATTATTAATAATTATAATTTTTGAATGAATAATCACAATAATTAATATATTATTATAATTAATTAATTAATATTATTATTAGTTAATATTTTTATAATAATTGTTAATATAATTATAATAATTAATTAATAAAATTTTACAATTAATTAATATATTAGTTAATAATAATAATTATGACAATAATCCATTAAATCTTTTAGTAATTTATTCTGATCCAAATTAGATTCCGATTCCTACAGTTTAAGTAAACAACTTAATTTGATTCTCATTCCTTATTCTCATTCATTCTTGTCATTTCGATTCCAAATTATTCCGATTAAGTAATTCAGATTCCAGGTTTAGTAACGTAATTGTTTATCATAGAGGGACATAAGAGAGAAGTTTGTATGAAAAATATATATATATATATATATATATATATTTATTTATTTATTATTTTTATTGTAATGATTATTTAATTATTATTTTTATTGTAATGATTATTTAATGATTATTTTTATTATACAGGTCTCTCTGTGATGTTATTTTTTTTTTTACAGCAACAATAATGTAAAATTATATACCATTAAATCTAATTATTAGTACATATTATCTCTAGTAATTAAAAAAAAATTAGTTATTTTTAAAACAATATAGCCAATTAACAAACAGATGAAAGAGTGATTTTAAATTTAAAAATCAAAATAATAAGAGATACAATAAAATACTATATCAAAGTTCTTTTATAAGTTGAATTTTTAACAAGTTCTTTTATTTGAAATTGAATTCTTGACACATTAAGACATAAGCTTCATTGCATAATGCTTATGCTTGCTTCTTCTTTTATATAAAGATCTTATATTCAAATATAATTGAAATATAAAGAACTTGTTTCAAGATTTGCACAACAAGATATATGTTCTACTAATCGGAGAGGAATAATGGATTCGATTTCAATGAGTGAAGAATATTATGTATCAATGTTACGGTCATAGCACCTTAGTTTTTTTTTTTTTTTTCCCTCAGTTGCTAGGTATAGGTCATTTACTCATGTATCGATATTTACCTCTACTAATTCTCTGAACTCAGTCTCTCTTCACGGTGCTCCCGTTTTTAAGAGAAAACCTTGAATGAGAGGAAAAAGAGCCTCTATGGCTCACATAGCCACCTTTTGGTAGGTGGCATCGAGTTGTTTCAGTTATTTAGTTTTATCCTTAATTTATTTTGAGGCAAGTGGGGAGAGAGTGTGAGAAAGCAAGCTTCAAAACGCAAGGGTAGTTGCAGATATTAATTTATAGATCATTATTAAAGTGTTTGTATCTTTGTCAATCATGGATACATAGGAATTAATTCGTAAGTGCAAAGTAATTTCAATTAGAGGAGAGCAAACGAACAAAATATCGCTTATGGGTAGAAAAAGTGTAAAAGGCAAACAAATAGCCGCATGTTGCCTTGTGAGTAAGATCTTGCACCAAAGAGGAGTGAACTTGGAGGGACTCAGATCTGCTATGCTGCAGATATGGAGAACAAATAGAGAAGTTAAAATAGAGAGCTTGGGGAACAATATATTCATGTTCAAATTTGCCTTGGAAGCTAATAAGAAAAGAGTTATGGGAGGAGGATCCTGACATGTTGACCGAGCACTAATAATGCTAACTGAACCGAAAGGCATTGGAGACATAGCCAACCATTTACCTATACATCATTTTAGGTACAATTTCGCAATGTGCCGATTACATTCACAGAGAAATGATGCAAGAACTAGGAGAATATATTGGCACAGTTGAAGAAGTAGATACATACGAGGAAGAAAACTGTATCGGTGAGATTGTAAGGTTTCGAATATCTGTGGATATCACTAAACTACTCCAGAAAATGGTTGAAGTGGAAATAGAGGAAGATGGCAATATTCTTATCCTAATATTGTACGAAAGGCTGCCAGATTTTTGTTTTTGCTGCGGGCTTATTGGACATCAATATAAAGAATGTGCAGAGTATGAAGGGTAGCCAAAAGAATAACTTCCATATGGTTACTGGATGAAAACTGCTATATAGGCCGGAAAACTCAAACAAAATCGATGGGATAGATGGAGCAAGGAACAATACCAGATGAAGAAGAAAAATAATGTTGATAGTCAAGGTCAACAACAACAGAAGATCGGTCAAAATTACCCGAGATTTGAAAATGGATCAGGCTCCAACCCAATCAAACCGAGTGAACATTTAAACCACAAAGTCATAAACAGGGTTGACAAAGTATGTGGAGATTATTTAATGCAAGCAGCAAAAACCTCGAGGAGACAGCTTAATGTCACGGGCCGTGCAAATCTCCCATGATCGGGGAAAAATTTCGAGCCTATGGACTCGCTCAATAAAAGGCCGCCTCGACCGGGGCGCGTGCGGCGATGTCATCCGGTGAACTTTTAGGTTTCTCGACTTGGACCCCTAAAACTTTTGCCACTTGTGTAGAATTATCTAGAATTAGCATTCTCACCCACTATAAAAAAAGGGTGAGCATGCACTATTTTCCCCACCAACAACACACTTCCCACACACACACACAAAACACATCTAGCACACTAGTACACAAACTCTCTTGTACAAACACTCTTGTAATATTCTAAGTGTGTATGATATAAGTTTATTTGGCCATTCCACTCTTGCTTCCCATAGCATTTTTTGCAAATGGTTGTGCTTTGCTACTTGAAGAAGCATTCAAGGCTTACTTGGAGGCTTACGCGCCAAAGGTAGCTTAAGTACTACACGGGATAGCAGCGCGAAAACTTTCAACTTGTGACAAGTGGTATCAAAGCCAAGTTTTCACCCACACGCAAGCTAGCTCGTAGACAATGGCCAACCTTTCTAATACATTACAAGAGGGCGTAGTCAGTGTAGAGGTACCGAAGCAAGCTTAAGGCCGCGATAATGCCGCGAAAAGGGACCCGTATCGCCTAAGTCCCGAGGTAAGTCCAAAGTCTTTTCTATAGATGCATTAGAACCTCAGGTTGCCGCACTTGAAATGTCAATGTCTGCTATCCAAGACACCCTCGACACTTTAGAGAAACGAGTCAATGGCCTTGAGGGATAAGAACGCAAGAAGACAAAAGTCAGCAGCCCGATAGCAACAATAATAGCCATACACTTACACCGTAATTCACCTTCGACCAGAATCAAGCTAAGTTGGGATAAAACAGATACTGAAAAGGAAGATGTTACAACTCCAACAAAAAAATTATCGGCGGAGACTGGTGGCCAGCCCCGCCGATAGTCATGAGGGTCTTCAGCTGGAACGTTCGGGGGATGGGAAATGACCAGGCATTCATAGCACTCAAAACCATTCTCCGGGAGCACAGACCTCAAATTGTGTTCCTGTGTGAGACCAAGTTGAGGTCTGGGCAAATGAACAAAGTTGGCAAGTTATTAAAGTTTTAATGTTGCCTAGCAGTTAATAGCAAGGGAAAGAGTAGAGGTTCAGAAATCAACGTCCATATAACTTCTTTTAGCAGCCATCATATTGATGCCGAAGTACAAACTGAACGAGGGAAGTGCGTGAGGTGCACAGGGACCTATGACTATCTAGAAACGACGCAAAAAAAGTACACTTAGACTTTGCTTAGAAGACTAACAGGCTTATCTTCTACTACGTGGCTTTGCTTTGGTGACTTTAATGAGATTCTCTATTTAGATGAGAAAAAGGGCAATAATGATAGAGATTTAAATGCCATTAACAATTTTAAAAATGTTGTTCAGGATTGTAATTTGATGGATATGGGCAGTTAAGGCTATACTTTCACTTGGTCTAATCGGAGATTTGGGCCTTACTATATTGAGGAGAAATTAATTAGATTTCTATACAGTAAAGACTAGACAGACCATTTTTATAACTCAACATCCACTAATTTAGTGAATTAAAGCTCGAACTATAATCATGTTTTGATAGAAGTCAAGGAAAGATGTAGTGGTTTAAACTACCAAAAATGAAAATTTTTGAGACTTCATTACAAAGATATGTGGAGCCCTTATGAAAGTTGTAAGAAAATCATCAAAGCAGAGTGGGCTAGGCATGGTAATTGGTCAGGAAACAATGCAGTGTAGTTGTTTAATGAAACTGTGAGAAATTCTTTAGTTTAGCTAAAACATTAGAGTATAGAGAAATTCAGTAGGAGAAAAAACAAGATCCAAAAGTTGATGGAAAAGCTTGAAGAGCTGAAGGAAAAACGCGAGCAAAATGACAATAGAGAGGAAATTAAGAGGGTGAAAAGCAAATTCACAGCCTTTTAGTAGAAGAAAAAATCTATTAGAAGCAACGTTCAAGAGCATATTGGCTTAAAGAACGAGATAAAAACACCAAATCCTTTCATGGTAAAGCCACATCCAGAAAAAAAAAATGAACAAGATATGAGGTACAGAGAATGATCAAAGAAAATGGATTAAAGATGACAAAGAGGTTAAAAAGTAGTCTACAGATACTTTGTAAAATTATTCTCTTCCTCAAACCCAAGTCCAGGTCAACTAGAAGCTATCTTACAGGGTCTGAATTTAAAAGTTACCAATGCAATGAATGATGAACTTGAACAACCATTTACGGAAGAGGAAATAACAGAAGCTCTAGCTCAAATGTGCCCTACCAAAGCTTTGGGACCTGATGGATTGCTTGCAATCTTCTTCTAAAGGCATTGGCAATCAGCCAAGATAGGAGTTATCAACACCTGCTTGCATATTCTTAATGAGAGAGGTACAATTGCACCATTAAACCACACTTCCATTGCTTTAATCCCAAAGGTTAGAAAACCTAGAAAAGTCACAGATTTTTTTTTTAAAAAGAAAGAAAAAACTTTCTATCATTCAACGAAAATTAAGACAGAGCAACATCTGGAAAGCTTTCCAGCCAAATATTGGTTTCACCACAATTTATCGCTCTTTTGGCTAAGCTATGAGCTGTAGTATTACAAGCACGATGAACATGCTGACATTTAACCACTTGGAAAAGTCACAGATTTTAGACCTATTAGTTTATGTAATGTGATTTATAGGATTGTTACAAAGACTATAGCAAATCGTCTAAAACATATCCTTCATAATGTCATATCACCAACACAAAGTGTATTAATTTCCAATAGGTTAATATATGATAATATCATTATTGGGTATGAATGTTTGTATAAGATTAGACACAGCAAGGGAAAACAAAATGGGTTAGTGGCTTTAAAGCTTGACATAATAAGGTGGAGTGGTAATTTCTAGAAAAAACAATTTTAAAGCTAGGTTTTTCAAATAGATGGGTAGCTTTGATAATAGACTGTATAACTATAACATCTTTTTCTGTTCTTATCAATGGTGTTCTGAAAGTTTTAATTCAGCCCCAAAGAAGGCTGAAACAAAGGTGTCCACTGTCTCTCTATTTGTTCATCATGTGTGCAAAAGCGTTCTCCAATCTCCTGGTACAAGTTGAAAATCAGAGACTGATCAATGAACTGAAATTTGGCAACAACATCACTATTTCTCATTTGCTATTTGCTGATGACAGCCTCATCTTTACAAGAGCTTCGGTGAAGGATTGTACACAATTTAAAGCCATTTTTTATTGCTATGCAGTGGCATCGGGACAGATCTTCAACTTTGAAAAACCGTCGATGTTTTTCATTAGCAGTGTGAGAGATGATAAAGTTTCAGCCATTATAAATTTATTCAAGCTTAATATAGTCTCAAAGCACGAGAAGTACCTAGGACTGCCTCTATGATTGAAAGAAAAAAGAAATCTTTCTTTAATGAAATTAAGCTTAAGATTCTGAGCAAGATCCCAAGGTAGGGGTATAAACTGTTTTCTTATGGGGGTAAAGAAATACTTATCAAAGCAGTAGCTCAAGTTGTGCCGGTTTATTCTATGAGTGTGTTTAAAATTTCAATAGGCATTTGTAATGACATACAAAGAGCTGTTGCATGATTCTGGTGGGGAAGCAAGGACGATAAGCGAAGTATCCACTGGATTATCTGGTATAACTTGAGTTAAGCAAAAAAAATGAGGTGGATTGGGTTTCAGGGATTTCTCGAGTTTCAACCAAGCACTGGTATCAAAACAAAGGTGGAGGATAATTCAGAATCCCAAGTCATTGGTAGCAAAAGTTCTGCAAGCCAAATATCTCAAGGATGAAAACTTCATGGAAACAACCTTAGGCTCAAACCCTTCTTTTATTTGGAGGAGCATTCGGTGAGGGCAGAGAGGTAATCCTCAGAGGCTACAGATGGCGAATTGATGAAGGTGATCAGGTGGGGTTTTATAAAGATAATTGGATCCCTAGGCCAATTACTTTTAAACCAATTTACTGTCAAATTTTACCGAGCGATGCCATAGTTTCCGAGCTAATAGATCACGATTATAAATGGAAAGAAGATTTGCTTTATGAACAATTTGTGAAAAAAG
The DNA here is from genome assembly GCA_030449925.1 of Citropsis articulata. Taxonomy (NCBI): domain Eukaryota; kingdom Viridiplantae; phylum Streptophyta; class Magnoliopsida; order Sapindales; family Rutaceae; genus Citropsis; species Citropsis articulata. The sequence goes on along the minus strand of JASUUH010000085.1, from coordinate 593,672 downwards.
ATGTAGACGCCATTATGAATATCCCTCTGCCCAAAAATCCTAACAAAGATGAAGTGCTTTGGCATTACAACAAAAAGAGAGATTACTCTATCAATAGTGGCTATTAAATAGCTCTCAAATTAAATTTTCCAGACACCCTGACCAGCTAAGAAAATCAAGGCAATTAATGGAAGGTGATTTGGATTCTCAATATTCCAGAAAAAATCAAGATCTTTTTGTGGAGAGCCACTTAAAATTTGCTTCCAACAGCCGTGAATTTATAGAAAAAGCATGTGTTACATGAGCCTTTTTGCCAAATGTGCGGTCACAAGTTTGAAAACATTTTTCACTTTTGGATAGAATGTAAAGTAGCTCAAAAAGCATGGAGGCTCACAAGCTTTGCAGAGAGTCTAAAAAGTTTGATAGGTCTAGATTTGCTTACGGTCTTTCATGACTTAACAAAAAAGGTAAGCAAAGTAGATTTTGAATTAATGACCATCATTTGCTGGAATATTTGGAAAGCAAGGAACAAATTCATATTTGAAGCAAAGAAGCTAGATCCTTAGATGCTAGTAATAGCAGTAGGGGCCTTAATAGAAGCCTATCAAAAGTTTAGAGGTCTAGAAAGGATAAGTAAAGCTACAAAGGACAAAAACAAAACTAGAGGATGGCAACCCCCACTACAAAATGGTGTTAAAGTGAATGTTGATGCAGCCATAAGCAATGACAAGCAGCTATCAAGTTTGGGAGTAGTGATTCGAGACTCAACTGAGAAGGCCATTGTTGCTGTTGTCAAAACCACAAAGTTTTACGGGGATGTAGCATATGCAGAGGCAGAAGCTACAAGTTGGGGATTGCAAGTGGCTAAGAATGCAGGGCCAGCCTTTATAATTTTTGAAACTAATTCTCAAATGGTGGCAAATTTGATAAACAACACGCAAGAACGAGATTTTTTGGGTTAGTTCGGAGATACGAGATGAGATCAAAGATCTCCGCAACATCAAAGTTCAACACACTCCGAGATCTTGTAATGCGATTGCCCACACATTAGCTAAGTTAGCTTTTGTTTACTCCGATATCGTTGTTTGGTTGGATTCTTTTCCAACGGAAATCATGAATGTATTCACATTGTTGAATGAATGAATGAAAGTCTTATTTTCTTCCAAAAAAAAGTCATTTACTCATGTATCATTCTAAATGCAATGCTAGACATTGATAAGATGTAACTAGTTAACTTTCTTTGGATTAATAATACTTATATTGACAGTTATCATATTACTGTATTTGCTAGATGATAAGGGATTTTTAAATTGGTGAAATGTTACTAATAGAAAGTGGACGTACACAACTTGGGAGAAGAGATTAAAACTTTTTAATTAATTAATTATCATTATATTAAATTATATTAAGTGAATGGCTAAGATTATGTTATTCAAATTTAAGGGTATGCAACAATCTCACTATCAATTTTTAAAAATACATACAGCATTATAGAATTATTATACACTTTCAATCTTTATCAATTGTTGTAGTTTTTTTTAAACAATAATTGTGACTTAAAATTTATAACAGTTAAATATCAAATAGGACCTAAATGAACTATCAACTAGCTGACGAGACATTGCATTTTTATCTCAAGACTCTCAGTTCTTTCCAAATGATGTTCGTTCTAAATTCAAGTATCATATACGAGTTTAATTTTGCAAACCCCTCCTGAGTCCTGATGTAGCTGCGTTGAGTAAAAGTTGTCAGCTTGGTCCAAGGGCCTTGCCTGCACCCTAACACTTGGGCCTTATTTGACGAGGTCCATTAGCTATTTTGACATAAGACGTCAACGTGGCAAGATTTTCTTCTTCCCTGTCTCGTAAAAGAAAGTTTTAATTTATTATTTTTGACCCGCGAAATGGCAATTTTCCGCGCGTTATAAAATTCGAAAGATTTACGATTCACTCCATTTTAAACAAAAAATGGCGCCACCTTCATCTTAATCTAATAATCCTGTTCCCTTCTTTCACTCTCCAACTCTTTCTGAAAAAAAGAAAAAAAAGAAAAAAGAAAAAGATCTTCAGAAGAACAAATACGGGAAAAGAAAAAAGAAAATAAATAGAGCAAAAAATGGGGGATCAGAGAAGTCACCTGGAGAAAATGGGCAGAGAACTCAAGTGTCCTATTTGGTAAAACTCTCATCAATAATTTTCAACGCGGTAGCAAAGATAACTAACAGCTTCATCATTAAATTTAAAATCTAAATTTTTATTCTAATTTTATTATTTTGCAGCTTGAGTTTGCTGAGTTCTGCTGTTTCGCTTACGTGCAATCATGTATTCTGCAAGTAAACTCTCTTTGCTTTGTTTACTTATTTGTTCTTAATTCCCAAATTTGGAAAAGTAACCGACTCATTAATCTGACGCGGTGATATTATGTTTGTTTTCAGTGCGTGCATTGTCAAATCGATGAAATCGGGTTCTAATTGTCCGGTTTGTAAAGTGCCCTATCGCCGAAGAGGTGTAGATTCTGCTTTATTTTTTAGATTATTTACATTGTTAATTTTTAATCTGTCATCATTTTGAGGAGTTTAGTGATGTCTGAAATCATGAGCTAGCCTGGTGGCTTGAAATTTCTATTGATAATTTGCTTAAGAAGTCTTGTGATTTGATTATGCCAAAAGCATAAGGTTAAGGGTTGTACGTTTCACTTATCTATTTCATATGCATTACATTTACAATCTGGGGTGGAAGGAACTTCATAATGCATTATGGGTAATTTTTGTGAGGCCAAGCTTGCACCGATGTTTGAATTGGAAATCATTCTTGCTTTTTAAGATATAAGATGGATAACCTGATCTTTATTTGACTGTAGAGATTCGTGCTGCTCCTCACATGGACAATTTGGTCAGCGTTTACAAAAGCATGGAAGTTGCTTCTGGAATTAATATATTTGTTACTCAGAATGAACCATCAACTAAGTCATCAGGTGATACAGTGGTACATAAATCTGTTGTACAAATAGTGTAAAGTTTCTGCCTGTTCTGGAAGTAAAAGCCTCAATCTAAAAAGCATTTGCAAAATATGCATAAAAATACTCATGTTACCATGGGAATGAATAGCAGTATTAGGTAGCCTAATTGATGTGGGCATAAATTTCCGGACTTCTAGTGATATCTGCATTGCTCCCCCTTGATATTGCTGTCATTAGGGGAAAAAAATGATTAAGTTATATCTTAGTTGTAACCTGGGAGTAAGTTTTCCAATAGCTGTTATGGGCTTTATATGCTTTGGTATGCAGTTAGGTGTATAATGCCTGTGTTGCGGGTTAATAGTTTTACCATTTCTTGTTCCTTCCTACAGATAAAGAAAAGTGGGTTCAAGGTGATCCTATTTGTGGTGAACAAGTTATTGGAGGGTGTCAGGACAAAGTAGAGCATAAAGGAACATCAAAAGGTGAAAGATCAAAAGGCAAAAGGTTAAGGAGAACAAGTAAAGCCACTGCAGAACCCTCTGGAACTGTTTGCACGAAACCTTCCTGCCCAACCAAGAAAAGAGTTCAGGTGGCACGGTATCCTCTTCCAGAAACCCCAACGCAGCCTACAAAGTTGGAAGGTGGAACTGTTAAAAACACCACCAGTCAGTTAAAGAGTAGTTCGGTTGTTATAAGGGAGAATCCTGTTATAAACAAAGAAGGTACAGTGCTTTTGCCTTTCTTTTGGTTGAGGGACGAAGAAGACAGAGAGAAATCAAGTCAGCATACAGAGACAGATGCATATACAACACCCCCAGAGGTTCCTTCTTTCAGTGATCTGAAGGACTCAGAAGATATAAGTTCTTCTGAATTGTCCCCTACAGTGAGTTGTTTAATCTACTCGGTATTAGTCACAGTATTCTGCTAGATTTTTATTTATTTATTAATAAATTGTCACTGCTATAAATTTTGTTTCATACTGACAAAATTTTGGTATTTCCAGAATCTGCAATAATTATCTGTATCACTGTTTCTTATCTGACTCTGTTGCGTTGAAACCAGAATATTATGCTTTATGGATGTTTGATGACATAATATCTCTCTTATGTCTTGGAAAATTTATGTAGGCCGAAGTACATGGCAAATCTGATGGCTTGGATTTCTTTGAAAGTGAGATATTTGAATGGACACAAAGAGCTTGCTCTCCTGAACTTCTTCCAAGTCCTGTGAAGACTCAAGTATTGATGCCTATATCATGTTTCATTGTAATGCTTCATTTTGCATCAGTTTCCTTTTTTCTTACTAAAAACACTGGCGATGCAGGTGGCAGATGCTGAAGAAAATGGAAAGGGACTAGAAGCAGCTTTGCAGGGTTCAAACATCGATATAGATCTCAGTAATGGAAATGCTACTTGTGTAATCTTTGAACAAGGAAATGGAAATGTGAATGAGGGACGCTGCAAGGCATTGCGCCCAAGAAACACAAATCCTAACAATATGATTGAGAATGGTAAACTGAACAAGAAAGGCAGGAAGGCTAATGGTACTGCCCAAAAGAAGTATGCAAAGAGAGATACAAATAAAGGTTCCACAACTCCTGCAACTTCAAATGAAGAATCTGAAAACTTTGTACAAAAGCAAACAAGTGTCAGTAATGCTAAGTTTTCTCAGAAGTCTAGTAACAGGAATAAGAAAGTTGGAAGGGGCACCTGTGCAACAGAGCCAATACCTGATAATGTTCTTGCTGCCTTTGTAAGAACTGAAACTGTAGATCAGCATGGGAAATACATTGGCTCTGATTTGCCTACTTCTCTGGGTAAGAAGCAAGGCAGTGATGAAGACCTTCACTTCATGAAGACTAGAAAAAAGTGCTGGAAGATCAATAGCCAGACTGAGGAGGATTTCTGCACTAAGTCCAAGAGACGAAAGGTGGACTCTGCCGAAGTCAACGTGTTTGAAAAGGTTTCTGTGGTTCAAAAGAAACCATATAAAGATACAGTCCCGCAACCATCACTGATACCTACTTTTGAGGATGCTGATAAGAAAGAATCTCTTCTCAAGGGAAAAACAACCAAAACGGCTAGAAAAACAAAAACTTCTTCAAATTTAAAATGTGATAAAGAACTGCAATGGAACAAAAGAATGAAAGCTTCTTTTAGTGGAATCTCAAAAGATGGGTTGGTTGAGGAGAGTAAAGTTCGAGAGGGGTGCAGCAGTACTGCAAATGAAACACAATCCCCTGAAGGGGTTAGAGGTAGTTCTGATATCAGAGTTCTGGATGATTCATCAAAACAGAAGAAGCTTCATAAGACACAGAGAGGAGCTTTGCGAAGATGTGAAACCCTTGCACACAAAATTCAATGTTCTTTCTGTCATTCTTCAGAAAACTCAGAGGTATTTCTTTCTTCTGTGTCTTCATATTTAGTCTCAACTCCCAACAGATCCACCACCTCCCTCCGACCCGACTCTCTCATGTATGACAATTAACATGTGATCCCCACATACCAATGGTTTATAATCTGCAAGTTATTTTACAGACTTCAGGAGAGATGGTCCACTACTATAATGGCAAACCTGTTTCTGCAGATTACAATGGTGGATCCAAGATCATACATTCACACAGGAACTGCACTGAATGGTAAATGAATTTTTTCAAGAGCAAAAGATATTATACTTGCCATTTACAGAATTGGTCAAAGCCTGCATGTAATATAGCTTCACTGATCCTTATAGCCAAACAAATCCAAGAGATACAACAGGGGTTCAGAAAAGCTTACTGTCTATGTGTGGATTGCTGTTTATCTGCTCTAGTTATTAATTTTTATTGCTCCTACTGTAATGTAATCTATGTCTACCAAAGAATGTGATCTTTTAGAGTTTATAGAAGTTAAGACGTTGACTTATCTGCAGGCTCAAGTCATTAGGAAAATGCAATCAGTCTCTTGTTTTAACAGCTGCTGTTTACAAAATTATTTCCAGGGCCCCTAATGTTTACTTCGAAGATGATACTGTAATTAATCTTGAAGCTGAATTAGCTAGAAGTCGGAGAATTAAATGTTGCTGTTGCGGACTCAACGGTGCAGCACTTGGGTGTTATGAGAAGACATGTCGCAAGAGCTTTCATGTTCCTTGTGCAAAGTTGATCTTGCAGTGTAGATGGGACACTGTAAGCTTTATACATAAGAAATGATTTCGATACTTTGTAGATATTCATTTCTCGCATTTTGATCGCGGTGTCATCTTTTTCTTTTTCTTTTTTTAATATCTCTTGACAGGATAACTTTGTCATGTTATGCCCTCTTCATACCTCTTCTAATTTGCCTAATGAGAATCCTGGATCTCAAGAAAGCACAAAGAAATGCATTTCAAAAAAGTATGCTTGTTGATGACTTTTATCAAATTTATCCTGGAATTTATTATGACAAGCTATAGTGCATTTCTGCAACATAATAATCTCATGTACAACTTTATTATTCTTCTATATTTTCCAGAAAATTGCTCACTCAACACAATAAAGTTGCTTTTAAAAGTGACATCAGTACAAATAGCTGGCAGTCATTGGAAAACAAGTTGGTTCTTTGTTGCTCAGCTCTTACAGTTGGAGAGCAGGTATACTGTATAGATACAATATTTTGTTGACAAGATTAGCAAAATGGTCTAATACCTTCTTGATCACTTGGATTGCAGGAAATTGTTTCTGAATTTGAGAGAATATCTAAAGTTAAACTGTTGAAGAAATGGGATTCATGTGTCACCCATATCATCGCATCAACAGATGAAAATGGAGCCTGCAAAAGAACTCTCAAATATTTGATGGGCATCTTGGAGGGGAAATGGATTCTGAATGTTAACTGTTAGTTACCTCTGTTTACCTAGTGAATACATTTTACTAAAGTTTAGGAGTTTTAAGGAATTTTTATCAGATTGTGAAGTGTGTTCACCAAACACAGGAAAGACATGCACATGCATATTTCTATGCAGTGGTTATTATGCATATGATATATTTCATATTTGTGTAAAGAATTATACTCAGTAGGAACTTGTGTGTCTGTGTCTGTTTACAGGGGTGAAGGCCTGCATGAAAGCCAGGAAACCAGTTGGTGAGGAGCAATTTGAAATTATTGTTGACGTGCATGGAATGAGGAATGGTCCTCGATTAGGAAGACTGAGAGTTCTAAATAAGGTTGGTTTATTCATTTAACTATTTTCTTCACATTTTGCTGGATGTTTTGCCATTTAGTTGTCATAGAAGATCTTTAATTTTGTAATAACCGGGACATATCTTAAGTTTCTGTAAAATTATAACTTCAATTCTGGATTATGAAGGTAAATTATGAAACATGTTCTGTTCATGTTCATGTAGGAACTAAATACAAATTTAGCGGAAGCTAACCTCAAACTGAGTGTTTTTTGTGCTCAAAGTATATACACCTACTAAAGTGCTTATGTCTATGCTTGTGAAATTTTATTTCTTATAAACAACTTTTCTTGCTTGCAGCAACAAAAGCTTTTTCATGGTTTGAAGTTCTGTCCCATGGGAGGGTTTGAATCTTCCTACAGAGGATATCTACAAGAACTGATAGTTGCTGCTGGAGGAACTATTCTGCATCGGAAACCCATTTCAAGTGATCAGGGAGCTCTGTTGTCTGGTTCATCTACATGTTTAACCTTTATAATTTACAGTCTTGAGCTGCCTGATAAGTGTGATCTGAGCAAAAAGGATATGATCCTGACCAGTAGGCGGAATGAAGCAGAAGGTTTGGCGAGTTCAACTGGGGCCAAAGCAGTAAGTAACTCCTGGGTTTTGAACTCCATTGCAGCCTGCAAATTGCAGAGTTTTGCTGAATAATGATATGAAATCTATATAGAAAGACTTCTGGGTTTTGAAAATGTATCATTTGGTGAACAAGATTGGGTTTATTTGTGCCGTACACATGAATAATTGTATTTCTAAACAAATTTAAGTTGATTATCTAAATTAACGTTAGATATGTAGCAATTATACAAGATTTTGCTTCCATTAAGCTGTTTGAACTCATTCAATTATGAGGAATAAATAATGTTAGGAATCTCAATATTTGAATCTAATTTTATATATCATTCATTTATTAAATGATAAATTTTATGACTCATAAAATCATTATTTCATCATTTAGTAGATGAATGCTAATGTAGTCAAGATTTAAATATTGAGATTTTTAGTATTACTCGTATGGAAAATTGATTTTCTAGCTTATTTCTCTGGAAATTAGAAGGATTGAAGATGTTTGAAAAGAACAAAATTTGGAAATGTACAAAAGTTGGCGTGTGCTTTAAGCTAGAAAACTGAGCTAGCGAGTTGTGATTTTCTCGTTTAATGTGCAATCTTACTAATCGCTTACTACATTTGACATAATACAACTGCTTCCCTGTTTGTAAATAATTCCGTAATGCCCATACCCCCCCCCCCCCCTCCACAACAAAAAAAAAAGAACAAAAGAAAACAAAATTCCTTCGAGTCGACTCCAGTTTACAAGCAAGCAGAACCTTTCTTCTCATGCAAGGACAGAAGGCTTGCTGGCATTGATTGGTGCTTTGGGCTTACCACAATCACTTTTATTTTGTATATGCTTTCTGATCTTCATATTGAAGCTATCAAACATACCCTCTAATGCTGTAATCTCCTCTTCTATATCCACCTCTTGTTCCTCCTTTGTCGCTATTCGTTGTCTGAATCCAAGTATTTGATTGATTCCAGCCTCTACTTTCTTCCCCAGTTCCTCCATTGTCGCGCGCATGGCTGTATTTTCTTCCTTGACATCTTTATACTTCTTCTTCAATGATCGATACCCATCAAGGGACTTCAAAAGGTGCTCCGAAAGAGCCTTGTTTCGCTCTTGGAGAGCGGCATTCCCCTGTATATCCCCTACGCTACACTTCTTCTCTTTGTGCTCGGCTGCACAATTTTGTACTTTTGGCAATAATGACGCATTTTGTGCTTTAAAGTCATTGATAAGTTCCTCCATTTCATTCAATTCATGAACCTTTCTAGCCAGCTCCCCGGCCATAATTTCCTTCTCCTTTCCCAAGCTTGAACACAAAACTTCCAAGCTCTTTCTTGCAGCCAAGCTTGCACTGAGCTGTCTTCTCAACTTTTCTTTGTCATCGGCTATTGGTTCACAAAGCTTTTTGTCCCTTGGCGCATGATTAGGCCTAAGATCTGTGTTACACCGTCTTAGCTCCGCAACTGATCTCTTGGCAACAGGTTGAGATTTTTGAATCCTTGTTTTAACATCATCTAGAATTGTCATCACTCCAGCTATCCTTTGTGGTTTCCTGTCATCTTGGTCCTTTGTGCTTGCCTCGTTATGGTCCTGGATTAGTTTTAGTAATAGCTTTACGTTGGCTGCAATACCTATAAACAAAAAACCAAAAAAAAAAAGCAAATCAAATAAAAGATGAAACTCTAGTATCTTCAATCAATCATATCATTAATTCATTATCAGTATGACAATACTAAAACTACCTTCGAAACTAAGATCTTCTGGGTTATCCGCATTACTTGAGGAAGCCTTTGCTAAGTCTGGGGAAGAAAACGCACGATGCTGGCTCATAATTTCCCGGAGAAAAAGTCAAAAGGGAAAATTGTTCAAAGATAAGCAGCATAAAAGTGAAGACCAATGGTGAGTATATGGAGAGAAAGAAAAAGGGTTTATTTTATTTTTTGATTGTTCAAGAAGAATAAATGACTATTCTATGAAATTCTCTATCGGGAGTTCAAAGAAGAGAGACTGCTTTTGCATTCTCTCCTCTCTCCTCTGCTCCTTGTGTGTGTTGATTTAATTTGTTTGTTGATGAAAATGAATATTATTTATTAGTATGTGTTTTCATGGCGTTAGTTCATTCGAGAATGGTTGGTTCTCCGTTGTAAATCATCCGCAATTATTGGCGCTACTTTGAATTGTTCATTAGCCGTTGGTTGTATTGACTTCCAATTCTTGCACCAAAATGCGACAAGATCCTCTGCTTTAGGAGGTCTTACACATTACACTTAATTTGATATTGCTATTCTTCAATTATTGGGTATCACTTATTTTAGATTAGCACTTACGTCACACAGAGTCCTATTTAGTATTGGGGTATTATAATTTTAAAAATATAATTATTAAATTAAAGTTAATAATATGTATTAAATATATAATAGTTTTTCTATTATATAAGTAAAAAATTATATCAATATAGCTTCCAAGCTACAACATTTAGTGTTTAACAAATACTATAGTGTTGTAACTTAAAAATTATAATTTTTTAATCTCAATCTCAAACGCACCCTCAGTTTCATTTTCAATTTCAAGACTAGGAAAGAAAAAAAAATTACTTTTACTGGATATTTTATATCACTCTAATAATAATACTTAATTGCCACCCACCCATGTAATCGTTTTCTTAATTAAAAATTTACTGAAACTGCCTTAAATCGATTCCACTAGTAAATATTTTGGCCCAAAAAACAATAATAATAATAAAATAAAGTAATACCCCGTTACATACAGAGACTCAAATTCAAAGGCAGCTCCAAAGGTCCTCAGACAGTTGACTAATTTACTTTGCCAATTGAACATGAGTAAACTAAAATGCAAAATGAATGAAATGGATGGACTTGCCGTCAAGCTATTGGATTTGGATGAAATCTCCAATTTCTAAATGTAAACACGCGTAGGTAATCTACCGGAGAGGGATGGGGATGCGGATAGGGATGCGGATAGTGGCCAAACTTGCTGTGTCTGTCATCGTGTTGAGCTGTTTTTATTACAAGTGACTTCCCGATTCCTACTCTTATTTTTATTTCATCATTGACAGGAATCGACGGGCACGGCTCCATGCATGTGGATGATGTTTGAATCAAATATTATAATATAAAATGCGGGGCTCTTTACTTTACGCATTTTGCAAGAAAAAAATGGTTGAAAATTGGTGGCTTCCGCTAACTCTCAAATCTCAATATAAATATAATTGTTATCGACGAGGACCGACGACATCCGGATATTAATAAAATATAAAAGAAATTATAATTTTTAATATATCACAATTTATATTATTTTTTATTTTATTATTTTGAAATTCATATTTTTTATATTATACACACACATATACATACATACATATATACATATAATGGCTTCTTCACAATGTTAAGTCAGAAGGGAAATAATATCAAAGAGACTGTCTTACTGCAACACATAATGACTTGAATAAAAATTATAGGGATTACAAGCAGTGCAATGTTGTGTTCTTATACAAATTCCAATTAATTACTCCGAAAGTGCGGCGGCTGATCATTCGAATAAATTTGTGGATCACGCCTACGCAAGACTTCACATGAATTAATTAACTTCAGATCCAAGCCCATATTGTTTTCATATCTAGTCTTGGGCCTTGGACTGTCACGGGCTCACGTGTTCAGTTAGAAATATAATTTTACTTTTAATTTACGAAACTAATAAAAAGAGGAGATTGCATAATCACGTAACATAATTCGTGATTATGTAGTATTCGTTGAATGAAAATTTAACGGTGGTAGAAACTATCTCAAGAATTTTCTACGAGTTGCCTTGCTTCAAGTTGAGAGCCAGAATTTTCTCAAGAAGAGAAGTTGAAGTTGGTCCAATTGGTCCTGCTGGCCTATTTTTCCCTGGAGACGCAAGTGGTTCGGCTGGTGTTTGGAAGTGGCTGTTGGCAGAGCAACAGAAAATGGAGACTTGAGTTATGAAAACTTGTACAGACACTATTTTTTATTTTTCAATTTTACCAATATGGTTTTAACACTGAGATAGATAGATCTCTTTTCTCATGTTCCCCCTATATCCACAGCTAGTATTATTACATTTCAATAACCCCTTTAGAACCCTTATTCAGAAGGGCTTTAGCCAAAGATGTTAACTTTTCATTTGCTTTCAAAATTCATTTCTTCCCAATATTTCATCGAGTTTGCACAACTCAATATTTGAAATTGGTCTGTCCCAAGTCCAAGAATGTATGTTATCTTCCCTAGAAGTACGTGCAAAAAAATTTCTGCTGATATTTGTTCGAGTGCGGGTAATTTATTATATTAGACATAAAATGATCATCCAAACGAGGGGCCACGAACGGACTCCTTGCGGAGGTCCATGAACAAATGATGCCGCGTGATTGTTGGTTTTTCAATACAAATTCATGAAGAATCATTCATATCTGAGTGCTACTTGAAAGTGGAAACTGCTTTCTCCTAGAAATCTCGAGCTGATACATTATTGCTGTGTTGTCCTTACTCCACAAGTGGATGATTTACAAGATCTGGGTCCTCGAACCATGATCGGAAAATAAATAATTTTTATCAGAAGAAAAGAATGTGACAAAAAACTAAGGGGTTAAAGTCCCTCGCCTTACAAGAAGAATAATTGAAATAATTAAACAAAAAACTCTGGTACAATGTTGCGTAGGTCTTCTGTTATTTATTTCTTGTGATGACTCTTTGAGTGAGATCTAAAAGTGCACGCCTTGACTTTCTAACATCCTCATCATTGCTTTCAGGTAGAGAATCAACTGCAGCTGCAGCAAGATTAGCATGCTTCACGGCCAGTTCTCTTGTCCTTTGTATCCCTCGACTCTTCCCAAGGTACTCAAGGGCCTGCAATCCCAGATATCAACCAACTAAGAAAAAATTGACAAGATAACAGCTGTATCCGGAAATAAGAAAATGCTTCATCATTGCATTTCAGCACACAAAAACATTTCTTACGGACCAAAACGCCTGACCCACAAGAGTACTGATGACGAACATGAATAAAGAGCTAAATTATATTATCCTCTGTTCATCACTTCCAGGACCTGTAAGAAAGTTCTATTCTCATATAAATAATACGAGGCAATCCACAATGACGCAATGGAAGGGGGGGGCATAAATTATCTGACTTGCATTATCATTGTAATAAATGACACCTTAAATTGTCCTGACACTAAAAGAACTTAAAAAATGCCATTAGAATTCCGCATTGCAGTTGGATGTCAAAGCCAAAATAAAATCGTTTTAGGTAAATGAGGACCTATTATCAAACATGTGTTTTCATTGTTAAATGAGGACCTATTATCAAACATGTGTTTTCATTGTTCACGAAACCGTGCATACCCAATTGTGCCACCTAATAAAGACACCCTCAGCACAAAAAGAGAATATATTATTCACCAGTTATCTACAGAAAGTTCAGCGAAAGGAGAATTACATCACAAAATAATTATCAAAATTAAGAGTAGATTGAAATGCTTACAATATCAACATTTGAGGAATCCTCGAAGCCTTGATCAACTACAGTGCGTAACTGAGGGAACTCTTCCATGGCAAACAATATTGGAGCTGTTATGATTCCCTGTACCAGAGAAGAAAAGAAGGCAATAGAAATCAAACACTACTATAAAAAATCCTGAGACATCATCATATGACTTATCTCAAATAAAAGCACCGCACATAGTAATGTGTCAATAAGTTAACATGACATGTCAAAAATTTATTGGTTATGACAACGCCAGATGCATTCATCTGTGCATATGCCATTTAATGAGGAAGTAATAGGCTGAAACTCTGATCAAGGCAAGTTAATATCTCAGAGGCTTTTTGTTGATATGGTTAAGACAAGTTAAAAGTCCAGGTCAAAATAAAATATTTCCCAAACCTGAGGATGATTGTCACAAAATTGCAATAAATAGTACAATCCGATCAAGGCAAGTTAATATCTCAGAGACTTTTTGTTGATATGGTTAAGACAAGTTAAAAGTCCAAGTCATAATAAATATTTCCCAAACCTGAGGATGGTTGTCACAAAATTGCAATAAATAGTACAATCTAGCAAGAGAATTTACATGTATTTTTTAAGGATATAGAGCAAGGTACTTGACTAGATGCCTGTCATGAAAACAATATTCGAGCCTGTACACCCTAAAGTATCTCCAATCTGAGCAATAAAGAGCAAGGATAGATATATTACATGCCGGATGTTAGATAAAGAACCCTTTCCAAGAGAGGCTGATGTGCCAGTGAAATCGAGAACATCATCGATTAATTGATATGCCAGACCCTGGAAAGAAAAGTAAAATCCGAATGAAAGAAAGTCAAAAGGGATAAAGAGAAAATGCAATCATGGCACACTGCCCTAATTCTGTATTTTACATAACGACATATTACAACTGTGCACATTCAGCCACATCCAGGGCTTGCATCAAGCTAATAATGGTGTGTGGTAATTTTGAGAACAAGTGAGTCGCCCCACATATATCTCCCCTCCATACTTAATGCACCATGCAAGGGCTAATAAAAAATTGGCAATATAAACCACCAAGATACTTCTCCAACAGAATTAAATACAAACATCGTTTATGAATAGCTTTGAGCAGGAGAACAAATGTACAAACCAGATTCTTTCCATAATCAAAAGCTAACATCGCCACTTCGGCTGTTTGTCCAGCAAGAAGGGCAATTGCCTTGCAGCTGTTTGAGATTAATGATGCAGTCTTGTAGTATGTTTTTTGCATATAATAATCCATGCTGCATTTGTAATAAATGATTAGCTAAAGATAAAGGATTTTGAAGATACACATCAAGCAATGAGCACCGAACAGAATTTCAATAAGTATTCGATCATGGATGGGCATGAGGTAATCATATGTATGTGTAAGAAGGCACAAAAAGCGATACCAGGTATGTCACCACCTATCAAACTGTCAGTAAACTTGTACATTATTATAGCTACAACTGTGTGTGGATACCACTTGGGAGCAGAACTAGGCAAGAAACCTCAATAGGAACGGGCAATTGACAAAGCCCTTAAATTAAATTACAGGGATAAAAATATACTTGGAAGTTAATCAACAACTTTCAGAAGACTATCATAATTATTGGAAGGTGCAACTGGCCGTGAGGTTGAAGAATAAATCCAAAATGAGAAAAAATTAAATGTGCGCAGACAAGTGAATCCCCTTATCTCTGAGGACTTTTAAGTTCAAATCCAACCTTCTAGAGGCAATGAAAAGGAGAGAAAGAAAAATAAAGAGAAAAAGGGGAATCAGGGGGGTGAGAGTGATTAGGAAAAACCAGCCAGCTGCAACTGATCTCTGAGGATTTTTCCCCCCTCCCCAAAAGGAAAGCCAATATGGTCAATTTCTCCAACCTTCTAGAGGCAATTGGACTTTTAAGTGCAAATCCAACCTTTCTAGAGGCAACGAAAAGGAGAGAAAGAAAAATAAAGAGAAAAGGAGAATCAGGGGGGTGAGAGTGATTAGCAAAAACCAGCCAGCTGCAACTGATCTCTGAGGATTTTCCCCCCCTCCCCAAAAGGAAAGCCAATATGGTCAATTTCTCCTGTGAGACAATTTCTTATGGTAGTTTTTGTTTCAAACCAAAGGGGAAAAAAAAATCATAATCAACAAGACAAGAGTAGTGAAAACTATGCAAAGATGAAAGTGCAAGACAAGCAAATATCCAAATGTAGCTGAAATAGGATTGTATTATACCTACAACGTTGGTCAGATGATTTTGTCATTTGCATGGTTTCACCAATAACAAGATGCTCTACAACGGTTGCCAGTAACGTCACAACCTACAAACACAATGCAATAATAAGCAGGATATAAAATAGGTGTGGACCCCACAAACTTGTCAAAATACCCCATAAAACCAATACTGTGAAAGCAAAATTATTGAATGTCATGATAATAGTTTAAAATTCTAATATTTTGATGAATGTTTCAAGTTTATTTTTTAGTTCTCTACTTTTCATTAGAATTTATCAAATTTTTTTCAAGTCATTTCAACTTCTAGGTTAAGTGCTTCCCCTTATTTTCCTAGCATTTATTGATTCTATATTCCTACTTTTTTAATTGAATTTCAACATTTTACGTGGATATTTCAAGATTATTTTTTAAAGATTGTATAGTGGAGGAAATCAGAGAGACTTATTATGTACCTGTTGAGACTTGCTTGCAGCCAAGATTCTGTGAAAAGCCGTGGAACACCAGAGACCTTTTCTTCACCAATCTAATAATATTATTATTGTGGGAAGAAGATGACACGATCCGACTCTATTTCTATCTATGCAGGAAAAACGGTGTCGTTTCAGACTGTCTGTGAAAATTACGGTTTTTATTTATTTATGGCATCCCTATGTTAATTTTTTTAACTTACAACTAATAAAAATAATGTAAAAATGAGAAACATATAAGTGAGTCATGTCATGTGTGGTTAATGTTTTATCTTTACCTTACTTTTAGTGGTTGCACTTATATTAAATACATCTTTGAGAGACCAACATTTATAAATTCAGAGTTTTAACCAACATTTATAAATTCAGAGTTTTAAACTATTATCGTGTAAATTATAGTATGTTCTTATATAAACTAAACTTTTAAGTGGTTGTTTTTAATTTTTGATGTGCACATTATGATGTATGACAGGACGCATGTCAACATTTGATTGACACGTATCTTATTGTGCACTTGATCAATTTTCTAATTATAATACACTTAAATAATTTAAATGTATAGTTTGCATATCAAATAAGTTATCTTTATCATTACTAGTTCACATATGATGTATAAGGTGTTGATCGACAGATTTTATTATTAATTGACAAAGGCCGGCATTATCTATTAACAAAACAAATGATACTACGGCTATCACATCACTTAAATATAAATTACATAACACAAGTAACTTGATAAAGTGAGAGGGTCAACCTACCATGCAGTGTTGTATCTCATTCAGCGTTTGCACGTAATCGGTACAACCAGTTTTTAACCTGTTGATATAATGAAACTTATATTTTTATTTTTTTAATGTGAAAAAATTATAAAAAAAGAAAAAAAGATAAAATTGTAATTAAATGAGGAAAAAACTTGTGAAAATTTTAAATTTACAAATGATACAAAAAAATATAAAAAAAAACTATGAATATGTCACAAAATTGTTATATTACTATTTTATTTTGTCACATTCCAATATTTATAATGTGTATTTCAAGTTTACTTTTCAAATCTCTTTTTTTTTGTTTTGTTTATGATTTATCTAAATTTTGGCACATTATTTCAACTCATTTTCCTACTAGTTTTTGGTTCTATATTTCCACTCATTTCAATAACTTCCAGTTTTTTAGGTGAATATTTCAAGTTTATTTTTATATTTCTACAATCTGTTAAACTTTATCTAGTTTTGGTAAATTCCTACTTAATGTTCGACTTTATCAGATTCTTGATAAGTTTTTTTAATTTTTAGATCAGTCTTTTCAACTCTTGTTTCCACCATTTTTTGGTTCTTTATTCCTACTTTTTTTATTGAATTTCAATATTTTATGTGAATGTTCCAAGTTTATTTCTCATATGATTATTCACTATTGGAATTTATCAGATTATTGGTAGATACTTACAACTTTTGGGTTAATCACTTCAACTATTATTACCATTACTTTTTGGTTATATATTCATACTTTTTTTTTTCTAAATTCTAATATTTTGGGATAATATTTCAAGTTCATTTTTAACATCCGTACTTCTCATTGGAATTCATGAAATTCTTTGTAAGTTGTTCCAACTATTGGGATAACCTCTTCAACTTTTTTTTTCTGCAGTACTATATTCATGCACTTTTTATTGAATTCCAACATTCGTGTAAACGTTTCAAGTTCATTTTTGAGATCTATACTTTTTATTGGAATTCATCAAATTCTTATCAAGTTATTCCAACTTTTAGGTTATGCTCTTCCATTTCTTTTCCCACCATTTTTTGGTTCTATATTCCCATTCTTTGTATTGAATTCTAAATTTATTTTTTGTATTCCTACTTTCTACTAATCAATTCCCACTTTATTTTCATGATTTTTTGGTTACATATTCTTACTCTTTTAAGCGTGTTCCAATAAGTTGGGTGATGATCCAAGTTTACTTCATAAATTTCTGTTTTCTTTTATAATTTTTCAACTTGTTAGTAAATTGTTTCTACTTTTAGGTTAAGGTGCTCCTACTCTTTTATACTTTATAATAGTTTTATATTTCTATTATTTTCATTATATTCCAACACTATAGGTACATGTTCCAGGTACTTTTTTCAACTAATAATAATATTACTTTTTTAAAGTAACAACAAAATCAATGAGGCCAATTATATTTAACCCCTTATTATTTTAACAAATATCAATTTACTATATAATACTGAAAATTTTTTATTGCAACCCTTTATCATTTTCAACATATTGGGTCCTTAATCTAAGTCCATTTTTTTTAGTCTTCGTTACTTTTGAACTTGATTGTATGTAAACTAAAGTTTTTAATCTTTATACAATTTATTCTCCTTTAATCATTTTAATTAATAGTATTTAGTTATATTTAAAATAAATTTATGCATTTATTTTCATCTTTCTCTTTACTATTCAAATAATTGCTTTAATTTTTCATAATTTCAACAGTAAATAAATAAATAACAAGTGAGAATGATTGCAATTGTAAATGAAATTATCATGCCCTATTAATTTATCCAGTGCACTAAAAAATTAGCCAAATCAAAGTTTTGGTCCATTATCATTTGTTTATAAGAATTTTTTACAAGCTTTTGGGAAAACAATTTTTTTTTTATCAATTGGTTTAAAATTTTTGACATTTTATTTCTTTTCAAATAATTAATTTATTTGATTTCATCCAAAATTTATTTTTAACAGCTTTGCACGCAATTGTTATACTCCTCAAACATTTTATTTTTCAAATGGTTAAGATCAAATAAATTATATATTTATTCTACAATTATTCCATGAACCATGACAATTAATATGTTATATATCAAAGTTTTAAGGTTGGCAAAGATGCTTTGTTTGTATTTCAAAGAGAAAAAAGATTAAAATAATTGTTATTCATTATTTTGAGAAGGTTCATCTTCATCAATTTAATATTTGCTTACAAAGTACCAATGATGGTTACTAACAATATAAAAAAAGTTTAATATTATAAATCATTAATTACGATATTACTAAAAGTAATAGATAAAAAATTAATATTACATTTAACATATAGAAGTGTCTATTATAAGTATTTAATAAAATGTTGTAACTTAAAAATAGTGAATAAATGTAACCATCAAAATAATGTAGTAAAAAATTAATTAATTTCACATAAGTTTGTATGAATTGATTTGCTATATGTATTATGAGATTGATTTTTTTCCAAATATTTGAAAATAAATCTGATTAATTATAGGTCTAAATATCTAGATTGCATTGCTTTATCAAAAAAATGAATAAAATAATATTGATATTTTTATGCGAAATATCATTAAATTTATAATGTAATACAAAAATATTTAATAATTTATAATTATAGCATCTATTTAATTATATTTAAATAATATTCTCATTAGTAAGAAGGCACATATTTTGAGGGGAAAAAATAGAAATCTTATTTTAAAATATATTTTAATGCAAAGTTGAGGGGGTATTTGGCACTTTCATAATTTAAATTGATTATTTTGTGATTTACTTAAAATGAGGGTATCTATATGATATTCACCATTAATATTTTCCACTCTAACCCACAACCCATAAAAATAAGGGGCAACCCGTGGCCGGTTATAAAATCAACTAAAAAAATAATAAAAAGCACAAGCGAACCCCTTGATAAATTATATTATTACTTACGAAATGAAAGAAAATGAAAAGAATTTTTATGTCACACGAGGGCGGATTCAATTGTCGCCCAAAAGTGATTTCAGTCCCTTTTCAAGCTTTGAAACTATTTTGTATACAAAATAGTTTGGCCATTTATTTATTTATTTTTGGTAATTTTTCTACATGATTAATTATTAGGTTATGTACTTTTCCAATTGTCGAATAACCTTTCAAATATTGGTTTTTTTTTTTTGAAAAATGCTACTCAGCGAGAACGCTGAGAGAATGCCGAGAGAAAGGCCCCACGTGAAGACTTTCTCTTGACCCCGCCACATGAAAAATTTCTCTTCTCACATTTGTTTTTTACTCTTTCTCTTTTCTCTCCCGCGTGAAGACTATTCTTTTCTCTTTTCTCGCCCCTCCCAGCAACAAATTCGTCTTTACTCTTCCCTTTTCCCTCCCCCACTTGAAGACTACTCCTTTCTCTTCTCTCCCAGCAACAACTTCGTCTACATCTCACTCTCTCCGTTTTTCCTCTCACTCTCTCGCTCCGTTTTTCATCTCACTCCAGCAGCAACTTCATCTCCGTCTCCCCTCTCGCTCCAGCAGCAGCTTCGTCTCCGTCTCCCCTCTCGCTCCTACACCTCTCGCTCGCTACTACTCTAGATCTACTCGGTGGTCGGTGGTCGCCGCTCGGTAGTGCTGCTGGCTGGTCCTCGTCTTCCTTGTCTCTCTCCATCTCCGTCTCTTCGTTTGGTTGATAATTAATTTTTTATAATTATTTAATTAATTTTTTATAATTATTTGTAATTTTATTTGGTAATTATTTTGTTGAGAATTATTTTAGTAATTGTATTGTTGATAATTGTTTTAATAATTAATTTATGATAATTGTTGGTAATTATTTTGTTGGGAATTATTTTGGGTTTTGTATAGTTGATAATTATTTTTTGATAATTGTTGGTAATTTGTAAGTAATTATTTTGTTGAGTGGTTATTTTGTTGGGAATTATTTTTTTATAATTGTTGGTAATTTTGTAAGTAATCATCGAAAATTATAAAAAAAAAAAAAATAATTGTGCAATTACATATTCATCACTGTAATTAGTTTGTTTTAGTCAAATTTAAGCAAAATGCTAGAAAAACTTATTCGAACAAAATATAAAGTAAAACATCAATTCATTGTTGTCTTTATTACATTGTAAAACATCAATTCATTGTTGTTTTCATTACATTATTTAAGCTAAATGCTAGAAAAATTTATTCGAACAAAATATAAGTAAAACATCAATCACATTCATTGTTGATGTAGCAAATGTTGGGAACTTCCGCTTCCAAATCCTTCGTACGTCATCGAATGAGAAGGATAATGTGACTGTAAAGTATACAGCGGGAGTGGTTGCTGTAACATATAAAAAATTAAAACATTATATGAGATTTTAGAAATTAAAAAATATAAGTATACACTAACAAATTGTTCCTCCGCTTGAAGGGACAAGGATAATGCAAATTTATTCTGGCCTAAGTATCCCGAGCCAAGAGCATGGATTTGATGGTTGTTAATGAAGCTACTAGGCATGGACTGCTGATAAATGAAATTACTGAAGTCCTTGCAACTGAGGTGAAGAGAATATAACCACCAAATTTGAGAGAGCAGAAGCTGTAGTGAAAGATTGCTTTAGAAGGCTACTGGAGTTTGATGTTCAACTTTGTTGATAATCATAAATTAGCTTATGTAGCAAATCTTTTCAATAATCGTTTGACATTCTTGAAAGAGGGTCCTATCTATGTTGTGGAAGAAACCAGGGTTTAGTTCAGCGGCTTATTGTATACATTTTACATTGTATACCTGAATTTTGCTTCAATTTAATGTCTATTATTCTTTGGTTGCCAAAAAAAAAAAAATTTGTGATTTTAAGATGAACGCTTACTTGATGTTGATGCCAATTATAAGGAAATGGTTGAAAAATATTATACACACCACCTTGACTCGGGTATATAGGTCCCTACAAAAATAAAAATTTAAAACTAAAATTTCTCTATGAATTACATTCTTACGTTATAGTAGCCTAAAGCTCCGTATTGGTTGAGATTTGCATTAACAGTACTTTGTTCCTGTGATGCCTATATATGTTCAACAAAATTTTTAGTAATGTATATTCAAAATAAAAGAAAAGTTGAACATAAATTTCACAAACTTACCACGCCCACATTACTCTGCTGTGTAGAGAATTCATTAGGCACTTCATAAGATGATAGTACATCTTCTTCTAAATCCTATAAAATTATAAAAAATAATTTAATATAAAAATTCAATAAAAAAATTCCTATAAAATTTAACATAAAAAATCAACAAACCTTATTTTTTTCGGTAGTTTTTTTCTTTTGGGCCGATTTCTTCCGAATTATAGACTGCTTCCTCAAACAAGGAAGACGACCTTTACAGCGTGTTGCTACTAGGTCACTGATTACATGTTCAATATTATTGCTCCTGCAACTTACTTCACTTGTACCAGTCGTTGGTGAAATAGTCGTTTCGAGACTTGCACACCGAATTTTCTTGAGCAGGTCTTTCAGTGCCTTATTAATTCAATCCAATACAAATTTGTAACTACTCTTATCATCAGCAGCAAGGTTTGCAGTCTCACTGAAAGCATTATACATTTTGTCATATCTCTCCTGCTGAATGGACCAATATTGCTCACCATAACTAACTTTCACCTTGTTATAGGATCTCCTCACATCTTTTCTCCACCTTGACAAAATGTACATTTTCAGAAGTAATTCAACACCGTTACGTATCAACACTACAAGAGCATGTCTACAAAGAATCCCCCTAAATTGAAACTTTGAACAAATACAATTAACTTCACCTGCGGCTTCTTCAAAAACAACCTCAAAGCATCTTTTCTTACCTTGCCCATATGATTCACTGATTTCATATATTGACCCCACACAATTATCTGTATCACAATACATCACTGTAGTTAATTCTCATCCTTTTTTAAGTTTTAGCTCTGCATTTAACTTGAGTCATACTCTATTCTGCACTTAACAAGGAAAGTCAGTTTCCTGTCCTCTCTATCTCTCTGCATCTCGCTTATCACACAGCCAATTTCCTGTCCTCTCGATCGTGTCCGTTGTAGATCGATCGTCGTGACATTTGGCGATAGGAATGAAGTTAACGAAGGGAAAGGGACGAAGGGAGGGGACAAAGTTAACGAAGTGTTACCGTTTCCAAATGAGAAAAATGAGTGGAGGGGATTAAACTCACAAAAATGAGTGGCTGGGGAGAGAGGAGATCTTATTGGAAGAAATTTAAGCTGTTTTTTCATTTTTTTATTTTTTATTTTATTATTTTTGCTTATCCAAATTGACCTAAGAAACGAGTGAAAGCAACACGCGTTCTATCGTCATTTAGTCTTCTCTGAGTCTCAATAGCAGCACTCCTTTGAAAGTGCACCCTTACCCTTTCCTTATTTTCGTCTTGATCTAGATGACGCTTCACTCTTTTGAAATTTCTCAAGATCAAGAAACCCTTAATTTTCTTAACTTTAATCTTCTGAACTCAACATCACTGCTAATTCGCATATGTTTTATTGTAATCTCCACTATTGAAAAGAGATCAAACAAACTATACGTATATGGTTAAAAAAATTTAGTTAACTCTAAAGATATAATATTTTGAAAAAATAGTGTTCGTAGATAAAAAAATTATTGTCATCCTATTGATTGAGCCTATATTAGTTAGCCATTAAACTTTATCATTTACTAGAGAAGAAGTATGAGTCTTCACTATAATGGAGAAATATAGAAACATAATATAATATAAGGTTTCGTAATTTTGCAGCAATAAAGTATAGGATATAATATTTGTTATACTAAATTCAAAAAAAATAAAAAAATAAAAAAAGTTATTATTTCGCAGTAACTTAAAGATTATTTAATTTAAAGCTTTGACCTAAAATTTTCACACAAATTTATAATCATTGATCTTCAAATTCAATAAAAGAGAACGCGGATGGGTTGGCACTTGGCAACTTGAAAAATAAAAGAATAATAACTCTAATTTAAAAGATGATAATGCAAGTAATAGTAAAAGCTCTTTTTTTTTTTTTTTAACTTCAAAATATACCATATAGGGATGGCAATTTATGGGCTTGGGCTGGGGTTTTCAAAGTCCAGGCCCAAGCCCACATCATCCCATCAGTTCGGGCCGTGGCGTCTAAATTGAAGTTGGGCTTGGGCCCTGTAAAATATTTTTTTAATTAAGAAAAAAAATTTTAAATTAAAGATAATCATCTAATATATAATAAAATAATAGTCAAATACATAAACTATTAGTAGTATAACCTAATACTAATATAAAAAATTAAACTAATTTGGTATTTTGAGTTTTTTCTTTTTTTATTTAAATTAAATTTATTTTTTATTTATAAAGTCCAACTTTTTTTTTTTTTTTCAAGCCCATGTGTATGGGCTTTATAGCTTACGGAACCCATGTCGGGCTTTAGGCCTAGGCTGGACTTGAAGGAAGGGCTTGGGCCGGTCCGAGCTTTTTTGCCACCCCTAATACCATACCTACCTTGTTTGCCATCACAAGTAATCATATATCCACCGTTGGATTTATATACGCTAATCCAACGGACACCGGTTACCGGCCTTAAAGCTACAAGGCATAAGCTAAGATGATTGGCTCCAAAAGACAGGACCCACAAATAAAAATTAAAAGAAGGCCGCAAACAATAATTCATCGAAATTCAATTATTCCTTCGCTATTGAGACTGGCCAATATCGGTCTTTCTTCATGCTTCATTCATTTTCAATCAACGACCCCTTTCCTTACTTCCATCTGTCGATCACGAACACACTTTGCTTCTGTTTATTGCGTTCATTGTTGTTTTGTAACCTGCAAGCAAGTCTCAACAGGTACATAATAAGTCTCTCTGATTTCCTCCACCATACAATCTTTACAATTCAAACTACGACGACCCTGTACTGCAAATCAGATCTACTTGTAAGAAAATTCCTATTTTCCTGTTTGTTCTCTATTGATCTGTTTTTTTTTTTTTCGCCCGATGACATTTAATGATAAATGATAACTTGCTAGTTTGGATCTAAAAGTTCTTCCTGTATTTGAAATTTTAAATTTCTTTTATGGATCGATAAAAATTTATATCAATTAGTTATTTGGATCTGCAAAGATGCCTACTTGGTCTAGGGAAAAAGAAAAAAGTGTCAATTTCAAGAGCTTCGCTGCAGTTTATGTGGCTGATTAGAAGAGATTTTGATTACAATACAAAGATCTCATTCATTCATTCATTCATGACAGTTAAAATTCCCAAGAAAACTGAGATATGGCTATCGGTTCATTTTGGTTTTACTGTATATTTAGGTCTGTTTGAGTATAAGATATATAGTGCAAAGAGTATTAGGTAATTTTAAAGATCCGGATCCGTATTTTTTAACATGCGGATCTGAATTTTTTCAGATCCGGATCTTTCGGATCTTTGCGGATCCGGGCCGGATCCAGATTTTATTATTAACCCCAGCTGCAAGCAAGTCTCAACAGGTACATAATAAGTCTCTCTGATTTCCTCCACTATACAATCTTTACAATTGAAACTACGACCTAGGGTGGGCATTCGGATTGGGTTAACCAGATCCGAACTGAACCCAAAATTTATTTTGGGTTCGGTTCGGTTCGGGTTAGCCTATAAAAGCCGAACGGGTTGAAAACTACAACCCAATCGGTTTCAATTTCGGTTCGGGTTGAACCCGAACTGAAATCAAAACCCGATCGGGTTAGCTTAAAAAAAAGAAATATTTGTATATGTATATATAACAAAACGCATTAACAGCATTGCTTCCTTTCTTCAAATCCCTAATCCCCTTTCTTCGCGATTTCACATTCGCGCTCCAGAACGGCACAACCCACACGCTGCTGCTGCCGTCGATTCCGTTCGGTGCACCGGCGTTGCAGCTTTTAGCTGTTCCTCCTTCCTTGAGCTGATCTGTTTCCTCATTCAAGACTTCAAGCTACTGTCGTTTTGAGCCCATCTTGGGTCGTTCGCGTCTGATCCAACTACTGCCGTTACTGCCTCCGGCTTCATTCACCATCTTCAGCCACACAAGGTGAGGTTATACATTTGATTCTGAATGGTGCATGAATGGTTATTTGTAAATCATCTTCTTTTGGGCATGGGTAAGAGGCATTATAGGCACTGAAATTGTTCAATCTTCTTTTGTGTAATGGTTATCTGTAATTGTTGCTGATTCGGTTACTTAACATTGTAATTGTTTTTGTCTTGAGTTATTGTTGCTGATTCGGTTACTTAACATTGTAATTGTTGTTGTCTTGAGTGTTAATCGTGATGGGTTATTAATGTACCATATATGTTTTGTCATTTGGTATCATTTTTGCTTTTCAATTTTGCACCTGGAGCTGGCCTGGAGTTTGATTTTGGAAATTTAGGTGGCTGCCTGGGTGGGATTTGATTCATTTTAGTAGGTTGTAACCCGAATTTTCATCCAAACCGTAATTTTAACCCGAATTTTCAATCCGATCCAATCCGAATTTCGAACCCGAACTGAATTAAATTCGGTTTGGTTTGGTTTGGGTTTGTGTTTCGAACCCGATTGGGTTGAATATTCTAACCCGAATGGGTTGTAACCCAAACCGAAACCCGAACAACCCGAACCGAAACCCGATTTGCCCACTCCTAACTACGACGACCCTGTACTGCAAATCAGATCTACTTGTAAGAAAATTCCTATTTTCCTGTTTGTTCTCTATTGATCTGTTTTTTTTTTTTTTTCGCCCGATGACATTTAATGATAAATGATAACTTGCTAGTTTGGATCTGAAAGTTCTTCCTGTTTTTGAAATTTTAAATTTCTTTTATGGATCGATAAAAATTTATATCAATTAGTTATTTGGATCTGCAAAGATGTCTACTTGGTCTAGGGAAAAAGAAAAAAGTGTCAATTTCAAGAGCTTCGCTGCAGTTTATGTGGCTGATTAGAAGAGATTTTGATTACAATACAAAGATCTCATTCATTCATTCATTCATGACAGTTAAAATTCCCAAGAAAATTGAGATATGGCTAGCGGTTCATTTTGGTTTTACTGTATATTTAGGTCTGTTTGAGTATAAGATATATAGTGCAAAGAGTATTAGGTATCACTATATATGTTGTTTGTATTGAATGTTCTTGTGTGATTATGTTTGCGTGGTGTTTAATTTTGTTGTACAATCAGGAAAGCATGGCATCTAATAGGGGTCAAGGCGGAATTCAGCAATTGCTGGCTGCTGAGCAAGAAGCTCAACACATTGTTGCTGCTGCCAGAAATGGTAATCATATATCCTTATTCTTGTTGAATTGTTGAACCATCTGTGATCTGTGTTTATTCATGCGAACTGTTTCTGCAATTAATGTGATTTAGAGTTCTTTTTATTTTTTATAACAAAATTTTAGCCACATCGCTTGTATTGATCTCTTTTAGTTCTATCATTTGTTGCTTCAATCTTTTTTTTTTCATAACCTCATAGTTTACAAAACATCTGAGCTTATGGTGATATGTATGCCCAAAATCCTGTCTTAGACAGTGCTTTTGAGATTATATTTGATTTTTTTTTTTAAAGCAAAAATGGCTAGACTGAGGCAAGCCAAAGAAGAGGCCGAAAGGGAGATTGCTGAATATCGAGCTCAGGTGGAGCGTGAGTTCCAGAGGAAACTTGCAGAGGTTAGTCATGTGCTGCTGAATCCTGTTCATGTGAAATTAGGGATATTCATTCGGATTCATTTAGTCTTGTAGCTTGTTATTATCAAATTAAAATCTGTGCACCCTCGAGATTTTTAACAAGATATTTATCTTGATAAACATTAGCAATTCCTAAGCTCTGTTGCTGTTTCAGTATAACTTTGTCAATATAAACTCTTTATAAATGTATTAACTGTTCCTTTATTACGTGTTCACGAACAGAGTAGTGGAGATTCAGGTGCGAATGTGAAGAGGCTTGAACAAGAAACAGAGGCAAAAATTCATCATCTGAATGCTGGGGCCGAGAAAATTCAATATGATGTTGTCCAAATGCTCCTGAAGCATGTTACAACTGTGAAGAATTAAGCTCTGGTGTTATCTTTTCCTGTTTCGTTGTGACTCCTAGACTTCGTGTGAGTTGTAATTAGGATCCAAGCATTGGTTGTTTCATCGTTGGTTTATATTGGATTGTAATTTATCATTTATCAAAGTTAGAAATGAGTTCGTTGTACTTCAACTTCTGCTCATTGTTAGAATAAATATCCATAAACGTATCAAAATTATCTGCCTAGGCCAATGTTCTCTCTCTCCATTTACGCGAATGCTTTTACATAACGTCAATTGCCCGTAGTCTTGACATATGAATTGGATTTTGAATGTTGAGATGACAAAACGATCACTAATATCCTTGCCAATCGGATACAATGGCTGCATGTTGTGTACCTGTTATTTGTGAATTGCTCCCATGACTATCACAATTTTCACTTAATTGCTTAGAACAACTCATTTTTCAGAACAACGACGTAATAGGTGAATGAATACGAGAATTTGCCTATTGAGAGGATATAGAGCAAGGTACTTGACAAGAGCATATTTTCCCAACATATTTTCCCTGGAGACGCAAGTGGTTCGGCTGGTGTTTGGAAGTGGCTGTTGGCAGAGCAACAGAAAATGGAGACTTGAGTTATGAAAACTTGTACAGACACTATTTTTTATTTTTCAATTTTACCAATATGGTTTTAACACTGAGATAGATAGATCTCTTTTCTCATGTTCCCCCTATATCCACAGCTAGTATTATTACATTTCAATAACCCCTTTAGAACCCTTATTCAGAAGGGCTTTAGCCAAAGATGTTAACTTTTCATTTGCTTTCAAAATTCATTTCTTCCCAATATTTCATCGAGTTTGCACAACTCAATATTTGAAATTGGTCTGTCCCAAGTCCAAGAATGTATGTTATCTTCCCTAGAAGTACGTGCAAAAATTTCTGCTGATATTTGTTCGAGTGCGGGTAATTTATTATATTAGACATAAAATGATCATCCAAACGAGGGGCCACGAACGGACTCCTTGCGGAGGTCCATGAACAAATGATGCCGCGTGATTGTTGGTTTTTCAATACAAATTCATGAAGAATCATTCATATCTGAGTGCTACTTGAAAGTGGAAACTGCTTTCTCTAGAAATCTCGAGCTGATACATTATTGCTGTGTTGTCCTTACTCCACAAGTGGATGATTTACAAGATCTGGGTCCTCGAACCATGATCGGAAAATAAATAATTTTATCAGAAGAAAAGAATGTGACAAAAACTAAGGGTTAAAGTCCCTCGCCTTACAAGAAGAATAATTGAAATAATTAAACAAAAAACTCTGGTACAATGTTGCGTAGGTCTTCTGTTATTTATTTCTTGTGATGACTCTTTGAGTGAGATCTAAAAGTGCACGCCTTGACTTTCTAACATCCTCATCATTGCTTTCAGGTAGAGAATCAACTGCAGCTGCAGCAAGATTAGCATGCTTCACGGCCAGTTCTCTTGTCCTTTGTATCCCTCGACTCTTCCCAAGGTACTCAAGGGCCTGCAATCCCAGATATCAACCAACTAAGAAAAAATTGACAAGATAACAGCTGTATCCGGAAATAAGAAAATGCTTCATCATTGCATTTCAGCACACAAAAACATTTCTTACGGACCAAAACGCCTGACCCACAAGAGTACTGATGACGAACATGAATAAAGAGCTAAATTATATTATCCTCTGTTCATCACTTCCAGGACCTGTAAGAAAGTTCTATTCTCATATAAATAATACGAGGCAATCCACAATGACGCAATGGAAGGGGGGGGCATAAATTATCTGACTTGCATTATCATTGTAATAAATGACACCTTAAATTGTCCTGACACTAAAAGAACTTAAAAAATGCCATTAGAATTCCGCATTGCAGTTGGATGTCAAAGCCAAAATAAAATCGTTTTAGGTAAATGAGGACCTATTATCAAACATGTGTTTTCATTGTTAAATGAGGACCTATTATCAAACATGTGTTTTCATTGTTCACGAAACCGTGCATACCCAATTGTGCCACCTAATAAAGACACCCTCAGCACAAAAAGAGAATATATTATTCACCAGTTATCTACAGAAAGTTCAGCGAAAGGAGAATTACATCACAAAATAATTATCAAAATTAAGAGTAGATTGAAATGCTTACAATATCAACATTTGAGGAATCCTCGAAGCCTTGATCAACTACAGTGCGTAACTGAGGGAACTCTTCCATGGCAAACAATATTGGAGCTGTTATGATTCCCTGTACCAGAGAAGAAAAGAAGGCAATAGAAATCAAACACTACTATAAAAAATCCTGAGACATCATCATATGACTTATCTCAAATAAAAGCACCGCACATAGTAATGTGTCAATAAGTTAACATGACATGTCAAAAATTTATTGGTTATGACAACGCCAGATGCATTCATCTGTGCATATGCCATTTAATGAGGAAGTAATAGGCTGAAACTCTGATCAAGGCAAGTTAATATCTCAGAGGCTTTTTGTTGATATGGTTAAGACAAGTTAAAAGTCCAGGTCAAAATAAAATATTTCCCAAACCTGAGGATGATTGTCACAAAATTGCAATAAATAGTACAATCCGATCAAGGCAAGTTAATATCTCAGAGACTTTTTGTTGATATGGTTAAGACAAGTTAAAAGTCCAAGTCATAATAAAATATTTCCCAAACCTGAGGATGGTTGTCACAAAATTGCAATAAATAGTACAATCTAGCAAGAGAATTTACATGTATTTTTTAAGGATATAGAGCAAGGTACTTGACTAGATGCCTGTCATGGCTTCTAGAAACAATATTCGAGCCTGTACACCCTAAAGTATCTCCAATCTGAGCAATAAAGAGCAAGGATAGATATATTACATGCCGGATGTTAGATAAAGAACCCTTTCCAAGAGAGGCTGATGTGCCAGTGAAATCGAGAACATCATCGATTAATTGATATGCCAGACCCTGGAAAGAAAAGTAAAATCCGAATGAAAGTAAGTCAAAAGGGATAAAGAGAAAATGCAATCATGGCACACTGCCCTAATTCTGTATTTTACATAACGCCATATTACAACTGTGCACATTCAGCCACATCCAGGGCTTGCATCAAGCTAATAATGGTGTGTGGTAATTTTGAGAATAAGTGAGTCGCCCCACATATATCTCCCCTCCATACTTAATGCACCATGCAAGGGCTAATAAAAAATTGGCAATATAAACCACCAAGATACTTCTCCAACAGAATTAAATACAAACATCGTTTATGAATAGCTTTGAGCAGGAGAACAAATGTACAAACCAGATTCTTTCCATAATCAAAAGCTAACATCGCCACCTCGGCTGTTTGTCCAGCAAGAAGGGCAATTGCCTTGCAGCTGTTTGAGATTAATGATGCAGTCTTGTAGTATGTTTTTTGCATATAATAATCCATGCTGCATTTGTAATAAATGATTAGCTAAAGATAAAAGGATTTTGAAGATACACATCAAGCAATGAGCACCGAACAGAATTTCAATAAGTATTCGATCATGGATGGGCATGAGGTAATCATATGTATGTGTAAGAAGGCACAAAAAGCGATACCAGGTATGTCACCACCTATCAAACTGTCAGTAAACTTGTACATTATTATAGCTACAACTGTGTGTGGATACCACTTGGGAGCAGAACTAGGCAAGAAACCTCAATAGGAACGGGCAATTGACAAAGCCCTTAAATTAAATTACAGGGATAAAAATATACTTGGAAGTTAATCAACAACTTTCAGAAGACTATCATAATTATTGGAAGGTGCAACTGGCCGTGAGGTTGAAGAATAAATCCAAAATGAGAAAAAATTAAATGTGCGCAGACAAGTGAATCCCCTTATCTCTGAGGACTTTTAAGTTCAAATCCAACCTTCTAGAGGCAATGAAAAGGAGAGAAAGAAAAATAAAGAGAAAAAGGGGAATCAGGGGGGTGAGAGTGATTAGGAAAAACCAGCCAGCTGCAACTGATCTCTGAGGATTTTTCCCCCCTCCCCAAAAGGAAAGCCAATATGGTCAATTTCTCCAACCTTCTAGAGGCAATAGGACTTTTAAGTGCAAATCCAACCTTTCTAGAGGCAACGAAAAGGAGAGAAAGAAAAATAAAGAGAAAAAGGAGAATCAGGGGGGTGAGAGTGATTAGCAAAAACCAGCCAGCTGCAACTGATCTCTGAGGATTTTCCCCCCCTCCCCAAAAGGAAAGCCAATATGGTCAATTTCTCCTGTGAGACAATTTCTTATGGTAGTTTTTGTTTCAAACCAAAGGGGAAAAAAAAATCATAATCAACAAGACAAGAGTAGTGAAAACTATGCAAAGATGAAAGTGCAAGACAAGCAAATATCCAAATGTAGCTGAAATAGGATTGTATTATACCTACAACGTTGGTCAGATGATTTTGTCATTTGCATGGTTTCACCAATAACAAGATGCTCTACAACGGTTGCCAGTAACGTCACAACCTACAAACACAATGCAATAATAAGCAGGATATAAAATAGGTGTGGACCCCACAAACTTGTCAAAATACCCCATAAAACCAATACTGTGAAAGCAAAATTATTGAAAGTCATGATAATAGTTTAAAATTCTAATATTTTGATGAATGTTTCAAGTTTATTTTTTAGTTCTCTACTTTTCATTAGAATTTATCAAATTTTTTTCAAGTCATTTCAACTTCTAGGTTAAGTGCTTCCCCTTATTTTCCTAGCATTTATTGATTCTATATTCCTACTTTTTTAATTGAATTTCAACATTTTACGTGGATATTTCAAGATTATTTTTTAAAGATTGTATAGTGGAGGAAATCAGAGAGACTTATTATGTACCTGTTGAGACTTGCTTGCAGCCAAGATTCTGTGAAAAGCGGTGGAACACCAGAGACCTTTTCTTCACCAATCTAATAATATTATTATTGTGGGAAGAAGATGACACGATCCGACTCTATTTCTATCTATGCAGGAAAAACGGTGTCGTTTCAGACTGTCTGTGAAAATTACGGTTTTTATTTATTTATGGCATCCCTATGTTAATTTTTTGGGAAATTATCCACCGTCCACCCGTTTTTTTCCCGTTTTTCAAAAATACACAATTCTTTTTTTTTTTTGGCTGGAATCCACCTGAAGTTACATTTCTTTTCACTTTTCCACTCTCGTTATAACACCGTTAGAACTTTGCTGACATCACAAGGGTAAAATTGTCATTTCACAACGACACAGTGGTGGATAGGTGAAAAATAATATAACTTCAAGTGGAATTCAGCTAAAAAAAATTAAGAATTGTGTATTTTTGAAAAAATATGAAAAAAACAGGTGGTCGGTGGATAATTTATCATTTACATTTAAGGGTAAAAAAGTCATTTAAACAAAATTCTGTTAATTTTCTTAACGGTCTCCAAACGGAAGTGGAAAAGTGAAAAGAAATGTAACTTCAGGTGGATTCCAGCAAAAAAAAAAAAGAATTGTGTATTTTTGAAAAAGTTGGAAAAAACGAGTGGACGGTGGATAATTTCCCTAATTTTTTTAACTTACAACTAATAAAAATAATGTAAAAATGAGAAACATATAAGTGAGTCATGTCATGTGTGGTTAATGTTTTATCTTTACCTTACTTTTAGTGGTTGCACTTATATTAAATACATCTTTGAGAGACCAACATTTATAAATTCAGAGTTTTAACCAACATTTATAAATTCAGAGTTTTAAACTATTATCGTGTAAATTATAGTATGTTCTTATATAAACTAAACTTTTAAGTGGTTGTTTTTAATTTTTGATGTGCGCATTATGATGTATGACAGGACGCATGTCAACATTTGATTGACACGTATCTTATTGTGCACTTGATCAATTTTCTAATTATAATACACTTAAATAATTTAAATGTATAATTTGCATATCAAATAAGTTATCTTTATCATTACTAGTTCGCATATGATGTATAAGGTGTTGATCGACAGATTTTATTATTAATTGACAAAGGCCGACATTATCTATTAACAAAACAAATGATACTACGGCTATCACATCACTTAAATATAAATTACATAACACAAGTAACTTGATAAAGTGAGAGGGTCAACCTACCATGCAGTGTTGTATCTCATTCAGCGTTTGCACGTAATCGGTACAACCAGTTTTTAACCTGTTGATATAATGAAACTTATATTTTTATTTTTTTAATGTGAAAAAATTATAAAAAAAGAAAAAAAGATAAAATTGTAATTAAATGAGGAAAAAACTTGTGAAAATTTTAAATTTACAAATGATACAAAAAAATATTAAAAAAAACTATGAATATGTCACAAAATTGTTATATTACTATTTTATTTTGTCACATTCCAATATTTATAATGTGTATTTCAAGTTTACTTTTCAAATCTCTTTTTTTTTTTTTGTTTATGATTTATCTAAATTTTGGCACATTATTTCAACTCATTTTCCTACTAGTTTTTGGTTCTATATTTCCACTCATTTCAATAACTTCCAGTTTTTTAGGTGAATATTTCAAGTTTATTTTTATATTTCTACAATCTGTTAAACTTTATCTAGTTTTGGTAAATTCCTACTTAATGTTCGACTTTATCAGATTCTTGATAAGTTTTTTTAAATTTTTAGATCAGTCTTTTCAACTCTTGTTTCCACCATTTTTTGGTTCTTTATTCCTACTTTTTTTATTGAATTTCAATATTTTATGTGAATGTTCCAAGTTTATTTCTCATATGATTATTCACTATTGGAATTTATCAGATTATTGGTAGATACTTACAACTTTTGGGTTAATCACTTCAACTATTATTACCATTACTTTTTGGTTATATATTCATACTTTTTTTTTTCTAAATTCTAATATTTTGGGATAATATTTCAAGTTCATTTTTAACATCCGTACTTCTCATTGGAATTCATGAAATTCTTTGTAAGTTGTTCCAACTATTGGGATAACCTCTTCAACTTTTTTTTGCAGTACTATATTCATGCACTTTTTATGAATTCCAACATTCGTGTAAACGTTTCAAGTTCATTTTTGAGATCTATACTTTTTATTGGAATTCATCAAATTCTTATCAAGTTATTCCAACTTTTAGGTTATGCTCTTCCATTTCTTTTCCCACCATTTTTTGGTTCTATATTCCCATTCTTTGTATTGAATTCTAAATTTATTTTTTGTATTCCTACTTTCTACTAATCAATTCCCACTTTATTTTCATGATTTTTTGGTTACATATTCTTACTCTTTTAAGCGTGTTCCAATAAGTTGGGTGATGATCCAAGTTTACTTCATAAATTTCTGTTTTCTTTTATAATTTTTCAACTTGTTAGTAAATTGTTTCTACTTTTAGGTTAAGGTGCTCCTACTCTTTTATACTTTATAATAGTTTTATATTTCTATTATTTTCATTATATTCCAACACTATAGGTACATGTTCCAGGTACTTTTTTCAACTAATAATAATATTACTTTTTTAAAGTAACAACAAAATCAATGAGGCCAATTATATTTAACCCCTTATTATTTTAACAAATATCAATTTACTATATAATACTGAAAATTTTTTATTGCAACCCTTTATCATTTTCAACATATTGGGTCCTTAATCTAAGTCCATTTTTTTTAGTCTTCGTTACTTTTGAACTTGATTGTATGTAAACTAAAGTTTTTAATCTTTATACAATTTATTCTCCTTTAATCATTTTAATTAATAGTATTTAGTTATATTTAAAATAAATTTATGCATTTATTTTCATCTTTCTCTTTACTATTCAAATAATTGCTTTAATTTTTCATAATTTCAACAGTAAATAAATAAATAACAAGTGAGAATGATTGCAATTGTAAATGAAATTATCATGCCCTATTAATTTATCCAGTGCACTAAAAAATTAGCCAAATCAAAGTTTTGGTCCATTATCATTTGTTTATAAGAATTTTTTACAAGCTTTTGGGAAAACAATTTTTTTTTATCAATTGGTTTAAATTTTTTGACATTTTATTTCTTTTCAAATAATTAATTTATTTGATTTCATCCAAAATTTATTTTTAACAGCTTTGCACGCAATTGTTATACTCCTCAAACATTTTATTTTTCAAATGGTTAAGATCAAATAAATTATATATTTATTCTACAATTATTCCATGAACCATGACAATTAATATGTTATATATCAAAGTTTTAAGGTTGGCAAAGATGCTTTGTTTGTATTTCAAAGAGAAAAAAGATTAAAATAATTGTTATTCATTATTTTGAGAAGGTTCATCTTCATCAATTTAATATTTGCTTACAAAGTACCAATGATGGTTACTAACAATATAAAAAAAGTTTAATATTATAAATCATTAATTACGATATTACTAAAAGTAATAGATAAAAAATTAATATTACATTTAACATATAGAAGTGTCTATTATAAGTATTTAATAAAATGTTGTAACTTAAAAATAGTGAATAAATGTAACCATCAAAATAATGTAGTATAAAAAAATTAATTAATTTCACATAAGTTTGTATGAATTGATTTGCTATATGTATTATGAGATTGATTTTTTTCCAAATATTTGAAAATAAATCTGATTAATTATAGGTCTAAATATCTAGATTGCATTGCTTTATCAAAAAAATGAATAAAATAATATTGATATTTTTATGCGAAATATCATTAAATTTATAATGTAATACAAAAATATTTAATAATTTATAATTATAGCATCTATTTAATTATATTTAAATAATATTCTCATTAGTAAGAAGGCACATATTTTGAGGGGAAAAAATAGAAATCTTATTTTAAAATATATTTTAATGCAAAGTTGAGGGGGTATTTGGCACTTTCATAATTTAAATTGATTATTTTGTGATTTACTTAAAATGAGGGTATCTATATGATATTCACCATTAATATTTTCCACTCTAACCCACAACCCATAAAAATAAGGGGCAACCCGTGGCCGGTTATAAAATCAACTAAAAAAATAATAAAAAGCACAAGCGAACCCCTTGATAAATTATATTATTACTTACGAAATGAAAGAAAATGAAAAGAATTTTTATGTCACACGAGGGCGGATTCAATTGTCGCCCAAAAGTGATTTCAGTCCCTTTTCAAGCTTTGAAACTATTTTGTATACAAAATAGTTTGGCCATTTATTTATTTATTTTTGGTAATTTTTCTACATGATTAATTATTAGGTTATGTACTTTTCCAATTGTCGAATAACCTTTCAAATATTGGTTTTTTTTTTTTGAAAAATGCTACTCAGCGAGAACGCTGAGAGAATGCCGAGAGAAAGGCCCCACGTGAAGACTTTCTCTTGACCCCGCCACATGAAAAATTTCTCTTCTCACATTTGTGTTTTACTCTTTCTCTTTTCTCGCCCCTCCCGGCAACAAATTCGTCTTTACTCTCCCCTTTTCCCTCCCCCACTTGAAGACTACTCCTTTCTCTTCTCTCCCAGCAACAACTTCGTCTACATCTCACTCTCTCCGTTTTTCCTCTCACTCTCTCGCTCCGTTTTTCCTCTCACTCCAGCAGCAACTTCATCTCCATCTCCCCTCTCGCTCCAGCAGCAGCTTCGTCTCCGTCTCCCCTCTCGCTCCTACACCTCTCGCTCGCTACTACTCTAGATCTACTCGGTGGTCGGTGGTCGCCGCTCGGTAGTGCTGCTGGCTGGTCCTCGTCTTCCTTGTCTCTCTCCATCTCCGTCTCTTCGTTTGGTTGATAATTAATTTTTTATAATTATTTGTAATTTTATTTGGTAATTATTTTGTTGAGAATTATTTGGTAATTATTTTGTTGAGAATTATTTTAGTAATTGTATTGTTGATAATTGTTTTAATAATTAATTTATGATAATTGTTGGTAATTATTTTGTTGAGCGATTATTTTGTTGGGAATTATTTTGGGTTTTGTATAGTTGATAATTATTTTTTGATAATTGTTGGTAATTTGTAAGTAATTATTTTGTTGAGTGGTTATTTTGTTGGGAATTATTTTTTTATAATTGTTGGTAATTTTGTAAGTAATCATCGAAAATTATAAAAAAAAAAAAAATAATTTTCATCACTGTAATTAGTTTGTTTTAGTCAAATTTAAGCAAAATGCTAGAAAAACTTATTCGAACAAAATATAAAGTAAAACATCAATTCATTGTTGTCTTTATTACATTGTAAAACATCAATTCATTGTTGTTTTCATTACATTATTTAAGCTAAATGCTAGAAAAATTTATTCGAACAAAATATAAGTAAAACATCAATCACATTCATTGTTGATGTAGCAAATGTTGGGAACTTCCGCTTCCAAATCCTTCGTACGTCATCGAATGAGAAGGATAATGTGACTGTAAAGTATACAGCGGGAGTGGTTGCTGTAACATATAAAAAATTAAAACATTATATGAGATTTTAGAAATTAAAAAATATAAGTATACACTAACAAATTGTTCCTCCGCTTGAAGGGACAAGGACAATGCAAATTTATTCTGGCCTAAGTATCCCGAGCCAAGAGCATGGATTTGATGGTTGTTAATGAAGCTACTAGGCATGGACTGCTGATAAATGAAATTACTGAAGTCCTTGCAACTGAGGTGAAGAGAATATAACCACCAAATTTGAGAGAGCAGAAGCTGTAGTGAAAGATTGCTTTAGAAGGCTACTGGAGTTTGATGTTCAACTTTGTTGATAATCATAAATTAGCTTATGTAGCAAATCTTTTCAATAATCGTTTGACATTCTTGAAAGAGGGTCCTATCTATGTTGTGGAAGAAACCAGGGTTTAGTTCAGCGGCTTATTGTATACATTTTACATTGTATACCTGAATTTTGCTTCAATTTAATGTCTATTATTCTTTGGTTGCCAAAAAAAAAAAAATTTGTGATTTTAAGATGAACGCTTACTTGATGTTGATGCCAATTATAAGGAAATGGTTGAAAAATATTATACACACCACCTTGACTCGGGTATATAGGTCCCTACAAAAATAAAAATTTAAAACTAAAATTTCTCTATGAATTACATTCTTACGTTATAGTAGCCTAAAGCTCCGTATTGGTTGAGATTTGCATTAACAGTACTTTGTTCCTGTGATGCCTATATATGTTCAACAAAATTTTTAGTAATGTATATTCAAAATAAAAGAAAAGTTGAACATAAATTTCACAAACTTACCACGCCCACATTACTCTGCTGTGTAGAGAATTCATTAGGCACTTCATAAGATGATAGTACATCTTCTTCTAAATCCTATAAAATTATAAAAAATAATTTAATATAAAAATTCAATAAAAAAATTCCTATAAAATTTAACATAAAAAATCAACAAACCTTATTTTTTTCGGTAGTTTTTTTCTTTTGGGCCGATTTCTTCCGAATTATAGACTGCTTCCTCAAACAAGGAAGACGACCTTTACAGCGTGTTGCTACTAGGTCACTGATTACATGTTCAATATTATTGCTACTGCAACTTACTTCACTTGTACCAGTCGTTGGTGAAATAGTCGTTTCGAGACTTGCACACCGAATTTGCTTGGGCAGGTCTTTCAGTGCCTTATTAATTCAATCCAATACAAATTTGTAACTACTCTTATCATCAGCAGCAAGGTTTGCAGTCTCACTGAAAGCATTATACATTTTGTCATATCTCTCCTGCTGAATGGACCAATATTGCTCACCATAACTAACTTTCACCTTGTTGTAGGATCTCCTCACATCTTTTCTCCACCTTGACAAAATGTACATTTCCAGAAGTAATTCAACACCGTTACGTATCAACACTACAAGAGCATGTCTACAAAGAATCCCCCTAAATTGAAACAAAGAATCCCCCTAAATTGAAACTTTGAACAAATACAATTAACTTCACCTGCGGCTTCTTCAAAAACAACCTCAAAGCATCTTTTCTTACCTTGCCCATATGATTCACTGATTTCATATATTGACCCCACACAATTATCTGTATCACAATACATCACTGTAGTTAATTCTCATCCTTTTTTAAGTTTTAGCTCTGCATTTAACTTGAGTCATACTCTATTCTGCACTTAACAAGGAAAGTCAGTTTCCTGTCCTCTCTATCTCTCTGCATCTCGCTTATCACACAGCCAATTTCCTGTCCTCTCGATCGTGTCCGTTGTAGATCGATCGTCAGCAGGCATTTGGGGACGAGTTCTGATACTGCCTGCAGCGTTGGATGGCGATAGGAATGAAGTTAACGAAGGCAAAGGGACGAAGGGAGGGGACAAAGTTAACGAAGTGTTACCGTTTCCAAATGAGAAAAATGAGTGGAGGGGATTAAACTCACAAAAATGAGTGGCTGGGGAGAGAGGAGATCTTATTGGAAGAAATTTAAGCTGTTTTTTCATTTTTTTATTTTTTATTTTATTATTTTTGCTTATCCAAATTGACCTAAGAAACGAGTGAAACGGCAACCCACGTTTCTATCGTCATTTAGTCTTCTCTGAGTCTCAATAGCAGCACTCCTTTGAAAGTGCACCCTTACCCTTTCCTTATTTTCGTCTTGATCTAGATGACGCTTCACTCTTTTGAAATTTCTCAAGATCAAGAAACCCTTAATTTTCTTAACTTTAATCTTCTGAACTCAACATCACTGCTAATTCGCATATGTTTTATTGTAATCTCCACTATTGAAAAGAGATCAAACAAACTATACGTATATGGTTAAAAAAATTTAGTTAACTCTAAAGATATAATATTTTGAAAAAATAGTGTTCGTAGATAAAAAAATTATTGTCATCCCTATTGATTGAGCCTATATTAGTTAGCCATTAAACTTTATCATTTACTAGAGAAGAAGTATGAGTCTTCACTATAATGGAGAAATATAGAAACATAATATAATATAAGGTTTCGTAATTTTGCAGCAATAAAGTATAGGATATAATATTTGTTATACTAAATTCAAAAAAAATAAAAAAATAAAAAAAGTTATTATTTCGCAGTAACTTAAAGATTATTTAATTTAAAGCTTTGACCTAAAATTTTCACACAAATTTATAATCATTGATCTTCAAATTCAATAAAAGAGAACGCGGATGGGTTGGCACTTGGCAACTTGAAAAATAAAAGAATAATAACTCTAATTTAAAAGATGATAATGCAAGTAATAGTAAAAGCTCTTTTTTTTTTTTTTTAACTTCAAAATATACCATATATGATCAATTTATGGCCACGCTTTAGAAGTCCAGCCAGCCTCTGAAGTTTGCCCAAGCCCACATCATCCCATCATGCCCAGCCCAACCTTCAAATTCTCTGCCTAAATCGGACGAATGGCCGAAGCATGGGTCTGGGCTAGTCGGGCTTTGCTTAGGGCTTTTGAATTAGTTATAAAATATTTTTTTAATTAAGAAAAAAAAATTTAAATTAAAGATAATCATCTAATATATAATAAAATAATAATCGAATCTATGTATTAGTAGTATAAGCCTATATCTAATATAAAAAATTAAAACTAATTTAGTATTTTGAGTTTTTTCTTTTTTTATTTAAATTAAATTTATTTTTTATTTATAAATTAATAAAAAGCTCAAGTCACTTTCTATGGTATATATTATATAGGCTGAGCGTATGACGCCTTATGCCTAACCCATTTAATGCTTGAGCTCGCGGCAGTACTTTGAAGGCTTACGCCATTCGAGGTCACCTAATACCCACTGTCTATACCTACCTTGTTTGCCATCACAAGTAATCATATATCCACCGTTGGATTTATATACGCTAATCCAACGGACACCGGTTACCGGCCTTAAAGCTACAAGGCATAAGCTAAGATGATTGGCTCCAAAAGACAGGACCCACAAATAAAAATTAAAAGAAGGCCGCAAACAATAATTCATCGAAATTCAATTATTCCTTCGCTATTGAGATCAGTTTTCAATATCAGTCTTTCTTTGCGTTCATTCATTTTCAATCAACGACCCCTTTCCTTACTTCCATC
The DNA here is from genome assembly GCA_030449925.1 of Citropsis articulata. Lineage (NCBI taxonomy): Eukaryota > Viridiplantae > Streptophyta > Magnoliopsida > Sapindales > Rutaceae > Citropsis > Citropsis articulata. Next base: position 552,004 of record JASUUH010000085.1, on the reverse strand, counting down.
TGTCGATCACGAACACACTTTGCTTCTGTTTATTGCGTTCATTGTTATTTTGTAACCTGCAAGCAAGTCTCAACAGGTACATAATAAGTCTCTCTGATTTCCTCCACCATACAATCTTTACAATTCAAACTACGACGACCCTGTACTGCAAATCAGATCTACTTGTAAGAAAATTCCTATTTTCCTGTTTGTTCTCTATTGATCTGTTTTTTTTTTTTTTTCGCCCGATGACATTTAATGATAAATGATAACTTGCTAGTTTGGATCTGAAAGTTCTTCCTGTTTTTGAAATTTTAAATTTCTTTTATGGATCGATAAAAATTTATATCAATTAGTTATTTGGATCTGCAAAGATGTCTACTTGGTCTAGGGAAAAAGAAAAAAGTGTCAATTTCAAGAGCTTCGCTGCAGTTTATGTGGCTGATTAGAAGAGATTTTGATTACAATACAAAGATCTCATTCATTCATTCATTCATGACAGTTAAAATTCCCAAGAAAATTGAGATATGGCTATCGGTTCATTTTGGTTTTACTGTATATTTAGGTCTGTTTGAGTATAAGATATATAGTGCAAAGAGTATTAGGTATCACTATATATGTTGTTTGTATTGAATGTTCTTGTGTGATTATGTTTGCGTGGTGTTTAATTTTGTTGTACAATCAGGAAAGCATGGCATCTAATAGGGGTCAAGGCGGAATTCAGCAATTGCTGGCTGCTGAGCAAGAAGCTCAACACATTGTTGCTGCTGCCAGAAATGGTAATCATATATCCTTATTCTTGTTGAATTGTTGAACCATCTGTGATCTGTGTTTATTCATGCAAACTGTTTCTGCAATTAATGTGATTTAGAGTTCTTTTTATTTTTTATAACAAAATTTTAGCCACATCGCTTGTATTGATCTCTTTTAGTTCTATCATTTGTTGCTTCAATCTTTTCTTTTTCATAACCTCATAGTTTACAAAACATCTGAGCTTATGGTGATATGTATGCCCAAAATCCCGTCTTAGACAGTGCTTTTCTTTTGTTTATTTTGACTAAAACCAAAAATTTGAGATTATATTTGGTTTTTTTTTTTAAAGCAAAAATGGCTAGACTGAGGCAAGCCAAAGAAGAGGCCGAAAGGGAGATTGCTGAATATCGAGCTCAGGTGGAGCGTGAGTTCCAGAGGAAACTTGCAGAGGTTAGTCATGTGCTGCTGAATCCTGTTCATGTGAAATTAGGGATATTCATTCGGATTCATTTAGTCTTGTAGCTTGTTATTATCAAATTAAAATCTGTGCACCCTCGAGATTTTTAACAAGATATTTATCTTGATAAACATTAGCAATTCCTAAGCTCTGTTGCTGTTTCAGTATAACTTTGTCAATATAAACTCTTTATAAATGTATTAACTGTTCCTTTATTACGTGTTCACGAACAGAGTAGTGGAGATTCAGGTGCGAATGTGAAGAGGCTTGAACAAGAAACAGAGGCAAAAATTCATCATCTGAATGCTGGGGCCGAGAAAATTCAATATGATGTTGTCCAAATGCTCCTGAAGCATGTTACAACTGTGAAGAATTAAGCTCTGGTGTTATCTTTTCCTGTTTCGTTGTGACTCCTAGACTTCGTGTGAGTTGTAATTAGGATCCAAGCATTGGTTGTTTCATCGTTGGTTTATATTGGATTGTAATTTATCATTTATCAAAGTTAGAAATGAGTTCGTTGTACTTCAACTTCTGCTCATTGTTAGAATAAATAACCATAAACGTATCAAAATTATCTGCCTAGGCCAATGTTCTCTCTCTCCATTTACGCGAATGCTTTTACATAACGTCAATTGCCCGTAGTCTTGACATATGAATTGGATTTTGAATGTTGAGATGACAAAACGATCACTAATATCCTTGCCAATCGGATACAATGGCTGCATGTTGTGTACCTGTTATTTGTGAATTGCTCCCATGACTATCACAATTTTCACTTAATTGCTTAGAACAACTCATTTTTCAGAACAACGACGTAATAGGTGAATGAATACGAGAATTTGCCTATTGAGAGGATATAGAGCAAGGTACTTGACAAGAGCATATTTTCCCAACATATTTTCCCTGGAGACGCAAGTGGTTCGGCTGGTGTTTGGAAGTGGCTGTTGGCAGAGCAACAGAAAATGGAGACTTGAGTTATGAAAACTTGTACAGACACTATTTTTTATTTTTCAATTTTACCAATATGGTTTTAACACTGAGATAGATAGATCTCTTTTCTCATGTTCCCCCTATATCCACAGCTAGTATTATTACATTTCAATAACCCCTTTAGAACCCTTATTCAGAAGGGCTTTAGCCAAAGATGTTAACTTTTCATTTGCTTTCAAAATTCATTTCTTCCCAATATTTCATCGAGTTTGCACAACTCAATATTTGAAATTGGTCTGTCCCAAGTCCAAGAATGTATGCTATCTTCCCTAGAAGTACGTGCAAAAAAATTTCTGCTGATATTTGTTCGAGTGCGGGTAATTTATTATATTAGACATAAAATGATCATCCAAACGAGGGGCCACGAACGGACTCCTTGCGGAGGTCCATGAACAAATGATGCCGCGTGATTGTTGGTTTTTCAATACAAATTCATGAACAATCATTCATATCTGAGTGCTACTTGAAAGTGGAAACTGCTTTCTCCTAGAAATCTCGAGCTGATACATTATTGCTGTGTTGTCCTTACTCCACAAGTGGATGATTTACAAGATCTGGGTCCTCGAACAATGATCGGAAAATAAATAATTTTTATCAGAAGAAAAGAATGTGACAAAAAACTAAGGGGTTAAAGTCCCTCGCCTTACAAGAAGAATAATTGAAATAATTAAACAAAAAACTCTGGTACAATGTTGCGTAGGTCTTCTGTTATTTATTTCTTGTGATGACTCTTTGAGTGAGATCTAAAAGTGCACGCCTTGACTTTCTAACATCCTCATCATTGCTTTCAGGTAGAGAATCAACTGCAGCTGCAGCAAGATTAGCATGCTTCACGGCCAGTTCTCTTGTCCTTTGTATCCCTCGACTCTTCCCAAGGTACTCAAGGGCCTGCAATCCCAGATATCAACCAACTAAGAAAAAATTGACAAGATAACAGCTGTATCCGGAAATAAGAAAATGCTTCATCATTGCATTTCAGCACACAAAAACATTTCTTACGGACCAAAACGCCTGACCCACAAGAGTACTGATGACGAACATGAATAAAGAGCTAAATTATATTATCCTCTGTTCATCACTTCCAGGACCTGTAAGAAAGTTCTATTCTCATATAAATAATACGAGGCAATCCACAATGACGCAATGGAAGAGGGGGGGGCATAAATTATCTGACTTGCATTATCATTGTAATAAATGACACCTTAAATTGTCCTGACACTAAAAGAACTTAAAAAATGCCATTAGAATTCCGCATTGCAGTTGGATGTCAAAGCCAAAATAAAATCGTTTTAGGTAAATGAGGACCTATTATCAAACATGTGTTTTCATTGTTCACGAAACCGTGCATACCCAATTGTGCCACCTAATAAAGACACCCTCAGCACAAAAAGAGAATATATTATTCACCAGTTATCTACAGAAAGTTCAGCGAAAGGAGAATTACATCACAAAATAATTATCAAAATTAAGAGTAGATTGAAATGCTTACAATATCAACATTTGAGGAATCCTCGAAGCCTTGATCAACTACAGTACGTAACTGAGGGAACTCTTCCATGGCAAACAATATTGGAGCTGTTATGATTCCCTGTACCAGAGAAGAAAAGAAGGCAATAGAAATCAAACACTACTATAAAAAATCCTGAGACATCATCATATGACTTATCTCAAATAAAAGCACCGCACATAGTAATGTGTCAATAAGTTAACATGACATGTCAAAAATTTATTTGTTATGACAACGCCAGATGCATTCATCTGTGCATATGCCATTTAATGAGGAAGTAATAGGCTGAAACTCTGATCAAGGCAAGTTAATATCTCCGAGGCTTTTTGTTGATATGGTTAAGACAAGTTAAAAGTCCAGGTCAAAATAAAATATTTCCCAAACCTGAGGATGATTGTCACAAAATTGCAATAAATAGTACAATCCGATCAAGGCAAGTTAATATCTCAGAGACTTTTTGTTGATATGGTTAAGACAAGTTAAAAGTCCAAGTCATAATAAAATATTTCCCAAACCTGAGGATGGTTGTCACAAAATTGCAATAAATAGTACAATCTAGCAAGAGAATTTACATGTATTTTTTAAGGATATAGAGCAAGGTACTTGACAAGATGCCTGTCATGGCTTCTAGAAACAATATTCGAGCCTGTACACCCTAAAGTATCTCCAATCTGAGCAATAAAGAGCAAGGATAGATATATTACATGCCGGATGTCAGATAAAGAACCCTTTCTAAGAGAGGCTGATGTGCCAGTGAAATCGAGAACATCATCGATTAATTGATATGCCAGACCCTGGAAAGAAAAGTAAAATCCGAATGAAAGTAAGTCAAAAGGGATAAAGAGAAAATGCAATCATGGCACACTGCCCTAATTCTGTATTTTACATAACGGCATATTACAACTGTGCACATTCAGCCACATCCAGGGCTTGCATCAAGCTAATAATGGTGTGTGGTAATTTTGAGAACAAGTGAGTCGCCCCACATATATCTCCCCTCCATACTTAATGCACCATGCAAGGGCTAATAAAAAATTGGCAATATAAACCACCAAGATACTTCTCCAACAGAATTAAATACAAACATCGTTTATGAATAGCTTTGAGCAGGAGAACAAATGTACAAACCAGATTCTTTCCATAATCAAAAGCTAACATCGCCACTTCGGTTGTTTGTCCAGCAAGAAGGGCAATTGCCTTGCAGCTGTTTGAGATTAATGATGCAGTCTTGTAGTATGTTTTTTGCATATAATAATCCATGCTGCATTTGTAATAAATAATTAGCTAAAGATAAAAGGATTTTGAAGATACACATCAAGCAATGAGCACTGAACAGAATTTCAATAAGTATTCGATCATGGATGGGCATGAGGTAATCATATGTATGTGTAAGAAGGCACAAAAAGCGATACCAGGTATGTCACCACCTATCAAACTGTCAGTAAACTTGTACATTATTATAGCTACAACTGTGTGTGGATACCACTTGGGAGCAGAACTAGGCAAGAAACCTCAATAGGAGCAGACGGTGACAAAGCCCTTAAATTAAATTACAGGGATAAAAATATACTTGGAAGTTAATCAACAACTTTCAGAAGACTATCATAATTATTGGAAGGTGCAACTGGCCGTGAGGTTGAAGAATAAATCCAAAATGAGAAAAAATTAAATGTGCGCAGACAAGTGAGTCCCCTTATCTCTGAGGACTTTTAAGTTCAAATCCAACCTTCTAGAGGCAATGAAAATAAGAGAAAGAAAAATAAAGAGAAAAAGGAGAATCAGGGGGGTGAGAGTGATTAGGAAAAACCAGCCAGCTGCAACTGATCTCTGAGGATTTTTCCCCCCTCCCCAAAAGGAAAGCCAATATGGTCAATTTCTCCAACTTTCTAGAGGCAATAGGACTTTTAAGTGCAAATCCAACCTTTCTAGAGGCAACGAAAAGGAGAGAGAAAAATAAAGAGAAAAGGAGAATCAGGGGGGTGAGAGTGATTAGCAAAAACCAGCCAGCTGCAACTGATCTCTGAGGATTTTCCCCCCCTCCCCAAAAGGAAAGCCAATATGGTCAATTTCTCCTGTGAGACAATTTCTTATGGTAGTTTTTGTTTCAAACCAAAGGGGAAAAAAAAATCATAATCAACAAGACAAGAGTAGTGAAAACTATGCAAAGATGAAAGTGCAAGACAAGCAAATATCCAAATGTAGCTGAAATAGGATTGTATTATACCTACAACGTTGGTCAGATGATGTTGTCATTTGCATGGTTTCACCAGTAACAAGATGCTCTACAACGGTTGCCAGTAACGTCACAACCTACAAACACAGTGCAATAATAAGTAGGATATAAAATAGGTGTGGACCCCACAAACTTGTCAAAATACCCCATAAAACCAATACTGTGAAAGCAAAATTATTGAAAGTCATGATAACTTCAGAAAGTTCCCCCTTGGAGTGGCTTTTACCAGTAACTCAGTAAGTTCCTTTTTCCCTAGCACATAGTGCAATAGCTTAAACTTGACACATAAGCAAGTTTATGATTCATTAGACACAGTGAACTAACTAGTCACAGACTGGACATTCAGACTGTTGCCATAAGCAATGCAATTTCTGGCCATAAAATGGCTATGTGGTGTGTTAAGATAGGAATGCCAAGAACAGGGAGTCTAGATTGTTTTGTAATAAAAATGAAAATCTTCAGACTGAAAACTTGTGATCCATACTTCTATAAGATAAATTTTATATCATTAAGGAGCCAAGGGCTTGCCACTAATGCAATAACAACTACTACTGCAAAACTAAAAGTCACGTGTTTATAAATAAACATTTAATAATAAGAATAATAGAAAACACACAAATCCATATACCTCTGTGTTTTTCAAAGAGGCAAGGGCAACACAAGCGCGGGAAAGAAGAAAATCACCCGCTAATACAGCTAACTGCATAAAAATGAACAGGCAAAAGTTAACAACAAGAAGCTTGGCTCACAATCCTCAAAATCTATTTCTTCCAAATGTAACAGAAGAGCCAATTTGGACTAGACTACAAATCTGACAAAAATTATACCATACATATTAAAATCCTTACAAACCATCACATGAAGTTTTATCTCAACATTTTCATAGATGATTAGGACAAACTACATGAGCTCAACTTAGTTAAAAAAAAAAAAAAGCAAATACTAGCACCTTATTGCCCATTACAAAATTCAAGGAACCAATACCACGCCTGGTATCCGCATCATCCAAGACATCATCATGAAGAAGGCTTGCTACCTAAGAAAAAGAAAATATTACATTATTCTACAAGCACAATTCTTGAAGTAGAAGGACTATAACTAAGTGTAAATAGCAAACAAAAATAGCTTCTCTGTAACAGAAATACAAAATTGTAGGAAACAGACATGGATCATCTCTGTAATCTCAGCTATACATTGTTGTCTTGTACGTAGTTCAGTCGCCAAAGATAGTTCAGTCGCCAAAGCATCTTCTACTCCATCACGTAGAGGTTCAGGTACTTGCACATTCAGAGCTGTTGCCATCAGCAATAAAACCTGCATGTAAATGTCCATAACCAAAGTAGTTGCAACTGTTAGCCTATTAAATATTAATTAGAGATATGGATTAACTATAACTGATAAAACAATAAAAAACAACAACTGATAAAGGATATAGTCACAGAAATCAGCAAATAAGCCATAATGTCATTACCGTGGGACGGAACCTCTTTCCTTCCACTCCCATTTTAAAGAAATACTCAGCAGCTGAGGCAAGCTTAGGCACCTGGATAATAAGTGAATCTCACTTCAATCACATGATATCAAACTTGACCGGTAACATTAAAGAAACATCATATCTGCTATCAGGCCAGAGCATAATTATCAGTACTCAATCAAAAGAATGGCGTGTTATTATATACCTCAGCAACTACCATGGAGCGCAACCTTTTAGCAAGTATTGACAGTTCATCAGCAACAAGAGAAAATGGGTCAAGCTGCTCCTGGGAATCAGTATCCTATATGCAGTTCAGTCAAACCAAGTCCATAGCTTCCATAAAGAAACAGAAAAAGACTACCATAGACATAATAATGCAGGAGACTGAAATTTTAATAGTTCATGAACTCGGGTATTCAAAAATCTTTCACTAAATTTAAAAAAAAAAAAGATAGGCATAACTAATCTGAAATATAATAGTCAGCAAAAACATTAATAAACAAAATCAAAATGCTACACCTAACCTCAATTACGGAGCTGCTCTGATGATGAATTTGATGTCTAATTCCATGCAAGGCAGGCAAACTCCATGAATAAGCTTCTCTGCAACCCAAAACCTACTAATCACCCGTAACAATAACAATTAAAACATATAAGGTCAACCCACTGATCACTACCTTGAATACATGCGTGCATGCATACATTTCGTTCATATCAGAGTATTAAAGATCCAAGATGTCAATAATTTGTTATAAAGCCAAAAGTAAAAACTTCATAGATATTTATACCGTCCACAACACAGCAAGCTAGAAATGTCTCCTAATTAGCTTGATACAAATTATTTAAAAAGCACTGATATGAATTCCATTTTAACACGTAGAAGGATCACAAAATTTTAGAATATTGCTGCCCATCCCCTTCCCACACAGGTATGGTATAAGACACCTTGTCTTACTCAGTGAAATATTACTGGAGTCCTGAATGCAAGATAGAAATAAAGTTCAGCATCACTAGCCTCTCACCAAGGTCATTATTTTAGAGAATTCTTTGGTTTCGTCATAATTTACTCGGACAGCTAATCTCCTTCAAAAACCAAATACTGTACCGACAGACACAGCCTTATCTCCCAGTTTTTTTAAATGAAACAAATCTTTCACCTAACAGGGCTACAGTTCATCAAAGGCAGATTGAATCCTTCAACCACCCAACTGTAATAACATAAGTGGACATAAAGAAGAAAATTCACAATTCTTAACCCCAGAAAAAATTAAATGAGAGGCAGTATTACTAACCAGTGTTCCACTGAATAATGATCATAAAAATTCAACAAAAGCTTTCAGCAATGATTACATCCATGGCAACTAAAATGATGATCCCAAACACAGGCAAAACCAAATCCAAAAAGGTCTCAACTCGGCTTAGCAGCTATTCATTAGATATTAAGGTACAACCTCAAATTCCAACTTCAACTCTAGCTCCAACGTATGCCCATTACAGCAAAAGACTCGTACAAGAAAATAATACACAAGCAAACTCATATTTCTTCTAAACGCATCAAACATATATTTAATTGAATAACAACCCCAACAACGTTTGGATCATCAAACCCAGTGCATGTAGGTCAAAATAAAACATCCATCATAAAAAATGTGACCTCATTATCAATCTGAAGCTCCAAACTTCACTTGAGTTACCATTTAAAAGTTTTCAACTTTGGCCAGCCGCATACAACATCAAAGAACAACCTCAAAAGTTTTTTTTTTTTTTTTTTTTCGCTGTCATATAGGCACGTGCATAATTACCTTCACAAAAGAGTCCGCCACATCAGCGGCAGAGTGTGAAGCACCGGAGAGAAGCGGGTGAGAGGGAAGCCAACGGCGGCCAAACGGAGTCTTTGTCGAGATTCTAGATATCCGAGAAAGTCCACGATAAATCAACATCCTTTATTCAATTAATTAATAAAAAGAACGGCGGAGGAGATTTAAGATTTGAGAGATGGTGTTGGGTCGGTCAATGAGAAAGTCAAAGCACAAAAGGGGATAACAGCAACCGACTGCGGGGGAGTTTTAGTGTTAATTTGTTTAAGATAGAAGGGCCATTTTATTTTCCTTCTTGTTCTGTTGTTCTGTTTCGGTTTGACTGATGACGACGGCCAGGCACAGCCATATAAAATGCATGTGCAGTTTTTACAAACCCTTCGCCCTTTTTCTTTGGACAGTTTTCTAATTACTTTGATCTTAATTATTTACAAAAATATTATATTAATTAACAATTTAACATGACTAATACTAGATCATTATGATTTCAAATTAAAATAATGATTTAATACACACGTGACTCTTCCCACGTAATAAAAAATTGAACGTACAATAAATATTATTCATCAATTGAACAGTATTTCTTTTACAATTTTTTGTAATTAATATTAAGTATTTTTTAAAAGAAATTTATATGCAACTGATGAGTGATTATATCGCTTACTTTAAGCAATTTTGATTACTATTACTATTATTATTATTATTTTTGTTTTGGAGGCCACGTATTGATTAACGACTTTTATCTTGAAACGTGGAAGATGATTGCCCCCTTTTTAGGATTAACGAACCTTCTTCTATTTTTTTAATTTTTGAATATAAGTTTAACGAACTTTTTAGTCTTTAACAACAAAATTCAGAACTCAGAAGACCAATAATAGAACACGACTTGTCGTTCAAACTTCTGCGAGCTCAAAACGTTCAATCTTACTATTAAAATAAATAAATAAATAATATATGCGACTTTCGGATGATGGAACAGCATATCAATTATTAACAAATGTAGCAGCGAGATTCTTCACGTGATAATAATTTCGGACAAGAATAGAAGCAGAAGAAAGATGATGAATTGGTAAAACAGAAGTAAAACAGCCAGGTTGAATAATTCACTTATTCCTTGTGATGATTTTCTGAGTGATGTGTATAAGTGCCGTCCTTGCGTTTGTAGCATCCACATCATGAGTTTCAGGTAGAGAATCAATGGCTGCCGCTGCAAGGCTGGCATGCTTCACGGCTAGCTCCATTGTCCTTCGCATTCCATGGCTCTTGCCAAGGTATTCGAGGATCTGCATCGGACACGTACAGGTTACTAACAAAGACAAGTTAGATGAAATAACAACACTATGAACGTTTACGTGAGAACCGATGAGGCATTGAGAATCTTATGCATATCTCGTGACGCCAAAGGCATCTAAGAATCTAAGAGATGAATCTATATGGCTAGCACAATGCACATGTTGAGCTTCACAGCTAGGGATGGCAAAAGGAGAAATGCGGGGGCATTACTAACACGCCAATCGCACAAAACTTACAACATCAACATTGGCGGGGTTGTCAGAGCTGGTGTTAATAAAAGCTCGCAATTGAGGGAACTCTTCCATGGCAAACAATATTGGAGCTGTTATGATTCCCTACAAAAGCAATCATAGTTTTCACAAAATCAGACATATTTTATAATATAGAAAAGAGTCTGATAAAATGCTAATCAAGAAAGAAATGATCTGCAATCAGCTAATACTCTGATCCACAATTGCGCATAGCCTAGAAAATTTTTTATATAAACTGCAACTGAATTAGACTGTAAACACATCAGAATGGATACAACTTCTAGGACTCCTTGGAAAACTCCAAAATTGTCCCAGGGATGCGGAAACCATGCGCGGACAAATTTTCTGCATAACAGAATTTCTAGCCGACTCTATGATCTTCTCCCACATAATCATAAGTACAAGGCACCTCTGCTGCCTCCGGTGGCCTCGCTAATAAAGTCAAAGATCCTTCTCATCTCTCCGATGATGGAACTTATGCAATGAAGAAAGTTCTCATTCAGAACAATGAACAGCTTGAGATGGTCCGGGAGGAGATTCGTGTTTCATCGTTATTTAGTCATCGTAATCTGCTTCCGCTACTTGATCATGCGATCATTGCTGTTAAGGCAAAACAAGAAGGATCATGGAAACATGAAGCTTATTTGTTATTTCCAGTTCATTTGGATGGAACGTTACTGGACCATGTCAAAGTGATGAAAGCTAAAAAGGAATTCTTTTCTACCTCAGATGTTCTTCAAATTTTTTACCAGCTTTGTGCAGGACTCAAACATATGCACAGTCTTGAGCCTCCATATGCCCATAATGATGTCAAACCTGGTAATATTCTTATTACCCGCAGAAAAGGGCAACCACCACTTGCAATATTGATGGATTTTGGGAGTGCTCGGCCTGAGAGAAAGCAAATTCGCTCTCGTTCAGATGCGTTACAGTTGCAGGAATGGGCTGCTGAGCATTGTTCTGCACCTTTCCGAGCTCCTGAGCTGTGGGACTGTCCAAGTCATGCAGATATTGATGAGAGAACTGATGTTTGGTCACTAGGATGCACATTATATGCAATAATGCATGGAGTATCTCCATTTGAGTATGCACTTGGAGAATCTGGTGGAAGCCTACAATTGGCCATTTTAAATGCACAGATAAAATGGCCCGCTGGACCTAATCCACCATATTCCGATGCTCTCCACCAATTTGTGAAATGGATGCTTCAGCCCGAGCCTGCTGTTCGGCCCCGCATTGACGATATCGTAATTCATGTTGACAAGTTGATCTCAAAGTTTTCTCAGTAATACACAGGTTGACTAAGCAGATTTGAGTTGTAAATCAGTCGTCCTGCAACATATATTATAGTTAGGATTGGGAATGGAAGTGAAAGCAATGGATTTTCCTTGTTAGATGTTGCTCAGATGCTTGCTTTTGAAGTAGTTTCAGCACTTGTGCTTTGGATTTGGTGGTTAAGTGTATCGTTCAGTGGCAACCATTTTTAATTTTTGTCATCTATAATTTTTTGAAGTTTAGATGTTTCTTTGCATACAAAGATTCAGTTGTGGAGTAAAACCACTATAATTTATGATATGTTCACTTAATTCTAAAAAAAGTGGCAGTAAAAATAGAATGCGAGTATAAGCAGAAGGACAATGATTAACGTCCATGTAATTTGTAGCCACCTTCATATTGAGTTGGGTAAGAATATCAAAGATGCTTTCTTTTTTCGTAAAATCGATAGCCCACCAAATATGAAGTTTAGCTTTCCTGTGACCAGAGAAATAGACATTCTGAAAATTATAACAGACTATTTGACAAGCTTGTCTACCATCTATAGATACTCTTCAGTGAAATGATATTTATCCAAGTACCATGATTCTTTCGATGATATATAACATTAAGGTGAGAAAATTACATTCCGTAGGTCAGTTAAAGAGACCTTTCCAAGGCAAGCCGATGTGCCTGTGAAGTCAAGAATGTCATCTATCAGTTGATATGCCAATCCCTAGGAGAGTTGAAATAAAAAAGATAATTAGCCAAAAAGTCATATACACAAATTCAACCAATCATTAACAATTATATTAGGCATGGTAGGAGGAATCAAACTGAGGCTTGGTTAAAATGATTCTCCAATATTTCAGTTTAAGGTCATCAGATAATCATGAAATGTTGCAAGAGTAAAGAAATTCACTGACACAAGAACTATTCAACTTCCTCAATTCACCATGTGGTGATCAGAAAAAAAGTACAAATGCAGCAACAGCAATAAAAGCCATTGAGCCACACCCATCTACATTTATGCCACAACGGATTTAGTTAATCACTTAAAATAACATCAGCAGAAGAGAATTTAATTCATGGAACCTGGAGAGGAAGTAGAGATGTCAAAGATTCATATTAAAATGGGCAATCTGCTCAGATTACAGTATGTGGTTATCCCTTCCTACTGACCATTGCCAGCAGCAAATTCAAGAAGTAGACAATTTTATAGTCCGCTTCTGCTTGTTCTTTTGTCCTAATAGAAGACTAACACTTTTTTTTTTTAATAAATTTAAAATGGATGGAGGGAATGTAGACATTTAAACTTGAGAAGATCTCTACAAAACTCGCCGTTTATAATGATAATATAGCCAAAGAAAGAACTTTGGGATATACAAACCAGGTTTTTGCAATACTCAAAGGCCAATGTAGCAACTTCTTCCCTTTGGCCTGAAAGATAGGCTACTGCCTTACAACTGTTTGAAACCAATGCTGCTGTCTTGTTGTATGTCTTTTGCATATAACATTCCATGCTGCAATTACAAAAATCATTTTCACATGATTAGCTCAAAACATAAGGATTTTGGAGAAGCCAATCAAGATACCAACAACATGCAAAGTAGCAAGCCACTAACATTGGATTGCAGAATAAGGATGCAAGATATGCACGCCTCATTGTCCAACTTTAAGCATTCTCGTGGATAATCTATACTGAAATTTTATGGAATGCATGTTCTGTAATCCACACTTGGAAATAATAAACACTATTCCTAACAAGTTATAACAAAAATCAATGCTAGTTTTCTAGGTGATTAGTTCCAATCTGATACTACTTGAGCTACTATGATTTTAAAAGCCAACCCAAACCCAAACTGAGCTTTGACAAGTTAAGCTACATTGCCACACAATCTGAAGCTCCAGTGGGCCAAGATTGGGGCTGATGTCTTGGATCTTCTATTGACCTAGGAAACTTTCCAGTCCAACCTGGTCTATTAGCATTTTTGCTATAATGACAAATGTACATTGGAAGAGAAACAAAATTGATGGAAGAAGCAGAGAAACAGCTCACCTACAGCGCTGCTCAGATGTAGCAGTCATTTGCATGGTTTCACCACTGACAAGATTCTTAAGTGCTGTAGCCATTAGTGATACAACCTACCAGCACAAAACAATTTTGCATAATGTAAGATGAAACAAAGAAATAGAAATTTATGTAAATTCTGCTGATAATTAATAAATTTAGACACTTGGATATATTTATGACTCAAGCCGATGTGGCTACTGTAGTGCATTTCTCTCTATGTCACTGTACCATGCATTGAACTGGACTGATAAATGGTGTCTGATAAGAAGAATAAATCAATTGCATGATAACCAATACAAGTTCAATCGGTACAATTTGTATAAGAAAAAAGTACAAGATTAGCTGGTACTATTTCAGGATGTATCCTTACCAAACAATACATATGAATGTGGACAGCTGGAAGGAATTAGAAAAGGAAGACGCTAGGACTCAACAAAGTTTTTTGCACATCAATTTCATTGGCTAAGTGAATGTGTGATCTGAGAGGGTCCTACTTACCAACAAAAATAAGCAGAGAAGCATGAGCACTTGTTGCTCACGGAGTAAAGTTTGTCCCAATCTAGAATTCTATGTTCAGAGTACATATGTATCAAATTACATTACCTCTATGTGTTTCAAAGAAGCGAGAGCAACAAAAGCTCGAGAAATGAGAAAATCTCCTGCTAAAATTGCTAACTGCATAGTTTGGTGAACAAGAAATATCAAAAGAATATATAAACTTCCACGGCTATGTTTATATAAGCATGAAAAAATTTCTTAACTTCTTATACAAAGAAAAGGACAGTGTTTACATGTAATGAAAACAAGTAAAATCAGATGCTTATTAACAGGTAGAGGCAATAGAATTCTGTCAAAACTTGCACAGTACATATAATAAGTAAGGTTTTGTTACATAACAGGTCCATCTAGTCTATTGCACAGTCCAATGAAAAATTCACCCAAATTTTTTCTGAATAAGAAAAAATAACGATACAAGGAGCAAGAAATCTATTAGAAGAAGTATTCAATTGAAAGCAAAATAAAGAAAAGGTTCAGTTACCTTGTTGCCTATTACAGAACTTAGTGAACCAATACCACGTCTCGTATCAGCATCATCCAGGACATCATGTATAAGGCTTGCAACTTAAGACTAGGAGGTGGCTAAATTAGTCTAGAAGTTGTTATGAAGAAGCTTATTAACATGAGAGCAAGACTGTTCTGAAGAAACAAATCTTATGATTGAAGTAAAAACAAAACCTAACTGACATGGATCATCTCTGTGATCTTAGCTATGCACTGTTGTCTCATACGTGGATCACGTATCAAAGTATTTCCTAATACATTAGGAGGTAATTCAGGTGTACGCACATTCAAAGCTGATGCCATTAACAATATGACCTGCATGCATAGAATTCGTAAATTGCATAGAAGCAAAATTGAACTCGCAGCCAAAGAAAAATGATAAACCAGAACCCGAAAATGATACAAACATCTAATATAGCATAGAGGCATGATACTTTACCGTGGGACACAACTTCTTTCCTTCGACCCCCTCTTTAAAGAAGTACCCAGCAGCTGAGGCAAGCTCAGGGACCTACAACACAGTATCACGATGAATCTGAAGTAGTCAATCACAAATTTAAAAAATAATAACAATAATAACAGGATATCTATCTACAAAGACAAACAACCAGATACCTCAGCAACCACCATTGAGCGTAACCTCATAGAAATAAGTGATAGTTCATCACCAACAAGTGAAAATGGATCGAGATGTTTCTGAAAAAAAGGAGCTAATAAACATGGTGATATCGTCTTTACTGTTAATTAATAAGCTCAAAATTGAAAACAATTATTAGTATTACCTTATTCTCATTGGAGTTTCTGAATGTGGGTTGATGACCATATCGGCGATGAGATACAAACCATCGGCAACTAGGCAAGCTGTTTCTGGGAGTTCTTGCAGCAATCCGATAAACTAGCTGAGAGAACAACATATTTGAGAGAAACAACAGATTTCAGTTACAGAGAAACATCCTCATCTGAATCTGACCCACACTATGTTTTAATTACAGATTGTTTCTCTTTAATGCCTGTGAAAATTTCACTCGGAAATATTAATAATACATAAACAATAAACGGACAGAGAGGTGATTAGGTGAAAGGCAATTTTGTTTATTTTTCTTTATCTCATGTTATGTTAAAATGGATGAATTGTTTTTTACTGTTGTCTGTTGACCATTGGACGCCAGAAGTCTGTTACCATTTACCAAACGACACTCTAAATTCTGAAGCTGCTGTAAGTATAAGCATGAATGTTCTTGTCACATTAATTTGTGAAATTGTGAAGAATTATAGATGTATCCCACTATTTTAAATAATAGTTAGTAACTATTATTTTTTTATTTTTTTCAAATTGAAAGTCTATCAAATCTTTCTAAATTCATCAATACTACATGCATCCTTCTTTCTAGTTCCTTATATATTTACACATTATTATTATTATTATTATTTTTTCAAGAGCCACCATTGGAAAAGTGCTCACTTATAAACTGTGGATGAGAAAGCAGTTATGACTTTTCGATGCAATTGAAGTACCCAATGAAAATGGTTCTACTTCTATACCATGCAATTATAAATTTCAATAAAACCCAAATTGTCTTTATCTTCAATTAATCAAACACTTTACAAGATGCAACACAAAATTATTAAAATTTAATCAGTGACACAAGTTCCCAGATAAAACCAACAGCTGTGGCAGAGTTTGCAGAAGTGATGGTCATCCCCTTCCTGGCTTTGGCTTGATCAACTCATGGAACTCGTCATCAGAGGTCTTAAGCATGGCAGGCAAAGACAATCTCGCCCCATTTTGCAAAACTTGCATATGCCTAGGCTTAATCCTCTTTTCCAAGCTAAATGCAAAGTACTGAGGAAATTCCTTCAACTCTTCCAACTTTCCCTTCATCTCCAGATTGAAGTACTCAAACTTAGGCTTGAGGTTGTTCTCAATACTGAAAGTAAACAACCCAGGACACCTCAAAACCATAAGCACAGCCTCATCTTTTGAGAACCCAATACTCTCTAAATATTTAAGCTTAGGGATCAATGTGTTTTCCACATTGGAAACCAACAAAACCGAGTCTTGATAAGCCAATGCATTCAAATCCTTGAACCCAAGTCTTTGAAGATAAAATAAAGCTGGTTTGAGCTGGTCTCTGGCACTGGAAGTTAGCAATCTTGGGCACTTGTTGATCACTTTCCTGAAGTCGTGTTCTGGGACTTTCAAGTCATGTGAGAGGAAGCTAAAAACTGGTTCCAAGTCAGTTTTGATGTTGGCAGTAAGCACTTTCGGGCACATGCCAAAGATTCTTGGCAAATCCTTTTGGAGAATGCCTTTGGATTGGAGAAAGGAAATTATGTCCTCAATGGAATTAAGGGAAGCAGAGTGGAGAGAAGGGTTGAGGGAAAGTGCTTTGCCCGAATCAACACCCATGATTTCAAGGCATAAGATTTTTTCTTTGATCTGGAAGGAGAGGTTTGCTTGAGTTGGTGGGTAGAGTGGGTGATTTTGAAGAAGGCTTTTGGGTTTTGTTGATAAGTGAATGTTTAGTTGCTGGGAATTTGAAGGAGATGATGATGATGTTGGTGATGGTGTCTGTGAAGAAATGCAGAGAGAGTGCAATGCTGTTGCCGCTGATGCTGTCGGCATGGTGGACAGGGAGAACAAACAGATAGGCTCTGTTTCCTCATCTCATCTCATTGGAACTTATATGTATATGTGGCAATAAGACGTGGCAGTTTCATAAGAGTTGATTGGCTCATGTTGAGATTTTGGGGATGATTTGGGTGAAGAAATTGAGTGGAGATCCTCCGCCTCCATTGGTCAGCCACGCTGTTTTTCACTGAGACAACAAAACTACATTAACAGGGAATTAGCCCAACGGACCCACTAATTGGCCAGTTCATTATACACTCTTATTGGCCCAATGTTCAGATACAAACTTCTTTCTCGAGCCCATTGCCCGTAAGGGTGGGCATTTAAATAAAGGGCTATTTTCATAAATCTCCCCTGAGGTTTGATATAATTTCACTTAGATGACGAGATTGATTGTATTTTCACTTACCTCCCCTACCGTTAGTACGGGTTGACCGTTAGTTGACTTGCGAAATGATAAAGATATCCAAACCAATTAAACAAACTCCAATTTTTGGCACCAACAAAAGTTACGGGTGTGTTTACGGATGAAAATAAGGCAACAAACATTTATCTTCTCTTCTCTCCAAATTCAACCTAGATCTTGACTTTTCCGGTGACAAACGACGGTGGGCGGACAGGCTTTCGACAGCAAGTTAATCTCCGGCAGCATGTGGTTCTACTTTCACCTAGTTACGGGTAATCTTGGCTTGGTTGTTTCAAGAAATGTCTTTTTCTTTTCTTTTTTTTTTATTTGCGTAAGATTGATTGATAATAAATGAGTGTATAAATGATTATAAATAAGTAATTAGGATTGATTGTTGCGTAAATATTAAAAACATTTAATGAAATTGGTAGGTAATAAATATCACATGAGGTGCTCGACAAAATACCTATTAGAGTTTTGTTGTCTCATTTAAAGTAGATGGCATTACTTTTTTGTAAGCTAAATGCATGTAACTGTAAGTTATGACGGCCAAATGGCGAATATAATACTATGATCCTTTATACAGCCAAAATTGGCACAATTAGCCCTGACCAGGTCCAAAAATCATCCATTAAATGAGCACGTGTACGTCTTGTTCGGTGTTGGTAAATATTAAAACATTTAATGAAATTGGTAGGGTCAACATTACTATACCCACAATCTTGCCTGGCTTGTAGCCTTGAGACTGAGACCTCAGGTCCAAGATTTCAACCACACTTCATGTGCCGTTGATTTTGTTTACATTTTTTTTCCTTTTTTTTTATTTAAGTTTATTCTAAAGCAGTGATGAATTTTAATGGTAGTATTTTATTTGTCGCATGAAATTAGTGTCTGTAATTTTGTGCGACAGCTTCTTGTCTCCTGTGCGACAAGCCGATCATACAAAATTGTAGAAAGAAGTATATGTGTTTATTTGTAATATTTTGAACTATGCTTCTGATTAATGAAAAAAAAAATTGGATTTGCAGATACAATAGTCAAGAAGCCGCGATCTAAGCGTAATCCACCCAATCCAAGAAAGGAACCAGGCACGATGAAGATTCTGACATCAGAACTGTTAACTTGTAAATGTTTATTTTATTGATTTTGATGATAACAAACATTTTGATAAATTTGTTGGAGTTTTCATAATATCAAATAATTTCTTAAAAGCAAGAATTTTTCTATGAGTATTTACAAGTTTTTAAGAAACTGGAAAAACTCAGCAAAAATGTGCAATTCTGGAAATAATCGGTGAATCTAATATTAACAGTTAACCGCTAATACGCAGACGCTATTGTCTTAAGCCTTAACCGTTAAGGTTCTTTTTGTTTTAAAGGCTACTGGAAATAACCGGTGAACTGTTAACACATAACGCAACCGTTAATTTCGAGAGACATAATTTGTTAAGCCTTAACCGCTTAGTGTTAAAGGTTGCTTTTTGTTTTAAAGGATATCTTGGAAATAACCGTGAACTGTTAACTAATAACGCTAACCGTTAATTTCAGAGGCATACTTTGTTAAGCCTTAGCCGCTTAGTATTAAAGGTTAGTCAAATGGTTTATACAAACTTACGGAATGTACCGCGAACCGTTAACTTGTAAACGGCAACCGATAATTCTGTGATGTTATTATTTGCTACTCCTTGACCGCTTAGCAAGAACGGATAGACGTTTTACTTGTGCAGGTCTCGGATTTTAACGGCGAAATGGTAATTACTAACGGTCAACCGCTTATTTGAAATCCAAAGATAATCAGAACTTTGATCAAAGACAAACGGCTAACCGTTAACGGTTAACGGCGATCCGTTTTCTGAAGAATTAGGCTATAACGGCTAGTTTTCGGCTCCAACTATAAATAAGCTCATTTAAATCATTTCAAAGGTTGATCACAACACTACCATTGAGCTTATACACGTTTATACAATCTTCATAGAGCCTTAAACATTTTCTTGCTTCATTTCATTCACACATCAAGCTTTCATTTGTAATCTTAAAGATTGTGTGAGAGAAAAATTACTTGTAATCTTTTGTTTGAGTGATTGTAAGTGTTGGGATACACTTGGGTTAAGAGATTGGGAATAATCTCTTGTTGTAAAGGTTTATTGACACCGGAAGTCAATTGTAAGCATTTGAGGCCTTGGTGGCTTGCTTTAGTGGAATCCTCAAGCCCGGTGTGCTTGGAGGCGTGACGAGGCGTGATAGCGAACCACGAAAAAATCATTGTGTTTGATCTCTTCCCTATCTCTTTACTTTTATTGCAAATTAATTTGTTAATTTGAATTGTTTAAGTTTTACTTCATTATATTTTAGTTGCTTAATTTTTAAAATTCCAATTCACCCCCTCTTGGGTTGCCTTGTTAGTATTTCAATTGGTATCGGAGCTTGGTTCTCTTGTTAAGACTTAACCGCCTAGAGTAAAAGATCCATGGCAACTCAAAGTGACTCAACCTGGGAAGGACAATCCACAACTAGACCACCATTCTTTGATGGAAATGACTACCCGTATTGGAAAACTAGGATGAGAATTTACTTGCAAGCCCTAGATTACGAAATTTGGGAAGTTGTATGTGATGGTCCTTTTATGCCTGACCAAAAATGAAATTGGGAAGACATTCCAAAACCTTCGAATGGAATGAATTGGAAAAGAGAAAGCTTCTAAATTCCAAAGCCATGAATGCCTTATTTTGTGCTTTAGACAAGAAAGAATTTCAGAGTGTCTAGTTGTGAAAGTGCTTATGAAATTTGGCACAAACTGAAGTTGTCTATGAAGGCACTAATCAAGTGAAAGAGTCTAAAATTAGTAGTACACTCGACAATATGAATTGTTTCAAATGGAACAAAATGAGAGTGTATATTCTATGTACACTAGATTTACTGGACATAGTGAACACTAGAGCTAGGAAAACATTCTCAAATAGTGAGAAAGTTAAGAAAATTATTAGATCACTTCAAGGAATGGAGACCAAAAAGGACCGCCATTGAGAAGCTAAAGATTTAAATGTCTTACCTATTGATGATCTAATCGGTTCACTTATTTCTTATGAGGAAGATTTGGCGGTAGAAAAAGGAATTGAGGAGAAGAAGAAGAGTATTGCTCTAAAGGCTACAAAGTATGAGAGTAATGGAGAGTGAACCGGATGATGAGGAGTTGGCGATGCTAGCAAGAAGATTCAGAAAATTCTTCAAGAAAACCGGTGAACGAAGGAAGTTTAGAGACTTCAAAAATCAAAAGGAGAAAAAGGAAGCAATCAAATGCTATGAGTGCAAGAAACCCGGCCATATAAGATCCGAATACCCTCTTCTCAACAAATTCAAGAAGAAAGCAATGATGGCCACGTGGGACGATAGCGATGAAGAAACAAGTGATGATGAAGAGCATCAAGAAATGACAAATCTAGCTCTTATGGCAATTGGGGATGAATCAAATGATGAATTAGATGAGGTAAGTGATCTTCCTACTTATGATGAGTTACATGATGCTTTTAAAGAATTGCATCATGAATTGATGAAAATGGGTAAAAAGAATGTTTGCCTTAAAAAGAAGATGGTAGAGCTTCAAAATGAAAATGATTCATTTAGTGCTAAGATTACATGTCTTGAATTAGAAAATAAGACATTGCATGATAAAATTGAGTTATTTGAAAATTCTAGTACTTCACATGAGCATTTAGAATCACATGTAAATGAATTGAAAAATGAAAATGAATTTCTTAAAAAGAAGAGCAATGATCTAAATGAAATTGTGCTAAAATTTACAAATGGTCAAAAGATGTTGGATAACTTGCTTAATTCACAAAAGTGTGTGTTTGATAAAGGAGGACTTGGCTATAAGCCAAATTTGAAACAAAAATATTACAAGAACTACTTTGTGAAGAGCACATCTCCTAATAATCAAGTTGTTTGTCATTATTGTAATCAAGATGGTCATATGAAAAATAGATGCATAGTAAAAAGAAATGCATATTATGGTATGAAATGTATTTGGGTTCCAAAAAGGACCATTGCTAACACTCAAGGACCAAAAAAGGTTTGGGTACCTAAAACTTGAGATTTTTTCTGCAGGGCTTAAAAAAGAAGAAGAAAAAATGGTTCTTGGATAGTGGATGTTCAAGACACATGACTGGAAACTATGCATGGTTTTCAAGGTTTACAAAACTTGAAAACGGTGGAGATGTTTCTTTTGGAGATAATTGGGAGGATTCTTGGAATCGGAAATGTCGGTAAAGTTTCATCAACCTTGATTGAAAATGTATGTTTGGTTGAAAATCAAACACAACTTGATTAGTATTAGTCAATTGTGTGACAAAGGTTATAAAGTAGTGTTTGATAAGTCAAGATGTACTATTGAAGATGCATGTGATGGAAAGATCTTGTTTATTGGAAATAGATGTGGTAATGTTTATACCATTGACATAGATGTTGCATCCATTCATGACAAATGTTTTTCAGCATTATATGATGATAGTTGGTTATGGCATAGAAGACTAGGTCATGCAAATATGGATTTGATTTCAAAAATTTCGAAAAATGATTTAGTTAAAGGACTTCCAAAAATCAACTTTCAAAAGGATAAAATTGTGAAGCTTGTCAATTTGGAAAACAAATCAAAACCTCTTTCAAAACAAAATCATATTTCTACTTCAAAACCTCTTCAACTACTTCATGGATTTGTTTGGACCATCTAGATATGCTAGCCTAAATGGCAAGTATTATGCTTTTGTAATTGTGGATGATTATTCTAGATTCACATGGGTATTGTTCTTAGCTAATAAGGATGATGCCTTTGATGCTTTTAAAATCTTTTGTAAAAAGGTTCAAAATGAAAAGGGTTATTCCATTTCTTGCATTAGAAGTGATCATGGTAGAGAATTTGAAAATTATGCATTTGAATCTTTTTGCAATGACTTAGGCATAGAACATCAATTTTCATCACCTAGAACTCCACAACAAAATGGAGTTGTTGAGAGAAAGAATAGATCTATTCAAGAAATGGCTAGGACCATGTTGAATGAAAATGGTTTACCTAAGTATTTTTGAAGAGTCAACACCGCTTGTTATGTTTTAAATCGGGTGTTGATTAGATCTATTCTTGATAAGACTCCCTATGAGCTTTGGAAAAATAGAAAACCCAATATTGGATATTTCAAAGTCTTTGGTTGTAAATGTTTTATTTTAAACACAAAAGACAATCTTGGTAAATTTGATTCAAAATCCGATATTGGTATTTTTCTTGGGTATTCAAGTTCTAGCAAAGCTTATAGAGTTTATAATAAAAGAACCTTGGTTGTAGAAGAGTCTATGCATGTTTCTTTTGATGAGTCTAACCTCCTCTGCGGAGAAAGGAGTTGTTAATGATGATGCAGATGGAGAGTTACAAGAAGAATCATCAAAGGATAATCAAGAGAATGCACTACAAGAAAATCAAGAGGATGATCAAGAAGAGCAAAGAAATATGGAGCAACAAGAAGGTTCTACTCAAACACCCCAAGGTGGAGGTATGTTTCTTCTCACCATTCGGATGCCATTTTAGGAGATCCTTAAAGGTGTTTCTACTAGATCATCACTTAGGAATACATGTGAGCATCTGCGTTTATTTCTCAAATTGAACCAAAAATCCTTTGCATGGATGCGGAAAATGATAGTCTTGGATTATGACAATGCAAGAGGAGTTGAGTCATTTGAGAGAAATAATGTGTGGGAATTAGTTCCTAAATCGAACATCAATCCATCATAGGTACTAAATGGGTATTTAGAATAAGATGGATGAATCCAAGTGGTTGTAAGGAATAAAGCTAGATTAGTGGCTCAAGGATACAACCAAGAAGAAGGAATTGATTTTGATGAAACATTTGCACCGTAGCTAGATTAGAATCCATTAGAATGTTGTTAGCATATGCATGTCATAAAGATTTTGTTTTATTTCAAATGGATGTTAAAAGTGCTTTTCTAAATGGTTATATTATGGAGGAAGTTTATGTAAACAACCTCCGGTTTTGAAAATGAAAATTTCCAAATCATGTGTATAAGTTGTCTAAAGCTTTGTATGGTTTAAAACAAGCACCAGAGCTTGGTATGATAACAGAAATTTCTTGTTGGATAACGGTTTTCAATGGGTAAAGCGGATACCACTCTTTTGTTAAGAATAAAAATCAAGATATACTTCTTGTTCAAATTTATGTTGATGATATTATTTTTGGTTCTACTAATGAGTCCTTGTGCAAGGATTTTTCATCTTGTATGAGTAAGGAATTTGAGATGAGCAGGATGGGAGAATCAAGTATTTCCTTGGACTTCAAATCAAGCAAAACAATGAGGGAATCTTCATCAATCAAGCTAAGTAAAAGATTTGCTCGAGGTTTGGAATTGATGAGTCAAATACTAAGAGCACTCCAATGAGCACAACAATCAAGCTTGACAAAGATGAAAAGGTAAAGTTGACATTAAAAATATCGATATGATTGGCTCTTTACTTTACTTAACCGCAAGTAGACCCGATATCATGTTTAGTGTATGTTTGTGTGCAAGATTTCAATCATGTCCCAAGGAATCCCATTTGCTTCTTTGTTAAAAGAATTTTTCGTTATTTGAGTGGAACCATAGATCTTGGTCTTTGGTATCACAGAGGAACTCATATAGATTTAACATGTTTTTCGGACGCGGATTTTGGGGCTATAAAGTTGATAGAAAAGCACTAGTGGAACTTGCCATATACTAGGTCACTCACTTGTTTCATGGTTTAGTAAGAAACAAAATTCGTGGCACTTTCAACCACCGAGGCTGAATATATAGGCTGGGAAGTTGTTGTGCACACAAGCACTTTGGATGAAACAAACACTTAGAGATTATGGCATTACGCTTGATAAAATTCCTATTAAGTGTGATAATACAAGTGCTATAAATCTTTCAAAGAATCCCATTCAAAGACTCTAGAACCAAGCATATAGAAATTAGGCATCATTTCTTAAGGGATCATGTTCAAAAGGGTGATATTGCATTGGAGTTTATTTCTACGGAAAAACAACTTGCCGATATTTTACAAAACCCTTTGTGAAGAACAATTTTCAAAAATTCGACATGAACTTGGGATGATGAAATTTTCACATTAGATTTTCTATTTATTCTATTGAGTATATTGATTAACTTGTTTTATGATATGATTATTAAATATTCTTGAAATGCTTGAGTATGATGTTCTTGTAATTTGTATGTATGTTTTTATTGGATTAATTGTTTTAAAACATATTTGTTCATAAATTTTGCATTAAAATGGCCTTTAGAGCATTTTTAGATCAAAGTCATGATCTTAATGTGTTATCTGATGACGGATATCGAATCAAGTGTGAAACATCAAATGAAATAAACGGATAACTGCTTTTTCTTATAAACTCACCACCGCTTATTTCCAGAATCAGATTTCTTTGATTGCTCGTTACCCTCACTGTTTGGTGTTAACGGTAAACTGCTTAAAAACAGAGTAACGAAGGTTACCTCGACTGCTTACGATTTATTAACGAAACCGCTTAAAATCAACGAGCTCCTTACCGCCGCTTCACCGCTTACCCTTAAGTTAACCTTTACTTATTCCAAGCTCATCGAATTAACCCTCACTGCTTATATAAACGGCTCGCCGTTGCTTAAAATATATAAACCGGTCACGGGTTTGTCCTCTTCGCCTCTTAGCCTCTCACCGCTGCCATTTTCTCGTCAAGCTTTTCATCTTCTTCTTTCTTCTACTTTTCTCCATTTTCGACCCAAATCACTCCGATAGAACTCTTCCAAATCATCTTTAGAGTGATTCTACCGATTCAAATCTCCGGATTTAGCAAAATCAAAAATTCAAATCAAAACCACAAGGCGATCGGTTTTGCTCGATTTGATCCATCTTGTCACTTTTTCTTGCCAAATCAACCTCAATCTTCTTCCTCCACTCTCTCCGAACTCCATAAGCACTTCATTTACTCTCAAATCAATCCTCAACGCATTCTCCTCTCCATCAAATGGTGAATCATCTCGAGACCTCGGAGAAGGAAACATGCACCTAGTGTCAACCCCATACTACCACGGAAGCCTCACGAATTTGAAAGGCTTCATTTCACACCTACATTGCTCGACGCTTTGAGACCCGATTTATGGGTCGTCGGTTATTGACTCTTATTTTGCGGATGTAGATGATTTTAAGGATTTGATTGTATGTAATAGGATTGTGACTAACATGCTTGTAGACCACGGGAATCCGTTTTATTCCTTGATGATAAAGTTTATCCGAATCTAGTTCGAGTGTTTTATTCTAATATAAATTATGCGCCCACCTGCCTAGATAGAATTATTCGTTGTTGGCGGTGTTCTATTGATTTTGATGTAGAGTTTTTGAACACATCGTACTTGGTATTAGGATGAGGTCATTCTTTTATACTTCTCGAAAAATCCTATCTTTTTTGAGTTTGTCCACCATAAGGAGTCCGTAACATATCGTCGTAGGGATTTGAGTGATGACATTTGTAGTCTTCCTTTTCGCTCTCTACTCCCTTTCGGTCCGTATTCTCCATTCCATTCTTCAAAGACATTGTTACTCTAGGAAGGTCACACGGATGAGGTAACTCGTTTAGATGTCGGGTTACTAGATAGTCTTCTTAGTGGGCGGGAAGTTAACCTTGGTTATATCATTGGCGCCACATGTTGACCACTCCGGGTGTTTCTCACCGTTTGCTTCCTATGGTAGTCTGATTACTAAGATTTTGCCGCACTTCAAAGTGCCAATTAGGGATCACGGTGTACAAGGAGCCCAAAAGGATTGGTAGGGATGCTATAAGCGATATTGGGTTCACTGGAGGAGCAGGCGTGGCTCAAGACCTCTAACGCCAAGAATCGGGACACCTTGATTGCTCACGAGAATGATCGGATGCTTAACGACATCTACACTCCCGATCGCCTCGACTTCAGACTTGGAGCTCACCTCCAACTTCGTCGTCGGGATGTTCCTCCACCATCGATCCCTTCTTATTCTACAAAGACATGAGATGGATACGGATATCCCTTACGCTCCCGAGCCTCCTCCAGGTTTCGAAAGCGGCCTCTCACCCATCTCATACTCGGCTCGGCCTCCTTTGTCCGATATTCGTGATTAGTTCTTGATGTACGCCAGATTCCGGCGTCGGTGATTCTTGATCGTATGGACGCTATTACTCTCGATCAGCAGATACGGTCTCGAGTTCAGACATTTGAGGCGAGCATTGATCATCGATATGAGATCATTCGCCGTGACGATTCTGGGTACTTTGGTTTTGACCCGGGTAGTACATCTGCAGCAGCCCCCTCTTCACGCCCTACTACGGCACCTCCATCTTCAGCACCTTCTTCCTCGGCTCCCACTTCTACACGACGAGCAGCTTCGCGACCCTCATCTTTGCGACCCTCCTCTACGCGACCTCCCACGTCGCGGCGAGCATCTTAGTTTTCTATTTTCTTTGAAGTTTCGCACATACATTTCATATTTTGATTATATCATGATATTGTGGTTATTTTTTTTTTACATTTACTGTGGATTGATATTTTGATTATACCATGATATTTGATATGGATGTTTTCTCTCTATATTTTCTGGTTGTATGATTTGAAACAATTTGGAAATATTATGTGTTTGGAGATGTTGTGTGATTGGAGTTGTTGTATGATTTGTGTATCTTTGGAGATGTTGGGTTGTACATTGCTTGCCTTGATATATTTGGGAGTGTTTTGTCCTCATGGTTGTATTTTGAGATTTTGCCATTTTTCAAGGGAAACTCTGCCGAAATTTTTGCTATTCTATTTCTCTCATACTTCTTTTTCTTACGTTTTGTTTTTGATGATGAAGGGGGAGAGATTTTGCAGATTTCGCACTTGTTTTTGGGCAGTTTTTGTACTTGTTTTTGTTAATAACAAAGAGAGTTCTTAAACTTGTCTTTGCCAAGTTCTTAAACTTGGCTATAATGCCAAAATTGTTTTGAGTCATATTGGTAGGGGGAGCATATAGTAAGGGGGAGCAAAAGCAAAGTTTGTCATCATCAAAAAGGGGGAGATTGTTAACTTGTAAATGTTTATTTTATTGATTTTGATGATAACAAACATTTTGATAAATTTGTTGGAGTTTTCATAATATCAAATAATTTCTTAAAAGCAAGAATTTTTCTATGAGTATTTACAAGTTTTTAAGAAACTGGAAAAACTTAGCAAAAATGTGCAATTAAAATAATCGGTGAGCCGTTAATATTAACGGTTAACCGCTAATACGCAGACAATTATTGTCTTAAGCCTTAACCGTTAAGGTTCTTTTTGTTTTAAAGGCTCGAAATAAGGTGAACCGTTAACACATAACGACTAACCGTTAATTTCAGAGACATAATTTGTTAAGCCTTAACCGTTTAGTGTTAAAGGTTAAGCTTTTGTTTTAAAGGATATCTTTGAAATAACCGGCGAACCGTTAACTAATAACGGCTAACCGTTAATTTCCAGAGAGGCATACTTTGTTAAGCCTTAGCCGTTTAGTATTAAAGGTTAGCTGAAATGGTTTATACAAACTTCTGGAATGTACCGGCGAACCGTTAACTTGTAAACGGCGAACCGATAATTTCCAGGATGTTATTATTTGCTACTCCTTGACCGTTTAGCAAGAACGGATAGACGTTTTTACTTGTGCAGGTCTCTGGATTTTAACGGCGAAAGGGTAACTACTAACGGTCAACCGTTTATTTGAAATCCAGCATAACGGTAACTTTGACCAGCCTGACGGCTGGCAGATTAACGGTTAACGCGATCCGTTCTTGAAGAATTAGGCTATAACGGCTGGTTTTCGGCTCCAACTATAAATAAGCTCATTTAAATCATTTCAAGGTTGATCACAACACTACCATTGAGCTTATACACGTTATACAATCTTCAGAGCCTTAAACATTTTCTTGCATTTCATTCACACATCAAGCTTTCATTTGTAATCTTAAAGATTGTGTGAGAGAAAATTACTTGTAATCTTTGTTTGAGTGATTGTAAGTGTTGGGATACACTTGGGTTAAGAGATTGGGAATAATCTCTTGTTGTAAAGGTTTATTGACACCTTGGAAGTCAATTGTAAGCATTTGAGGCCTTGGTGGCTTGCTTAGTGGAATCCTCAAGCCCGGTGTGCTTGGAGGCGTGGGCGTGGCGGGATAGCCGAACCACGTAAAAATCATTGTGTTTGATCTCTCTTTCCCTATCTCTTTACTTTTATTGCAAATTAATTTGTTAATTTCGAATTTGATTGTTTAAGTTTTACTTCATTATATTTTTAGTTGCTTAATTTTTAAAATTCCAATTCACCCCCCCTCTTGGGTTGCCTTGTTAGTATTTCAAGAACATTTCCCTAGGCGTATTACAAATACCTCTAAATTTGGAAATGTCATGGAAGCTATCAAGAGGAAATAGACGAGACAACAATTAAAATTATTCAAGAAAGACATATTTGGCCAGTTCGTAGAAATGGATGCCTACATCTTCAGTGGCGCAATTGTGCACAACGCATTAATTAGGCAAGTAGCACATGATAAGCATGATGAAGATCAGTTGTGGTTTGAATATTTGGCCAATTAGCACGATTATCGATCGCCGAGTGGTGCTTAATTACCGGACTTAAATATGGTGTATACGATATACACAGAGAAACAGAGGTTGAAGCTATGTACAGGTTACGTGATTTGTACTCTGATGGTGATCTAGGAGCAAATCTTAAGCAATTTGACGCAAGATTTGAGGATTTAAACTTTGATGATATAGACGATGTTGATGCACTAAAGTTCGTGCTGTATTATTTTGCGGATAGAGTGCTTAATGGAAGAAAAGATGGACGTAAACCAAATTCAGTGTTGGTAAATGAAGTCGATGATCTTGAGTACTTTAGAAGTCTTCCATGGGGTCGTTCTTCTTGGCAAACTATATACGATAGTTTCGATACTGCACTGAATAAAAAATTCAGTGTTGGTAAATGAAGTCGATGATCTTGAGTACTTTAGAAGTCTTCCATGGGGTCGTTCTTCTTGGCAAACTATATACGACAGTTTGGATACTACACTGAATAAAAAATTAGAGCTTTTTCAGGATTTTAGTGTTAAAAAGTGAAGTACAACATTTATGGCTTTTGTCCTGGAGTGCAGGTGCGTTGAAAAAACAAAAAATTATGCTTGTTTTGTTATGTACTTTATAATCATAAAGGTTTCTTTTGTTTGGAAATTTATATTTTCGCTTGATACAGGTTTGGTTGTTCGAAGTAAGTGAAGGGTTTCTAAATGAAAAGTGGGCCATCAAAACCAAAAAGAAGAGTCCACGTATATTGAAGTGGGAAGGCGTTTCATCTACGAGAATATGTTTTATATGACAAGGCTTGTTGCACATGAGACAACTTGTTGCTCAAAATTACAGAATGTTTGTATGTGCGACAAGAGCATGTCGCCGTCCAAAACACAAAATTGTATTTTTATGCGACAAGCCTTGTCGCACCAAAAATGCAGAATGTATGTGTGCGACAAGAGCATGTCGCCGCCCATAACACAAAATATCATTTTTGGGCGATAAGGGTTGTCGCATGTGCTACAACCCTTATTGCCTAAAAACACAGAAACTGTGTTTGTACGACGAAGGCTTGTCGCACGTGAGACAAGCTAGTCGCCCAAAAACACAGAAACTGTGTTCGTGTGATGAGGACTTGTCACACGGGAGACAGGCTCAGTCACCCAAAAACACAGAAATTGTGTTTGTGCGACGAGGCCTTGTCGCACGGGAGACAAGTCTAGTCGCCCAAAAACACAGGAACTATGCTTGTGTGACAGAACCCAAAAACATAGGAACTATGCTTGTGTGACAGACACACACAAACACTGCAAATTTATAAATAGATCAACTTTAGCAAACTTTGGCCGAAAGAAAAAATTACAGGTAAGACTACTTCTATTTTATATACCCATTTGCATAAGAATAACAAATTATTGACTTTATATATGACTTATTATACTATCCATGTGTAGATCACAAATATAAAATAACCAATAATTAATTTTTTTTTAACTCATTGCCACATATGGCTGAACCCATTCTCCTTTTAATCAATTTTTCCACAACAAATCCATTAACAAGATAAATCAAACACAACCAACAACCACTTATAAAATCTCAAAAAATAAGAAAATCAAAGGTATTTAAAAATTTTAAACTTTTATAAAGCAACTAACCTCTTACAAACTCCAATATCGGTGGAATATTCCGGCCGCCGTCGATCGTCACCGGTCAGTGGCCTTCTCCGACCACCCATGTTCTTATTCTTCATGGGTTATATATGCTCTTGGTGTTTTTTTTTTTTTTTTTGTTCCATCAAATGACAATAGGAGAGTGGAGTGAAAATTGTAAAAAAATGTCATCTCTGTTGCTTTTTGTGCTGGGGAGAGAGAAATGCACTCTTTTACCCAATGAATTTTATGTGTAATTAGTTAATACAATTATCCTATAAATTTTAAACCATTTTTTTTACTATTATTTGATTTTTTTTAAATTTCAACTTTCTTTTACATTTTTACCCTCAAATACTAATATTATACATGTATGTATACTAATGACAGGGGAGATAAGTAAGAATACAATCAATCTCACCATCTAAATGAAATTATATCAAACCTCAGGGGAGGTTTCTGAAAATAGCCCTTTAAATAATTGACAAGTGCTTTCTTTTCACTTGCTTTCGTCTTTTGGTTTCTGCCGAGACGAGTTTAGAGTAGTAGTATTTTACTAACATGGATACGAAGAAGCATCTCTCAGCAATTGTACGGAATGATCACATGCATAAAATTTAAGCTGACTGAACATGGAAACATCCGGACATCCTACCCACACAGTAACAATTGAGAGCAATATTTATTTCTCCAAGTCGATCGACATGTTAGGCGAGAATTGCAAGGCCGAGAGGCTCAAGAACGCACCAATGAAAAAGAAGAAATTCAGACGAATATCTACACACACTCCCTCCTGATTGCTTCATGCAAAAGAATCGAAAGCAAATACTGATTTTCCAACTCTAGAAAAAGCAAAGTTAAACTTATACAGATTAAGGCAGCAGCAGCAGTCGAGCCGAACCAGATGCCAACAAATTGAATTCTTACAATTATTAGTTGTCAACAGTGTTCAACCTACAACCTGAGACGGGAAGACCAAACAAAAGTTGAGGTACATTATCTCGACGTTGTCACAAGTCGGTAACTAAAATTATTAATCACAGAAGGCAAACTCTTTAAAGAAATCATACAGGAGATCTATAAGTTATGTTGTAATAACAAGCATCTTAAATTACTTAATTATCCTGCCACAAAGAAAAGCAACTTTTGGAAAGGTCACTGCCAGAACTATCCCCAGCAGCAGCTCTTGTGGCAACCAGCGAAATCAATTTCTGATTTGCTTCCAACATGGATTGCCATTTGACTCTACACACACATTGACATCAGAGAATACAAGGATAATCAGCATCACTCAGGAAAAAACAAAAAAACAAAAATAAAGAGAGAGAGTGAAAGAAAATAAACACATAAAAAGAGAAGAAGAGAGGTTTTCTCATAGATCCCTATGAGGTATGCAATGAGTAAGTATTGGATGACAATGTCTGCTTGTCAGACCTAAAACAAATCAATTTATGCACAGAAAACACCAACCCACATGGACACATGCAACTCAGTTTTTCCCAGAGGACAAAAACAGCCAAATAATATTTGCATGTTGGCTTCCCCAATTCCACAACTAAATCTCTACAGCTCTTTACAAACAAGTGCTATTAAATCTGAAACCCTGTTTTTTCTTTTCTATTGAAAAAGAAACTGAAAAGTGCACTAACAGATGTCAATTAAAGGATAAACAGTTGTAGAATGGACCAGCAACTGGGAAATTTTATCTTAGACCATAAGATGTCCCTGAATCTAGTTTTCAGAAATAAATAATCCCAGTAATCAAAAAGCTAGGGGCTGAAAAGTTGCATAAAATGAGGTGCAGCAGATAAGACTGTCTTGATAGAACATTTAGAATATCACAAGAGAGTGAAGGAATCATCAGCAAAATTCTGCTTCATTCTATTGTGGTGCCATTCCGTTAAGAGAGAAGCATGACTACAGGAAACAAAAATCATTTTCTGAGAAAAATCAGAAATATCTACTTACCACCAACTGCCATTAACTTACTCCTTGAGGTTTGATCCTTAATGTTGCCCATGGCTTTTGCTCACGGAGTGCCGTCGAAGGAGCTTCCGACCAGGAGTTTGGTGATCATCCTACAAAAGTAGTAATAGACAATTCAGATAACTACTTGGTATATAATTGTGAACCAAACTGGACAACAATGCCCGGAAGAGGCAATTCCAATTTACAAGTTCTCGGTTAAAATTAGTCTACCAGAATTATAGGGTCCTAAACGACGATGAAGGAAATACTAAGAAAGGCAATGCATGGAGAGAACAAAAAATTTTGACTACATCCAAGACATTTTGATAATAGAGATAACAAACCTTATATAAAGATGCAGCTGATTCGGACTGTACTGTCTGGATAGGAATATGCCCCAGAGATCGCAGAGTGTCCAGTGCATCCAAGGTCAGCTGCCACCCACAAAGAGCGATGGCATCAGCACTGTTGCTAGAACCAGAGCCATTACAGCCAGCAGCAGCAACATTTCCATTCACCCAGGGGCAGAACTGGTTGTGATGGGCAATGGGATCAAACTCTGTAGCTTCTTCATAATTGCTTTCCCCTTTTGGAGGCCCTGAAAGTCAAGAAGTGTCAAAATGCATCATTAATGGCACAGATAGTTGGGGAGTGAGGAAGGAAGGCGAGGAACAACAACTTCAAAGTTTCAACAGTCATGCTTAAGTAAACATAAACATGGAATTAATGGAAACAACAATGAGGGGTGGGAAGAAATGCAAGCTATAGGACTTTCTTGCCTCACGATGGGTGTTGATTAGTAATGAGTTTAAGGATTTTCCCCACTTTTTTTCTTTTCCATGAACATAGGCAAGCGGTTTTTTTTTTTTTTTTTTTGGGTAAGAAAAAAATATATTAATAAAGAAGATTAGAGACAGATAGTGGACCAGCTATTGTCAAATGACTTCATGTTTTCTGATGAGGAGTTGTTTACTAGCTCTGATTCAGGACTACTGGTTGACTTCCGTGTATGTCATCTCTTCTGTGTTAATAACCTGGATTGTTTCTAATCAAAAGAAAATAATGATAGTAGGGAAAGAAAACAGGATGGTTGTATTTCACTGACTTTAGTTCAAATTGTCCTGCATCTAATTCTACATTCAAGATCCTGGATGAAGTTCTTGTCCGCAGCCACCCTCCTCCACCAAGAACGAGAGAAAGAGAACAAAGATAGAAACCAATTGTCTTGACCAACAAGATCTTATATCATGATTTATTTATTTAATTAATTGATCATTTTATCACCCATGAAAAAGCTAAGAGGAAACAAGAATAATAAATACTGAAAAGAGAAAGATATGATAGCCTAAAAACCAGCAAAGTATGCAGAAATTACCTATCCCATTAGCAACTGCATACTCTGACTCTGGGTAGGGACAATTGTTTGTAGATGATGATTTGCCAGTCTTTGTAACCTCATTCTTAGTTGTATTGTAACCAGAGTAAATATTAGCATTACAAGAAAGCGAAGGATGGGCACTAGTATCCTGTGCTATCTTGCAACTCTGACTTACCTTTTCTCCACTTTCTACTGATTCTGCCTTGGCAGAACCATCAATTTTCGAACCACTATCAGCCCTTCCAACGGATCGAGACAGCATCTCCTGGCTATCACCATGTGGATCCTCCCTATTAACTTCATCAGGGACAATCTCATCCATTGACCCAGGATCAGGAGCAGATTCACCTGTCTGACCCTGATTTTCAGCATCTTCAATTCTCGGTTCCACATCACCCACAACACTATCAGCTCTATGGACAGAAACGTCAGCACCATGGATTTCAGCTTCATGGCTTGCACACATACCAACACTTCCTCCACTAATTCCAAAACTAAAGCCGTCCCTGGCTTGGGCTGTCACAGTTTCTGCATTGAAAATTTCTTCACCATCATTATTGGTACTACTTATGCCCATTTCTCCAGGAACTACTTCAGTGGCTCGCCGAGAATAGATGCTCTGCTGAGCTTGATTACTATTATTCAATTCTGATGTATCATTCATGTCAAAAAACCCATATGCACTAGAAGAGGGAAAATTAACATCGTCAACACCCCCAGGAGAATTTTCAACACTTTCCATGGAGTCATCATCAGCACTGTGACAGACAGTATCCATGGCAATGACTGAAGAAGCACGTGTTGAGTCCCTAGTGGATAAAACGCCTATAACTTGATCACTACCTTGTCGAAATAAAGAGCCTCTGTTTCCATCTGCATGAATTTCTAATCCAACTGACTGGCTAGGACCAGCTCCAGAAGAGTCTCTCAGATAACGTGAACAGTTTGAATCGAAAATATCCAATTCACGAGCACGTTTTGAAGGCCCAGCTGAATATTGTCTACTATCTGTAACTTCATCACCATCACGATCAATGACGGTCCCTTCAACACTATCAGCCTGCTGCATCCTCAAATTCGGCCTGTCCTCTGAGCTGCCACCTATTTCAAGACTCCGCTTACGAGAACTAGGGCCTCGCGATTCATATGATGCTGCACGATCACCAACCTCACTACCTGCTGGTTGCCCAATCATTAAATCCCTTCCCATGTCTGCATCATGAACATGTTCGGATATTGCTGTCCTACCTGCCTGAGTAAAAGGCAACCCCCCTCCAATTGTCAGATTCAAATCAAATTCTGTATTTTGCTGCAGCTTCCCCTCATCTGTGGTTGCCACTTCATCACGGTCTTCTGTCTGCTCTTTCTCTGGATCATCAGCAGCAACCCAACCACTAATCCCACTGGCTGCACTTACTCCGCGGGTCATTCCCATTTTTTTGCTTGTATCAGGTATATCAATGTTGTTTGGAGCAAAACGAGCGGGTCGAGGAACAGTTAAGAAATCCAATATTCTCACTGTTGCACCACATAAGCTACAATCTAACAACGGCGACCTATATTCAGGTCTGGACTCCACAGCAAACATTTTATTCTTTCCAGTGTCCCTTTTGGCAGAGGCTGAGATTGCATTTTTGCTTGGCCCTGGATCTTTCGTCAGCTGAACCTGGGCCTCAGTAGGACCAAAAGAACATCCATCTCTGGCTGATTGAGCAGAATGTTCTTCACAGTCTTGAACATTAGGAAGCCATCTTGGTTCCCATCCACATAGACTTATAAGCTTCTGAGCCTGCAAAGGAAAGATAAAACATGGAAATAAAACTTTAAGAAATGACTTTTTAAAGCAGACAAGTACTAAAAGGGAAAAGGCAGGAACAAGAGCATTATTTATCTTACGCGAGAATACAAGTAGAAAGCTCCATCACGAGAGTTTTCAAGTTCAGGTTTCATATCTACTTCTCCAACTATCAGATTCTGTGATTGGGACAGCAATCGATCAATCTGTGGCCCCCGAGAAACCCACATGTGCTCAATTGCACAAGTAGCTATAATAGGAAGAGACTGAAACTGTAGGAGTCCGTCACATCTGTCCTTATATCCACCGATTAAGGCAGACTGGGGAGTCGGAGGGAACTGCACCAAACTTTCTGGACAGCTGTTTCCTCTCCACAGACAATTGATGTTGTGACCATCATCCAACTGCTTTGAAAAAGCTTGACCAGCATCTTCAACTTGAACCCGACAATTTTTGGGGGAACAAAAAATAAGAAACCAACAAGAAAGAAAGAGAGAGGGCAGGAAAAAAAAAGAGCAAAGGACAAGCCTACACATCAATCAACAAGACATGCCAACACATGCACGTGCATACACGCACAAATGCAGACACAAATGAACAGATTCTTGGCAACAGTGAATGAAGAAATTCAGAAGCTTTCTCTAGCCTTATATTTCTCATACACACAGACATGCAGTACGGAAACACATGTTCCCTTTGAGAACTTTCTATCCTACAACCTAAACTTCATAAAGCTATTCTTCCTAATATACTCAAGTAAAATAAGTCATTTCCTAATCACATCACTCTAATCGTAATAATATCTTTTAAAATTCTTCCAAATTACTCTACAAGGAGTGGAAAGCATAAAAGAATAAAAATACTTAAATTACACTAGTTACCTTCGGCAGGAGTCCAGTTTGGCGCAGAAACAAAACTTAGGCATGCAGCACATGATTCACACGCAATTCTGTCAACATCAATATTCATCCAACCTCTTTGGGCACAAGCCAATGAACTGGCCAGCTGCACAAAATTTTGAAAAGCGTATGTCAGATACCCTGATTATTGTATTAGGTCTCTGTCATTGCAAAATTGAAATGCCAATATACCAAAGAGAATCTAAAGAGTATACAATTTGAATTGAAGTAGGTGAAAATTTATAATGTCTCTGCAAAATTTTATATTCTTCTTATTTAATCTTTTACACTTGACATGGATACGATAGAAAGCAGAAATAATATATCAAAGAATGAGATATTGTATATTTTCCACCAGCTATGAAAAATTACAAAGAGGGAATGACATGTGAAACCGCCAAAGTTATTCCCATTCACTTGTTCAAATTGTTTTTATAAGCTTTCTTTTTAAGGACAAACATCAAAAATGGATATAAGACAGTAGAATGATCATTCTTTGAACCAAATCATGTCAGTCAATAAGATCAATGTGTTGGAGGAAAGAAATGGTAAAAAGTCATGGAGGATTCACAAGAAGATAAAATATCCACATTTTTTTTTAAGACTTAACTTGCATATTATGCTTAAACAAACGTATAGATAAAACACTTTGTTGAAATATTATCCTGGAACAAGAGCTATTGCCTCAAGGACTAATTATTTTATTACACATGCAATAACCAGCATAGAAGCTCCCACATCATATCATTCAATTTCATCAAATCTAAAGTTTATATCTAAATTCCTGCCGAAGGAATTGGAAACAACAACTCCGATAGCTCATAAAGCTTACCAGAGGCCCGTGTCATTTAAAGCTCCTAGGAAGGTCATGATTCACAGAAACAGATTTAATATTACTAATGCATGTTCACCTTGGGCTTTCCGAACCAATTTAAAGGCTTAAAAGTGGCCAGCCGCCTTAGTAAATCCCCTCTCTCCCATGGTCTACATGAAGGTCTAGATGAGCCAAGAATAGAACCACCAGCACTTGTGCTTAGTGATGTCCTTGGTGGCTGGGAACCAACACATGATACAGAAGCTGCTTTAGAATTATGCCCATGACCAGACCAATCTATACTGCCAACATTGGCTGGAGCAGCAGGAGAAGATGCCCCAGCAGAACTGAAAAATGCATTATAAGTTAGAACTTCTTCAGACAATTTATAACATGCGAAAAAGTTAAAACCCTCACATTCGAGCACCTAATTTCTTTTTCCCCTTCAAAGCAACCAAACAAGACCCACAACAACCACCATCCTGCAAAGAACAACATGCAAAACCCAAAAACACACCCAACAAACCAAAATATGAAAATTAAAAACTATTTACACAGTTCAAGATATTGGGATAGTAAATGCCCACATCTATTATCGAGAATAAGCATTCCAGGACCATAACATTGACTTAATTTCATTTTCATTAACTTCCATTTATTAATAAGTAAGCAGAATAAAGTTTGTGATTTTTTAAATTTTGACATACAAGATTTTGCTTCCACTGTCTAAGCAAGCATCCCCAAAACACAATCATTGAGAATCCTAAGACAAACTCCGCAAATTGACATGCATATACAAGATTTTGCTTCCACTGTCTAAGCAAGCATCCCCAAAACACAATCATCGAGAATCCTAAGACAAACTCCGCAAATTGACATGCACATTACCAAATAAAAACCCAAACCAAAACCCTAATTTCAAAAACCCACAAAAAATTTAGCCCAAACAAAACCCTAGATTGAGATCAAGAGGCTGAGAATGAGTGCAAGTAACAGAGAAGCAATTAGGTACCTCGCAGCAGGCGTAGGATCTACAGTCCCGCCAGAGCTGATAACTTCTTCTCTCATAATTTTTTCTAT
This sequence comes from Citropsis articulata, assembly GCA_030449925.1. NCBI lineage: Eukaryota > Viridiplantae > Streptophyta > Magnoliopsida > Sapindales > Rutaceae > Citropsis > Citropsis articulata. Next base: position 512,624 of record JASUUH010000085.1, on the reverse strand, counting down.
TTCTTTTTTTTATATAATTATTTTCTGATTTTTGAGTGTTATTCGAAACAAGAGTCGAAACTAAGCTGGAAGCTGGGATGCCGCATTTTATAGCAAGTGGCGAGAGCGTTGCTCCTATTGTGGTTAAGTCAAAACTCCTTGACGTTTTTTGAGGGGTTGGGTTCAGCTCGTGCATAAGTCAGGCTTCCTCTTTTATTTTATCTTATTTAATTTAATTTAATTATTATTAATTTTTTTGAGATATTGAGTGGGTAATTATTGAAAATATTAATAAAAAGATTTACCCAATTTTGTTTGGGAGGTGAGACTTAGAGGTTATTTGTTTTTTTGACTTAATGGCTTAATTGACTTAATTTTATTCAGTTAAATCCATTTGTTTTTTCAACTTAATAAAAATTTTCAGCCATTAAGTCATTAAATTATTAAACTAATTTTTTTTAACTTTTTACGTAATCTAAAAAGCCTAAATGATATTATTGAAATATATTCTCTAAAATATCTCTATGTAATTCTTAAATAAAATTTAATAATTAGCATTATTATTCATTTCTATATAACTTATGATAATATATAGTGGTAGACTATTATTATTATTATCTATTTATTTTCTTCAAAAATTAGCATTATTTATCTTTATAATTTTTTGCAAATATTTTTCATGTAAAAATATCAAAAATTATAATAAAATTGATTAACATATATAATTTAGAATATTAAAGAGTTGTATTCAATTAAATATGATTTATGTTATAATAATTTATTATCTTATTTATATTCCTTAAGATGTTTATTATTTATTTAACATTTACAATTTGTAATGGTATAAATATAAAAATATTAGTTTTAAGATTTTTTAAGTTGAAAAAATAAATAACTTAATATTTATTTTTAGTGATTCAAATAAAAAAATAAACATATTATTCAAATTCATACATTCAATTTTATTTAAAATTCAAATTAATTCAATTCTATTCAATTTTCAGACAAAATAATAAACGCCACCTTAGAATTGTGGCAAAACTTTTTCGCCCATCTCAACAAAAATCCTTATATCAGTGGAGAGGGTAAAAGATTTGTCTATTAGACCATGATGTTCATTTTTTTTTCCCACTTATTTATTATAATTTGCAAATCCCAAAAGCATGCAATACTAGTAAAAATATATTAGTACATATATTAGTACAATAAAGTACTTTTCATTTTTGTTCTTTTCATTTTAGTGCATGCAATTTAAGCAGATATTTAGTCTGAAACCGAAAATATTTTTAAAAGAAATACAAATAAATATAACACAATTCGGAGGTTTTTAGATATCATATATTAATTCTTTACTGGTTAGAAACTATTTATTTTTAAAGGTACTTTTAAGTTTTAAAGCCCTCAACCAAATCCCCGCAGTTAAATTTTTTGGATCCGTGTAAAAAACCGAAATCTACAGTACCAAACAAAGCATCAAAATCTAGAAAAAAATAATACTTTTACAATATATTTTTTTATTTCCATAGACAAGTCACTAAAAACAAACAAAACGAAAACGACAGTGGACTCGAGTCTTTTTTAATATGTGCAGGTAATTGACTATCCAATATCCGTTGAGATGATACATTTGGAAGTCTGAAACCACACAAAAGCCAAACCAAGCTACCCGAGAAGTGAGTTCTGAATCACAAATGAAGGAAACACATGGCCTAGAGGCTAAAATACAAGCTGAGATACAATGGTGCAAAAGCAATATATAATTTGCTGGAGATATTCAGCAGTGCAAGTCATGAAAGGAAATCCGCTACTGAGACCCTGCGCCACCAGTGACTGTGAATAAAACCAAAAATAATTATAAGAATAGAATCAGAGAAAATTTTGTAGGTCCCATGCCAACTTTGCAAAAAGGAATGTCGCGTGGATTAACTCTCAATAGAATAATCATCAACATCGAAGTGGTAACTGATTCAAATATGCATGCATAAATAATAATACAAGAGGACACTAACCTGCAGACCCTTCAACAATTGTTTCATCTCCTGATTTCCAAACAACATCTTTCAGCCCAGTCGAAAGGTTTTTGTAAAACTAGGATAGTTCAAACCAAATTAAATTAATTAGAAATAAAAGAATAAAAATAAAAATAGAAACACTGTACATAGCTTGCAGTAATAGTTTTCCGCATGAGATGACATTAGGTTCAAGCAGCCAATCATGGGTCAATAATAACAAACAAGCCAATGCTAATGCAAGTTGGCACCGTTCACAACATCTTGGCTCAAATTGTTTGCAGGACTGCAATTACTGTAAACCCCCAGCTGGGCTATTTATGCATCCACGTAGTGGCTAACAAATAAATATGCAGCACCATAGTGGCCGAATGGTACTGCCCACTAATGAGCTTGAGGGCCAAATTTCCATGCATATAAAAAATTTCATGTGTATATAAAATGCCTCTCAATCATTCAGACTTTGCAATAACGCACCTTGTGAAATTCTAAGGTATCTCCTCCAGATTTTCGAAGCTCAACCATGTAAAGTGAAGGGGCCACCTCAAAAATCTGGCAAAGCAGTCGAATCACTTTTAATTGATACGAAACTTTATTTTGGTAGAAAAAAGTTCCTTAAAGAAAGATTAATCTACCTCTGTTGCAACAGACAAATGACCCTTGCGTCCAGTTTTTTCCCCTTGAAGCTTCAACTGAGATAGATAGATGAAAGAAGATTTCATCACTGGCAGTAGAAAAATGTACTACTTATTTCTTGAAGTTGAGTTTGTATATTTCATCCGCTGTATTTCTTTCTCAGCTTGGAGGTAGCTCACTCCAAGCTGAACTTTAAAAGTACTTCTCAATTCAATTCCCATAAAAACCTGTATTTTAGGCAATAAACCTCAAAGAAATAGCAGTTTTCTTTTTTCAAGTGCTTGCAAAAAAGGTGCACTTATGCTAGAGAAAACTCGATACCACATCCATTTCACACAATCATGGACACAGAAACAAATGCAAGTTGAATCAAGGTCCACATATCTAGGAAATCTCTCAGCATTGCCATAAGGAAGCATCAATAGTGAATTCAGGATGAACAAACAATTGATAATAATTATCCCATCTGCATTTACAGATAAAAAATAGTGTCAAAAGAGAGAGAAAATGATTGTTTAGTACCTTGAAATTATTTTTTTTCACATCAAAACCCAAAGGCGATGCAGCTTCCTCAATTTTTGATATAATTTCATTAACAGGACGTTTGGATGTAAATCTTGTTTCTCGTTTCACAAGTCCCTGTAACCAAAAGAAATGTCAGCTGTCCCAGATTCATGTTCAGCAAACTCATAACAATTAGCTTGTAAAACTGAGCTAATATTGAGCTATACACAGAGATCAGATCATACAATACGCATTCAACATTCACATATTATGATGAATCTGCAGATCAGGATTAGTAAGATTAGCATGTTCAGTTATGTAATTGAGTGGCTATATGCACAAATACTTGCAATGATGAAGTTACCTGCCCATCAGCTAAAATACTTATCAAGCTTCAGAATGCATGTTAACCATACCATTTGCTTTTCAAAAAGGGAACTGAGGTTGAGACCCTGAGATGTGGAGATCAACTCAAACGCATTCATCGTGAGTGGTGCAACAGGGCCTTCTTCTCGCCTCTCCACAACAAGGTTTCGAGAATCCTTTTCACCAAAAGGAACATATAAGCACGTCAAAACAGTTGCATCAACCACAACATCATACTACATATGAGAAACACAAGTCTTACCATCGATTCATTAAAGATAGAATCCACATCATCAAGATCAATATTAGGTTGTTCAAAACTAGGTGGCTTATATCCCTTCTTAAACCACTCATTCTCAATAACCTCAGCCATCGTTATTCGCTGTTCAAACCATCAGCACATATAGTGAACTCATAAGTAGTCAAAATGCAATTACATAACATGAAACTCAGAAAATTGAGTTCTCCGACCCTTTCAACAAGAGAAATACTAAGTTTCACGAGCAAGGGGCATGCACAAAAAGCATAAGAAAAAGAGGAGTACTGTCTCAGGATTAGGGTCCAAAATTCTTGAGATCAGTTTCTTTGCACTTGTCGAGAACCATGGAGGACTCTTGAAGTCGGCCTTAAATATCTGAAATCAAATTAAGAACCCAAGCTTTAAGCTCATAAAATGGACAACGTTCAGACGACCGCATAACATTAAGTAAACATCCACCCATACCACAAGCAAGAACTTATCAATTCATGGGCTACAATCCAGCTTTGTCAAAACAATCTACAATGAAGAGTTGCTTTAACTTGCACAAGCATCACATAGTTCTACTACTAACTAATTCTAATCACTATATTCATTTCAGACCAAATTTTCTTGTGTAATTACAATTCAATGCCATTAGCATCAAGTGCAGATACGATCAAGCCAATGGTATCCCTTTCTAAACAAAAATTAGTGAGCAAAAAAGTTGTAAAACCGTAAAAGCAAAGGTTTTAACTGAATCATCATTCATCTGGAGAAACACATCATAAAAAACAGTATTATTTACATGAATTGATTTACATGATTAGTATTGAAGAACTCCTACAAAAATCCAATCTGATGGCTCTAAACAGTATTATTATGCAACACTACTAATAGCAATATTCATACCAAATAGTTTTTAAGTCCTATCAAATAAGTTCATCATCTTTGCAGACGATTCTGTATCAAATAAGCTCATTATTTACATTAATTGATTTACATGATTGGTATAGAAGAACTCCTACAAAAATCCAATCTGATGGCTCTAAACAGTATTATTATGCAACACTACTAATAGCAATATTCATACCAAATAGTTTTTAAGTCCAATCAAATAAGTTCATCATCTTTGCGGATGATTCTGTATCAAATAAGCTCATTATTTACATGATTGGTATAGAAGAACTCCTACAAAAATCCAATCTGATGGCTCTAAGCAGTATTATCATGCAACACTACTAATAACAATATTCATACCAAATATTTTCTAAGTCCTATCAAATAAGCTCATCATCTTTGCCAATGCTTCTGTATCACCTGACTCAGAAATAATTGCTACAATGTCAATGACATTCAAAGAACATAAAGGAAAATAATGAAAGAATTACCTTCTTATACAAAGCCATCAGATTGGATTCTTCAAAAGGCAAGTAACCAGCCATTAAGACATAAAGAATCACACCGCAAGACCAGAGATCTGCCTTAGCTCCATCGTAGCCTTTATTATTAATCACCTGCAAAGGGTAGCACAGAAAATAAAGATAAATAACAAGTTGTCGGAAGAAATGAAAGAGTAGTTTGTGCCAAAAGCTAGAATACCTCTGGAGCAACATAATTAGGTGTTCCGCATGTTGTATGAAGTAAACCATCATCCTATACATGAAGGGCAAGAGATCAGTAGTGAAAATTTCTTCAATAAATTATGTAAAGCTGTCTAGAGAATGTAAAGAAAATATTGATGAAATTAGTGGCACTAGAAATGGTACGTCTGGAGGACTGCCACATAGAAAATATTGATGAAATTCATTACAAAATAAAGCTTAGTTGAGTAGCGCATCCAACTTACTCTAACTTGCTGAGGTAAAGCACTCAATCCAAAATCTGAAACCCTAAGAACTCCATTAGCATCCAGCAGTAAGTTCTCTGGCTGTGACACACAAACCAAGCAATCATTTCAATCATCTATAGAAAAGTTATTTAATTATCTCTGAACTTACATTCTGTATTTTAGTAGCTCACGCAAGCCAGCATAATTAAAAATACACTTTCAAACCTTTAGATCTCTATGACAAACACCTCTGCTATGGCAATAATCCACAGCATTGATAAGCTGCTGAAAATACTTTCTAGCTTCATCTTCCTTCAACCTCCCTCTACTTGCCTGCAGTCCAACAAGCAGAAATTACAGTTACTGACATTTGATTTATAAAAATAATTTAGAAAATTCACTGCCAGGGGCATGTGAATGTTCACCATAAGAGGCAAATGCAAACTTAACTTACAATTTTGTCAAAAAGTTCACCACCAGTCACAAATTCCAAAACAATGTATATTTTTGTCTTGCTTGCCATCACCTGCAGCAAGAAAACTTCTCGTAGTCATAAAAAGGACATAAACAATTATAACCAAGAACTAGATGCACTAATCTTTGATTGCAGATATGTGGAAACCATAAGGTCTAATAAACACAAAAACACGAGAAATGAAGGAATGACAAGACATTTTCAGCAAAATACGAAGAAGTCTTCTGACCTCATACATGCGGATGACATTAGGGTGTCTAATAAGTTTCATGGTTGAAATTTCACGCTTAATCTGCAAAGAGAACCAAGGAATTTATTTATTAAAAAACAAAGAGAGAGAGAGAGAGAGAACTGCATCAGTGCATTTTCAGCAATGCCAAGGCATAAAAACGAAGTCATGACAGGACTGTTAGGAGGCGCCCCTCAGCGTTTAAGACCGTTAAATCCTTGTTTTGCTCCACAAGGTCGATTCTCTTCCAAAGATTGGCCACAAATGTTTTCATAAAACCTATTTTGCTCAAATCACTAACGAACCAAAACTAATATTTGTAGCTCAGCTTGTTCCCTCAAATATAATAACAACTAATTACTGATCTGTAATAATAAAATTTGAACTCCAAAAACAGCAAATCAAATCATTAGTCAAATCTTAAATTAAAAGGCGTAAAATAAAAAAAAAATCATTACCTGACCAATCATCTTATGCTTGAGAACCTTTTCTTTATCGAGAATTTTGATGGCGACATTGTCTCCAGTTTCAGTGTTTCTAGCAAACTTCACTTTGGCGAAGCTTCCTTCTCCGAGCGTCCTTCCTAACTCGTACTTCCCAACACGTGTCCTGCTTGCTCCGCCTGTGCGAGAAGCCATTTCCTTCCCTTCAATCTTCGCTCAACCTGAGATTCAGTTTTCGTTCCGTTCCCTTCCGTTCCTCAATATAATTTAAAAACCTCTTCTTATTTTCGATTTTTTCTCTCTCGCTTTGGAGATTATTTACTAACTATCACGACCTCTTCTTTTTGCACGGCTGCCATACCTGCGACTTCTCTACCCTCATCTTTGCTTCTTCTTTTTTTTTTTAAAGAAAAAGATTTATAAATTATTCAGACGCTAATTACTAAATCAGTGGAGATCCTCTGTAAAATTCAAAAACTCAAACCTCGACAATTCAGGACGAATCGATGAGAGATTGTGACCAACAGATCAGACATGGACCCCATGGAATCGAGCGAATCAGCCGAGAAAGGGATGTAAATTATGATTTTGGCAAAATCGATGTATTTATTCGCAAATTTCAGTCGAATAAAGAAACAATAATCATAATAATTAATTAGCGCAGGGATCTGTAAAGGGAGTGGCACCGAGAAGATAAATCAGAGACGTACATCTACGTGGATTATTGAGGAGATTCTTGCGAAGAAATTTTGGGAGCTGGATCGTAGGCGAAGTATTTGGTGTCAGAGAATTTTAATTATGGCCCGGTCTTGTGCGTGGGTAGTGCCTAAATAGACGAGGATGGTTTATTTATTACAAAATAATTGTCAATTATTCATTGTGGGAACGCCAGAACATGTGGGATCCGGTGGGTGGAGGAACAGGTTTTTGTCAGCTGCGTCTCACTTCATGATTGGCTATTTATTTGGTGACTGGATAAATAAACGCACACGATCTGTGACTGCGTAGATTGATTGATGTATGATGATGGAGGCGGTAGTTTCAGACTTTTTAGGCAAAGAATATATCAATAAAATTAAAAGAAATTATCAATCATATACACTTAAATGTCGCGATCAAACGTCTTCTGACATTTTTCACTATCACCATTATACCCTAAGCTAACAAAACGCTCTATTCCGTTAATTGCCGTTAGAAAGTTAACCGAATTATGGTAAATTGACTATTTTACCCTTAAAACTCAAAATGAAGTAAAAAGATAAATGTACCTAAAAAATTAACATAAATTTTCAATACACAATTTTTTTTAATTTTGTTATTAACAATATATTTTTTTATTAAAAAATATAAATTATTAATGATACATATTATTAATAATTATCTATAAAAATATCCATAGTATACCATAAAAAATTTGTTAACAAGATATTATTTATAATTATACATATTATATCATAAAAAATTTCAATTGGAGCTTGGAGGAGTAAATCTTCAAAAATTTAGGTTAAATTTTAGAGAAGTAGATTCGGTTGTAAAGTATTTTTTTAAGTAATTATTAACAATTATTAGATAAATGGGATGACATGTCATTTTTATCAATATATATTATATGACATGTCATTTTTTACTAGGTAAATGGAATGACATGTCGTTTATTTAATCAAAGTTTAAAAAGACTAAATTACCCTTATGATGTCAGCACTTGCAAACGGCAGAAGTGTTTTGTCAACTTAGGGTATACGAGTGATACAAGTGAAAAGTGTTGTAGTACGTTTGATAGCGGTGACACTTAAGGGTATATGGCTGATAATTTTCCTAAAATTAAAACTAAACTTGTTTATATACCTACCAACAAATTTTCAATCTTTACCGTTCGGGTTTGCATCAAAATCCGTTTTGACGCAGCCAACTTGGAAATAAAAATTTTGAAAAAGAAAATTATAAATTTTTTAGATTTTTTTTTTCATATTCATTACGTAAATTTTAAATCATAGTAACTAGTATTTATTTATCAAATATTTGATAGACATTTGTAAGCAAACAATAATTTTTTTCTTTTTTAGTAAATGGTTCCACTACTTTTTTTTCTTTTTTAAAGAGTATCAACAATTTTTTCCATAAAATATTAATTGTATTTAAGATAAGTCATATGATTTTTTTTTTTTAAAGATGCGGACTAGAGAGGCGGGCAAAGAAAATTGCTTGAAACCTTAAGGCCCAAAGTCTTGGAAACACTAATTTAAATACACACAATACATGATTATATGCGATAAAAATAATCAGAAAGCATTGCCACCAAATGCATGAATTAAGAGATCATCATACGGATGAGGATTGTAGGGAGATAGAAAGATGGAGTGACTCTCTTCTGAGTTACAACTTTGCATAGTTTATAATCTACATAAGGGCAAATTAGTCAACAATCGCGGAGTAGTTTTATCATAAATTCTTTAGTCCTCCACGAACGTTGCTTTTTATCTTTTTATTACTTGTCATGTTACCATGTTGGATTAAAGTATTAACAAAAAAGTTAATGAAAAATTAGCATGCGGCCGCCCAAAACTTTTATCAGATGACAGATGTATTATTCCAGGGTCTAGAGAGTAGAAAGAGATTATGATTCGTGGCAACCAATGAGAGGATGCGGAAGTCGCCGTTAGTGAGTTTCGTCCTCACCCAGCTCATAATGGATTCGCATCTTTGCTGCATATTCAAAATGTTTGATAAGTTACTCAGAAAAATAAATAAATAAAAATAGTTTGTCAGTCTGACACGCAAATGTATTAAATCTTTGTTTATGAAAGATAGACAGCAGATGAGCACGCCTACACCAAATACGACCGGGTCATATAACAATGTAACGTGAAAGAGGAGATTACAATTACAAATGTTATCTATAAAATAGAGAGTATCAATCAATATAAATTGACTGATAAAAAAAATGACGCTCTCTATTATTTGTTTTTCTCTTGCAAAACGTTGTAGATAAAAAATTGGTAAGACCACGTTGTTAACGATCATAATAACATTGTATTTGTATTTCATGTTCAAACACTCAAAATATTCAAATTTTAAGATTTCTTTTTTTGTTTTATTCGTAATCTTATAAGCAGCAGGGTGTTACAAGGATTACGAAGGGGTGTTAACACACTTCTCGTGACTGGGCCGGCCCAAAAAATGCATATCCTGCAGTCTTTTCCGGTTCTAAAACCCTTGGAGTGTTTCAAGTTACCCCCCAAGGGCCAATGGAGGAAGCAAAAGGGTGCCCGTTTTGCCATGGATGCAAAAGCCCAATTGATGCGAGTCTCTTAGAAGACTGACGTCTTGATCTCCTCCCATGCTTTGACCTGGGGTACCTTCTTCAGTCTTCACCATAATAAATATTCAATCAACATATCATATTCACAATTTGAAATTAGGAATAGGAAGCACCTAGGGTTTCTATAGGGGTTAGGATCCTCCCTTGTTTTATTTTTTTTCCCTCCTAGTCTTTTCTTGTTTTCTAAATCTATTTTAAAAAGTTGGTTTAATTATAAATAAAATGAAAAAGTCTGACTTAATTATTAATATTAAAATTTAAAACTCACTTAATCACTCATTTAGTGCTTTTCTGTATGGCTTATTTAATGGTCATAAGTGTTTATTTAATCTCATAAATTCTTATCATCATTTTTATTATTGTTTGATTTTTTTTTTCTAATAGAGCTTTTGAAGTTTAAATAAGTTACTTTGCTTTTATTAGTAAAAACTCAAATTTTAGACTTTTAGAAATAAAAGTTCAAAAGTTTTTTTTTAAAATTTTAAAATATCTAAAATATCATCTACTTATTTAATTATTTTATTTTATTTTATTGTTTTCATAATATAACTTTAAAAAACTTGTCTATTAAATTAATTTCATAAATTTTTAATAAAACCTCTTATTGATAATCAAACAATTAAAATGTTTTTAGTAAAAAATCTACTTAAATAAACTCTACTTAAAAAGCTGTACCAAATAGAAACTTAGTAAAGAGAGATTAAGAGATTAAAAAAAAAAAAAAAAAAAAAAGGGATCAGTGTCCTTTTATAAGACTACAAATAATCTCAAAGTTTAAATTGAAGTTCTATATGTATATATAAAATGATATTTCTGTACTGTGAATTCTACAAACTGGTACGGACCTCAGAAATCACATATTCCTATTTAGAAACATTAGAAATCAATAGTGATCTTAACTTGTGGCTTTGTTCATTTCTGAAGAATTTTGATACTGTCTCTGTGCTAAGCTGTTAATAATACTGATGTAGTGGCCACATGAACTAATATTTGTTTGGGGGCCCGGAGATGCTCTTGCTAAAGCTTCACATGTAAACTTTCATGTTCAACTATTGCATTTTAGGAACTACGCTTGTGCCTTTCTTCATAGTTGGTCTCATCCCAACCACTCTTCTTATATGTCTGTTAATCTCAGTTCGCAGATTTGTGAGTCAAAGTTAAAGCCCCTATATTTGATTGCCCTTCTCCGCAATTAAGGAGGGGAGAAATTTATTGTCTTCGCATCATCCGTAGCAAACTCACCGTCAGCGAGTACACTAATGAACTTTTTTGGGTGATTTGAAAATAAAAATAAAGGAGTTTTCAGGTCTTCAACACCAATCTGTAAGAAGGTAAATGTCCGAATATATTTCTGTTTGTCGACGTTCACATGGTATTAATCATTAATTATATTTGTTGTTGCAGCCGTCAAGTAGGAATCATGTTTGTACGCACAATGTTTCAATTTAATGCAAATGTCTGCTGCAAACACTTGTTTCCTAACTGAAACGCTTTTCTCAATTTGACAACATTGGGATTCTAATGAAATGGAAATTTGTGTTGCAGCAAGACGTTGAAGGCATTTCGGGGAAAGGGACATAACAAGTGCTTGTCTGCTCGGATGCAATGAAGTGGGATAGATGTCGAAAGGGGTGAGAAATGTCATTAACAATGATAAGCCTGCATACGTCAAGACATATATTCATCGTGCTGGCCGGACAGCAAGAGCTGGCCAGAATGGGCATCGCCTCACTTTGCTGCATAAGGATGAGGAGTGCTGCCATCTTGATTCCTTTCCACTTATAGGTCTGTTTTCCACCACTGTGTGGATCTATTTTTTCTCCCCATGATTATTAATTTATGGTGAACTTTAATAATATTGAATCACACAGTAGTAGCCTAGTAGGTTGGTGTCCCTTAAATTCACGATGACAATGTGGTTGGATCAGAGCCAACTGCTGGGAAAGCTTAGCCTATTCATCATTATTTCTATATTGTCTTCAATCTACGTCACTGCAACTGAGTTCTGCTCTGTTTGATATCAATGTATCTTTCAAAGGGCTTACTTGAGATATGTTTCAAGCTGATCTGAATCTGAGACATGTGCCCAAAGAATCCAGACCTGAATCCTTTACGTGTTTCAGGTGAAGCGTTTCAAGAAGCTGTTACAGCAAGCTGACGACGATTCCTGTCCTGTTCACTCTATCCGTTCCAGTTCAATTGAGTCACTTCGTCCAATTTATAAATCTGGTAAACTGTGCGCTTTGATTCATTGAAATTAATTATGGGTGCGATTAATCTAATTTAAGATATTTTCGGATCAGAAAGTTTGTTCACTTGCTTGAAGGTTTATGTGTTAGATGCCTTGCTTAAATCAGTTGCTATGTTATGTTTGCTTGTGTTAATGTCATCAGTAGATGGATTGGGAAATTGAGTTCACTGATTTAGCCCTCTGAAATTTGCATTTTGCAAGGAGTGAACCATGTAAGAAGTTACTTCTTCCGATAGAATAGAGAGCAAGTACTGGGGATGGTTGAATCTTGCTTGTAGCATGGACCCCCAAAAGGCAGTTTGTCTTTCTTTCTTGCAGAAGTACTAAAAATATTTTTTTTCATCACTGAGCCTTTTTATTCTTTTTGAATGTCTCAGCTCTGAAAAGCTAATAGAGACTGTTGAATCACAGGCAAACAGAAAGCGAGAAATTGGTCAAGTTATCTAGAATGGTCAAAGGCTGAGTAACAGCCCGTGCAAAGCCATAATTTCACTGAGCTATGACTACTAGGATAATTTATACGTGAAATACTATCTGATGCAAAGGTAAAGACTCTTCATTGTTGAGCAAAGCGGGTGATTTCATTATATAAATATTCCGAAGGTTAGGACCTTTTTCCTGATCACCTCTCTGCAAATAACAGATTGTATAATACAACTTCTAATCATCAGAATGAAAGGCCTTTCAAGATAGCTTCAAAATTCTCTCTACTGTTTGAACATGCTGAACTAATTTATGATTTGCTCCAAAAAAACTCTTTATCACCTATTAGAATGGATACCCAGCTGTGTGGTGGTTGTTGGATAACAGTGGATGGATCTTTTAATATCTTTATATGCACAAACAGAAAGATGCTCACGAAGGATTTGTTAAAAGGCTTCATTATAAGAACGCCACAACATCTTAAGAGGGACAGATAAAAAATGAACCTTGGCTGCTGTCTTAACACGTCAAAGATGCAGACATTAGGCAGTCCGGAATTTTAATGCCTTTGCTACTTCTGTCATATTCAGTTAAAATATCTCTTTAATTTTCTTCATTCACAACATACACGATAGCAAGTCACAAAATATTAGAGCGAAATCATCAGCAAAAGTTGTATTGCTGTTACAGAAATCTTTTAACTCTGCACATAACACACCATGCAACTAGAGCCTCTGCAGCAGTCTTAGCTAGTCCTGGTCAATCTAGCCCAACTCTCTAGACTCCGCCAGCGAAACAAACAGAAGAGCAAGAGAGTACATCGCCAACAAGCCATTTCTAAGGCTCGCTAATTCTCAAAGATGGAAAAAGATCGCTGAATTTGAACTCCCCGAAGAAAATTCTTCGAATCAGCAACAACAGCAGAAGCAGAAGCAGATGAGGAAGTAGTAGAAGCGCACGAAGAAGAAAAAGTTCTTGGACTAGAAACACGGGCATCACTTGCATTTGCATCTTTCTCCTCTTCACTAATAGTTTCCAACATCTTAGCAGTCCTGTGCCTCATGACACTCACAAACTGTGGTGGTGCAACCTCCATAACGAACCTTGTAATGCGGGAATTGGCCATTTTTTTTTTTTTTTGGGTTTAACTTAAGCACTATCAATGAAAGAAGCTTGTGACAGAGAACAGTAAGATGGAAAAGTGCTCTTTTGGTTTTGGATGAGCATAAGCACAATCTACAGGCACGTATTTATAAAGGGCAGAAATGTTGAGGCTAGAATTCAGTCAATGATTGCAATCAAAGAAGATTGAATCAAAATCTTGGTATCTTGTGCCGCCACTCACTTTTTAGATTAACTGCCCGAGTTTACTTCAGTCGCGGGTCCCACTTTTAGGTAATGCGTCAAAGCGTGGGTGGAAAATTCAGATACCTCTTAAATTATGCTTTTTGACTTTTTGTATTATCAATAGCTTCTAAGTTTGCGCTTTTCCAGCCTAACCGGGAGCTCCAGGTAAGATGACACGTGTCAGTTGATTTTTGTATTACAAGACAAAATAAATTTGGTGGTTTATCAAGATGTTTTATAATTTACGGTGAGCCGACAATTCTACTCGGCTCATCGGAAAAGAAAAGGGTGGACGAGAAAAGGTGTTTTTGATATGTATATATATAGCAGACTAAGATCACTTCTCTTTTATGGAATTTTAATATAGTTCAGAAATAATAGATATTTGATAACGAAAATATAAAATAACGCGTCTTTTCTTGCTAAATTATCCCAAAAAAAATTATGAAATGTGAAATATATTTAGCTAGAAATGTTTCTTTCACGCTTAATATATAAAACATCCTTTTTAGTGGGAAAAAAAATATCTAACCTGAAGATTTTCTCAACTGATAATTAACTAAGTAACTGAATTTTGGAGCAAGCTAGGTTTGGCCTTATCAAATGACAACATGTTTATGCATTCTGTCGGCTAATCTTTAGATTAGATATCATGATAATTGACAAGTTAATTAATTGCCAGTTATTGCCGTGATACAGTCAATTGCAATTGAATATGGATTCATTGCCCTGTTAGATTTCATCAATTGCATGCTTGCGTACGGAAATTTGGTACGATGAACAAGCAACATCGTTTTCCTTTTCTCTTTAGTTCTCAGAATTGATGGGAATTAGAGATGGTCAAATCTGGGTTCGGGTTCAGCCTTCCTAGTTCCGAACCTGGATATCATTTTTTTAATCCATACCTACATATAAACCCATATTTTTTATATTCGAGTCCAGTTCGGGTTCAACCTGAAAAAATTCGAGTTTCTGAATTACGTGTTTTGACCTCGAATCAACAAATTAAAAAAATTAAAAATTAAAACAGCATATCCAAGTTACAAAACAATCAAAACAAATACCTGCGCTAAATTTTAGTGGTTCCGAGCAATAAAACATCCACAAATACAAATCTATAAGTCTACAATTCAAAGTTCAAATATTGAAGATATTATGAATTTATTATCAACAAGAATAAAAAATATTTCGAAGCATAAATCATATAAGCATAACAATGCTGAAACTCACGATTCACGAACTTCAACTTCAAGAATTGGCATCCGACGAAGGCCACAGGTTTTTTATCGCAAACTTCTAACTGTATTGGAGCTGGTGCTGGTCGCAATGGTGGCTGATGATGATGAACACATCGTTTGATGATGATGCCGTTGATGGTGATGAAGGTGGTTTCATGGTAATGATAATGATGAAGAATAGAGCCGCGAAGGCGGAGCACGGTGAGGAGGAGATGAGCACGAGCTGAAGAGAAAGGAAATGTTTGGCACTTTTGGCTTCGGTTTTCAGCAGCAGCGGCTGTGAAAGTGATGAAACTAGGGTTTCTTTTAATGTTTCTATTTATATTAAACATAATGAAAGAAATAGTATAAAATAAGATATCTGGGTCCGAGTTTCGAATTCTTAATTTATGGGTTTAGTCAAATCCGGACTCGAAACAAAAAATACTTGGGTAAGCAATTTTACATCCAAATATTGGATTTTTTAAAATCTGATACGGGTTGAACCCGGACCGGATTATTTAGGTTCGTCCGGGTCCGGTCCAGATCCTGGTTAAATTATCATCCCTAATGAGAATGAGTTTATAATACATCCTCCGCTCATGTCCCAATTCTATAGCAAGCATAAGTTACCTCAACTCATTACGAGGGCCAAAAGTAAACTTAACATGTTGCTTTATTATCTTAACACATACATAATCCACCTTTTATATAAGATAACTACACATGGTAACACAATCATATAACATGAGATAATCATTCACATGACGCAATTTTGTACAATATTTTACAAGAGATTCAAAAGCTACCATTATACATCTTGAGAATCTAAACCTAGCTAGAGTTGATTAAGAGCCCATTTAGGACTGAGATTATGTAGCATTAAAGTTACAGTTGCTGTGAAAAAAAATTATAACTATAGAATAAAATTAATAGTATGTAATAAATATGATTTTTAAATAATAATTTTGACAAAATTATTAAAGATATAATAGATTTTTCATTATACAAGTAAAAAATCATATCAATATATCTTTTAAACTACAGCAGCTCGTGTTTACCAAACACTTTAGTGCTGTAACTTTTAAGTTACAGCTGCTCAATCTCAATTTCAAACATATCCTAATTCACTACATATCGTCGAACTAATCCAATTGGCCCCGATATAAGTGGCGCAAAATCATGCTGATTACCTCATGGTCGGCTAAGCAAAATTGAATATTCTTCAAATAATGGCCCTTAAAGGCAACCATATATGGCAAAATAACGTTGATGCCTCATTCTGTAGGGATCATGTCACATTACATTCATAATGTTATTTGTCTTGATTAAGGTACAAACCGCCTCCCTCGGCGTCTCTCTACACATAACCTCTTATCCATGGCATGAACAGTTACAGGCTTGAGCAATTAAGGTCCACAAATGATTAGAATTTTGTGTATCCAATTAATGGACAGACGTCTTTTTAATGTGCCGCTTAAATCCTAATTTCCTGCTTGCTTTACACTTTTACTTTTCTTGCATGTGGCATCATATTGGACTATATGTAACGGTGACTGGTCACGGCAAAATATTGTTGGGGATTTATAAGGATAGGGACCGAACATGAAAAGTGATTGCATGTATTTGGGATGTTTGTTAAATCTTATACATGGATCATATTGATGCATCCTTGTTTATTTATTTATTAATTATTAGGTGTGGATAAGGGATTGTAACAAAATGTGGATATGAAGGGCTGAGGAGTTTTGAGTCTATGCATGTATGCATAGTCAATTAAGTAGGTCTAGACTTAGGGGCTGTTTGTTTTTTTAATTTAATGACTTAATTGTAATTAGTTAAGCCATTGAGTTTGTTTGTTTTTTCAATTTAATCAAAATTTTCAATCATTAAGTCATTAAGTTATTAAGCTAATTTTTTTTTAGCTTTTTACTTAATCTAAAAAGTCTGAATGACATCATTAAAAAATATTCTCCAAAATCTCCCCATCTAATTAATTAAATTTCATCCATAACTAATTAAGTTTAATAATTAACATTATTATCCATCTCTATAACTTGTGATAATATAGTTGTAAACTTTTTTTTTTCTCTCTTCAAATTAGTATTATTTTTCTTTATAATTTTTAATGAATATTTTTCGTATAAAACATCATAGACAATGATAAAATTGATTATAATATACTAATTTAGAATATTAAAGGGTTGTATATATATTTTTATAAGATAATCATACTCAATTGAGTATGATTATCTTATAAAAATATATTATTTTATTTATATTATTTGAGATATTATTAATTGTTTAATATGATAATTTGTAAGGGCATAGATGTAAAAATATCAGATTTTAAATTTTTTTAAGTTTGAAAAAAAACAACTTAATACTTATTTTTAACGATTCAGACAAAAAAACAAACATGCTATTTATATTCAGATATTCAGCTCTATTTAGAATTCAGACTAATTTAGGTCTATTTAAATTTAAGATAAAAAAACAAATGCTACCTTAGAGAAAGAATATGTAATGATGGTGATGATGACGCTGATAATTCGTATGCAAAATATGATGATGATGATTTGAAATGACGATGAGGAACAAAGATGGATCATCATGTCCATGTGATGATGATGATGGTGATCTGTAATTGATTAACTTCGTTGTTAATTTCTTACGTACAATTTGCGTTTTGCAGCCATCAGAGAGCCAACGCCGCATATTTCATATTAGATTCCATCTTATGTCGGCAACATTAAACTCCTCCTCCTCTCCATACGCATCGTTACTTTTGTAATTCCTATTGATTCTTCTAATTAATGGAGAGAAATTAAAAGAAATATCATCGTCATTACTTCACAATTATATTACGTTTGTAATATTAATTGCAACTTGAAATTAATTAGGATATATCACCTTTATTTGATAGGCGCAATTCAAAAATCAGTTTTATAACCACAGGCATATATGTTCTTCCACATAAATTTTGGAAAGAATTACCGTGCATGTCATTACTGGAAAGTGAGGTGGATATCTCACCTCATGACTGAGGTTAGTTAGTGGTTCAAATTATTTATTATTTATTATTATTATTTTTAGAAGAGTACTGATTAATTTCAAGTTAATTTCTTTATTTGCGTGTAATTACAGAACAATTCTCCCCTACGGAAGTGACACCTCTCTCCGTATGCAAAGTAATAAGCACACTATAAGAGAGCATGATTTAGACTGATCGAAGGAAAAAGAATTCCACACTTCTGGTTAACAAAAGAATAATATAATACATTGCACTTACACTACTTATGATCGTATGGATGAATGCTACGTATGTGCGCTGCTTGGTACTGATTCTCTTGAAGCATGTAACATGACTCAGGGTGCGTTTAGAATTGAGGTTGGACAACTATAACTCTTAAAGTATTTGGTAAATAGTGGCTGCTGTAGCTTAGAAGGTATGTTAGATATGATTTTTCACTTGTACAATAGAGAATCTATCATATTTTTAATAATTTTGTCAAAATTATTATTTAAAGTTTATATTACTGCACATTAATAACTTTTATTTTATAATTACAGTTTTTTTTTTCACAACAGCTGTAGCACCTCAATCCCAAATGCATCTTCAAAACAAAAAAAAAACTTTTATTTATTTGGTTAAATAATATATCATTTATATTTGTGTTTCACCTTAAGATCAACATTCAACTACGCATAATATATTTATTATTCAGATTTCACATTTTAATTTCCTGATTATGTGATGAAGTATTGATAATTGGGAGAGGTTGAGTGAGAAATTAATATAAACGCATTTTTGAAGAAATGTACTTTTTATAATAGATGAGTTTTGTTAATTAATTTAAGATAAAAACAAATTAATTAATACGGTAGACGATAGCAGTTTCTCTTACAAGTATATCAATATAGTTCATTAATTAGTTGACATTGCCTCCATTAGTCATCCAGAATACAATAAATAGATGTTAACTTTTTTTATTAGTGCTACACTTATAAGCTTAGGTTAAACTAACTATGTCTATAGTTGTGCCGAGTAACACCGCCCATTCTAAGAAGTTACGCTCGTATGACGTCTTAGTCGTCTTGTTTTTTTTTAAATTTGACTCATTAATAAATTACTAAATCTCAGACCATCTTAAAAAAAAACCCACTTAGAATTACTGTTTTTATAACTTGTTGGCGCGTATCCAAGGCTTAAAAACCCACGCCACGTATGGCGTCTTTTATTTAATAGGCAATCTGGTTTGAGCATGCTTTTAAGCCCACTAGTCTACTAAAATAATAATAATAATAATAAATTCATAATCATATTAATTTTTATTAAAAGAGCAATTAATATTTTATTATCAGTTTATCACAATTTCACAACTATATATTTAATTTCAAAATAACCAATTATTCATAACACAACAATACATAAATTTAATTAAATTTAATTCCATATATAATAATTTCATAATAATGATTAATTAAAATTGAAAATACAATCCTCAAATAACAATTACAATAAGTCATAAGTCATAACTACGAGATATCATTTTTAATTTATCATAAATATATTTCGTTCATAATAATTTTTTTGCATAAATATGAAAAATATTTCATTCACAAATGAAACATATCTCTATTAAATATGAATAATTTTTTACTATTAAAGTTGTAAAATTTTTTATTTATCATTTATTAATTTATGATATTTATAATTTTATTGATTAAAATCATGATATTTACTTTTTCATTTAATAAATTATAAACATAAAAAATTAGAATATTTATTTAAACTAAGATTTAAATTAATTTTTAAAAGTCTATGCTAAAAAATAATTAAAAATTTAATTTCAAGATATTTTACTTTAATTTCATAATATTTTATATTTCAAGATATTATTCGCTCTTTTCGTCTCTTAAAATCCCATCTCTAATCATGCCGTGCTTTTTAATCCAGCGTGCCTAAATTCTAGATTCGGCACGGCCACGTGCATACCGTGCCGTGCCACGTGTCCGTTGGCCATCTCTAGGTTAAACAAATGTTTAGCTTACAAGGTGGCGCGACTTCAGCCCCTACTTGATTTTGGAAAAAAAAATTAAATTCATTTTTTAATGAATATACGATAAAGCCCCTGCTAGATTCTAAAAATAACTAAATACCAACGCTTTTATGCAGTACTTTGAAATCCCAAAAAAAAAATCCACAGATATCAAATCCCTACCCTGTCATTGATCTTTTTGCCCAAAAAATTCGGTCAGGGGCATACCTAGTGCTTAATATTACCCCGGACTAAATTTTAAAATTTATATTTTCAAGCGAACATAAAAGTTTATATGTATAAATAAGTATATTAAATAAAGAGGAACATAAAAGTCTTATGTATAAACAAGTATATTAAATAAAGAAGAACACCAATAACCTTATCCCTCTAAATATGTACTATAGATAAAAATAATTATAAAAAAAGAGTAGAAAGCAAAAGGCAACGCAAATGTGAAAAATACTATTTTTCAATTATAGAATTTGACATTGCAACCTATAATAATATGCAATTATATAAGGATTAAAAAATAAATTAAGAATTTCAAATTAAAATATATCAATACATGTAATTACAATCAATTAAAAATTACAAGTAAAACTTTTATGTTTGAAGTGAAGTACTAAATTACTAGTCTTAATAAATTAAACAATTAAAATTTGTTCATCCTTTCAAATTGTAAAAGTATTATTAGTCAAAAATTTCAATAATAAACTAAACTCAATTCAGCAAAAAAGTATTTGGGTGCAGTTGTTTATTTGTCAGGAGTTCTAACTCTTTAAAAATAGTTAGATATTAATGATTCTTCTATCAAAAGCTCCTTCAAATACTCAAATTTTATTTTCTAGCTTGTCATCTTAATTAATATAACTAATAAATAAAATCTGAAAATTCACATAAAAATTTTATGAAAATATTGATAATTGTTATTATATGTTGCTTTTGTAAGTACTTTTAATACTAATGACGATGTTATATTACATTGACATATTTTTTCAATTAGAAGTTTTTTAAAATAAATTAAAGTAGTAATAAAATTTTAGCTCCCTAATGTTTTCAATCTATTTAATAAATATATAATTTAATGATTTTATAAAATAAGTCACTAATTTCAATTAAAAATAATATAATTGAATTAGGGACATATATGTAAATAAAATAAAAACTCTATTGTTATATAAAATTGATAAAAACATAAGGGTAATTGAGTTAGGGACATATTTGAATATAAAATAAAAACTCTATTATTATACTAAATTGATGAAAACATGAGGGCAATTGAGTTATGAACATATATGAAAATAAAATAAAAACTCTACTATTTTATTAAATTGATGAAAAAATTAGGGGTATAAATGATTTTCTCTAGAATAGGCCGGGCTACAGCCAAATGTAGTCCACGTGTAGGTCCGCCATTATCGTCGGCAACCATCAACTTGTCATCTACGAATTTTGTGAAAAATCATCTGCGACATCAAATATGAGATCAATGGTTGAATGATAATCTTATTGTATACATATAAAAAGATATAATATGTAGTCTTGATAATAGATTATTCTTGAATACTTTCAACATATGAAACTTTATTGAATTAAATATTTTAATGAATTTTTATTTTAATATATGTTATTTGTTGATCATTTTCTTAAATTAAATTAAGTTTGAGCTTAGCCACTACTAAAAATAATTCCTAACACCGCCACTGAGGGTGCCTGCATGAGAAGACTATATATATATATATATATAGTCTATGATCTCTTGAAGACGGGTCTAACTAGGGCAAGTAAGAGTCCATGGTCAAGCGCTTTTGTGCATCCAATCTCGAAGTTCCCTAGTCTACGAAGGCAAGTGACAATATCTGTTGAAGGTTGCTTTTAGAATGACTAAGAAAAAGAAGACCTTTCAATAGCTCAGTCAATACCGATCCAAGTACTTAAACCTCTTCAAGTGAGGACGTCTTCACTATCTTCAAATAAAGATATCAGTAAAATACATTAACAAGATAAAAAAATATATATTTCAATACATTAACAAATAAAAAAAATATAATTTTTAATATATTAAAAGTTATATATTGAATTGTTGTACAGCGCATATTGCAGCTTTTTCAGAAATTAACAACAATGATATGATACCGATGTGCCGTAAAGTCTAGGGTTCGTCCATCTTTGCATGCACATGCCGATCGATTGAATGGTACGTTTCTGATTGCATATTCAATCCATAATTTAATTAGCTAAAGTTAACATATATATATGTGCATGATGACAACGGAACATTAATTGGTAAGACTAGCTAGTAGACACTCCCACACCTTTACGCATAATCATCTCCGTATTCATTTACCCCCAAAACAGTAGAAAGTGGTAACAGTAACATCATTCAGTTTCTTTCAGCACGAATGGAGCCGACGCGGCCGCCCTCCCCCCAACCGAAAATGACTCCGTATTTGCAGAGTAAATGAATGCTTCCAAGGTCTGCATTTATACATTCAGGTCTAAAAGCAAAGTCAGGCCTCTGACTCATGCACGCTGCTTTTTCTTTTCCTTACCCTTTTTTGGCCAACTCGGCTCCATTTAATTTCTTGCCTCCCGGTCTCTCCTTATCAACGAGAAATTTTAAAATACATCAGCATCACCGTAACATCCATAATAATATCATGACATGCATATATTTATTTTTAAAAACCATCATACAAGTGGTGGTTATAAAAATTTAACTACACATATCATGCATGTATCCATTAATTATAATACAGTCAAAATATTCTAGAATTTTTCCTTATTCACATCCCCTGTGTCCGATTAAATGGCAGTATTGTGATTACATGGGACATTCTTCCTGGCTATTACAACAATTCCTATATAAATCAAATGTACGTGGGCAAGCCAAATGGAACAACCTTCACTCCCTCACCTCCCTCTCAATAAATAAAAAGCTTATTAACTAGTAACAGTCACTTGGTGTAATACAAATATACATATCTAATTCAAGTTCACTAATGGCTAACACTACTACTGCTGCTCCTTCGCTGTTCCAGCCGTCCACCACTCTCTTCTCTCCCAATAATGATGACTACAAGACTCGTCCCAATAATAATGACTCCATGACTCGGCGGCCAGTACTCTCACCGTGCTCCGCCGTGGCCCCGCCTCCTTTTCTAGCTGTCTCCAGGCTGCATGTCCGAGTAGGCCTCGAAACTATTTACGAAGAAGAAACTGATGATGATCATCAAGCAGACGAATATTGCATCATTATTCATTAATAATGAAACATGCCTCAGCCCAGCTGCAGCATCATCAACCACCGTTTTTCTTCCAACTTCATCGTCACAAGCCTTCTTCTCAATTCGTGCCTCCAAGGTCGATCTGACGCTTACCATATATTACATATATTAGTTTCTGAAACGATATCTTTCCCAAGTCTATATATATATATATATATAATCCGTAAAATGTACGTTTTTATTATGTTCTCTTGAATCGTGGTTATATATATGGTTAAAGTTTTGTACTTTGTTATTTGGTTACTAGTAATTCCAATTATTTTTCTCCATTTTGATGTCAAAATCGTAATTATTGAGCAGTACTAAAGCTCATAGCTAGCATATAATTAACCTATTATCAATTCTTGCAGAAAAAAAATTAATAAAGATTCCCCACTTTATTAAAATGTAAGGAAATTATTATATGATATAGTATAATAGACATGACAAAATAGATTTCGTTCATCTTATTAAAATAAAATTATAGCATCAACAAGTATGTAGATCAGCTGGCGTACTGTTCTACCTTAACCAAAGTTTTCGGTTCGAAACTTAAAAATACATCTACGTTAAATACTTGTTGAAAAAATTTTGCTGTGCTAAATGGTCCTATGCAACTCGAATCTGAATTAGTCGAGGTCTAATGTAGTTTTTTGATAACAGATGTTTTAAAACACAAAAAAGAAAAAATTGTAGCCCTCTCACTGGGGAGATGAAAGATGTAATTGACATTTAACTTATGGAGCTTGTTATGTTACATCATCATGTAACATACATGATGATGTAACAGCCGTTGGATTTTATCCAACGGTTGTGAAAATATGAGATGAAAAAATCATATTATTTTCACAACCGTTGAATTTCATCTAATGGCTGTTACATCATCATGTAACTTAACAAATGCCTTAACTTATTTTTATGTTAATTTTATGCTCGGCCCCTTCTAGTTTTCAATATTTTCATTTTGGCCATTTAGATTTTGTAGTTTCTCCACTACAAACCCATCTAGGTTAAGGTTGCAGCTCGACAGCAAACAAATTTCCATTTTATTTGCACGTTTGTTTCTCAACAATCAACATATACTAATAATTTGAATTATACACTAATTTTATCAAAATAATTACTCTTTATGTAGAAAAACACAACTAGAGACAGACATTTTCAAACGTCTTCTGACGCGTAATTAAAAGAACCCTCCATTTTCTCTATGTTTGTTGCCAACTTCCTCCTATTTTTGCTTCTTTACTAACCAATCTCTGTCTCTTTAAATACAACAACTCACACAAAACTCTCTTAAAAAAAGTTACAAAAACAACGATTCGTTATTCAGCAGCACCATTTTGTTTCTCATTTTGTTTGCAGCCAAAAGAGGAGAATCCTGGAAAGTTACGAAAATGGTGAAGGACGTGAACAGAATCTGCATGTACGACCGGGGCGAAAGAGCAGTGCCAGCCCTTATGATTTCTCATCAGAAATGTTCGAAATGTCCAAAGCTTGAGACCATTGCTGAAGAAGCTGGAATTGAAGAACTTGAAGCTGGCCACAAAATCGTCAAGTTCATGGTCCTTGTTCCTGTATTTGTATCTGTCGTCTCTTATCTCCTTTTATACAGACACATCATGTAACATCAAATTCTCCAAGCTTCATTAATGTACCAAAACTTTTCCTCTTTTGTCAACTTTTTTAGTAGTTATGACTTGTTGATTTTGCATTAGTAATGATGTATTTCTTCTTCCTCTTCCTCCCTACCTCCACAAATCTCAGATCTTGCTGCATATTTCTTTGTTTAACAAGTCATCATCTATGCCTAAAAGATTTTGGGCCAGCTTATTTACTTTGGAGAATTTCCTAATTTTGTTTTTATTTTTTTAAATCTCAATCTTTAAATGAAAATCCTTCTATCTTATTGGCTCCAAGTATTGGCAAAAGATATTTCAACCATAATGAAGATTCATATAAATTGAAAATAAAACTAGAAATCAGTATCTCAACAAAACCACTTTGTTCCTTATAATATGAGAATCAGCTATTTTACTCCACTTCAGGTAACTGATACCGATCAATGTTCGTGTAATTGCTCTATATTTGAACCACAAGAAAATCCCTTGGTAATTGGTACACAAAGTAAACTGGATTTAAAATACATGTAAGCTTATGCTATCTTCACTGCTGCAAAATGAAAGGATCTTATCGACATGTATGAATGATAAACTACTTAAGTTTCAACTGTCAACTCACTGAATGCCTTGATATACACTATTGCCATCCCCACTTGTGGTCCAGAAGCGAGGAGGGCAAATGAGTATGTAATGAAATTTCACAAGATCTTGCTATTTTGCATGTAACGAGCCAATTTTTGAATTGGAAAAATTCTATAATATCTCCACCTCATTATAGCAGAAACAAAACGCTTGTATGGAAGGACTTAAGAGGTCACAGTCACTCTCCCTCTCCTCTGAAAAATCAAATCATCAAACTGTCAAGGAAACTAGAGAGAAACATTCAACATTGGCTATTTATGGATATTGGACTAATACTGCAACATACTGCAACATTCAACTCACTAATATTTAATGAAAATGAATTGTGAAGTCTCTTTTTAGTACATTATGTGAATGAAAATATAAAGAAAAAGAAAAAAAAAGAACAATTGAAAATTCAGACTAATAGGAAAGATGGGAAGTAACCTTTTAAATTAAGCTATAATTTCAAAAGCAACAGCACACGGAAATGGTTCATCGGTTCCATGACAAATAAGCTGTTTCACCATAAGGCCTACAAATAAAGATTAAGGCTTCAGTTAAATTGTGTTTGTTATTTCTACAATGGAGAGTAAAAATTCTACACAGGCAAGGTGTGATGATATGGTTTGGTTTCCGTATTATGCGGTCAAAGAACAAAATCGACCAACAAAAAGGAAAGGACCTTACAAAGTAATGAACAGCATCCAAAGGAGACCAGTGCAGAATTGACATTCCATAAATCTAACTTTACAGAGGAAAAGATAATCTTCCAGCAAATGAACTACAAGTATAGATCCATGGATTAGCTTTTACTCCAGCCGATTGTGTTTGAGTGATAAATAGTTTTAAGAACATTCTTCACATATCCAATTAATGAATGCATATCCGTGCTTTAGGTGCATTAGAAGATAAATATGCAGAGAATCCAAGGAATTATGCCGGATATATTACCTTGGATTTTTCACATGAAGGAACATAAAGACTAGAGAGATGATGATAGAAGAAGAACCAACAAAGACATAAGCAACGCCAAGGAAGTCATTTTTTCCGCCCAACCAGCTAGATGTTGAAAGAACAAGCTTCTTTTTCCCACCAAAACTGTATGTGTTGTAGTTGTTCATCAGGTGAACTACGATTACATCATCTGCATCCAGATCTTCTTCAATTCTTCCATACATTTTTCGGAAGCTAGGGAGAGCAGCAGTGCGCATCCAAACGATAAGGTCCTCTTGATCACTCAGCTAATTAGTACAGCCCACCCAAAAAATCCAAAGGGAAGCAAGAAAAGATAAAGCCGTATTAGTGCTTTAAATGAATAGATCATATAGAAAAAAAGATTTTTATCAGCATATACCACTTCTGGAGGTATGAGAAGTGATGGATGGAGGCAAAGAAATTTATTTAACTGTAAATCCAGGAGATCAGATCTGGTATTATCATATGCCTTTAGACAAGGAAAAAAATGTCCCTTGAGGTACTTGGTCGAATGCCCATTTCTGCTATACTACTACTGAAATTTGACAATATTATGAGAAATTTGCATAATCATGATATACTTCCAAATTTTTGCAATATTTTCACCAAAAAAAAAAAAGGAAGGGCAATATTCACTGATAAACTGATTTTTAATATTCACACTCAAATTTTAATTATATTAGATACTGTTGTCATTTTAGTACAGCTGGTGTATCCAGAATATGGTTTATAAGGATTTAGCTAAAAGCAAAAGAAAAATGCCACATGAATCCCAAAAATGGGGGATGGATATGGACAGGTACTGCAAGTGATAAATGTGTAGGGCAATTTTCAAGAACAACAAATCAGAAAAGAAAAGTGTTGCATAATGAATTTTACAGCACAACTTACAGGAACATTTGGATCTAGACTTCCACCACCAATGAAGGTTCCATTCTGGAAATTGAAGGGATATACTTGCTTTCCAAATTTGTGATTACGGTCACTTTTCCAAGCAATGTTCTTCCGATTTACAACTAATTCTGAACTTTCACGGATAAATTTGAATGTGTCGTTGAACAAACTCCAGGCTATCAACCCGCAAGGGACAATTGGGAGACCATTATTGGAGTCTTCTGGTTGACAGGAGCTTGAATCATTGTACTTCAATCCATGTAAGAGCTGCTGGTCATTTCTGCTCTTTACATACCTGGAAAACATCAAGGACTCGGTTTAAAATGGAATAAATGCAGAGACAGAAACAAAGATCATTTGGAATTTGGTTTCACAAAATTAAAAAATAATTAGTCAATTACAATGACAATTGAGGAATATGATTGTTGAATTTTAGGTCATTGAAAGTATAACTAATGGAAGAAATCCTCAGTCGCCCCCTTATAAGAATTCATGTCATCAACACACACTTCCATGGTTGATCAAACTCAAGCAACAAGTCCATCAGCATTTTGGAGATCTTAAGTCAGAGAATTTTACCGTCGGTGATTTTGATAGTAGTTATCAAGTTGATAGTAGATGTAAATTGGAGCTTTCATATGCTTGGGAACCTACAAGGCAAGTTGTGAATGGCATATGAACAAATGCGAACAAGAAAAGAGTAAAAATGAAAGTTATCCCAGCAAATATAAATTTCTGACAGCCCAAAAGTGTAAATAAAGAACTTCTAAAAAGATGTCACGTAGTAAATGATTGAAGATCTTGACTACATTTTGCCTATAGAACAAAAAATTCACCTAATTGCTCTCAAATATCTTCCTCATGCCATAATCAAGATAAGTAACAGTAAAGCAATCCTAACTGCTCAGTCCAAACTATCTAAGTAGAATTTTCAGAACTTTGAATTACATGATGATTAGGATAGTTGATGGACATGTGACACTTGAATGTACTTTTGGAATCGTGAAAGCTTTACAGAGATTTACGGAAAATTTGATTGCTTGTAGACATAAAAAGTAAACAATCTGTTAGATAAGTCTTTGGATGAAGGCACCCTCAAAACATTATGAAGATTCTTATTCAGACAGAGCTTCAAAATGCCTCCACAATTTTCCTATTAAAGATGATATCAAAGCCAAGAGGTAAAAATAACCTTGAAGTAAAGAGAACAATTTTTGAGGATTGTGCTATCTTTGATGTACGACACCTTATTGCCTCTGAATTTCTCAGGTATACACTCAGTATCATACCGCTCCACAATTTCGATGACCTATCAATCATATGTGAAATGATTATTAATAGGCATATGCTCAACACAAAGCAATTGAGAGCCGCATTATATGAAAAAGTGCATATAGAGAGTTACACTGTGAGAAGTACGAAGAGTGACAAGCCCAATGGGAATGAAAATGACACCCATCAATAAAAATGTAGTAACAATCTGCAAATGCCGACATCACGAAGTACAATAATGAACAATAATAATTGTTTTTTTTTTTGGTGGGGGGGCGCCCCGCGGGGGGAATAAGAACAGAAAATGTCTGAATTACTTACCCAGGATGGTGTCAAAACAGGTTTACAAGCTGGGAGATTCTGTTGCGTAAACTCATAAAAAACTACAAAACAAATCATAATGAGATAAGATCAAATCTGAAAAATTATATTAAATTATTTACAAAGTGATAAAGTTCCTTGGAAATGTCTTCCTAGTACAACATCTAAGTTTCAACTAAAAGTAAAAGAGGTAACGAAAACTCAATCCTATAAAATTAATTACTTCCTATATCTCATCTAAACACAGCATTCAGATGCACTAACAGGATCCTTGAATGACAAAGGCTTTCTGTAAATTTTTCTGGTTAAACTTTACTGGAAACTTCACTGTTAACTGTGATATAGAATTACGAGTAGTTTCATTTGACACATAGTAGTCGGAACAAGATGGGTAGGACAGTGACAAGCGTGATTGTTTCCTGAAAAGCCAGAGAATGAATTAAAGTAACAGAAACTAGAAGGACAACCTTTTGCTCGTCTTGATTGAATTGGGATATTTCGGGCTACCGCATCATTTGCCGAGGTATTTCCTCCCTCCACTTCCATCAGTTAGAGCTTTCAGCTATGCCTGTGCCACACCGCATACACTACCCTGTCCTTCAAAGAAATGAAAAGCGACGTCTCTTCTTCTAGAATTAGCCTATTGAAACAACACAGAATGAACAACCCTGAGTCCGGAAATTACTTTTTCTCTTAAATCATGGATGTCATTGCTGAGATAACTTAAAATCTACTAGTATTAGAGCTCAGTACAGTAGAGTAGCGAGCAATCAGAAAAATTGCAAAACCAAGTTGTCGCATTGTCTCGGCAACCAAACAAGAGAAAAAGAAAATTAAGAGAAAAGAAAATCGTACCGCGATTTTCAAGGGGAGAAGTTTATAGAATACTCTGGGCAGCTGCAGGATTGAATCGATTCAAGCACATACCCAAAAAGAACAGAAAAAAAAAGGAAGGACTAAAATTGGATCGACAATGGAAAAGTAAAATAATGCTAGCAATTGAGAGAAGGGGAGTTTGTGCATAATTTTTTACCTGGAGAGAATGCAGAGATGGCCGCTATGTGGGAGTTATATTATATTGTTGCGATTTTGGGATTGCTTATTTGGAATGAATTGGAATCCGCGTAGGTCTTTGCTTATATTCTTTGTGTGCGTGTGAGACAAGCGAGAAAAAGAGAGAGCGAGAGACGAATCGACGACGACGACTTTGTTGTGACATTGATTGATTGATGCACGCACATAATTCGATGAATAACGGAAATACCTGCTTCTGTAGCTCCCCGCCCCACCAATAAGATTTTCTTTCTCTTTTCTACATTAATAAAATCTAAAATTTATGTCAAAAGATTGGTGTGTATTTTAATTAACAGAAAATCAGATAAATTCTAGTAAATTCATATAAAATGAAAAATAAAAATCCATTATATATTCTAGTTTTCAGTTTTACTATCTATAATTATTTTAAAAAGAAGAAATAAAAAAGTAACAAACTACAGTCGAAATAACCAAAATGCTTGGTTTGCTTCCTCCAGCATGCTCTCTTCAATCAAGACATGTCAAATTCCTACACTTTCCCGCCAACCAAACAAGGCCACTTACGGCGTCCACTCACTCTTTTTCTCTCTTAAACCTCTGCAAGAACCCACAACATCTTCAACAAATCCACGCAAGATACATCATCCTCCATGGCCTCCACCAAAACCTGACTCTCGCTTCCAAACTCATTGACTCCTACGCCAATCTTGGCCTCCTCGGTCTCTCCCAACAAGTCTTTAATTCTATCACAAGCCCAAATTCACTTCTTTACAGCACCATCTTGAAAAATTTGTCTAAGTTTGGTGAATATGAAAAGACCCTTTTGGTGTACAAACAAATGGCCTTGCAATCTATGTACCCAGTTGAAGATACTTACGCTTTTGTTATTAGGTCGTGTTCTTGCTTATTGGATGTTAGAAGTGGGAAAAAGATTCACCCGCAAGTTGTGAAATTGGGGTTTGATTCATTTGATGATGTGGGTGATGCTTTGGTGGAGTTTTATATCAAGTGTGATGGGGGCTTTGAGAATGAGAATGGAGTAATTCAGAGAAAGTTTAAAGATTTGAAGAGTTGTTGGAATTCTTTGATTTCTCAGGCTGTTCAAAATGGGAAATCTGAGAAAAGTCTTGAGCTTTTTAAGTTGATGAGAATGGAGGGTGCTGAATTTGATTCTGGTACTTTGATTAACTTGTTGAGGTCAACTGTTGAGTTGAAGTCATTGGAGTTAGGTAAAATTGTTCACTGTGTGGCTGTTGTGAGTGATTTCTGTAAAGATTTGTCTGTGAATACTGCATTGTTGTCGATGTACTCAAAACTGGCAAGTTTAGAAGATGCAAAAATGTTATTCGATAAAATGTCTGAGAAGGACCGTGTTGTGTGGAATATAATGATATCTGCATATTATCAAAGCGGTTTTTCGAAAGAATCTTTGGAATTGCTGATGTGCATGGCAAGATCAGGGATTAGAGCAGATTTATTTACTGCAATTGCTGCAGTTTCTTCAATTTCCACGATGAAAAATATTGAATGGGGCAAGCAAATGCATGCGAATGTGTTGAGAAATGGTTCTGATTATCAAGTGTCAGTTCATAATTCTCTTATTGACATGTACTGCGAATGTGAGAATTTAAATTATGCAAGAAAGATTTTTGACTCTGTGAAGACCAAGACTGTTGTATCGTGGAGTTCAATGATCAAAGGATATGTAACTCATGATCAATCTCTTGAAGCTTTAAGACTTTTTTGTAAGATGAAATTGGAAGGAGTTGAAGTTGATTTTGTAACAATTATTAACATTTTGCCAGCCTGTGTGAATATTGGGGCATTAGAACATGTGAAATATTTACATGGTTATTCAATGAAATTAGGTCTAAATTTGCTGTCTTCTGTTAATACAGCAATTTTTATCAGCTATGCAAAATGTGGATGCATAGAGATGGCAGGGGAACTTTTTGATGAAGAGAAAATAGATTCTAAGGATATAATCACATGGAACTCTATGATTAGTGTATATGCTAAGCACGGAGACTGGTCTCAATGTTTCAAGTTGTACACTCAAATGAAGCAGTCAGATGTTAGACCAGATCTAATAACCTTTCTTGGATTATTGACGGCTTGTGTTAACACAGGCCTTGTTGAGGAAGGGCGAATAATTTTCAAAGAGATGAAGGAATCATATGGTTATGAACCCAGCCGGGAACACTATGCTTCCCTGGTGAATTTACTAGGACGTGCCGGGCACATGGATGAAGCCAGAGAACTTGTCAAGGACATGCCCTTCAAACCGGATGCTCGGGTTTGGGGTCCATTGTTGAGTGCCTGTAAGATGCACTCTGAGACTGAACTTGCAGAACTCACTGCTGAGAAGCTTATAAGTATGGAACCAGAAAATGCAGGCAATTATGTGCTACTCTCGAACATATATGCTGCAGCAGGAAAGTGGGACGGGGTTGCAAAAATGAGGACTTTTCTAAGAGATAGAGGATTGAAGAAGACCCCTGGCTGTAGCTGGATAGAGATAGGAAAGCTTGTACATGAGTTCTGGGCAGCTGACCAATCTCATCTGCAAGCTGATGCTATATACACTATTTTAGGGATACTGGAATTAGAAATTATGGAAGGAAGACGTGAGAGTTCTGAAGAACTAAAATTTTCTTGAATGGTAAGTGTGTTCATTGCAGGAATCTCTTTGGCTGTAAATCTCAGTTTGATCCATTTGGCAACCCCATATGCCTGAGATTGATTTTTGCGGTCGTGGTGTGATTTTGCAGATGCCAATCTTAAAAATTGAGTTGGTAATTAGTAACAATGTGGAGAAGAATTGAGGTGAAACTAGGTTCTGTGCCTGGACAACTTGTACTAAACAAGCATGCATCATTCCTCTTGTTAACTTAAGCAGGGAGTTGCAAGAGGGAGATCTGATTTGAAACGTTTGTTTTCAGGATAAGTTACTACCTTACGCTCGTCAAAGTCATTTCTTGAGAAAATCATAGATTATATCCCATTCCAGAACTCGAATTACATTCTTCTCATTTTCCCTGGAAGTTTTCAGCGGAGATTCAATCTTGTGATAAAAAGTCGCAAACACACCCACTTGATCTCAACCTTGGTTCAACAACATTGCAAAGGAAAGCATAAGTTTAAGATCCTAGAGGGCTCAACCAAACATCAGATACAGTCCTTCAGAAGAATAACAATCGTTTGTGTGCACTATCGAATAAGTTACTACATCTGTATGTCATGTCGTTTATAATTTCAACACGTAGACGACATGGCATAAATAAAAATCCTTGGAGTGTCAGTTATATGTCATGTCGTTTTCAAATTTTATTGAATAGATGACGCGTCGGAAACATTTAGGAATTTTATCTCGCTTCGCCCGACTCCCGTCTCTCTCTCTCTCTCACTCAAAAAATCCTCCGCAAGGCAAACACTTTTCTTTTCTCTCTCCCTTCTCCTTCTCCGCTGGATCACGTTTCTTCTTTCTTTTTTAGTTTTCAACCTCCTCCATTAATTGTAAGCCCTATTTTGATTCCGCTTCATCCTCTAGTAAGTTTCAAGATGACTGTTCTATGTCCATTTAAATTATGATATGCGATTATTTTTGTGTTTTTGATTGGGCATTTTTGTAAGTAAATTTTCTCCTTGTATGTTCTAGATTTGAAAAGTAAAGAGCATAGATTAAGCACTTATAGTTATTTATTCCAATATTAATTGAAAAGACTGATTATGGTGGTGCAGGTTATCTCTAAAGAATTAGGATGTATTTCAAATTTATTTTGGGTACAGACATCTTTAAGTAGAGACATCTTTTACTGATACCTCAAACGTACAAGTCTACCTGCTATGCTTATGTAAGAATTCATCCATCTATCCAATTGTTAAATGAATAAATCATCTCTAATTATGGGTTTGGGGGACGGTTGTTGTTGCTGTCATTTAAATATTGACAATATATATCCATTAGGTTTTAACTTAGTGGTGAGAATTCATGACTTTATAATTGTAAAGTTATGAGTTTGAACTCCCACAATGTATTATGAAATTTAATTTGAGTGAAGATAATTTTTTTTTTAACGTTTTTGGAATACGTCTAATATTATGCAAAAATTTAAGCGTCTTGTAAAATTAATGTCTGGCTAAATTTTAATAATAATTTAATTTATAAATATCAGTTATAATTTTATATAATTTAAATTGTACTCTTGAGCAAAGTTTAATATAATAAAAAAAATATTGACTATATATTATCATTTTTGTAAAAAAAGAAAAAAAAGAAAAGAGAATTCACTTGATCTTTTGCCCAAAAAAGGGCAATGACACTGTACAATGTCATAAATCTCTCTCGTGATTCATCATTTTTTTTTTCCCGTCAAATTTCATATAATTATGGTTATATTCAGTATTTTTTTTTTTTGGCCCTTTTCCTTCCCAAAGAGTATTAATATATAATATTTAAAAAAAAAAAATCCTCCAATGGCATTTTAGTCGCACTATATTTTTCTTTAAACCCTGAAAAAACCTCTTGCCGTCCTTCAATTTCCTGTTTCCTAGGGTTTTAAAATAAACTCGCAAGCGTTAACCCTTACAAAACTGATCAAACTGAAAGACACAGAGAGCCATAATCATGAGTCTAATAGCCGGATCCTATGAAAAATTCATCTGGGGATACAAATTAAAACCCTCGATCCATTATTCCTCAGACCAAAAAACCCTAACCCTTAGCCAGCTCTTCTCATACCCCGCCCACCTCTCTCCCATCACCACCGTCGCCGTATCCGGCACCGCAGCCGCTTCCGGAGGCACTGACGACACCATCCACCTCTACGACCTCTCCACTTCATCTTCCCTCGGGGCCATCCACCACCACGAGTCTTCCTCTGTCACGTCTTTAGCCTTTTTCACTCCGCAGAACCTCTCAGTCCCTCGCAATCTCTTTTCAACTTCTGCCGATGGGTTCGTTTCCATTTTTGACGCTGACCCATTTGTGCTTTTGACGTCTGTTAAGGTTCATAAGAAGGGAGTCAATGACTTGGCTGTTCATCATTCCGGGAAGCTTGCGTTGACTGTCGGAAGGGACGAGTGCTTGGCGATGGTGAATTTGGTGAGAGGGAAGAGGAGTTTTTATCATAAAATTGGGAAAGAAGCCAGCTTGATTAAGTTTGATGGGAGTGGGGAGAAGTTTTTTATGGTTACTGAGGAGAAAGTTGGGATTCATCAGGCTGAGGATGCAAAGTTGCTTTGCGAATTGGATGGCAAGAAAAGGATTCTTTGTGCCGCCCCTGGAGAGGTTAGTTAGGATGGCTCGCTAAGTTAATTTGAGCTAGCCACATTTCAGTTTTCTTGAGTGTTATGATTATATATTTTGTCATTTGTTGTACAATCTTGAATTTCACTGATGAACTGAAATTTCTCTAAATAATAACAAAGTTACAAGTTCTTATAGTAATGCACATTGCCCTGTATATGGCATAGTCAGATATTCTTATCTGCAGGTTGAGTAATAAAAAGTAACGCTTTTTAGCTGGGTCACTTCATATATAAGACAATGTTGCATTTTGCTACAACAGCCAGAAACTCTGTAATTTATTAGGCTTCCTAGCTCCTTGCTAAACATCTTTTTTGTCTTCTCTCACATGTTGTAGGAAACCAAAGTTTATATATATATATAAAATTAATGATTTTTGTATAGTGTAGTAGCATAGTTCTGATAGAAATTGGTATGTTGGAGGATAAGATAAAATGATTTAAATTGGCATATTTTTCCTTTAAAGAGATACTTGAGTCTGCTTTTTAAGAGGCCAGCCGTAGCCCATTTCTTTCATAATGGAATCCTGAATGTCCTTATCGGTAATTGAGATGGAGAAAGACCTGTTTTGCGCTCCTTTTATTGCATTTCTTACCTACCCCAACATTGCCTGCTTTGTATCTGCATGTTCAAAGATTGCTTTATGACATTGCTCTGTGTTTCTAATCATACCAAGCTGGATGTGTTGGGATCAACAAGAGTAGAATTAAGTACCACTTGCATATCGATGAACATGTGGGGTTTTTTATATTGCTTCCATCACAATTGCAATATTGCTTTTTAGTGGGTGTGGATCATATTTTGTATGGTAATACACGCGTGCTATGTTTTTTTGCTGCTCTTTTTAGTTCCTGAGCTTAGTTTATACTTTCACAGGATGGGGTTCTACTCACTGGTGGTGAGGACCGGAGTATTACAGCATGGGACACGAACAGTGGGAAGGTAGCATATTGCTTCGAAGATGCACATTCTGCCCGTGTGAAAGGTATTGTTGTTCTCACTAAGAATGATGGTGGTAGTACTGCTGAGAACCCATACCTAGTGGCATCAGCATCGTCAGATGGGGTTATACGTGTCTGGGATGTCCGAATGGCCATTAAGGAGAAGCCGCTTCCATTAGCTGAGGCTGAGACAAATTCAAGGCTTACATGTCTAGCTGGATCATCAATTAAATGTGAGTTTGATTGTTGGTTGTTTGCCAGTCTTTAATCATCATTTAACGTAAATTGCTATTGATGCTCAGTACTACCCTATATTCCTTGTTTATCAGCTTTCAAACGACCGCGGATTGAAGGTAGTGCTCCTAAAGAAGAGGAGAAAGCATCCGGGGAAGATGCGTAACTTAGAAGAATTGATGATTTAGGAAATTTGGCTTAGGCCATTTGAAAGGGGTTTTATGAGGGGGAGTCTATTTTCCTGCGAAGCGAACTGAGAGTGGCGCAAACATGTTTCCTCAAAGGTTTAGCAAGCAGTGAATTCTGCAAAGATCAATTTTGACGATTGAGAAGGCTGTTCATATAAATTTTGGTACATGTATCATCTTATGATTATTCAGCGGAAAGACACTAATGTTACTGTTCTCAGTTTTGCGGTTAGAGTGACGATAATCTTGTGAGATTCTTGGAAAGTACGACCAAAATGTAGGCGTTCGTAATTTTGCATTCTTCCTCATTTCTTTCTTTCTGTCACCTTTTCATTTTCTTTCATAACAAACAAACAGGTAATCCAGCTCAGCACAAATAACGAGTATGGTTCTAGTGTGAACAGAAAAGGTACAAAAACTGGGGCTGAAGATGATTGGTGGACGGAGAAATGATTGATTAATGAACAAGAGATATTCTTATATGGTCTAAACCCGCGCTTTAGTTTTAATTTGATTTGCGATTAATTTCTCAAATATTTCTTTTAGTGGGAGATTTTTGGGAAATTTAAAAAAAATTGGTATTTGTAAATTTTTTTCGAAAATTATCTTTAACAAAATCATCACATAAGCAATAAAAGAATAATTTTTTAAAATTTGATTTTAAAAATCACTTTTATATTTAATAAAATTCTATATATATCTTTATATATGTTATAAAAATCTAAAAAATACTTATTAATTAAAAAATAAAATTATTGACTTTAAAGAGATTATTATTTTTAACAATTATATTAGAATAACAAAATAAAAAAATAAAATTAATAATATAAAATATTTATTTTAGTTATCAATTATTATATATGCACAATAAAAAATATTATATATATATGTTTATAAATATGTAAATAAATTTTATTCAATATTATTCAGTTGTTTGCGTTCTTATATTAGTTTGCAATAAGATTTATCAAGCTCATACGATTGTTTTTAAAATTCATGATATTTTTAGAAACAAAATTTTTAAAATTCATGATATTTTTAGAAACAAAATTTACTAAATATTTAACTGATTTTTTTATAATTAATTATTTTTATATCACAACTGATAATAATTATTTTAAAAATTACAATATTATCAAACTTTCACTTAGAATATACGGTGAACTATAAAGGAAAAAAGAGAAGATATGCTGAAAATAATATGATTATTGTAAATTATGGATTCCACCAAATTGTGCTCTCCCCATTTTCTCTTAATGCTCACTCCATTTTCTCTTAATGCTCTCTCCATTTTCTCTTAATGCTCTTCCCATTATTAATTTTATAATTAATAATGGTGAATTACTCCACCTTGTAATGCCTATAAATAGCATTCATTTCCAAGTGAATAAACACACTTTTGAATTTCTTGTTTAAGCTATCTTGCTTATTTTCTTCAATCTCCATTTGAGTATTTCTTACTTAGAAATCATTATCAAATAATTGTTAACATATTAGCATTTATTATCTCCAATTTCATAACACGTTATCGACGTAAGTTCGCTTCCTGATAGCGTCTATCCATTTTGCTTTTATTTTCTATGCATTTATTTTAACAAAAACAAAATTTCCAATAAGTAATACTTATTATTTACATTTTTTCCTTTCAATATTTATTATACTAATCTCTTTTTATTTGTGATAATGTCTCACTTGACAAAATTGGAGTTTAATGCTTGGGATATATCTGGTGATAATTATTTATCCACGGATCACGGATCACGAAATTCATCTTGATGCTATGGGGCTTAGTGACACGATAAAAATAACAATGACTCATCCACTCAAGATCGAGCTAAAGCCACGATTTTTTTACGTCATCTCCACCAATCACTTAAAATGGAATATCTCACTATAAAAGATCCATATGCGTGGGCGGTTTGTATGAAAGATATGGTCATTTAAGGTCATTATTCTTCCTAATGCTCGTAGTGAATGGAATGCTCTCAGCTACAAGACTTTCAACAAGATATGAATATAATTACTATATGAATTACCTCACAATTAAAATTGTGTGGAGAAAATATTATCGATGAGGATATGTTGGAAAAACATTTACAACATTTCATGCTTCCAACATGGTTTTACAACAAGAATATAGAGCTCACAAGATACAAAATATTCTCGACTTGATTGCATGCCTTCGTAAGAAAGAATAATGAGCTATTAATGAAAAATCATCAAGCTCATCCTACTGGTACAAAACCAATTTTTGAAACAAATTCAGTCTCACATGATCGTGAAGACAATTATGAAAATAGGCGTGGTCGTGGGCATAATCGTGGCCGTAGAAATAGCCGTGGTCGTGGTCGTGGCTATTATCGAGGTCGAGGACATAATCATTATTATCGACCTCGTGGTGGATATAAGAACCACAAAAAAGGAAAAAATGAGGATCAACATATTACTCAAGAAAACACTTGTGATAGATGTGGAATGTCTGGTCATTTTTGGAGACAATGTCGTACTCCCAGACATCGTGTGGATATGTTTCAGGCATCCTTAAAATCAAAAGGAAAGAATATTGAAACAAACTATGTTGATGACTCGGATCCAGTGGATATTACACATCTTGATGTTTCAGACTTCTTTGAAGATAAGGATGGAAAAATTGATCACTTGATTGGTGATGGAAATGTTCATCACATTTAAAATTCTACTTGTCCTTTATGTTTTCTCATGTAATTTTTATTTTTCGTGTTATCTAATATGTATTTCTCTTTTTATTTTTGTTTAAGGATATTGATTTCAATAAAATGTTTGATGGAGAAATATGTTTGGTGATAGTGCTTATTCTGCATCGATTCTTGAAAACAAGAGGTATTTTTAAATCTAAATCTAATTAAGGCAAATGTGAATACAATATCGGTCCGATCTTGTGGAGTCTTGGAAGAATGATTATATTAGCAAAAGGTACGAAATTAGATATTTATAATGCTCAGATTCACCTAAATCAAAAAGAAATTTACTTGGTTTTAAAGACATTCGTCGTAATAATTTTCATATAGAGACAAAGAATGAGAATAATGTAGAATATTTATACATTACTTCTGATATATCTGGAAAGAAAGAGATATTAGAAAAGCTTCCGACTTTCTCATCCGCTTATATTATCTGACGATAAAATCAATGGAAAGTTACGCATCATAAAAGATAAGTTACATGATCCAAAATCTTTTATACTTTGGCATGACCGTCTTGGTCACCCCGATCAACAATGATGCGTAGAATTATTGAAAATTCTCATGGACATCCATTGAAAGATTTAAAAATTTTATTGTCAAATGAGAATGGTTGCACTGCCTGTTCACAAGGAAAATTGGTAGTTAGACCATCACCCAAGAAATTAATTCAATCTCCATCATTTTACAAAGAATTCAAGGAGATATCTCATGGGCCTATTCACCCACCAAGTGGACCATTTCTTTATTTCATGGTTTTGATTGATGCATCCGCATCGATGGTCACATGTTTGTTTATTATCTACACGTAACGTTGCATTTGCAAGATTGCTTGAGATAATCGATTACGTGCACAATTTCCAGATTATCCAATCAAGACCATACGTCTAGATAATCTTGGTGAGTTTACTTAAAATATTTGATGATTACTGCATGACAGTTGGGATTGATGTAGAACACCCAGTACCACATGTACATACTCAGAATGGATTAGCAGAATCTCTTATTAAACGTCTTCAGGTAATTGCCAGAACTTTATTAGTACGAAGTCAATTACCTATTTCGACATGGGGACATGCTATTTTGCATCTTTGCGGCATTAATCCGCTTGAGGCCTCGCCTATCATAAATATTCCCATTCTGGTTGGTATTGGGACATCAACGGATTTATCCCATTTACGCATTTTTAGTTGCGCACAAGTGCCAATTTGCGCCCACAACGATTAAATGGGACCCCAACGACGTTTGGGAATTTATGTGGGATTTGACTCACCATCCATTATCAGATATCTTGAACCATTGACTGGTGATGTGTTTACCGCACGATTTGCGGATTGTCATTTTGACGAGACAAATTTTCCTCCATTGGGAGAAAGAAAAAAGGTTCATGAGGTTAGGCATGATCCTCAATGGAAAGTGACCCATCTATCTCATTTAGATCCACGCACATCTCAAAGTGAATATGAAGTGCGAATGATAGTTCATTTGCAACAAATTGCGGAACAATTGCAAGATGCATTTACAGATGCGGCAAAAGTAACCAAATCATATATACCAGCTGCAAATATACCCGGCCGGGTCATTGTACCTAAAGAACAATTAATGAAAAGTGCAGCTGAGGAATTATCTGTGTCACGCCAGAAGCGCGGTAGACCAATTGGTTCAAAAGATAGTGTTCCGAGAAAAAGAAGAATGATTAAATGTTGTTCTACGCAAATGATGATAATAATAAAAGAACAAATTGCTTCAGAAAAGCAATTAGTCTCTGAAAAGACCAGAAGGCCTGATAATACACAAACTCTTCATGAAGAACAAAGCCTTGAAAAGGCACATGAATCCAGAAATAGTGAGATTTCTGTTGATAATACTCATGAGATTTCTGTTGATCATACTCATGGTAATATTGTCATCAATGATGTGTTTGCGTTTACAGTAGCTACTGATATTATAAATGATCATGATCCGCAAACTATTGATGAATGTGCGAGGCATGATTGGCTTAAATGGAAAGAAGCAATCCAGACAGAGTTGACTTCTTTAGCCAAACGTGAAGTATTTGGACCTATAGTCCAAACACCAAAGGATGTCAAACCTGTTGGGTACAAATGGGTATTTGTACGGAAACGTAATGAAAATGATGAAGTTGTAAGATATAAAGCACGACTTGTTGCACAAGGCTTCTCACAGAGACCTGGTATTGATTATAATGAGACATACTCTCCAGTCATGTGTGCAATTACGTTTCGATTTTTAATTGGTTTGGCTGTATCAGAAAAACTTGATATGCGTCTCATGGATGTGGTGACAGCTTATTTATATGGGTCACTTGATACAGAATCTTGTCTCACTTATATATATATGAAAATCCCTGAAGGATTTAAAATGCCAGAATCTTGTCAATCATCACATCGTGGCTTGTATTCAATAAAGCTACAAAAATCTTTATATGGATTAAAACAATCTGGACGCATGTGGTATAATCGCCTCAGTGAATACTTGATAAAAATAGGATACGTTAATG
The DNA here is from genome assembly GCA_030449925.1 of Citropsis articulata. NCBI lineage: Eukaryota > Viridiplantae > Streptophyta > Magnoliopsida > Sapindales > Rutaceae > Citropsis > Citropsis articulata. The sequence continues at coordinate 470,394 of JASUUH010000085.1, read as the reverse complement.
ATCATATCTGTCCATGTGTTTTTATCAAGCAATCAAAATCTGGAATTGCTATTGTCGCAGTCTATGTTGACGATTTGAATTTAATAGGAACTCATGAAGAGCTCCAAAAGGCTGCTGAATGCTTGAAAAATGAATTTGAAATGAAAGATTTGGGGAAAACTAGGTATTGTCTCGGATGAGACGCAGACTAATGGTATATTTATCCATCAGTCAACTTATACTAAGAAAATTTTGAAACGTTTCAACATGGATAAAGCTTACCCATTGAGTACCCCAATGGTAGTTTGGTCTCTTGATCCTAAAAAGGATCCATTTCGTCTTAAAGAAGATAATGAACAGATACTTGGTCCTGAAGTACCATATCTAAATGCAATTGGTGCTCTGATGTATTTAGCACAATGTACTAGACCGGACATAGCATTTTCTGTTAATCTGTTGGCTCGATTTAGCTCTGAACCAACTAGAAGACATTGGAATGGTGTCAAACACATTTTTCGTTATCTTCAAGGAACAATTGATTTAGGTTTATTTTATTCTAATGAACTAACGAAAAATCCAGGTCTTGTTGGTTATGCTGATGCAGGTTATTTATCTGATCCCCATAAAGCTCGTTCACAAACGGGATATGTTTTTACTTTCAATGGTACTGCAATTTCTTGGAAGTCTACAAAACAGACTCTCGTTGCAACATCCTCCAACCATTCTGAAATTCTTGCACTACATGAAGCCAGTCGAGAATGCATATGGTTGCGATCTGTAATCCATCATATTCAAAGTACGTGTAGAATATCTTCAAGTTCAGATATCCCAACAGTGATATATGAAGATAATGCTGCATGTATAGCTCAACTTAGAGGAGGATACATTAAAGGGGACAGAACAAAGCATATTTCACCAAAATTCTTCTACACTCATGAGCTCCAACAGAACAAGAAGATTGATATCAAACAGATACGCTCCACAGATAATTTAGCTGACCTATTTACGAAAGCTCTACCTACATCTACATTTGAGAAAATAATATATGGCATTGGCATGCGTCGCTTCAATAAACTATCAGAATAATACATGTTGCCATCAGGAGGAGCACTCATAAGGAGGAGTGGAATTTGGACATACATACACTGTACTCTTTTTTCCTTTTGACCAGGTTTTCCCACTGGGTTTTTACTGGCAAAGGTTTTTAATGAGGCAGTTTAAAATCACATCCAATGGTATCAGGAGGAGCATATCTAGTAAATAATTGGTGAATCCAAGGAGGAGTATTGTAAATTATGGATTCCACCAAATTGTGCTCTCCCCATTTTCTCTTAATGCTCACTCCATTTTCTCTTAATGCTCTCTCCATTTTCTCTTAATGCTCTTCCCATTATTAATTTTATAATTAATAATGGTGAATTACTCCACCTTGTAATGCCTATAAATAGCATTCATTTCCAAGTGAATAAACACACTTTTGAATTTCTTGTTTAAGCTATCTTGCTTATTTTCTTCAATCTCCATTTGAGTATTTCTTACTTAGAAATCATTATCAAATAATTGTTAACATATTAGCATTTATTATCTCCAATTTCATAACAATGATAAAAATCTTCTTCATAAGAGATTCTGATGAAATTTGGGGATGAAAAGTGAAAACAATCGCAATAAAATCCCTGTTTGAAAAAGAAAAAAGAAAGGAAACATTGATTTTATTGAACCAGCCCAAGCCCAGAATTTGGTGGGCTGTTGACCTTCTTTAAATTGTCGTAGTGTCGGTCTTTCTTTTGCATATCAATAACAGATACGCTATTGTATTGGTTGGGACGTTGGGTTGCGATTGAGCGACAGTGGTTTATGACTATGATTTATGGAAACCAAAAGCCGAATTCCCCGAAACAACCCAGTTCTGTTAAACTGTTGTTTATGTTTTGAAACAGAAACAGGGCTACCCTGCTTTCTTCATTCGCCCTTGGCAGTTGTATTAATACTAGTATTTGAGAAACCCCAAAAACCAACCAAAATAATAATAATACTTAATGGCTGCCGAAGAAGAACAACAGAAACAAGCCGATCATCCTTCTGGGCCACCATTCGATCCCAGTCGAAGTAACGTTACTTTCCCTCTTCTTTTCCAGTAATTTCTTTTATCTGCTTTAGGGTTCTTTTGGTTTTCTCTTCAGATTCTGTTTTTCCAAGCCACTAGTGTATGTATGCGTTGCTCTAAGCTGCCGCCTGTTGATCCACTGTTTGAATATCTCTCTCCCTGATATATGGGTTCTGAATTATGACTGAGCTGTTATTGTCTATTTGTGTTTTGTTTTGCTTCGACCAACTGCTTGCTGCCCTTTTCCCTTTATGTTTATCTTATGTGAATTTCTCTAGAATTGCTACATAATTAAGCCCGGGTGTGGCTGGTATATCAAGTTTATTTTTATTAGTACCTTTCAAAAAAAAAAAAAAACAAATATGTTTGACGGGAAAGGATTCATGTTAATGAAGTAGCAAAAGAGCTGCAAACTAATGTTAATCTTGTTATCTGAGAGGCAGAATTTTCTGCAGTGACGAACTGATTGGTGAAAATTTTGGTAAAGGATTCAGTGTTCATAACGTTTGACTGGTAGATGTCTTATTTATCCATCTAACATTTTTGTCTCTCCTGTTTAAGTGATTGGTATCATCAAGAGGAAGGCCTTGATTAAAGAACTGGCTGCTTTGTACCACACCGAGTGCCTTGCCTACTGTCAAGAACTTTTGGAACTTCAAAAGAAATGGGAAGAGGTTAGAATGATGGTCTCTTGTTTCCACTACGCATGCTTTTTACCATAATATCTTTGAAATTTTTATGTAGATTGGCTAAATAATCTTTTGTTTTTTTATGTGAAAAATGACTGTAAATCAAATTATGTTTGCTTTTGGCATATGTGCATTTATTCTTTGGACTGGTATAATGCGCTGCTGTGTTTATTAGGTGATTTTAGAATCTATTTAATATGAAGAACCTGCATTGTTAGTTCTGAAATTAGTCAAGAAGCAATTTGCCATGAAATGATCCTCACAAGAAAAAGTTCACTCTGTTTATTGGTTATTAAGGGAGTCCTGAAAAGTTCTCAGTTGAAATATTGCTTTCAATCAAGTTCCCAAAAACTGGCTTGTGCCAAAGGAAGTGGAGAGACTCTTAAAATTGCAGAGGCAGACATAATTGTAGGTTTGTTATAGTTATCATGTCACATACCAATTGTTCAAAAAATTCCTTCTTCGCAATTCAAAAATGAGTTCAACAATATGATAATCAGCTTATTGGACTAGATCAGTAGCATGGATAGAATAATTGATACAAACCAAAGAACTTGCAATTGAGATTTTGCAGCTTTTGCAGAGAGTAGAGCTACCCTTGTCCAGCAAGATGTTAAGAACTTGAAACCGAAGGAAACTGATTCAAATACTTGACTGTAATCAATTTGCAAAAAATAATCTTGTTGCTTGCTCACATTTAGTGTAATTGTGATTAAGGTATGACAAATTTGTTGTGGCAGTGTATGCATCTTAAAATATATGGGATTTTTCAGTCTGGTTTCCTTAAGTGCATAATATGAGTATTTTCATCTTAGTTTCTTTTGATATGGACTGTGTAACTGCACCACGAGCTTCTGACTGATCATAATCTTTTGAAAGAAATATGGAATGGCATGGTCAATAATCTTGTCAGCTTTTTTGGTGACTCATCAAAAATTTGTGGTCAAAGGTCTGCAATCTGATCATTAGTCTACAATTTTATTTACCATAATATGTTTTTCACGTGTTTTCTTTCTGAAAATTTATGCAGCCATTTGTGGAAACAAAAGCTCCAGATGATTCACGGAAAGAAATGACGAGACTTCCAAAACGTTTAAAGAAGACCCGCTGAGGGTATTGTGAGACCTGCATTTTAATATAAGTTTCCAGATAGTGAACTTTGTTAATGCAGCAGAATCCTCTATACCAATATAGGATTTGCACTTTGATGCACCATTCAAGAACTCGTATTTACTTGGCATTAACTTTGCTTGTTTGCAGATCCCTGATATGCCATAGGCATCACATAGCTTTCCTGTGTCTACAAAAGAAGCATCTACAAATCACTTGGATTTCTGAAAGACAATAGCCACAGGGGAAAGGAATGGATCAATTAACTGTTTATCTTACTTCTGTTGCACTGTATATATGCCGCTTGAATATTTTAGGTTCAATTATCAGAAATATTAATTGAACCTGCACCTTTTAATCAATCGTTAAGTGTTTTAGGAAGGATTTCTGTATTTAAATTTGTTTTCATCATCTTACGAATTTTCTCCATGACATGGTTCAAAACCAAAAAAAAAAATTACTTCTGATGCTTGAATTCCAATGACTGAATATCATGTTGATCGAATTTTGAGTCATCCAATTGGTCTTCTACCGTTTCCAATTCTTACAAGAAAAGATCAATTAAAACAAGCAATTTTCAAAAAGTTAAAACAATTTTCTATTTCTATAAAGCATCCTCCCGGAATTATTGCTCCAAACTTCCGGTTACATGTTTGCCAAATCAACAAACTAAATGTCCTCTGGTTGTTTGGTCCAGTAGCACTTTCCCTGTAATAATTTAACCGACAAAAAAAAAAAAAAAAAAAACAGTAAGTGAAAACCAGCCGCTGAGGCTCTTTGCCCTGCTTTGATTTTTTTTTTTTTTTTTCCCTTGCTATTTGATCTGGTAAAGGTTTTACATGGTCAGGTCCATCAAAATACAACAGAGCACCGTAACATATACTACAAGCTCTTTAGTTTCTGTAGAGCATTCGAGCCAAAACTAGATTGCTGTTTGTTATCACCTGGTTTAATGTATAGCCCTCTGAAGCAACTTCTCCACAATTACCTGCAATTCACACATTCATCGTTGCAGGCTGATTTATTTATTTCAGAAGACCAAACAACCAGTCTTATTTATATCACATGTTATAAAATGATAGTAGTTTCAGTGAATTACCTATAATATTGAAGCCTGCATCTTTTCCTGTAGTATACTAAAAGCAGTAGGTGAAGAAATCTGCCCTTCCACAACCTTTTCTGCAGCAGGTCCCATTTCATGGACAAGTTTAACAGATTCTGACAGTCGATTGAGGAGATTCATCAAGGCAATCACTTCATTCCGCTGCAGCTGCAGCTGAAGATTAACACAGAAAACCTCAATACAAGGTAAAATGACAATGACAGAAGACAGAAAACTGAAACCAGTGAGTGGTAGCTACTTGGAAAATTATGCACTTGTTGCCAAAGGAATATAAAAGAACCATAACTGCTCAGAAAACAATGGATACTTTATTACTGATCTTACACTTGATAAATAGGGTGAACAATGGGTATATACAAGAAGATGAACTTTTGCTGCACTGAAGTTTGTTCTGAACGTATTGGAAGTATATTGATGTGGGCACAACCTCTATTTGCATGGCTTATGCATATAGTTCCAGGAAAATATGCATAAAAGAGTGGTTAAATACGGTACTTTTGGTTTAAATCTTGTTCAGAAACATGTGTTCAGATGTATCCTACATGCAGTTGTCTTGGTTCATATCTTGCCAAGACAACTTCAGACTAGTGTCGCATACTGACCTTTCCTACTGCCATTTCCAAGACTATTATTCAAAGTACAGAACAGAAGTATACGGTAAAAAGCTGAAGTGCCAAAGGAATCTGCCTTTCAATGTTGGAGCAGTGTTTAAAACATGGTTATACATAAAAAAGGAAATTAGAATGTGAAGTTTTAAATCTTCCATAGGAGTGATACTTACAGTTTGACTCAAGTGTTCCTCACCATTGACAGAGAAGAGGATTTTTCAAAGCAGGTAAGACCAAGACCACAGAAACCTGCACTTCACAAAGTCTCACTGCAATGAAAATGAAAAAACCAACAGGACAAGGCATAACAGAAAAAAAATGAAATCAACCATCTCAACTCCAAAAGGACAGGATTTGAAAGAAAAAATAATAATCAAAACAGAAAATGTGCTTATGGTACTGCATCAAATGTATATTGTATAAAACAAAAATTAGAAATAATTTGAAAAATGAGGGTGATAGCAAAAAACCAACTTAAGCAATCATGGTTTTATCATTTGAAAGAAAAGAAAGAAAATTGAAATTAAGAAGAAAAATAATTAGAAGGATTTGAGCAGAAAAATGTTTTAAAATTCTTCTGTTTCTGTTTCAGTTCAGGTCCTCCATCCACATTATATGCAGCCTTGCGGATTATAGAGAAGTTTTTTCATTAAGGACTGTGTCTTCAGGTCCTCCATGGGTTACCAGTTTCATATTCAGCCTGTTCCAAGTACTCTGCTGCCTAAATAATTCACAACAATTGTATGGTCAGGTTTACATCATATGTTTGAGGAAACTGAAAATTCCATGAAACATACATACAAACAAAAAGCAACTATTTCAGAGATGGGACCATCTTTTGCAAGAGCTTGGATATGTAATAAACAAAATTTTATGAATTATTCAAAATCATTTTGTCACACCTTTGTCACATAAGGATGCAAAAAAGGAAAATTAACCAAGTTTCGTATTAATCAACCACACAAAAAGAGAAGGATTTGATCAGCAAATGTATATTTGAAAGCAAAAACAAAAATGTGGCTTTATGGTACTGCATCAAAAAATGTATAATGTTAGAAATGAATTCTGAGCTATGAGGGCCTGATAGCAAAAACCAACTTAAGCAATCATGGTTTTATCATTTGAAAGAAAAGAAAAAAAAGAAATCCACATTATAAGAAAGATCAACAATTAGTCTAGAAGGATTTGAGCAGAACCTAATGTTTCTAAATTGTCCCTGAATTTTCTGTTTCAGTTCAGGTCCCCGCTGGCCTTTCCATAACTTAGCCTCATCAAAAGGGAGTGGGCATGCAGCTTGCAGTTGTGGATTATAGAGAAGCTGTTTCATTAAGGACTGTGTCTTCAGGTCCTCCATAGGGTTACCAGTTTCATATTCAGCCTGTTCCAAGTACTCTGCTGCCTAAAATGCATTCACAAAGACTGTATGGTCAGGTTTACATCATATGTTTGAGGAAACTGAAAATTCCATGAATTTCACATAAAACAAAAGCAACTATTTCAGAGATGGGACCATCTTTTGGTAAATTTTTGGAGTATGCTATGTAAACAAAATTTGACTCATTTATCAAAGTCAGTTCTCACCTTTGTCACAGCTCGGAGGACAAAAAGGAATGTGAAGTACAAGTTTCTAACTCGATCTGGATATCTTAAAACTCGATCATACATCAATGTGAGATTTTGACCCCACTGAAATTGCAAACGAAGACAGCATAAGATAAACAGTTAGACCACTTAGATCACCATTATGTCTATCGATAATTTAAATAACACAAATGCAAAAGTCTCCATAAGCTAAAAATTACTAGGCCTGGGTTGGGGCTTCTTATCTGGAAACCTTACAAGTGGCATTACAAATTCGTGTGAAGGGAAAAGTCTAAATCGTTCAAGTGAAATAGATTCACAATGCAAAAGAGAGTTAGACTTCAAGCTGCAGATACATAAAGGCTCAAAATTTATACAAACATTAACAAATTTTAACACAGCACCAAAAACTAGTTTGCAGGGATGGAAATATATACCAAATTGTTAGCTTCATCAAGAAGATAATCAGCAGCAATGTGGATCGAAATAGAAGAATGAAGACCAGATATCAATTTGTACAATATCCTTTCCTCTTGGCATAACTGTTTGGATGGATCTGCAGTTGAGGTAGATAATGAACAGACTGTGTCATTGTGAAAACAAGGATGAAGAACTAAATTAAGACCCTCTAATCTTAGTAGAAGGGAAACAGCCTCAACAAACATGAAATAACAGAAGCAAGAGACTAACGTAAAACAAGTTTGACAGCAGGACCAAGTAGAAATGCGCAGCAAATACAACGAAAATCATAAAAGCAAATAATCTTGCAGCAACTGTAAAGAAAAAATTCAAAAGTCGGATAAGGAAGATATAACAGCACTTGATAAATATTTAACTCCTAAAAGCTTCAACACAAGCAGAGGTGTTGTTTCCGAAGTAAAAGAGAACCAGAAATAGTACATGTGAGAAAGGCCATAAAAGAATAAAGAGCAAAGCTAGAAGCAGCAAAACCATCATAAACCAAAAACATGAATGTTACAGCTTATCATTAAATAAACACAATTTTGGCTTCAAACAACATATGAGACGCATGCATGGAGAGAGGCAGCATGAACACACATGTTGGGCAGTTTTCTGAGTAAATAGCATCCCATATCCTTCTAGCTGATGGACCAGTGTAGCCAGTATAACGTTCAGGATTCAGTTGGAGATTTACATATGTCATCTCATCTGCAAAAGGAAATACACATCACTTGCTACATCCATACTCAATTTAAGGGGAGATAAACAACCAAGTTATCTACTCAGAAGAGATAAAACTGAAAGAAATGTGCATTATTAACTTGGAAATTCTGAATATAGGATTTAACTAGATCCAATATTGCCTAAGTTGCATTAGAATTTATCAGAGTTAAGAGTATTAATATTTGGTAAATGGACATTGAATCTATTGATACGGATTATCATTTTATATATATAACCAAACTAGCAAGCTTAAATGCACCAATTCATGCTTATAACAAATTAAAAATTAAGTATGCGGGTCTTGAATGCAAATGAAAGACTAACCATTGTCAGTTTCATCATCATGAGTCCATGGGTTGTCGGTTTCTGTCCAGCCTCTGAAAGCCTTACTGTCTAGAGTGCGATCCACAGCAGCCTCTGGCTTTCCTTCTTGACACACAAGATCATCAGGTGAGAGGCCACGAATGAAGGGCTTCTTAAAACTTTCTGGAAATTCAGTTTCAGGGCATTCACAAACACTGCAGTCCCGCAGACGGCACATACCATCATCAGGCCAGAAAGGACAGTCACACCACAATTTAACCTAGCACAGACACCAACAGAGCTTTATAACTATCCGATTCCAGTGATTGAAGGTAAGTGAAACAACGAAATTGGAAAAAAAAAAAAAGCGAGAACTAAAATTCATCAAGAAATGAGCAGGAATCAGAAATACTTTCATCCAGCATTTTTGAGACTGACTTCACTTTTTTAATTTATGAATATTACTTGCGATGGCGTTTTGGTTTCAATTTTTAGCCTATTTGTTTCATATGGAATCATAAACAAACCTTGAAATAACGGAAAAATGGAGTTTTAACAAGCTCCTGTAGTGAAGGATGCAACACTTGCTCATTCAGCTGATTCACAGTCTCGTAATCACAGCAACAATCCTCCACCACGCCGCTGTACTTTTCTTTCTCCTGCACAAAATTCAAAATTTGAATGCAATTAATCGCTCAATCAAGCAAATTGAATCAAACTAACACAATCTAAACAAAATGACAGCACTTATTTATCTAATCCGATCTTTTTAAGCAACAAATTCATAAATGTGAGTTTTGCAGCAACTAAAATTGAAAAATAAGCAAAATCATTATCAACATTTTAATTTAATTTCGTAATACCTGAGCACAGTGACAGCTCTTATCGGCCGGGGCAAAGTGAGATAAATTTGGTGATTTTATAAGATAAGCCAAGGCTACGGCAATCAAAATCACGATTAGAGCGCCAACTAATAAACTCCATCGCGTTTTGTAACTCGTGCCTTTCTTCTTCTTTTCAGCCTCTGGTTCCACCATTACACAGTACTAAAAACCAATCTTTATCTGTTTGGTTTCCGAGAAATTGAAAGAGATAAACAGAAATTAGAATGGAATTGACAGCTTAGCGATACTGTTTCCTTCTGCGTATTGTATGTATTATTTTATTTCATTAGTCAGTAATTAAAACAGAAGTTATTAACATATCTTTTAGTCAGACAATAACGGGATTTTATATATAACTATAATGTGACTAAAGACTAAAGAGATCAAGGGGAAACGATGGGCGTTGAACGTTGATTGCTGATGGTTTTTGATCGTCTCTTCTAGCTTTCTGTGAATTCGAAGCTGTTAAAACAATGGGCAAGAGCAATTCAGGGTACCGAAAAACCGCAAGAACTCTCGTGGGTCGGGCCTGCGCCCAAACTTTATTGGGCTTTTGTTGGGGTTTCACAAGTTTTCTTGGTTGCTCATTTTGGGCTTAATTGCATTTGGGTGCTGATATTTCCCCTCCTCGGCTTTTGTATTCACACCCCACTAATTGCAACCAAATCGAAATGTTTGTCTAAAATTCAAATAAACTTATATAGTCTGCACAGCCAATCAATTCAGTCCTTCCAAATGAGGAGACAAAGCTCAAATTAATTTTCGTTGCCTCCAGCCTTCGGAGCATTAATTATTTTGTTAAATTGCTTCGGTGTGGAAAAGCCCCATCCTTTTTCCTTTTTTCCCTCTCCTCCCTGGAGTTTATGTTTGGATAACTAGTGAAAAAAATTACTTTGAAAGCCACTCGACAATGCCCTAACAGAAGAAATTACTTTCCTTCCTTATTTCTCTGACAACGGATACTTAACAGTGCTTTTGCTTTTAAGCTTTTGTCAAGTCTTCTAAGTGATGTTGAACTTATTCACAAAACTACAAAAGTAAACGCTAGATTGGTAACATATATTAATTAATATTGTCAATTTTTTATCTAAAGAAAAAAAAAATTCCCTTAAATTTAATCTCATGTGGTCTTCGTGCCAAATCTCTCAATTATTCATCTAAATTGATGTTGCCTGTTAGCCTACAAATGAAATGAGCGCCTCAGTGGTGACGACATTTCGAGATCTGATTTGTAGAAAGCAATAACAAGCCGGGGGCTAATCAAGGGGGCATATAGAGTAGTCAGATAGTCAAACGATGGGTCAACAAGAAAAACGGAGAAAGAGGAACGCACGGTTATTGTGGAGTGGAGAGATGATTGTTTGAGGAGGAGATGCATGGGAGATCACATGCATATATTCTGTTTCTGGAAATGAGAAAATCATGGTCAAAATTCGTAAAATCTTACTTATGATATCACAACGGATTTTCATGATATTATTAATACATTTTATGAAAACGAATTTGAAAGCGATTGCTCTCACCATGTAATTATTTTTCCTGCCATGCTATATATTGCTGTCTTTATCTATCTGAATCCGATCGTACCAACTGCGCGAAGTGATCTGCATGTCTGGTGATAAGGTTAATTAGTTTTGGAACGAAATAGATTTTCGCATGTAATTAATTATCTGGTTAGAAGGTTTAATCTCATAAATATATTAATTCAACGTATATTTCTGCAGAATATATATTACATCGGTTGGAGCAAAATAATAATAACAATTATAATAATGTCCCAATATATGCTGCACTACCGTGAAAAAGTTTCCATGATATCATTGGGTTTCTTTTTCGAACAAAAAAAATTGGAAAAAAGAAAAAAAGTTATTTTTGTATGAGTATCGTTAAAAACACTTGAGCAGTAACAGGTAATGATCGATGGAGCTCTTTTGGCCACTCCCTTTTCTGGTTAAAGCTGATATACGGAAAAGGAAGAGCATTACCTCTACTCTATATGAACCCTAGCTATAAGCGACGGTCTAATTTTCAACATATAATAACAAAAGATAACAACAACACGTAGGATCGCATATAATATGTTATAATTTTCATATTAACCAAGATGAGGCACCACATTACAATTAACCACAACATGATACCATTGTTTATTACTTACTGTACGGAGAATGACGTACTTGTCACCATTTTTCTTTCTCGGGCAAACCCACGGCTTCACCACCATATTTTCCGGCTTAGATGATTATTAACCCCAAAAAAAAAAAAAAAAAAAAAAGTCTCTGCTCACTTGATGAACTAATAGTATTGCTGCTTTTACAGATAGACAACAAAGCGGAGTTATCATTCTTTAATTAATAACAAGCTTTAACTTGTCTGATAATCGGATTTTATGAACATTAATAAGCAATATTCACATCTACATATAAGAAATCAAAACATATACTGCTTAATTAATTAATTAGTCATGGGGCCGAGCCATCATCTTTCGCTGTACAATAGCCAAATGTTGAACGCATTAAACTATAGAGTTTAACTTAAAGTGATTTAATAATTAAGTTGTCTACCTAAGCTAGCTTGAAGAAGAACATAAGCATACTTTTTTTTTTTTCTTTAGACAGTATAAATAAAGTTCAAAGCCAAAGGGCACCGGCGTCTTTGAGGAGAGGGACCAAGGTGCCATTGATATGGCAAGCCATGAGAGTCTCAATCCCGCCAAGGAACTTTCCACCAACAAAGATAGCCGGGACAGTCTGATGCTGGCCGTTGGATGAGAGCTGGAAGAGGACGGCCTGGATTTCACGTCCGGCAACATGGTGGTCGAGCTCGACGATGGTAGGGCCAACGCCAAGGCTGAAGAGGAGGCGCTTCGCTACCGTGCACATGCAGCAACCGCTCATGCTGAACAAAACGACGGCGTTGCTGGAGGCCAGGTGGGTCACTATCTCGTAGGTCTTCTCAAGCTTCATCGCTGCTGCTGCTGCTGCCGCTGCCGATGACGACGACGACGATGAGGCCTCGCTGTTGAGTGTCATCGCTTTCGCCATTTGGAGTCCGGCTTTCTTAGCAACCTGCATCGATATGGAGTTTTCTTAGAAGAATTAAATGATATAAAGAAAGATTGGAAAGATTTTGATGATGTTTGAAGAAAAATAAATAAATAAAAAGCAGTACTGCGATATTAGAAAGTAGAAAGTTTACTGGAGAGACTCAAGGGTTTTGAAGCTGTGTTTATGGAGATTCTGGAAAGCTATGGTCAAAGTTGTGATAGAGAGTTTTAAGAGGAGTGAGATATGCAGGTTTTAACTTCTACAATTGTGGGCACATCAATTGTATTACACATACATATATATAGAATTGTATCACAGTAAAGCTGTCGTATACATTTATATGTTTTATATTTTTAATTGAATTAGTCTTAATTTATGTTCAATATTCATCAATATTGCAATTTTCAGTTGCGATGCCCCAACAAATTTGGCAAATTGAATTTCTTAATGTTAACTAGAAGTTGAAGTTGCTGTTTTGTGATTAAATTTTTTAATGGCATTGACTCGAGTCTTATTGTGCGTTGTTGAATAGAAAATTCGAAGTGAAAGAGGTCAAATACTAAAGAACAAAGCAAGTGCTTAGAATGAAGAACAAGGGGTTCCTAGGGTTTTGCAAATTTACGAAAAAAATAAAATAGAACAAAACAAAAGATAAATAGTGGAGAGAAAAGAAAGGGACAAATTCTGACGACACTAGATCCCTATCTCTGGCTTAATTTTCTTATTCGAATTGTACGGATTCACAGTCCCCTGAAGCTAATGCCTAACAGTAATAATCATCCACCTTCAGAATCAGAAGCATGCCTTTCCCCGGCCAGTATGGCAGATCCCTTCTTCTTCTCTTAGACGTGCCTGTTAAATAAAATTATCAAGAAGAATACAATGAGAGAAAGGGATGCCTTGAGAGGTAAAATTTTTTTTTTTATTAACGGTAGTTAATTGAGTTAAATATAAAAACTAAAATTTAGAATGGTGTAGAAATATTAAAAACTAGTAATGACTACTTGCATTTTTAATATTTTACAATTAGTTGGGAGAAAATTTTCTTAATTATAATGTTAATATATTTGAAATTCTGAGTACTCGTTAGGAACATGTTTCAAAAGTTTCAATAACATAAATTTTTCAATATCATCACTAAGAGATTAACATAAATTCCGGTCGCAAGCATTGTAAGCAGCACTCTAGACATTAACACACCTTCTTATGGTTTCTTTTGTTAGCCTTTGCTTAGTTTGTTCTCTTTAGTTTACGTTCTCTATTATTCTTCTTTTTTCTTTTCATTTAATGGTTGGTTTTGTTCTTTAACTTGAAAGATTTAGTCTATATCCTCCTCGAAATATTTTCTTCTACACGTAAGAGAGTCTCGCCTAAACCCCCCAACCGAATGATGGTTTTTAATTGAAAAAATAAAATCATCCAACTACTTAATCCAAAAACTTAAGTTAGGCTATTAAGAAATATTATAATAAATCATATGTCTTCTCATGCAAAATTTAGAGCGGAATTAGGACAAATATAAATTGCATGAGATTGAAATGATCAGCAACTGACCTCGAATTTGAATTTCTAATTTCATGTTGATTAAATCATGTCATCCAAAAGTTTAAACAATTAAACAATAAGGTTTCGGTTATTGTTTTTTTTTTTTTTCAGATTTTATATTATATTTGAACTTCAAATTTTACGTTACAATTACAGACAGACAGATAACAACACAACGGTTTTATAGTACAACTATACCGGATTAACTCTCGTTTTCTAACATGCGCCAGTCAAACAAAGCCAGTGTAAGCCCTTAGAGTGGGACCCACGCGGGGCAGAAAAAATAGTGAAGCCCTAAGATAATGGGACCCACGAAGGGCAGTGCCCCAAAATCCCAACGGAAAAGGATCCGTATAGAGTCACATAAAAAGACAAGTGCTGTGTGTACACATAATGCATGCAGGCGTTGCCTGATATTCGCGTGATCGCCTGTACGTTGCGTTTCAGTTGCAAGTGAAAAAGAAGGTTGTAGATTTTTGTGTGGCGTTGGAGAGAGTGATATATGCTTATGAATATGGTAAAATAAACCGACAAGCCGACAAGAAACGCCTGAAACGCCGTCGTTAGACGGTCAGTCTATCGTCTTCTCGTGAGTAGGGACAGTGACGCCGTCGGATTTTGCTATCGTTATCAGTTATTTATTTATTATTATTTATTATTTTTTTACTCACGGTTCTCACTCCCTTGCCATATATCCTTCAAAAATTTTATTTAGAAAAGATAAATAATAAACTCACTTTTTTTTTTTTTTTTTTGGTTTTTCAATGGTCAAAGATCCCAGTCAGGGAATTCATTCCGTTGTCCTGTTTTGCCCTTTGGACCGACTGTAGTTTCTTCAGAAGTCATATTATGGGCAGCGCCAAAAAGTGACAGAATAACCAACAGACGCTTATCTATGCATTAAACAAATAACAAGGTGATCTTTTTTAAGTAATTTGCTCAAACGTATCTTTGATAATGTTATTATGAGTAACACGTTACGTTAATTATTGATTCAAATTAGTTATTAGTACTTTATAATATGCATTAAACAATAATTTTTTTTTTAAGTAATTTGCTCAAACGTATCTTTGATAATGTTATTATGAGTAACACGTTACGTTAATTATTGATTCAAATTAGTTATTAGTACTTTATAATATATGATTCATGTTCCATTTACCTGTATTATGTAACTGTGGCCATTGTCAGCTTTCTAACTTTCTCGGCCTACAAATGTGATATGTCGAAGTTCATCATAAATGTCCGTGAGTAACAAGTGAATGGTTCTTTTTGACTAGTCAGTCTAAATATGAGGATCAGATTTAATAACTTAAAAAATTATAAGAAAAATTTCAACAAATAAACAACAATCACAGTAACAAGGGTGAGTGCGTGTGCGCGTGTATATATATATATATATACATCTACACATGCAATGTAATTTGTTTGATACAGCGCCCCCAGTCTAAATTGAAAATGATTTTTTTCAAAAAATTTTTATAACGCCTTAAGTTTATTTCTTAACACCCAAATTACATAGAGCTCGTGTCGTCTTATATTTTGAGTTAATTTGTTTGTTTAATCTTTATATTTAAAAAAATATTCAAAGACACCCCTATTATTAAATATACATTCTTACTATAATTTTTTTTTTCCTTTCACAATAATACTCCTGCTACAATATTCTTGGAGATATTAATGAAAAGAAAAAAAAAGATAATTTATCAAGTTAACTTTAAAATAACATAAACTTTTATATTGTCTTATTTTTATGATTAATTTGGCAAATTAATTATTAGTAAGATTGTTCCATAGGTACAAAAAAAAAAGTTCTTTCACACTGATATTTATGGATTAATTTACTAATTAAAATTTTTTATAGATAAATTAATTTATGTCAAGAGTGTTGAAAGGGGTAACAATCTAATATATTTTACGCCAGGGTATTTTGAGATTTTTTTAAAACATATGTAATAAACGAGTATTTAAATCAAAATATAGAGACTAACTGAGCATTTACAGCCCGTCAACCCCAACTTTTACCCAAAAAAAAAAAAAAGGAATGATATACACCCTGCCCCAATGCAATGAATCTCTATCCAACTCACTAACGTAGATTTTTGGGGCAAACTTTGTTATTAGTTCAACTTTTATTCACTTTTGCCTGGGGTTGTGGAAGGGTTGGATGGTGGGCTCTCTATGGTTATTCAATTTTACAATTGAACATTTTTTCTAGATAAAGTATGGTGATACGGGGTAAATTTGTGTTAAAATAAAAATGAACAAATAAACCCATTAAGGAGACATAATAAGTCTTTCCCCTCATTAAATAAATGTAATTAAAACTAAATAAATCTCTAAATAAAAAGATAAATAAAATGACGTACAATAGTAGTGCGAGTGATGCTATACTCAATGTATCATGAGTTGCATATCAGTCATAAAATTTTGGAGAATGTAGCAAAAAACTTGGAAAACTTGGAGATTTTTCACTAGAGAATAGTGGGGGCTAGAAGCATTGTACAGGACAACACCATCTGTCCTTGTGTTGTAATCGTCTAATAATTAAGATTCTATTTCCAACATTTTCTTTTCTTTCAACAAATAATCTAGAAGAATATTTTAAACTAGCTTATCTATATATTAATTAATAGTATACAAACATAAGATCCTTTACAACTTAACACATAATATATAATTTACAACAACTTTCTAATACAAATGGATTGTAATTAGAACATAACCCAGAAAGAGGACAAAAGCAAAATGACCCAAAAATGAAAAATAAAGAACCTGAGATAGATATATATAGCTGATTTTCATCATGATATACGCGTCATGCTATTCCACACAACACAAACAGTGTAAGTAAGAAACCTGTAAATGGGATCGAAACATGCATGCAAAGGGTTTCTCACGTAAACATTCCAACAAGAAGTTGTGATTTCAGCCCTACTCCTTATCGTCCTCCAGACGTGATCGATAAAATAATTCTGGTTTCTTGTTGCAACGATGGCTGCCGACTGAACATATGCGGAGGCAGCTCTCTTCACTAAATGATTTCTTATGGCGATACTCGACGAGTCGAAATCGTGGTTGTTACCTTCGTGGTTGCTTGCATGGCTTGCAGGAGGTGAGTTTATGATGATATCCTTCAAGCTTGTGTATCTAAGATCATCTTCGACGTCAGAATTGTCCCTTACGCTCGAAGAGTTTCTACTTATTTGCAGTGAAGGGAGCTTCTTGAGCTTGAGGAGTTCTGTTTCCATGGTTAAAAGGGATTAATGAAGGTGACGGGAAAGTTGCAAAATGTGGCCATGCTGCGGAGGGAGGAAAAGTTTTTGGTGGAGTGTGGTGATTGAATTTATGGGGATGTTAGAATTATGGTTTGGTTGCGATCAATGGAGGAGATGAGATTGGTGTGTGTGTGTGTGTGTTGTACACTGTAGTTACAGAGTTTGTTGAATTTGATTGTTTAGACTTTAGAGAGAGATTTGGAGGAGTTTTGTGGTTTAATTAGTTAATAATATGAGTTTGAAATTAGGGCGATCCTTTAATTTAGGATAATGACCCGGACAACTTGGGATCTGCATCTGCTGTTAATTGCAAGCTTAACAAAGGTGCAATTTAGTTTAATTTAATAAATTAGTTTTTCTCCTTAAAGTTTTATTTTTCTGAACGATCCATGTCACACTGTATATATATTGTTTTGATGTACGTATTTATTTTTTAATTTTGTATGAAGATGATAATAGCAAATGAAGATCATAATAGCAAGAAGCAAAGTAGCGTACTGGTTTCTTGGGTCTCCTACCAATCTCAACAAATTTTGAATCAAAATTTGATTAATGGGCTATGTTGGGCCCAATTATTGTGAACTCAATTAACCCAGGATCCCCGTGATGCGCAATAAAACACACATTAAAATCAAATAATTACTCTTTAAGAAAAAAAAAAAAAGAAGGTAAAATCAGGTTTTTATGATAAATTTACAGAAATTATATAAATATAAAATACAAAGAAAGAAAATGCCACCCTAGAATTATATAAATAAATGTTACTCGGAGATTTTTTTTTTCTTTTTATATATAAATTGATATATTCAATGAAAGCTACCATGGTTCATGATTATTATCGCTAATCATAATTAATAATCAGAATTCGTTCAAATGAAGTGAGAGATTTTTTATAAATGTTCAAATCATGTAAAATTATCCCATATTCGAATAAAATCTCATAGAAAGCAGAAATTAAAGAAATATGCTTTATCTACTATTATATAATGCAAAACCTTTAAACTCTTTGAGAAAACTGAAAAGGTCACTTACCGTTTAAATGACATACTTGATAGTCTAACAATTCTTAATTTTAAAGTGGATAATTTTGGTCTTTCAGTAGAGGTGGGAGAATTTTCTTATGTTGTACTTCAGTGGCATACTTTTGAGTATGTTACAGAGCTTTAGTTGTATACTTTCGTCATCTTGAACTTTGATTATATATTAAAGCTTTGATTATTTTGTAAATACTATATATGTATGGTATGAGATTTTTTTTAATAAAAAAAATGCTAATTAATGACTTGCACGAAAGTGAAATTACAAATCATGATGATTTTAACTTCAATGAAAGCGACGGAATATGACCCTTTTTTGTTTTTTCCCCAAAAGCATGCACATATAGTCAAGCTGGGCAATACATTGTTTTCAATCGAGGCTTAATCTAGAGTCGACAAGTCTTCAGTCCTCAAAAGAAATTATTGCTCCGGCTTGCATATATTGGCAAATGATAGGTGATTCGAAAAGATTTGTTTCGCAAAATCCCGATCAATCACTGAATTTAAAATTAGCATATGACCAGAATGCCACGGATGAACTACCCACAGCGAGAAGGAATGCTGTTATGGTATTTGCTGTTTTTCTGTAGAACACTGATGATGACTGTCATATAATAATAATAATGAATACAAATTTAATATTTATTTTTATAATCATCAGCAGTATTTTATTTTTTAATCTTTCTTTGTTTCTTATCACTAGCAGCGGTGTACTTTATTATATTAAATTTCCATCAGGTTAATTCAGGTTATAAATTGTTCAGAACGTGGTAATTAGCACATTAGCCGCCTGCATGGTGCACAGTATCATTTATCCAACAATTAAAAAGTTGGCTGTTGACTGTGTCTATGTGCTTACATTTACAGCAAGGATGGTTATAAAAGTTGCTGATTCTTTTTTCTTGCCTTCTGGGATCAAAAGAGTGAAAGCGGTTGCTTATTCAAGTTGGATTGTCATTGTCAAAACTGTTCAACTTTGGGCAAAAGCTAGCCCAGAAAGAAATTAAAGTAATTTTTAGAGAAAGCATAAAGAAGAAAGAAACTGATCATTGACAATGAAATGATCCCATTAGCTTTAGGAATCATTTAGAATAATAAAGAAAGTGTTGAAAAGTAAAAAACGTGCGTGAGAATTGGGAGAAAAAGAGAGATAAACAATTCAGGAATCTCTTTTTATAATGGTTATCTTTTCAAAGTGATTATAACCACATCTTCTTCAAAATCAACTTCAAATATCAATTTAAGATTTTGTTTTGGAGCAGATTATTTATTCTTATGATTTGGAGTCAAATTTTGTTGATTAATGTTTTGTTACGGCAGATTACCACAATTCTAATTTGATATACAAAAATTAAAAGGGGATTAGTGATTGACCATAACTAAATAAGGGAAAAAATGTAAAAGAGATAAGAAATGAATGGATAGTATTGGGATAAAATGAAAGGTAGAGAAGGTTGCCATTTGCCAGTGTAAGATGTGATACAACAATGGGTGGTTCTTAGTCTTCTCCGTTATGATCAACAGCATGAAAAAGCTCCTGTCAAAGCAAAGCAATAAATACTCGTTTGTTTTAAATCCTTATGTATGCACCCGCATGTGCTAAAAGAAGCCCCCCATCGAATGAAAGCTATAAACCTAATCAAATTCAAAACAACATTGATGCCAAAGTCAGCATATAATTTGAGCTGAAATTGTGTTCATAATGACTTACTGTAATTAATACCATGGATGATGCATAGAATCGGATGCCAATTAATTGAAATGCCAAGTTAGGAACTTGTGGCCAACCTCCACTTGAACATGCATCAGCCGATCTCTGGTTCAAAATAGAAAGTGCTTATTTTATTATATATCCATATGTCAAGTACCTAACTTTTTTGATTTGTCAAGTTAATTCTATAACCTTCTATAACTGGCGGTTCAGATTTGGATGTTAATAAAAAATGTTTAGGCGTCAATGCCACTAACTGGCCAATTAAGGTGTGACCTACTTTGAAGGCAGGCGGAGACCTGACTTTCGATTCACAATCATGATTGATATAGCCAGTTGCCATTTTTGAAAGCTTATTAATCTCATCTTGGTTTGTCCAAGTAGCATGGTATTGGTAGGCCAGAGAGAAAGACATGCGTTTTCTTTATGAAAAGGATTTCAGATTGAAATTGAGTATCGAAAGGATTTAAAGCTCACTCCTTGAGTCCTTGTTTCCACAAATTTCCAAAGAACTTTAATTAAAAGTAAAGAGTCAGGATATCTGAATTCAGCCGTGTGATCTCTCACAAACTAGTAATCTAGCTACGTACCAAAATGCCATCTCAATGACAAATATATCCATTATCACTCAGTGTTGACTCACTGTTGAGTCTTCCACTTGCTACTCAATGGGCTGCAATTCTAGTACATCTTGCTAAAAGCTTACACAGACTATGAATATCATCAATTCATCTAGTTTCATGGGACAGTGAGACTTTAATTTTAATTTTTGAGCATGCATGTTATCTGCCATTTCAAAATTCATCATGAAAAGCAGAACACAAAAATTAAATAAAGAATGTACGGCCATCTCAGTCTCATCAGGGGAAGTGGGAGATCTCAAAATTCTGTCCTTTAAGTTTTGGTGCAGTCTGTAACTTAAGTACCAGTACACCAAACACTTAAACAAAGCTACATATACATGTCACAATTTTACTGGGTGATGGACTTTTTTTTTTTTTTTTTTGTTTTACAGAATCTGTGATTGCAATTCTTTTAGAACTTGGCTTCCTCCCTCTCTTTCTCCTGATCACATGCTAGCTTTCGGACAGATTCATATGTACAGGTTCAAAATCCTATTTGTATCAACTTTATTTAAAGTAAGATCACGTGACATCATGATCCTAAATTACGTACCGAGAGATGCTAGGATTGAAAAAGCAAGTCCATGCAGCTGCTCTCATTATGACCATAACCTCATAAGATTATCGGATTACTAGGTTATTAAAATGTTTAATCACTTAATTTTAACAACTATTTGAATGGGTTGGTCAAGCACATCTTTCCCTTAATTCTAAGATGGATAACTCAAAATCTTTCTAATGGTTGTGAGAATATTTTCATTTATTACATATCTTGGTTTTGGTGGGTTTTACTTATATGTTAGGCTTCGATTGGATATCACACACACACACACACACACATTACCACTAGGTTTTCATTTGATCTCTCGAGTTAATTAATTAATAATAAACATATGCACTCAAAAAGTATGATTGACAACGTATCATGCTAAGTTACATATTATGTAACTTAAATTAACTTAAGAGTAGTATTAAAAAAATTAAATGTTGTTTAATTATTATACTGCTTTGAGTTATTGGATACAACTTTCGTGTTATAAGTTATGCATTATATACTTAGCCACGCCCCGATTGTCAAAACGTACCACGGCTATAATTTGTAAGAAAGTCTTAACAAATTAAAGTAACGTGTATATCAAAATCAATGTATGTTTTGAAATTATTTAGTCTTCTGATGATTTTGAAATCAATGTATGATCTCATCTCTTTTTTATTAAAATAAAGAAGAAGAGACTTTTAAACTTATGATTAACGACGTCAGCTTGGTCACCTAAATAATAGTATTAAAAATTCATCCGATCACCTGATTTTGAAAAATTGGTCTTCAAATGATGTCATCTTCCGTAATACAAGAGCAAGCAACAATGATTTTTAAACCTGTGGCAAAGATCAGCTTTGTCACAATAATAATATTCAAAGACATCAACACTGAAAATGTTGACTGAAATTATATATATTTGACAAATTTCTAGCTGCCCCAGTTTACCATACAACAATAGTTATCTTGGAGGTGCTCTGAGATATAGTACAAATTATAATTATACACACAAAATAATAAATAATAAAAAAAATTATAACTATGATCATGTATTTATGATGGTGTATTCTACTTTAGAATGGTTCCAATATAACCTAACTTAATATTTCGCTCTCATTTTTTTTTTAGGGGAATTAGCTGATTTCTTATTGTTAACATTTATGAAACATGCTATGCATTTCAAAATTTTAGTATTAATTAAATAATGAGATAGTACAACTAATAGAGTTAATATAATTTTTCTTTTTAATGTTGTACTAGTAATATTCTTACAAAGTACTGTAGGATTAAATCCTTCGTCAATTATATAATAAATAATTAAATAAAGGTTTTTTTTTTTTTAGCAAACGTAAGTGGAGTAAACGCACTTTAAAAATTAGTGAGAATAAAAATTTAGATTTCTAAATATCAATAGTAGTCTCGTATAATATGAATTATAATTAATCTGATTGTAATATCAATGTTAAAAAAAATAATTATTGTAACATCAATGTAAAATCTATATATATATATATATATAGTGTCCTTTTATCCACATTCCATAAGGAAAATTTAAACAAATTACAGTAACAAAATAGACGCCGCGTACATTTCCATTTATTTTCAACATAGCATTTTCCGAACTTCTCGGTTTACCATAAGAAATCTCTAACTGCCTTATAGATGTCGGACAGGTATTGTACCCCAAAAAAAAAAAAAACTCACTTTGTTCTTATCAATTAAATTTTCATGCACGCATGCATGTTCTTTTAATTTATTGTTTCTAATTTAATAGCCATGATAATGTAGGGTTAATACAAGAAAACAATAACTTATTTTGTCATGTTTGCTAGGTTAAGTCCTGCTGTGTTGGGAGAATACGCGGTGACTTGATGGGTTGTGATCAGACGGCCACATATTCCCAAGATATCTCGTAGTTAAAACAAAAAAAAAAAGCTGAAGAAATTAAATTGAAAATTTTAATATATATAATTGGCATAGAGTTAGTGCATGGACAAAATTAGATTATAAAATTATAAAATTTCTTTTCCCCTCAGTCGGTAAACACAAAGGTCCAAATAAGTCACGGCTAGCCTTCTGCCCTCCTCGAGTCGTACCGTCATTATGAAAATATATACAAGAAACAATGATTGTAAGAGAAAATATATTGTATTCTTTGCATGCTTTCATTACTATATTATTTCTCAAGCTTTAATTCTCTGGTAGTTACCTAGAACTGTAAACGTAAGCAGATTACAGTAACGGTTGATATTGATTAAATTTTATTCCGATGCTTATAATTACCCTAATTAAAAAGGTTTAATGGGATATTAGTTAGCGTATCTGCTATATATGATATCATTAAAACCTTTTGCAAATTTTGTTTCCATCATTAACACCTTTTGCAGCATTAAAAAAAAAATCCGGCAAAAAGACAAGATAATTATATTGGATTGATATCAATTTCAAGAGGAATTTTCCTTTCTTTCTACAATTAAAATCCTCATAAATCTTTATTATTAAGAGTTAAGAACATACATTGACACACTATTATAAAATGAGAACTATTGCGCACACATTATCACATGTATATTCAAATATTAAAATTTTAAAAGTTGCTTTTTATGGAGAACTAAAGAAAGCTTAGAACTCCCACTTGGGCTTATAGTTTAGTAGTGAATCATTATTTTTAAAGTAAAATATGACTATGAGGATAATGGTTCGAGTTCTCATGGACTCAATTTTTCTTGATTAAAAAATTTTATTGTGTGGAGATTTAAAAATATCTTTTTCTCTTGTGAAATATAAATGGAGTGAGATATTTTTTCTCCGCGAGAAATATTTGACTAGACATGTACTTTATAAAATAAAAATATAATAGTATAAGTCTCATGTATATATCTAATTATAAATATTAGTGTAATGACCTATTATTATATATAACAATTATAAATATTTATATAATACAACAACACGATATTTAATCAATTAAAAAAAAAAAAAAGAACTTAGAACTGTGCTTTCATATTCATCTAATTCTGGGCAGTGCCATCAGGTACGATCGATTTGATGCTTTGGCTTTTATAAATCCAACGATTGCATTGCATTGAATATTAATTGATTCGTCGTTTTAGTTATTTATTTATCAGAATGAGTAGGGTTTATTTCTAAATATTTACTCAAAAGTCGTTTTTGATTGTAAGTGTATAATAGTAAAATAAAAGGCTCATGTGACGAGAAAATTTTCTACGCCTAGGAGACATAATGAAGTGACAAGTCAGAATCTATCTGTGTTTCTTGGAAGCATTATTATTATTTTTTATTGTTTATCAAGTGCTCATACAGAGTCAGATTGTATGCTATTATTCGTTTTCTTTTTGTTATAGAGATTGTCCCTTTTTTTTTCGTTTCTATTTGTGCATGCCTAGAAAAAAGAATTGTGTCTTATTACGAAGTAAACTATATAGGAGACAGCAATTACAGTAGGCATCTATATATGAAATTTTTATAGATATTTGCGTTACTCGAAGTGTTTTAAAACGACATCTGTTGACTTGTATATAGCAGAATTTAAAACGCTCGGATGGGGCATTAAATTAGCGTTTTATTCAATTTGTTCTTATCTTCTGTTTTCGTCTTGTCTACACATTATTATTTTCTTCATATATCATTATATGCTGAATGCATGTCACTCATCGGGAGGTTAAATTTTGGAATATGCAAATTAGAGAAATAAGAGGAACAAAGTGAAAGAAATAATAAATAGAGGGATTTAATAAAAATTATGAATGAGGTTGCGGGTGAAAAATAGTATAGAATATCTGCTGGTGATAATTAGTAATAATGCATCGTACATATATTCTTATCATTAATTACCTTAGTAATTATTTTGAAAATATGCTTTAAAAATATTAAAGAATTAGGAAACCTGCCGTTGTTGGTTAATACTTAATACTAGTTAATAATCAATTTGAATGGTTTAGTCAAACTTGAAATAAATGAAGTGGCAAATGCAATAATGGAAAGTGTGCACACGCGCTAGGTGCCCTTCTTATTTATTTATTTATTTATTTTGTTATTTTGATAGCAATTTTTGAATAGGCTAGCGCCATTTAAAACAGCATGTGATGTGCGTATATTTGTCATCGTGATTTGTGGGTTATGGCACAGGCAGAGCCAGCAGAACAGAAGACAAGTTTGTAAAGTCTCTCGAGTTTGGTCGGACCGGAGGAGCCTCGATCCTGACTCCCAATATATTTCCTCTTTTTAAGTCTTATCTTCTTCCTCTGATCAGTAGTACTGAGCTGATTAATTTTTTATTTTTTTTCTTTTCCTCACTCACGTTCTTTCTCCCCCACCCCCAGTCCATTTTCCCGGAAAATTTAGCCACTCACACTATCATCACTCCCTTATATAGTTATTTAGAGTCCAAGTCCAACCACACCAGACCATTTTCTTGCCAAAATAAAGAATACAAACTCCTAAATTGTTGATCTTTTGACAGAAATATTAATTTGTAAAACAAAAAAAGAAGAAAAGGCCTGAAAATGGAGGGAGCAGTACATGGAGGAGGGACGACAGATGCGTCAGCGTTTCGAGAATGCTTCTCTTTGTCTTGGAAAAATCCCTACGTTCTTCGACTTGCTTTCTCTGCTGGAATTGGCGGCCTTCTCTTTGGCTACGACACTGGTTTGTTTCTTTCTTTCTTTTTTAATTTTCCTGCTGATTAACTTTATTTTCTTATCTAACTTTCTCGGGAATCGTACTTAATTTATGGCCGTGATTTCGCAGGAGTCATATCAGGCGCGCTGCTTTATATCAGAGATGACTTCAAATCCGTCGATAAAAAGACTGTACTGCAGGTGAGGTCACCGTCCTTTTATTTATGATAATATCTACTACCCCACACAGATACATGTACCATACGCATGTATACGCTGTAAACATTGTCTTGATGACTGATGGTTTCTAGGTTGTAGCCTGTTCGTCTTTGTTAAATTCCATCTGCTTTTGCCTCGCTGGCTGTCTCTTCTAAATTAAGTAATTAACCGAACTACCCTTTGCTTATCTCCCCCACTCACTCTTTCTCTTTCTTTCTTTATCTTTTGTTTTTGGGAAAATATTATATTTATAAATAACCAAATACATAATTAATGAGAAGAAGATGAATTTACAGCTCTTAAGTTCATTTTTTATGGGGGAGTGTGTAATTTGACGTATAAATGTTTATAATTTGGCTCTTTTTTTTTTTGTTTTTATGACGCAATGTCAAATTACCTTTTTATTGTTCCTTTCCTTATGTTTCATGAACTCAAGTTATCAAGAGTAAATCTCAACATAGGTCGACAAGTGTCGTACGTGTCTCTTATCGGCTAAGATCAGATATGGAAATGTCCGAGAATTGTAGGAAGTAAGAATATGGATCCCTATGGGCTTGGCCCTTTCGGTAAATTATTGGGCTTGATTTGCTTGCCCAATACAGGAGCAATCTGTAGAAATTTTTGTTGCAGCTTTCATATTAATAATACAAACAACCACAATTTTTCTCCCAAAAAAAAAAAAAGCACAATTTTCTTTAGAATTTTTATGTATTTATGAATTTTTTGCATTTGTAGAAGTTAACCTTAATTTATAAAAAAAATAAAAATGAGAAGAATACCTTATCATCGGACATTGCTACATATAATATTTACAACTTGTATATATGTAACAAGTAACATTCTGTTTTGCAATATCTTGAAAAAAAAAAAAAAAAAAAACAGTACCGAAGTGTCTCCCTATTCACTGGAGTTGATATGAAACTGAGTTGAAAAGTACTTGTTTTTTGAAAGGGATATTAAATTAAAATAATATGATAGGAGCAAAAAACAGCTGTGATTACATTTAAACAGAATGATATACGAGTTGGTGAATAATAATGCATGGTGAACATAATGTAAACAGGAAAGCATAGTTAGCACGGCTGTTGGTGGAGCAATCATTGGAGCTGCAATTGGTGGATGGATGAATGATCGCTTAGGAAGGAGAACCGCAATCCTTGTTGCAGATTTCCTGTTCTTCGTTGGTGCTGTGATCATGGCTGCTGCTCCTAACCCTGCTGCGCTTATCATTGGACGAGTATTTGTAGGACTTGGTGTGGGAATGGCATCAATGACATCCCCGCTCTACATCTCTGAAGCTTCTCCAGCTAAAATTCGCGGTGCTCTTGTTAGCACCAACGGCTTTCTTATCACCGGTGGCCAGTTCCTCTCATACCTCATCAACTTGGCCTTCACCAGGGTAAGCAAGCACGACTTGTTATCAAAATCCAAGTACTCTATTTCAGCACCATTTTAAAAATCTGAATCTTGTGTGTACGTTGCATCACTCAGAAGTATTTTGATTAATCTAAATGTGTGTGTAATTTTTTTAGGCACCAGGGACGTGGCGGTGGATGCTTGGAGTTGCTGGTATTCCAGCTCTGTTGCAGTTCATATTAATGCTGTTGCTTCCAGAATCACCACGTTGGCTATATCGCAAGGTTCTTCTATCATTATTTTCCTTTTTTCCCACACTAATGCTTTTGTATGCATGTTGTATTCACAGAATCATCAATTGTGTTCTCTAAATTGCAGGGAAGAGAAGAAGAAGCCCAAGCCATACTTAGGAAAATATATCCTGCCCATGAAGTTGAAACAGAGATTCGGGATCTAAAAGAGTCGGTAGATAAAGAAATTCAAGAAGAAGGATCATCTGAGAAGATAAACTTAGTCAAATTATTGAAAACCAGAACAGTGAGAAGAGGATTAATTGCTGGTGTTGGCCTTCAGGTTTTCCAACAGTTTGTGGGCATAAACACAGTTATGTACTACAGCCCTACCATTGTTCAGCTGGCTGGTTTTGCATCGAACCGAACTGCACTCCTCCTTTCTCTTGTCACTTCTGGCCTCAACGCCGCTGGATCCATTGTGAGCATTTACTTCATAGACAGGACTGGAAGGAAGAAGCTTCTAGTCTTCAGTTTGTCGGGTGTTATACTTTCATTAGGGGTTTTATCAGCTGTCTTCCACGAGACCACTTCCCACTCACCAATGGTTAGTGCAGTAGAAACATCTCACTTCTCAAATCTCACCTGTCCAGATTATAGTTCATCTGCAACTGCTGATAGGTGGGATTGTATGAAGTGTTTGAAGGCTTCATCTCCAGACTGTGGATTCTGTGCTTCACATTCCAATAAGGTAAAAGGCATTTCAGCCATTTCTCCTCTGATTAATTGATTCAACCTTGTGTGCCAATTATCATTTATTCTCTTGATATGTTTTCGTCATTCTCACTGCTGTTATTATTGCAGCTATTTCCTGGAGCATGTTTGATCTCAAATAACACAGTGAAGGATCTCTGCCATGATGAGAGAAGGGAATGGTACACAAGGGGATGCCCGAGCAAATTTGGATGGCTCGCTCTTGTTGGCTTGGCACTCTACATTATATTTTTCTCTCCTGGAATGGGAACGGTGCCATGGATTGTGAATTCTGAGATCTATCCTTTACGTTTCCGAGGGGTATGTGGAGGAATAGCGGCCACTGCAAACTGGATATCTAACCTCATTGTGGCACAATCCTTCCTATCTTTGACACAGGCAATCGGAACATCCTGGACATTTCTGATATTCGGTGTAGTTTCTGTTGCAGCCTTGCTCTTTGTACTGATTTGTGTTCCGGAAACTAAGGGACTTCCCATTGAGGAAATTGAGAAGATGCTGGAGCTAAGCGCTCTGCATTTCAAGTTCTGGGAGAAGAGATCCCTACCGGACAAGAGCCAATCTGTGTGAATTTTTTTTTTTTCAGAAGTTTTAGTAGCAGAAATCTCAATAGCAAATCCTGGAAATTGTTCAGTGGAGTTCCTTAGAGATGTGATATGCCGTACCTGGGAAAGATCTCCTAATAAAATAAAAATATTGAAGATTTTCAGGGACATGAGGGTTAATTACGACGGATCCTTTCTTCTGGTCCTTCTGTGACTCTATACTCGTCTCCTGGTGTTATTTTGTTACCGTGGTTTTGGCTGAGATGAACACTTTGTTTCCTTGAAAATATTAATGACATACTTTTATCAGTATTTTTTCTGCAGCCACGGCATTATTTGCTCAAAGAAGATTGATGGTCCGTAAATATTCCGTCTATAACCTAAAACTATTACTAATTGCAATGTTGGTAGATAAGACAATGGCACAGAACAGCGGGTCAAGAATCATACCAAAACAAAGAAAAGATGAAGGACAAGCGGTTGGTTTCAAGAGTGAAAATGATGGCTTTTTTTTGCCTCAAAGAAACTAAATTATTTAGCAGTAAATATTGTGAAATTATGTGTGTATCAATCAACACAATAATAAGAACCAAAAACTTAGAAATCAAACTCCATCATAAAAATAAGGCGGTATGCGCTGCGAAAGTAAGGACACCAAACTGAGATTTCTTCCTCAGCTCATGTGGGACTGGCCCAAATATTCTTTTTCCTATTGGCCAGGCTACCCGCCGGGCTGATGATTGTCTTTTTCCTAAATGACAACCATGGTACTTGTCAATAAGCGCAACAGCATTGTCATCAAATTTGACATAACTTCCATCACAACGACCATGATCCATGGCAGCACGAACAACAACAGCTTTCACAACGCCGCCTTTCTTCACTTTAGCATTAGGCATAACTTCCTTTACAGATAGAACAATGGCGTCCCCCAATCTTGCCACTTTATGCCCTTTTAGAGGTTGTACGGACATCACTGTTTTCACCCCTCAATTGTCTGCAACTTTTAAAAGAGTCCTCATTTGTATGAAAGTTCTTTGCTGCTGCAAAATTGCAAACCAAATGTTAAGGTCACATCTGCAAGTCCGAAGCTGAAATTGAAAGTGAAAGTGGAGCTACAAGCCTATGAGCTTGGCAGTCACCAGCTGAGACAAGAAATTGCAGGATGCCATCTCGTGAGATGTGGTCAGTAGACCAGACAACAAGCTTCCAAGGCCTCCAAAAAATGAACGTCCCACTTTTGTCAGTCAGATAAAATCAAATGAATCATCAATTACCACTAAAATGTGAAATTCAAATTCAGATTAACCGAAACTTAATGGGTTGCCCATTTCCCAATAAAAGACGTGTACGCTACATATCAAGCAACGGGCGGAGAAGTCAGGTCCATAGAGAGAGTCACAAAATTTGAGAGACTGGCGAGAACACACACAAACACACACAAAATCAAATCAAATCAAATCACACTAAAAGTGAATTGCATGACATCATTTAAAAAAATATTATTATTAATTTCCTAACAATAACATCACGGAAACCAAGTGTGTGATCACACGACATGCCAGGAGGCCATTTCAAAGACAAACTTGCAGCCATCTCTGGACCTGATGAGGCAACCAACCCTAGTCTCTACAAATTAAAAGAACTGTAATTTATTTTTTTCACAAATTAATAAACCCAAAAACTAATTTGTAGCAAATTTACAGTTTAGACAAGTCTAGTAGGATTGGAATGTGAGAGATCTAGATGCATTCCGAGCTTTTTTGGAGAAACGATTCAATCCTTGCTAGTTTCAATATAGGTAGATTTTTCCACTACTTGTGTAATCTTTAGGAAAAACATTTTCTGATCATGCTCATAATTCATTATCTTTTAAAAAGTGAGATATAAAATAATAATAATAATAATAACTAACCAACCTCAAGCTCTGGCAAATAAAAGTGAAACCTAAGGTGTGTGCTTAACGACACCTAAAATGAATATGTAATCAGGATTTTGTTTTATCATTTTTGTTAAGTCAATTTTTTATAGAGTTGGTATTTTATAGCAAATTTAGTTAAATTAAAATTTTATTTATTGCATATCTTGCAATATGGATCAATTTATTAATTTCTTAATTTAGTGAGATTTCAATTTATTATGAATATTTATTTTTTAATTTAATTGGATGTCTAATTTAGCAAGTAAATTAATGGTGAGATTCTATAATTGGTGGATGAGATCTATTTAGAGCAAGAAGTTGGTTCAAACAGAAAGTTCATTAAATATTCTAGATATTTCTTGGGAGACAAGTAAGGTAAGAAGATCAGATTTATTTCTATTCAGATTCATGGGAATTATAAGAGGAAAGAAACTCTTATTTGGAAAGAATCCAAGTCTTTTAAGACTTGTTATTTTGGTGAAATCCTAATACCTATATAAAGAGAGGTATTTCACAATTATAGATATACACAACACAGAGCGTAAAGCAGAGAAGCAAAATTTGGGTTCCTCCCTCGAGAATCAGGATTTGGCGCATCATGTTGTGTTGATTTGTTTTCTTATCTTCTATTCATCTCTGTAGAGAGTCTATGTGGATCTTAGATCACTAGAGGTTGAAGAATTGAAGAATTGCTATTGATTACTTTGCGAAGTGCCTTGAGGATCGTGGATCAAGAGGAGTAGCAATTATTCAAGAGAAGCAGATTCAGTCTAAGGTTGAGTAAACTGTATGGTGATAAACTGTAAGTGAGAGTCTTAAGTTTGATAAATCCATAGGTTGTAAAATCTCAACTTAGTGAATTGCTTTTCATCTGGGCGTGCCCTCGTAGATGTAGAATTAATTAATCTGAACCACGTAAAAATTTCTGGGTCATTTATTTTCTACATTTTACTATGTTTTTGGAGAATTAATATTTTTGATGCGGATGAATAGTATTCGTGAACAGTAACCCTGAACAATCGCAGGTGAACAGTCATGGTGAAAAAAAATTAAATTGTTAATTTTTATTTTTAATTACCTATATCTATTTTTAATAGATCTAAATTCCTTTCAATTTTAAACATTTTACTTAAAGCAAATGAAGTTATTTTTGAATGGCCACAAACCTTATCATCTCTACCCTCCGCTTCGATTTCTACATGCACGTTTATTCAACCCAGCCCAAACACCCCCCCCCCCCCCCAAAAAAAAGTTTATACGTGAAAAGTAATCAAGATTTTGATGCTCTTCTGTCAACATTTTTCAGTCTAAACCATCACTAGAACACAGTTAAGAAAACATCAGATTGTTAAAAAAGACATGGTAAAAAACACTCCTCTGAATGGTAACTGCAATGTTGTCAACTTCGATGTTTTCCCAGTATAAGCAGCCAGTGGGTCTCAATGGAAAAGCCCACCGTTTAGCAACATTTGTAGTCAAATTCAGCTGTGTCTGATCAATAACAATGCTAAGAACCAAATTCATGAAAAGTTTAGACACCAAAACCAAACATCAACGTCCATAATATTCTAGAAACAAAAATGATGGTCATCAGGCTGTATCCTATGCCAAAGAACGGATGGTGAGCTGCCATTTTGCGGAGCAAAATAGGACAGACCCAAATAACTCTCTTTCCAATAGACTTGCCCAAGAACATGCCTTGATATTGTTTTTTGGAAACAACAATGCTATTTTTCCTTTCAACAAGTGCAGCAACATTCTCATCGAATTTTTGTACACTCCCATCACAACGACCAAAAGACATCGCAATAAGAAGAACGACAGCTTTCCTTTCTTCACTTTATAAGTTTACATATTCTGGCCTTTCTTCCTGCCCACTTCCACAGTCTCTCATTTATTCATGTTTAGTTTCTTCACCAATGCGAGAAATTTTAGAATACATGTGATATATTACAATTAATTGATACTTGCAAAATATGTGTAATTAAATTTTGTTACGAAATTGAGCTTCCTCTCAAGATTGTTTTGAACAATTTGTCAAATAACAAATCAATAGAAAAATTAAATTGAGAATAATATCAATCCAACAACATAAGATTTATGTGGAAAACTCTAAATCCAGATAAAAACCACGGCCATTGTCAAAAAATAACTAGAGAAAAAATATTCACTATGTAGAAAATTATTACAACCGCACTCTCAGAAATAATTTCTCTCACTCAAGTCTCAAATACACCTAAAAAAAACTCTCTAAATGAAGAAGAGAAACTGAGGATTGGATACACCAAATGAAGGAAAACGCCCCTCTATTTATAGCGAAAGTTATGACACTATTCATCAATTATATATTATTTTTATTATTTTATTTTTAATTACCTATATCTATTTCTAATAGATCTAAATTCCTTTCAATTTTAAACATTTTACTTAAAGCAAATGAAGTTATTTTTTAATGGCCACAAACCTTATCATCTCTACCCTCCGCTTCGATTTCTACATGCACGTTTATTCAACCCAGCCCAAACACCCCCCCCAAAAAAAAAGTTTATACGTGAAAAGTAATCAAGATTTTGATGCTCTTCTGTCAACATTTTTCAGTCTAAACCATCACTAGAACACAGTTAAGAAAACATCAGATTGTTAAAAAAGACATGGTAAAAAACACTCCTCTGAATGGTAACTGCAATGTTGTCAACTTCGATGTTTTCACAGTATAAGCAGCCAGTGGGTCTCAATGGAAAAGCCCACCGTTTAGCAACATTTGTAGTCAAATTCAGCTGTGTCTGATCAATAACAATGCTAAGAACCAAATTCATGAAAAGTTTAGACACCAAAACCAAACATCAACGTCCATAATATTCTAGAAACAAAAATGATGGTCATCAGGCTGTATCCTATGCCAAAGAACGGATGGTGAGCTGCCA
This sequence comes from Citropsis articulata, assembly GCA_030449925.1. NCBI lineage: Eukaryota > Viridiplantae > Streptophyta > Magnoliopsida > Sapindales > Rutaceae > Citropsis > Citropsis articulata. The sequence continues at coordinate 436,437 of JASUUH010000085.1, read as the reverse complement.
TTTTTTGCGGAGCAAAATAGGGACAGACCCAAATAACTCTCTTTCCAATAGACTTGCCCAAGAACATGCCTTGATATTGTTTTTTGGAAACAACAATGCTATTTTTCCTTTCAACAAGTGCAGCAACATTCTCATCGAATTTTTGTACACTCCCATCACAACGACCAAAAGACATCGCAATAAGAAGAACGACAGCTTTCCTTTCTTCACTTTATAAGTTTACATATTCTGGCCTTTCTTCCTGCCCACTTCCACAGTCTCTCATTTATTCATGTTTAGTTTCTTCACCAATGCGAGAAATTTTAGAATACATGTGATATATTACAATTAATTGATACTTGCAAAATATGTGTAATTAAATTTTGTTACGAAATTGAGCTTCCTCTCAAGATTGTTTTGAACAATTTGTCAAATAACAAATCAATAGAAAAATTAAATTGAGAATAATATCAATCCAACAACATAAGATTTATGTGGAAAACTCTAAATCCAGATAAAAACCACGGCCATTGTCAAAAAACAACTAGAGAAAAAATATTCACTATGTAGAAAATTATTACAACCGCACTCTCAGAAATAATTTCTCTCACTCAAGTCTCAAATACACCTAAAAAGAACTCTCTAAATGAAGAAGAGAAACTGAGGATTGGATACACCAAATGAAGGAAAACGCCCCTCTATTTATAGAGAAAGTTATGACACTATTCATCAATTATATATTATTTTTATTATTTTATTAATTTTTCTTTCTTCTCCTTCTTTAATACGACAATTTTTTTTTTCTCCTCTTCTTGTTTTCTTCTTTATTTTTTTTCTTTTGCCTTTTCAGTGGGGTATTGAGCAGTGCCCCACCGCTCACCCTTTTTAACATTATCCCACTTGGAGATTTGATTAAGAACCAATCAATCTCCACACTATTCTTATCGTCTTCACCTATAGTCATAATCCTCAATATAAAGAATTATTATACTGCACCATAAAGAGTATACCACTTATAATTAATTCCCAATTTTAAAAATTTTACATCGACACATGTCGAAATATGCTACTGAAATTTATAGCGCAACTTCCATGTTGGCTTTCCTAAAAGTTCTTAACCATCAACATAATTTTCACTACACACCTTGCATCAATGCCAATTATGCCTCGTGTGCAAATCTTGTGGACCCGCTATCAATAATACTTCCCCTTTCATGGCACTAGCAGTATATCATGAGGATGTCATCATCATCTCCCACGATAATGAGAGACTCGCCACTAACAATGCTATCAATATTTGATCTGGAGCCACTTGCCGATTCTGCTCCATTTCTACTATGACAATATCTTTTTAGGTGCCCCGATTATCCACACCCCCAGCAGATTCCCTTTTCCTTAGAATTATTTTTCTTCTAATTCCCACAACTACCAAAGCCGAGATATCTATAATTTCAATACTTTTACCATTCAGTCTTCTGTATTCTAAAAATAATGTACTAATAACTTCTTCAAGATCTACTGTCTCTTTCCCGTACATCAAAGTAGGTAAAAGATATTTGTAGGAAGTTGGAAGTAACCATAGCAACCTAAGTGCTTTGTCCTCATCTTCAATTTTAACTTCAATGGCTTCTAGTTCTGACACAATGCCATTGAGAACACTGAGGTGATCAGAAATTTTTGTACCTTCGGCTTTGTAGTGTGTGAAATTGCTCATTCAGGTACAATTGATTTAAGATGCTCTTTGTCTGATACAACTTTTCTAACTTCTCACTAAGTTTTTTTGCCGTAGGAATATTTCCTACATTTGTAAGAACATTCTTTGCTAGACACAGTCGTATGGAACTTGCAGCTCTATCATCCAACTCTTCCCAATCGTTATCGCTTATGATAGCTTTTCCAGAGCCACTACTGGAAGTAGAAGATGGCTTCCCCTTCAATGCCTTGTGTAACTCATATTGAATCGACATATCCTTGACTTAAATTTGCCACAAGCCAGAATTAATTTTCCAATCAAATTTTTCAATTTCAAATTTCATCGGACTTGAAAATTTCAATCATGACATATTTGCTTTACAGATCAGCATTTACTTTTCACCACGGATTACTTGGATTGGCTTCCACTACTTTACGTGAACAGTACCGTATATATGAATAGTACCATCTACGTGCACAGTGCCCTAATACCAAAAATTCAATCAATAGCTCTGATACCACTGTTAGAAAATTGAGCTTCCTCCCATGATCACTCTAAACAATTGGTCAAACAACAAATCAATAGAAAAATTAAATTGAAAATAATATCAATCACATGACACAAGATTTACGTGAAAAACTCTAAATCTAGAGAAAAATCACAGCTGTTGTCAAAAGACAACCAGAAAAAAAATTCAATATGTGAAAAATTATTACAACCATACTTTCAGAAATAATTCCTCTCACTTAAACCCCAAATACACCAAAAAAAAAAAATTTCTCAAAATAAAAAAAAAACTAAGGATTGAATACACCAAATGAGGGAAAACGTCTCTCTATTTATAAAGAAAGTTATGATACTATTTATTAATTATATGTTATTTTATTATTTTATTAATTTTTCTTTTCTTTTCCTTCTTTGGTACGACATCTCTTTTTTCTTCTCTTCTTGTTTTCTTCTTCATTTTTTTCTTGTGCCTTTTCGATGGGGCATTGAGCAGTGCCACACCACTCACTCTTTTTGGCAAATTTAATATTATTATTACTTGCATGACGATTTTTTAAAATAAATATACACATATCATAATATCATTTGTTTATTATATAATTGACATGATACCTCTAATGCATTATAAAACTTCTCCACCGACACGATAATCGTGTCCCTCAATTTCGCCGCTTTCCTGCCTTTAACAGGTTGTGTGCACGTCACTGTTTCCGCCCCTGAATTGTCCACTACTCTTAGAACAGTCCCCATTTGTATGTAATTCCTTTGCTGCTGAGTCTGAGTACATGAAGAATTTGCTATTGCTGGACATCTCGTAGTTAGATTTGCTCAGTAAACTAAACAAGTTGTTGTTTCCAAGGCCTCCGAAAAGCTTTGAACGTCCCACTAGTTTTATTGCACAACACGTCAGATATTTAAAATCCAATGCACCACAACAACAATTCAAATTTAGATTTAATATAGAAAATAACTTGATAACAAAATAATTAATTTTATCAAATAGTCATTGAGTAGTCAAGTCTATAGAGATAGCAGCAAATCAAGATTAACAATATATGTGACTCACAAACTTGTGGAACAGTGTCTATAAAATTTGAAATATTTATATATATATATGCTGAAAAACAAAATCATACAAATGAATAAGAATCCGTACGTAAACTATATTAACAGTGAATAGACGATAAAAGTACATGATCAATCCGAAAGCCACCTAAAGAGAGAGAAATCACATAACTCGAGACCATTTTGAAGCCAAAATTGCAGCCATCTCTGGACTTAATCAATATCATTGCGTTGATGACTGAGTTTTGATATCGTCTTCGCCAATAAACCAATATTAATAATAATTCCGTCCCACAAAAGATTGAATGGAACGTAAATGATAGAGATAAAAAGCGATTCTAGCTCCCCTTCCCCACTTGCATTGGAAGCAGTTCAATTCCCAGTGGTAGTGAATTGAGTAAATTTACTGGAATAGACTTTTTAGTCATGCATATGGCAGCAAGTTTTCAGATGATGATCGTAGCTTACAAGAAAACCGTAAATGAAGAACTTTGATGTCTCAATGAACCCCAAAATTTCACGGTTTGACGTCGCTATAAACCCTAATATTTAATGATGGTCTAGTAGGAGTTTTACGGTTTGGACACAGTAATTAGGTTTTTTGACTGATTGTTACTACAATTTTTAGAGTGGAGCAATTTGGACTCCACTTATTATATCTTGACACCCAAATTATAAAATTTTTCTATAATCATAATGTTTGCAGTAATTAATTTTATTATTATGAGGAAATTATAACTCAATTAACAAAGTATTGTTCTGAAATTATCTTTAGACTTTAGTGCAACTAAGAAGTAAAGTATGCATCATATTAATAATTAAAGTCAAATAGATATTGATAAAAGGGATAGATATAGTTTCAAAAAATTAGTGCATACATTTATGCATGTACTATTCAAAATATGCAAGTCATCTTAAAAATCTAAATTTTTCTCTCAATATAAATTCTATATAGTGATTTGATAATAACTCCAACAAATAAATTATTATCTCAAATAATTTTAAAAAATATATATTTTACTCTATCTTAGATCTTTTTTTAAATAGAAAATTATCTTCAACCTTTAATGTAACAAAACACATATATTTTACAATATGCATATAATTATTAGGGTGGGGCTATTTGAACCCACCAATTTACTAAATAAACTCACTTTTAAATATAATTTCTTATCATTAAAATACCTTAAATTAAATTACAATTATGGACACTAGAATATAATTTTTTTAAAAATAGAACTTTTACTCTTTAAACCCATCTTTATATTCAACATAATTTTATAGAACCCTAATCAAATTTTCATTAAACCCTAATCAATCAAGAGGTGTGATTCTTCTCTCAAGCCATATATTTTATAAAATAGGCACATGTGATTTGATTCAGAGTAACGAATTTAGTTGTTATTGGTTTGATGGATATTAATTTTATGGAGGAACAAAATAATATTGACAATCATGAACATGTATAAATTTTTTTTTTAATATTTGATTTTTGTTTTTTCCCCTTTTCCATTCAAAATTGATAGACAATGTTGACAAATTTGCCCTTTGTTTGAATCATGAACAATGTTGGCTGTTCTTTGACTTTTCATCTCATTGCATAAGTTTTCCCTGAACACTTGAATGCTTGCAGTTTAAGAGAGGGATTGTCGACTATTTTCTCCATTTATAATGTTTTGATTCATTTGTCCTTGAACGAGGGCCATTAACTAAAAATTGATTATTAAATTTCCAATCAATAATCAATTTCCAATCTAATGGGTTTATAAATGAATACAATAGGTTTAATGAGTAAAATCACTATTATTATAAAATTTAGGTTTAGTAAGGGTATATTAGGTATTTTAGTGTATTTACTGAGTAAAATTTAAAATTTTAAAATTTAAAGATGGGTTTATTTAATAAATAGGTTTATTGAGTAAATTAGTGGGTTCAAATAACCCCACCCTAATTATTATTATGTGGAGGTAAATTTCTTAATATAGGATTTAAAAAAAAAAATTATAACTTATCATAATATAAAATTTATTCTTATTTATAACTAGTCGAATTACGACCAAGAGTTTTTTTCGGCTACATGCAAATTATTCCAATATAAAATATCAATATAGAATAGTTTTTACTGTACAACTATATCATACGCTTAAACAAAACAGAGAAGACAGAATTAGGAACTCGGACATGCATCGCCCATGGGCTGGGGATCTGGCGGTCCGCGAAATGCACATCCAAATTTTTATATTCATCTGGATATCATATAATAACAGAAAAGCAAAATCACTTCTAGTTGGAGTTGGGATGTCTGAAGAAATTTACTGACAATCAGTTTAAATGCAGAGAAAATGTTCTTAAAATTAAAAAATAAAAAAGGCGGGGCAACTTGTCAGAATTTTGAACTTATTGTGTTATTTAATGATGTGTCTAGCCAAAAATGAAGTGATGAAATTTGAGGAATTCAGGCAGTAAGCTCACCCAAAGGAAGGATAGCGAACTGAAATTTGGTATTGACCTCAATCAAAGAAGGGAGAACTCGGGGCCGCTGCCCCTGCTCAGTCTAAAAATTTCAGACGAATGAGGACTCCGTTTCCAGTTTCTTCCAATTCGTTTGCGATTATGACTAACAAAACTATCGTTTTTCCTGCAAAACTTATGTGGTTGTTGGTATTTACTCCGTTTCCAGTTTTGATCAAGATCCAGTGATTCTTGTTATCCGATCAATTGTACATTCACGCTTCCCTCTTAGTGGTTATATCTACACACATAACTGACTTATCCGCAACGTCTAAAACAGTTTCAAGACCCGAAGCAGCCATTTCATGAGATGTGGTCAGTAGAACAGACAACAAGCTTCCAAGGCTGCACACTGTATCAACAAAGTTAATCTTATTATTCTCAGTTTAGTTGAAGATTAATAATCGTATGGATATAGTAACAATAAATTATTTAGAAGTGTTGATTTTTTATTTTTTTTTAATATAAAGATTGCATGAAAGTTAAAACTTTTGTGGGTAATTTAGTCCTTTTCGTGTCCAAATAGTTAAATTAATGCTTTGGTTAATTCAACCAAAATGATAGTCCAGGGACCTAGCTGACAACAGAAAAAAGGAGGAAAAAATTAATTGATTAATCATGGAAACCATTAAGGACTTTATCACAAATTACAATATCAAGTGGCCACAAATTTTGCAGCTTATCTCACGACCAGAATCCATTTTCAGTTTAAACAGTCAAAACTTTAGTTTTAAAAGAGAAACACAGATATTGAGTTAGTTATAAGAGGTGTCAAATTAAAAACACACAGAAATTGAGTTAGTGTTTCCATACATCATTCTGCTACCAGGAAAACTGTTCTCTTTAAGCTTCAGTATCTGCAGAGTTTACATAATCAAACATGCACTCCATCCAATTATGCATATTGCAAGGTTAGAAGTTCTGGCAAATTAAGATAATAATACGAAGAACAGATAAGTTAAGCAGAGAAAATGTTCTTAAAATTAAAAAATAAAAAACGCGGGGCAACTTGTCAGAATTTTGAACTTATTGTGTTGTTTAATGATGTCTGGCCAAAATAAGTGATGAGGTGAGGGTCGAGGCAGTAAGGCTCACAAAGGAAGGATAGCGAACTGAAATTTATCAATAAGAATCAAAAGCTTAGAAATCAAACATGAATGAACATGCATGCATCCTCAGAAACAGAAGAGATGAGGTTCAGACTTAAGAAAGGACAGCAAGCATCCACTTGTGCCTGAGCTCACATGGGACAGGGCCTAGTACCCTCTTTCCAATTGCCCTGCCTTCTTTTCAAATTAAAATTCAGTAATTCACAAATTAGATTTCAGATTAATCCAATTTTTTTCCGATTGACATCAAACCGTTACCAGAAAAAATCCAAGTCCGTATAGAGATTTTAGCAAGACTGAATCTTAGCCATCCATAGACTGTAAGACCATTTTGAGGCAAAACTTGCAGCCATCTGTAGACTCAATGTGGCAACCTTGATCACTGCAAAAGGAACTGTAATTAATTAATTAATTTTGTCAATGTTTTAGTAAGACTGAATCGTAGGACGTATAAAACACCTTTTATTTTGTGGGTGTTTCCCACTTTCCTTTTCTAATTTTCCTTTTATACGGCCACTGGTTATTATATAGCCTTCAAATACATTGAAGTAAAATTTTCCTTCATGCAAAATTACGAACATCGTAATTTCGAAAAGGGAGGGATAAAAGCAGAAAAAATTTAACAGTTGAGGAGTTTTAATAACACATAACTCCCAAGTTATAACCATATGTAGTTAGGACGGGTAGGTAGTTCTGTTTTCAGTTTAAACAAGTAACATTGAAATTATGTGTAGCCCATAATGTTCATGCCCAACTGTTCTGGGTCTAACAGTTCAATCCAAATGCTAACCCGTGAATAAGTTGTACATAGGCCAGAAATTACACGAGTCAGATTATACAAAAGGCAAGTAAGAGTGATACCATAAACATCTATTTTCATGAATGAAAAAATCGAATTTATCCTGTTAACTTCCATTCTTTCATCAGTACTTTTGCTGTTGCAACTAGGGAACTTTTGATTAAGAAAAGTAGGGCCCCTATATCATCATCTCGCTCTTCGTTTTCCAGAAGAATTTGTGCAGTGATAATCAAAAACAGCATTGTTATCCAATCAGATAATTGTTCACCAAGTGAAGAAGAATCAAATGGTGTATAAAGCCTGTAGGTCAAGAGATACAACTTGAAAATACAAACACAAGTTACAGTAGAAGCTTTATTTTCATGAGTGAAAACTGAAAATGATGGCTTTGGCATTGGAAGCCAATCATTTAGCACCAAATGATGTCAAAATTTAAGCTCTCCACCTGACCACAAAGTTTTCTCTGCCTCGACACAATACTAGGAACCAAAGGCTTAGAGACCAAACATTAATATCCATCACAGAATCCGTAACTCAGGCCAAATGCTCTGCCAGTGTAAGGATACTGACATGCTTTTTCCTCCTCAGCTCATGCGGGACTGGCCCAAATACTCTGGTTCCAGTTGGCTCGCCTGCCTTGTTAACAAGTACTACAGCATTGTCATCAAATCTCACCTCACTCCCATCGGTGCGCCCACACTGCAAGGCAGCACGAACAACCACGGCATGCACAACTTGTCCTTTCTTCACTTTACCAGTAGGCATAGCTTCCTTTACCGATGCAACAATTGTGTCCCCTAATCTCGCCACTTTCCTCCCTTTTAGAGGTTGTATGCACATCACTGTTTTTGCCCCGGAGTTGTCCACAACTTTTAGAACAGTCCGCATCTGTATGAAAGTCCTTTGCTGCTGTAAAATTGCAAACCAAAATGTTATGGTCACATATAAAAGAGGTGATGACAGAGAGGACAATTCGAGACAAGTTTTACACTACAACATCACCAACAACTGCAACTACCTAACGATCTCCACATTACAACAAAATAATTGTCTTTTTTTCTTTTCAAGAAAAGTAGGAATAACCTCCGGGGTGGAAGGAGACTTTTCATGGAAACAATGTCCCTTCATAACCATTTGACGATGGTGAGAGTAAAAAAAGATTTGCAACTATAGCATGTAAAAATTTCACTTTCATCAACCTGTGACCTATTTTCTACACACGCTACTTGTCCAAGATTACCAGAAAATCACTTATCAAACTATTCAGCTAATTAAGTTATACAAGTTGCTAGGAATACTTCATCACATCACTTGAAAGCAAATATAAGTCTCCCAAAAAAAAAAAAAAAAAGTGCAGCTATGAGCTTAGCTCTCACCTGAGACAAGAAATTGCTGGTTGCCATCTCATGAGATGTGCTCGACAAACCAGACAAGTTGTTTCCAAGGCCTCCAAGAAGAGACCGTCCGACTAGTTTTACTGAACAACACGCCAGATAAAATCCGATTAACCAATAAGGAAAAATAGAGATGGTACACATTGTACACGCCCACAAAATCAAATCAAATCAAACCAAAAGGGGTTGCAAAAAATCACATTTTATTATTTCCTTACAAAACATAACTCAGAAAGTACCAGCCAGAAACAATTAAATGAGCAAGTTTTGCTATGGTGACCATAAACATTTATTCTACCAAAAACACTCGTGTAAACGAAAATGAAATCTATATACAATACATAACAATAAACACACTATGGTAAAATTGATCAAACCAAAACCCACTTAAAACCATACAAATCACATACCTCGAGACCATTTTGAAGCCAAACTTGCAGCCATATGTCTATACTCAATGTGCCGACCCTGATGGCCGCAAAAGAAACCGTAATCAATTTTGAAGTGATCAGAAACAAACCCCAAAATTTGCCCACAATACAAAAATTATCGAGTCAGAGACATTAAAAGATAAACAGCTAACCTGGAGAAGTAGAATGGAAGTGCTGTGAACTTTGATGGCGTATAAACCCTAGTTGGCGTTAAGGTTCGAATGAAGCTATGTAGCCCCACCCTACCACCTCAGTATCCCTCACTTTGGTTTTTTTTTTTGTTTTTAGTCACTGTATCGGGATAAAATAAAATAAAATAATTCTATTATAAGATAAAATAAAATAATAACCCTCACTGTAGAATATTTAAAATATTTTTTATTTATTTTTTAATAATATAATTTTAAAATAATTATTTATTAAAATAATTTTATAATTCTTAACAAATATACATCCACACAATTAGAATTTTTATAAAAATTTTACTTAAATAAATTTTATTTAAAAAATTACTTTAAGAAAAAAAAAAAAACTGAAAGAGTGATGGCCCGGCAAATTTGATTTCCCCAGCCTAGAGTTGCTGCTGAGACTTGAAGAGAATTAGAGCCCATGGTGTTCTGGGCCCATTGCTTTTTAGGCCTATTTTGAATTATCTATTCAGAAGCCCAACTTAATGTCATCAGTCCCCATTGCCTTCTGTTTAAAAGCAAGGCTACATTAGAATGCATGATTGGATTGAATTGATTTTAAGAGTTAGGGTAGATTAGTTGGATTATATACAATATTATCCTTTGTTTCGTTTCATATAGAATAGGATTATTAAATTAAATTTAATAAAAATATTTAAATAACATAATTATTTTTAATTTGTATTTCTGATAGTTGAATATGATACTTGTATTCAATGTTAATTTAAATAAATAAATTTTTATGTTTAAATTATCGAATAAAAATTTTGATGCTTAATCAAGTTAAAATAGATAATTGAAAAAAATAGTAATATTGATAGTAAATTTGAATTAAAACAAAATATTTAATCCAATCTAAACCCATGAACTTGTGACTAAAATTTAGACTAATTTGTTGGTCGTCATAGTCAAACATGGTCTCGGATTAGATTAATTTTTTTATCCTCCAAATTAGTCTACTCTAATCATTTATCTTATATCCAGACATATTATAAGGTCTAAGCTCTTAAAACGATGCAATGGAGGCTGAATAAATAACAACTATGATATATATGGACCATAAAAGATTGTGGATTAATTCAATGTTGATTTTAGTAACTGTGCCTTTCCCCATTGATTAGTTTTAAGCTATAATTCATTGTTTTGGTCTTCTCGAAGAGAAGCTATAATTTATAATATGGTGTCATGTGTCTTGTTGCAACAATCTTTTTGCAATAAATCAAAATTTACTAAAACAATTGTGCAATACAAAAAATAAGATCGTATTCTAAAACCATTTGACCATTAAGAAGAACTCAATCTAAAATGCGAGCAATATTTCTTAATAAGTAGCAAGGGACTTGTATAGAATCAAGAGATTAATAATTTAATAAATTGTATTATATATACATTATGTGTAATTTATGAAAAAATGATCGACCACTCATGGAATGAATAGTTGCCTAGTTGGCGAACTCTCATTTGGTAGAAGGTTCGAGCTCATCTTATGAAAGTTAATAATTCCCTTACGTATGGGAGTAAAATTCGTGTGGAGAATAAATTCAGACTTTACCTGTGATCAATATGTTCCTATCGAATATATCTAATATGTCGGCATTAAAAAATGATAATGAAAAATATGATGAATTTTGGTTCGTGCACGAGATGTTTAAGAACAATATTTTTAGTGTGCTTAGGCACTAGGATTTTATGCCAAGTGTTAAGAGTTTTCAATATATATATAAACTTGAAGGAGATATATTTTATGTATTATTATCGGGGACTAACTTGGACTCGTACCCAGGCTAACTACTTCGACCTCAGTGCCTACTGCCTAATAAATTTACGTGTAATAAATGCAAGCATAAGTAATAGACTCTTGTGCAATTCTTCCAATTACAAACAATACTAAAATGAGATTTCTGCTTACTCTACTACTCAATTATTTCACAATTGAGTGATGAAATTAGATGTTGATAATTATTTTTATGAGGTTTCGAATAATTGCTCAAGTACTTTCCTACTAGATCAAAGATCTATTCTCTGTGCTTTTTTATTTTTAATTTTTTATTATTGAATAAATACAGATAATTTTTCCTCAAGGTATCAGCATCCGGGTGAATAATTCAGAAGCCATAAAAAAGAAAAAAGAAATCTTAACGAACTCGTGCCACCTTAGCTTCCCGGCACAACTACCATGAGATAAATTTGCAAGCAACCGAGAACCGGACCTTGAAAGTAATAAGTCAAACTCGACACAATTCCCTTGGCTTATCCGAATTTGGATTAGAAACCCGAAGAGGCAGCAAGGCCTTTACGCTATCTAACCTAAGCATTAAAAAAATATCGGTTTATTTGACTTGATAACGATTTAGAATTGACACCCAGAAGCATTTTTTGACAACAAAAGCAAACTCACAAACAGAAACGTCTAGCAAAGAATTTTTAGCCAATGATCGATCTAGTTACCAGAAATAGAAGCACTTTTAGGGTTGGATTTTGCCGAATAATCAGTTTAGTCAACAACATATATACCAATCGTTTTCCTTTCGGTATAATTGTATATGTACACAAGAATATAATATTTAATGGTATAAACAATTGACTGCCATTGCCCCAGTTAGCTGTTCGTATTAATCAAGAAACAGGGCGGAACGGGGATGAACCAAAGTGAAGTTACTTTCTGACAAGAAGTTGACAGTTTAGAAATAATAAACAAGTCAAATCAAATACAATGAATCTGAAAAAGAACTCAATGAATGTTACCCTAGTTTTATGCATGGAACCTTTTTTTTTTTTTAAAAAAAAATTCTTAAAGATGTATATTTTTTCCGGAAATAGACATGAAGAAGTAGTGATCATGATCAACGTGGTGTAGTTTTGTGCTTGGACTTTTGGCTTACAAGGTGAAAGAAATAATGGTGGTGGGGGGAAAGTGTGTGCGTTTGCATGTTTCACGGTTTTTAGAAAACTAAATAGCCAAACAGGGCAAATTTGACATTCAACAAATAGCTGTTTGGAAGCTTGAATTGGGCTCACTATGAGTGGGATGCAGGGTAACGTGTGTGGATCAACAGTCAAAGCTCTTGAACATTGTAGGCTTGTAGCATTATTCAATGAATGCGTATCAAGTTCATTTTTGACAAAAGAGGGCTGAAGGGTCTTCTCCTTTATCAAATTACAGTCCAGAATTGCCCTCTTCTTTTTTTTTTTTTAAATATGTTAATTAAATTTACAATCTACCTTTTAAAAAAAATTTTATAACTTAATTAACAGTATATTAAAATTATGAAATATTTAAACCCATGATGAAACAGGAGGGAAAAAAAAGAAAAAAGAAAAAAGAAAAAATGAAAGAAAGAAAGCTGAATTGCCTTCCCCACAGGCCACAGGGTCGCTTGTTGTTCACATGATTTTGCAGTGTATTTGTTTTGACAAAAACTGAAAACTCTGTTTGGTAAAATTGAGTACAAATGTACAACTTCAGAATTTCGACAATACATACTGATTGAACCTGCTTTTTTTTTTCTACTGCACTACCACATGGTTATTTTATTTTTTTTATTTTTTTTTAAACCCTTTTGTATCTCATTTCAATTTGTGAACTCTGTTTGGCAATTTTTATTTTGTTTAGAGAAAAAAAAAATTGGAATCTAATATGGAAGATTCGGAATTCGAAAATTTAAGTCAATGTTGGAAAACAAAAATTTAGTGAACATTGCAACTCGTCTATATTTGGTTGTCTTTAATTTGTTGAATGAATTTGTACGGTTTCACAGTGTCTTCAAATAATTATAGCATAATTTTCGCTCTTTCACGTAAACTGTAAAATGAGTATAGACCTTTTTTTTTTTTTTGATGGGGGATAAATTAAGTGAATGATTTGTCATTACTCACTCACTAGCCATGGCCAAGAAGTAAAGGTGAGTTCAAAGTACAGGAGCGAAAAGATGGTACGTACTACATACAATAATAAAAGCAGTTCAAAAGATAAGATCATAAGAACAATAATAATAATAATAAATAAATAAATAAATAAATCTCAGACACGCATGAATGAATTAAGAGGTAAATTGGGGGGTGGAAAGGAAGAACCACAACGAAGAAGGACAATGACACGTGGCGTGGTCATCGAGAAGTCAGCCGGGCCAGCACAGGGCAAAGGGCAGCGCATTGATTAATTACAACACTACAATATTATTACATTATACGAATCACACGCCCACTCTCAGACCGCGACACGTGACCCTGCCTGCTCTCTCTCTCGAGCGGGTCACTCAACTCACATTCACCAACTAAAAAATACGAAGTGCTTTTCCCCCCACTTTGCTTCTTTTAGCTTTTCTGACCGCACACTCCCTGGACTATTTCTTTCTTGGCGATATTTATTCATCATCAAATTTTTCTAGGTGGGCTGTGCTTTTCAAATGTTATTATTTTTTTTAATCTAATGGCTTATGAGAAAGATTGGTGTGTTTGGGTGGGTCATTAGTTTAAGATTGGCTTCTTTTCAACCGGCAAGTGATAGAGCATGGAATTGCGAGCAGCTGACAAGACGTTGCTCTGAATTTGTCATGCCATTAACAATTAATATCATTTTATTTCTCTAAATTTCTTAAGGGTTATTGGGGTTATGGGAGACATTACCATGATTTGGAGAAGAAGAATCATGGTACAACCACAACCACTATTTTCCTTAAACTCCTCAACTACTATTATTGTTTTCCCTTTGAATAATAAAAAACAAAGCCAAGGCATGAACATGATCTGCTGCCCTTTTTTTTTTTCCCTCTTGTGTCCTATAATTCTTTTGCTTTTTGCCAACTTGTAAAGCATTAGGTGTCATAAAAAGCAGTGGACGCATCATCTTAAGCCTTAAGTTTTGCCCTTCGAGTTCTGTTCTGTGGGTGTAATAAATCTTTTTACTTGTCCTTTCAAGTCAAATCGTTTTTTTTTTCTCCCCTTGCTCCTTTCAAAGCGTGCTCACTTTTCTTTTTCTTTTTCTTTTTTTTTTTGGGGGATTCAATTGAATTATGTTCGAATTTTTTACCTTTCATTAAAAAAAAAAAAGTAATTCCAAGATTTAAATTATTCTTCCAAAAGGTCGAGTAGATTATTGTTGAATGAACACAATATATTGTAGAAGTTGCTTTTCTTCAATTATATTGAGTGAAAATAGCATCCTTCAAATATCAGTGAAGGTTAAAAATAAGATCAATATCAGTTCTTCTTAGTAATAGTATGATTTATAAATAGTTATAATATAATATGAGTAATCGATGTAATAAAAAAATAATTATCCTTTCAAATGAATATATTAATATAGAGATCTAAATCGGTTGAGAAACTCGATATGTACAAAAATGTCAAGGATCATTTTGATATTCACATGAATTCCTCAATATCTCTTATCATTTGTGTCCGTTAATTTACCAACAAAGCCTAAAGATGCTATATATATATATATATATATAAAAGCTTTCAGTAACTTTTGATAGACACCTGATGAGATATCAAAGATAAACGAAATTATTTTCTCTTATTTTAAGGTGAATGCATATGCGATTAACAAGGGTAGATAATAACAACAATAATAGGATAAGATTATAGTACTTTCTTGGCTTTGAGTATTTTTGACACGGAAGCACGCACGATACCGTTACTTTACAAGTTTACAATGAATCAAATATGTGGCGTTTTTAGAGATTCGCAGTTTTTTTGTTTATGGTCAAAAGCCGCCTTAAGATGGGAGATTTTAGGTATAAACACATTTATTTAGTTTTTATTTTTACAAGTGATTTTCCTCAAATAATTCGGAGACTTATTCTTCGACAAAATGATACCGTCTATCACAGGAAAGCCGTTGCTTTCGACTTATGAAAGTGAGACGACATATGATGAGATTTTAACTAATCCCCGCCCTTTTTCAATTACGTCTGGATGTCAAATACAATTATACAAACAATCACTTACATATCTATAGCTAGTTGGACTGAGCTTGATCCAATGCCGCACTCCTTTAATTTTATATTATCATTTTTGTCTGAGGTAGAAAAGCACACGATACCGTTACTTTACAAGTTTACAATGAATCAAATATGTGGCGTTTTTAGAGATTCGCAGTTTTTTTGTTTATGGTCAAAAGCCGCCTTAAGATGGGAGGTTTTAGGTATAAACACATTTATTTAGTTCTTATTTTTACAAAGTGATTTTCCTCAAATAATTCGGAGACTTATTCTTCGACAAAATGATACCGTCTATTACAGGAAAGCCGTTGCTTTCGACTTATGAAAGTGAGACGACATATGATGAGATTTTAACTAATCCCCGCCCTTTTTCAATTACGTCTGGATGTCAAATACAATTATACAAACAATCACTTACATATCTATAGCTAGTTGGACTGAGCTTGATCCAATGCCGCACTCCTTTAATTTTATATTATCATTTTTGTCTGAGGTAGAAAAAATAATTTCTAATAAAAAAAATCAACAAGCACTTTTTTTCTTCTAAAAATTAAGTGCTCATCAAATATGAGTGTTACATACTTTTAATAGGAATATTTTCATAATTATTTATCCTTAAGTACGTCGTTGGTGAAGATCAAGGAGCACGATGATAAATCAATATTCTTCCCATTCATGTGAATAGGGTTTGGACCTCATACACCAACTACACACATACAAGAACATCATTTAAATCTATCAAATAATAATACTCACAAATAAAAGAAAGAGAACTATAGCAATAATTCGTTCGAATTTATTGACATACGAGCACATCAATTTTAGGGGTGACAATTCATGTAACCACATCATGTCGTGTTGTGTTTTTTTTAATCGTGCCAAGTCAAATTTAAGCAAACACAGATATGACTTATTTATTAACATGTTAATCGTGTTAACTCGTTTAACATATTTAAGAAAAAATTAAATTAAAAATAAATGTGTCAATATTATTCCTAAAAATAAGTAATAAATAAGTTAATGCCAAAAATAGAACACAAATAAGTTTATTATATAATATGGATATGATAAGAATAATTAATTTAGAATTCAATATATATATTAGTTACTTTTTTTAAATAATATTACCACATATTAATTGATGTTTGTGTAATAATCATGTACCGTGTTGTGGTAGTCTAACACGGATATGACATAATTATTTATCAGTCATGTCATAATAACTTAATTATTAATTGTGTCAATATTTATCAACATAACTATGAAAAAGACAGGTCGTCGTGCCTATGTCCTAATCCATTTTACCACCTCTAATCAATTTCAAAGTTCACACAATGATTGTAGATGAAGTTTTATTCGTATTTACAAGTTTTATTCATATTTCCTAGTACCTAAAATTAAAAAAGAATTTATACTTCAGCAGAAAGCATTCTTATTTGAAAATTGAAATACGCTCTCCACAACTAAGAAAGCCAGTGATTCTACATTATTATATTGCAGTCCAAAATATGAATTTAGGATTCATAACATGCATAACACAAGCAGACAACGGACTTTGAATCAAACAAAGAGAATTTATTGGCTTAATTTTCAACAGCGGCAATAAAATAAGCAATCAAAACAACAAAAATAAAAAATAACATTGGGCAGTGACTACATAGCCGTGACCGTAGTTGCCACCAAGGCTTTGCCTGGGGGTGTGAGTTTGTGACTTGTGTCCTCAATCCTTGCCATTTTGTTTGCCAGCAAAGGGATCAGGGTGGGTTTCTGCTGCTTCCATGACCCATCAAAGGCATCGACTGCTATCTTCCATAAGTAATTACTTTGTTATAAAGAATACATCATATTTAATATTATATTATTTTTTATTATATAAGTGGCTGGAGGCAAAGAGATCCATCATTACTCGTACGGACTAACAGGGGATTTCACATTACATTAGTTCAATCCTTAATGACCGTTCAAATATTTTAATTTAAATATCTGAATTATTGATTAGATCAAATCAAATTAAAAAAAAGAAAAAAGTATTATATGACCCAAAAACCACCTTTTCTGAAAGTTTGTGATTAATTGGAAGAGTGAGTTAGTTCTCAACTCGACATTTGGGTGGTGGGAGGGGAAACAATTTCATTTTTTCATATCACTTTCCTTTTTTTTTTTTTTTAAATTATTTTTAGTGCTTTTCCATTTCATTATCCTTCAAACCAACCCTCGTATGTTATTATAATTACAACACTACCGTGCATGTTTATATTATAAGCTGTAAGATTTTTCTAACCCCAAAAGAAAATAGGACAGTAGAAGAAGAATGGACATTGGTTAAGCTGGCTGTCTCATATTGTAGGCACAATTCACTCTTTAAACACACAGGAAAGCCATTTAGTGGGAGCTAAAAGCCTAAAAGAACGATTTCGCCTTTGAAATTATGAATAGAAGAAGAATGGATATTGTAACGAAAACCCATTTGTTTTCATAATTTATAGTCACACTTATTCCTTTTCGAACAATTATGCTATTTAACCATACTAATCAAACTATATTTCATTTTTGATTTAATTGTCCAAAAAGAGAGCTATGTGATTATTTCTAAAATAAAGGAGTCTTAATAATTATTCTGCTAAACGGTAAGAATGTCATTTTACATTCTATTTTGAACTTGGAATCAACTTACGCACATTCATTCATAATTATATTTATTACCGATAATTGCTAATACATAGCAAGTAAGCCAAATGATGTATTAAAATTTGAGTAAGCTTAAATGTTTTTACAAAAAAAATTTCGAAAAAAAAAAATTCTTTAGACCAAAAAATATTGTAAAACATCCACAGAAATATGCAAACATATCCACTGGATTAGAACTTAATTTATTAGAGAATATCACATTTGTACTACACGGATGCTAACAAAATTATTTTGAGGCATTACGTACAATTGTTTTTTTTTTTTTCAAAAAAAGAGAAGTTAAATTCAAAAATGTTTGCAACTTTATTTTCCCCATTAATAAATGCATGTTGTATCATTGACAAACATTTTATTTGTAAATAGGCAGATGCATATAGATATAATGAAACAACAATTGTTTGGTGATTGGCCTCCAAATAATTATCATACTAGTAGTAGTATACACCAATATTTGCATGCCCATTGTTTCACCGAACCCCAAAAAATAAAAAATAAATAAATAAAAATTGCTTTATTCATTTTTATCTACTATAATAGCTTTATAATAGCATATTAATGAAGGATTTAAAAAAAAAAAGGGGAAAAAAAAAGGAAAGGGGCAAAAAGGAGAAACATGAAGAAAAAGAGGATGGGAAAATAAAAAATAAAAAGAGAAGGGGCAGGAGAGATGGATAATATGTGTGCGCTGTATTAAAGGTGTTGGGGAAAGGGCACAGAGCCTGGTGATATTTGCTCCTCGAATGAGAATGAAATGAACTCTCTTCAACACTCAACACCAACACCCCTCTCTCTTTATCTCTTCATTTTCGCACAACCATTTCTCCCCCTCCTAACCCACTCTCACTTATTTCTTCTGTAAGTCTCAACTTTCTTTTTTCCTCACTTTTTTTCTTGCAAATTCTTTGTGTTTTGATGCTACCCGGTTATCTCATCTTCAGTTGTAGGAGCTGAAGAACAACGACGAAGGATTTTTTTTTATTTGTTTCTTTTCTTTTTTTAAAATCCAAAGGTACTGGATAAGATAATTCAATGAGAAGAAGAAAAAGAAAACGAGGGAAAGAACAAATTTTTCGATTGATTTTTATATGCTAACTCTAAACAATTTTTTTTTTCTCCCCAAAAAAATCTTTTTTTGTTTTGTAAAAAATTTCTCCTTTTGCTTATGCAAACAATTAAAAGTTTCGATCTTTATTAATTTCTCTTCGCTTCACATAACTGCTGATATTGTAATGTTTTTCAAAATTTTTCTTTGATGTCTTTTTTAGCTCAATAAATCAGTTCTGATCTGGGAAAGCTTGTATTTTTTCACAATGAACTATAAATTAATAAGAGCAAAGGTCAAATATTGATAATAATAATTTATACTTCTTTGTACTACCAAACTACAAGCTGTGCTACAAGTTTAGTTTTAAAATGATAGCTAATAGTACAGTTAATTAGACATTGATTGTGAAAGTTAAATGGATAAGAGAGAGAGAAAAAAAAAAAAAAGAATTTCGTCTGATTTATTGTTGT
The DNA here is from genome assembly GCA_030449925.1 of Citropsis articulata. Lineage (NCBI taxonomy): Eukaryota > Viridiplantae > Streptophyta > Magnoliopsida > Sapindales > Rutaceae > Citropsis > Citropsis articulata. The sequence continues at coordinate 416,613 of JASUUH010000085.1, read as the reverse complement.
GTTTTTTTTCCCCCCTTAACAGGAATCGTCTCCGTGAAGCTTTAATCTTCTTCCACGAGCTCAGAAGTACAGATCTGTGAGCGCCTTCGAGTTGTAACGGCAACAAAGCATAACTGTGTCTTACAAGAAGCAAAGATCTGTGAGGCTTCAATCGCAGGAGCAATAGCAAAAGAATCAAAAATATATATCCTGTCTTCTTTGCCAATCTGCGAGCTTGACACCTGGTACAACATTACCCACCATTTTGTTCAGAGTAAGCTAAGCGGCTAGCCCCAAGATGAAATTAATTATTTAATAATATTTATTCCTTGTTGGTAAATTAGAAACACTCTTTTCATTAACCATTTTTTTTTTGTTTTGTCATTTATTAGCCTCTTAATAGCAAGCTGTGTGTTACTGTCTACTTGCTACATTTTTTTAGGGTACCAGAAGAAGAGAGCTTTAAATTCCCAAAAAAAGATAAAAAGAAAACAAAATGGTCAGCTCAGATCGGCGAGTAGTATGCAAATTACTGCTGCTTATTTAGCTTAACCAGGTCAAAAGTTTATGTATAGCCTGAGCCTGTTATCTTTTTTTTTTTTAAAAAAAAAAAAAAACTTTTGTTAAAGCCTACCGTCTTTAACAACTTTCATTAGGTTTAAGTGCAATGCTCAGGACTCAAGAGTGCAGAGACTAAAGAAAGAAGATTAAAGCTTCTGTTTTGGCTATGACCGTATGTATATCCATAATAGCAATAACAACAAGAGTCAAACTCAGATCTCAGCTAGCGACATCAGATGCTTTTGCTATTATGTCCAGTTTTTACTTTCTCTCTCATTTATTTCATTTATTTAATTTGAGGCCTTTTCTTTTCGAGTAATTACTTTGGTGGGTTGTTTTGTTTATGCAGCAGAAGCGCACGCAGAGAGGCTGCAGAATTTCAGGCTTTGCTTTTGAAGGCACACTGCAAAAAGCTTAAACAAAGAGAGAGAAAGAGCCGGTGGGCTAAAGCTAAGCAAAACTAAACAAAGCTATATAAGATAGCTAGCTAGAGACTTGAGAGCCTTGCTACAGTTCTGACTTGGACCATGATATATCGAAGCGTAAAAAAAGGCCTTTTTCTCACTACACAGCCAAAGTATCCTCTCTGAATTATCGTCATCAATGCATAGGACACAGCAACCCCACTTTCACTCCTCCTTTCATACCATCGCCAGCTCTTAATTTCTCTCCCAAATTAAAAACAAAAACAAAATCCTCCACCACCAGTCCACCACCCATTTCTCTCTCTCTCTCTCTCTCTCTCTCTCTCTAGGTATCAATAAAGATTAAAGGCTGGATTTTTTTTTCCTTTTCTTTTCTTGGTTGTGAAAAATAAGGCATGAAAGTGTTATGGAGGTGGAGGAGATTCAGAGTCAGACACAAGCATGCAAGTTGTCAAGAATTGGTAATGGAAGACTTGACTCTACCAAAATGTCCCAAAAAGATCAGTACCCAGATGATGAGGAAGATGGTGAGCAGCTGCAGCTCATCAAGAGGGCTAGCGCTAATGATTCCGGCGGTGCTCTAGGCGTTAATAATACTGCCGCTGCTGCTGGTTGTGGTGGTGGTGGTGGTGGTGGAAATAGGTTACGCGGCTGGCACCACTCCTCGCGAATCATTAGAGTTTCTCGAGCCTCCGGTGGGAAAGATCGGCACAGCAAAGTGTGGACTTCAAAAGGGCTAAGAGACCGGAGAGTCCGGTTATCGGTAACCACTGCTATACAATTCTATGATCTGCAAGACCGTTTGGGTGTTGATCAACCAAGTAAAGCCGTTGAATGGCTAATCAAAGCCGCTGCCGATTCAATTGCGGAGCTCCCTTCGCTTAACAGCACTTTTCCTGATACCCCAAAGCAATTAAGCGATGAGAAGAGACCAAGCGAGGGTACCGACCAACAAGGTTTTGATTCCGTTGAATTAGACGGTGACCCCAATAATAACTATCAGCAAAACCAGCGCCAGCACCGTTCTTTATCTAAACCTGCCTGTAGTAGCAATTCCGAGACAAGCAAAGGCTCGGGTTTGTCCCTCTCTCGATCTGAATTACGCGTGAATAGAGACAAGGCTCGGGAGCGGGCAAGGGAGAGAGCTGCAAAGGAGAAGGATCAGAAAGAGAACGAGTCTCAGATCAATGCAAATCGACACCACCATCACAATGTGAACCCCATTTCACAAAGCTCATCTTTCACTGAACTACTCACTGGCGGTATTGGTGGTAGTGTTAATAATAACAACAATACAAGCCCTACCACTGCTTCTTCTCAGCAGCAGAATGAAGAGCCAAATTTTTTCCACAAGGCACCAACAGCAGCAGTGCGGCCTTGGCCTGCAGCTCCAATGGACTATTTCAACTCAGGACTACTAGGGCCATCTTCGTCTCGGTCGCCACATCATCATCTTTCCGGGCAAATCCAATTGGGAAGCTCAAATTCTCTCCCACAAGCAATGCAAATCCCACCATTCAGTGTAACGAATGAAAACCACCATCAAGAAATGCAGCATTTTTCATTTGTTCATGACCATTTGATCCCAGTCACAGCCACCCAACCGGGGCCTGGCGGGGGCGATTACTTCACAATCTCTTCCAGCCTTGGTTTCAATAGGGGGACCCTTCAGTCCAATTCATCACCGTCTGTTTTCCCTCACATTCAGAGGTTTGGTTCTTCTTCTCCTATAGACGGATCCAATGTTAATGTACCTTTCTTTATCGGTACTGCACCAACCGTGGAAAATCACAACCACCACCACAACCACCAGTTCCCACCTGGATTTGATGGCCGCTTGCACCTCTACTACGGCGATGGAAGTAGGCATTCAGATTCAAACCAGAAAGACAAAGGCAAGAACTGATTTTGTTCCTAAAACAACTCATTTCTCTTGCTCCATCTTCCTGGTAAGCGTTTCTATTTAAAACTTTCCAATTTCTTAAGTTGTTTTTAATTTTAAGTTTTAATTAGTTTCATTAAATGTTGCTTTCAATTACTCTTCGACATGTGTAATGTTTCAGTTTGCTTTTTGGATTCATGTGTTGTGTGCGTAGTTATTTATTGATAATATGTACGTATACTAACTAATATGAAATAATTGTTTGCTCTCTTGATAATCTTAAACGAGTTGGCCATTGGGCAGTATATTTATGGGTTTTATGCATTATGTAAAATTGTCTTGCTTTGATTCCTGCATGGATTCTTGTGAATCAGAATCGGCTTGTTGTCTCCTCGTTTGTTCTCTTGTTGGTTTCCTTCTCCCTAACATTTGTAACTCATTGACAGGTGTTAGTTTCTGGTTGGCTAAGCCTATCTGTGTTACTCATAAATATAGAACAAAGTCACTTTTAAAGGATGTGATTTTTGGCAGCTTTAGAATCCCGAAATTGTTTTTCTGGCCTCCCAGACTCAACCACATGGCAATAGATCGGCGCACTGTCGGGTCATGTAAGCCCTAGGTAGGGTTTTAATCAGTTGCCAGACTGGTTTGAAAGAAGAAACCCATGCACTATGTATAGAGCCACTTCAACCAGCTTTTTCCTGCTCAGAAAATTATTTAAATAGCTAGCTATTACATTAAAGTTGCTGAAATTTGCATTTTTATGCATCATAAAAACTGTGGAGATATTTTATTATCTAATAGCATGCATGTCCGAAATAACTTCTCGAAAAAAATAGCATAGATATCCATAGTTCTTGCTGAAATTTGATAGGCTACAAATGGGTAATTATAGAAGACATTTTTTGTTTGAGTAATGCTACAGATGTATCCTAAACCTTTTTTTTCAAAATTTTCATCCACAATCATTCTACATTTGCAATGGTAGTTATAAGTGATTGATAAAAAATAACTCATTAAAACATTTTAGTACATTATTTCTCATTCAAATGATAAATCACACATTACTTGAGATAAAATTTAATAAATATAAAACTCATCTAGTTAGAGAGATTAAGGTCAGAAAAAAAATATATTTACCTTGTATAGAATTGGGAACTATGAGTGCACATATTGTTGACATATAATTTTCTCCAGACCAAAAAGGGAAAATTGGGGAAATTAGGGCAAGTTTGGATTTAACGGTGTCCTCTTTTCTTTTTGAACCCTTACCTTAAAATTTAATTTTTTAGGTAAAAAGGAGGAGGGTCGTCAACAGAAGCTCAAAGACTGTTATTTAGTTCATAATCCAACCCTTAATTTTGAAGCTTTTTAGCTTCATAATCTTTTAACAACCCCCACCCCCAACCCAACCAAAAAAAAAAAAAGAACAAAGAAAGGCATGTGACTTTGCATATTTCACTCATAAGCGTAGATGAGCTGTCCTTTGGTGTGTTGTTGAGTAGCTTTCATCCTCTTTATTTAGGTGGATTTAAATTTAAGTTCTACCTACACCTACCTTTTTAAGGAAAAAAGTCTAAATAAACCTAGGTGAGAAACAATGTCAATGAAAGCTTAAAATCTATTATTTGGGCCGTAATCGACCCATACAGGTTGGTTATAACTTAAGTTTTAGAGTGGAGTGGTGCTACTGCTACTCCCACCCTTTCAAAGTCCTCATGATACCCCCTTGCTTTATTCAAAATTTTAAATAGTTGAAAATTAAATTTTCTTTTATCGAGCAACCCTCTAAAATTTGAAACTAACCTTCAATAAACCTTGTTTGTTGAAGTTGAAACAAAAGAGAGAGAAAAAGGAGAGACTCCTTGTTTAATGTTTAGAAGTTGAAACAAAAGGTCAGGCGGTTACCATCTACTGACAATGCAGGTGATGCATCACGTGGAAGAAGAGTTGAAAAATTTTGTCGTTTCATGTAACTATGATAAGGTTAAAACAGTGATTGTCTGTGACGTCAAAGTAGTAGATACTCAAAAATTACTCTTTGGAGTAACATGCTCGATAGATAAAGTTTGTTAGATTAATAGTACCCCCCAAAAAAAGTAATAAATAATGATAAAGTTGGAAGATTAATGCTATTTTGAATTGCTATCAAATCGGTGTTGTTATGCACTTTTGTTGAAGTGATGTACAAGTTAACATATGGATGTTGGCAAAGGAGATTGACTCAATATGTATTTATACGACTAGTATCAAAATCCCCGGTTAATATTGGTAACCCTTAATATTCAAAGATGCAATGACATGCGGCATTTGAAAAGTTTTGTATATGAAAATTTTATTTTATTTCTTTTACCTATTGCCTAGAGAACTCAATACGTTTCACCAATTACAAGTGACCGTGTAGATAGGGAGAGAATAGAATCTGTAGAAAGAAGTAGGAGGCTTTTACCTTTATAGAAATTGAAATGTGGTTGAAATAAACTTGCAAACAAGTGTCGTTGAATTGGAATTGGTTTTCCACCTGAGTGATTGATGGCAGGGTTTGGATCCAGCAACTGTTGAGATGACAACTATTAATTTGTTAAGGAAATAATTAGGATTTTTTAAATTTGAAAAATTATTGAATTAGAAAATGCAAGGTTATGGATTATTATATATAGCGTAAGAAAATGAATGGAGAAACATAATTCTATAAATTTATTAATGCAAAATGTCATCAGATATTTAAAAATGAAGGGTAAAAAAGACTAGGAGAGGATGCAAACCGATTATTAGGTTCATGAATTGTTGTATTGGCATTCTTTTAATCGTTTTAGAAATTGTAAAAACTAGTTATCTTTCTTCTAGAGCCCTCTGTTCCTTTTTTGAGTCGTGATGTATAGTTCGATATCCAATTCTTGCTCTTGAATCAATGTGGATTCTCGTTAGTAACTCTCAATCTTCTTTGCGTTCAAATCCCATATATCGGTCATGGGATAATAAGAAATCTGCAGGTCAATTTTGTTGCTAGTTCATCCCCTTGGTGTAGCAATGCATAAAGTAAGCTTGCAAAGCCATCTTGTTGCTTAGTGGCCAATGTTCAGGACATTTGTGGCAAAATATGGTATGAGTCAACTTCATATGATTATAGATCATATGGGTCTCTCTCTCATTATCCTGCTAATATACAGTTGCAACTGCTTTTGTAAGCTCCAGCTGCATGAATAATTTCTGTTTGGAAGTTCTACTAGTTTCCTGTTTTGGGGGAAGAAAAATTGCAGTCCTTTCAAAGTTACACAAAAGTTTATTTATTGTTGTGTCTTTAGGAATTATGTAGTAAATTTGAAGAAATTAACCTTTTTGTTTTAATTTGATTGGGTCCATTCTTCTTTATTGTTTACCCTAAAGCCAAAATTCGTTATTGAGTCCAAGGGAGTCTAATCAAGTACTAACCTTTCAATTCTCAGTCTTTACTCAAGGGTATATGCAAACCCTAATCTCTACCACTTAGTATTCCCTAGATGCAAGTTGTCCAACATGGATAGCTAGAAAAACCTCAATCACTGAGGCACATATAACTGATCGCCGTAGACCTCATCAATGATGCATCCCTTGATGATGAATTTCGATATTAAAATCATGTCCCTTATTGATTATTAGTGTCTATAGTTGTTAAGAATCCGGTAACATTTTCTATACAATATTCAGCCCTCGTCTTCTTAGAAGATGATGGTATCAAATAGTTTGATTTTAGTTCTTAGTCATTTAAGAAGTTGACTATTTTTTTTACATTCTCTTTACCTCTTAATGCAAATGATTTCACCAGTTTACACCACTTCTGCTCTCACAAACGTGCCTGTTAATGATCATCCTGGATCAGATTTTGTGGATTGGACATCAATTCATATCTGATCTCTGATTTTGTTAATTATAAATTTTTAATCCAATCCAATTCATAGATTGGTGAAATTCAATTCAAATCCAACCCATACGAATGTGAATTGGATGCGGATTTGACCAAATCCATATCCAATTTATCATTTTGTAGATTGATTTGCGAACTAAAAATTTTTAATTTATCCTATCCATGAACTAACTAAATAAGAAAAATTAATATTTACTATTGATCAAATTAAAAATTAAATAAGATTTAAATAAATTAATTGTTTAAATAAAATTAGAAAATACATTTGAAGTTTCAAAATATAACACATCAAAAAGAAAAATTCTCATTTGTTTATATTAGTATATGAAACTTAATTGTTTATGAAGTTATATTTGTTTATTTAGTTATTTTTTATTTTATATTATTATCGGATAAGGCATAATATGGTGTTAATGTAGTTATATTTTAACTTATTTATTTATTAAAAAGTACTAATTCTGTATTTACAAGTTTAATTTTTTAATTAATTAAATATTTTTTATTTTTTGTGGATTCTTTGATTTTTATGGTATTGCGGATTTTTAAATTTTCAATCAAATTCTAATCTATCAATCCATGTATTAGATTTTTACAAATTAGATTTCCACATATTAGATGCATTGAGCAGATATGATTGGATTTTGAACACCTCTAATGATCATGGTTAAGTAATGATGAATGCTTAAGTTACTGCACATTTTTCTCTTGGAAACTCTAGATTTGACTTAACTCCCATAGGGTTATCACTCAAAAATCGTATTTTAAGTGATGTGACATTTAATATGTCATTCATTTATACAACACTTGTTAGTTAATGATTAGAGATTAGAAATTTGTTTGAAAAAAACCAAAAGAAAAACTCTTAAGATGGTAGTTGAGTGAAGTGGTTAGAAAGAATTGGGGAAAATTTTAAGTTAGTGGTAAAGAAGACTCATACTATCAAGGATGGCAGAAATCCCCATGGGGACAGGGCCTCATGGGGATTTTCCCTATTATGAAGGATATGGTGACGATTTTATATTCAATTTCTTATTTGAAAAGGGGATGGGGACGATTTTTTACCCAATTTCATTTTCAGGGAATGGACGAGAATGAGATGAAATCCTCATCCCCTTCTCAATTCTTTATTTTCCTATTTTGATTTTGATTTTTAATTTTAATTTTTAGAAATATTAATGAATAAATAATAGAATTAAAATTAAAAATATTAATGTAAATAACAAATATATAAATATTTATATAAATATACTATGAAATTTTGGGTCCAATTAACTAATTATTGAATTACTATTTTCTCAGGTCTTATTCAAAAAGCCTTGGCCCAAAATTTTTTGTTTAAAACTTTTATCTAATAAAATAAAAACAAAAGTAAAAGATCAAGTTACAATATCCAAACTTTACTAAGATATTTTGTCAAATTTTACTTTTTATTTAAATTTGTTATTTTAATTGATTAAATCAAATTTAGAAACTAAAAACGTATCAATTATTTGGGAGTTTTTTCGGGGATTGGGGATCCCCTTTTATTATTGAGGTAGAGGACGGATATTCTCTTAAGTAATTCTGATCGGGATAAAGAGGGGACGGGAACAAATACAGAATATAAGGGATGGATACGAGAACATCAGTCCCGCCCCCTACCCTCCCCATTGTCATCCCTACATACTATACTATGTCGATTATTATATATAGGAGCTAGGCCTAGGGATCACCTTCTGAAAATTGCAAACAATTGAAGCCAAAACCACTAGTAGTAAAGATAGTCTTTCCTTCATAAAAGAGACAAATCTAAGCAATGAAAGCAAGTAGATTCCATTTAACAAAATTTTTCAAGTTCTTAATTGCCTAACGTTTCCAATCCGATACTCAGAATAATTATGAGTTACTTGAGCATTGACTTGAGTGTTTTACAAGTGTCTCTACTCTCCTTCAGTTCATGAACACAGTAATGCAAGGTTTATCTTTTTGAAGCCGGCGTTGGGATCATGATTAAAGCTTACTGTACCACTTCGGATTGTTGCAGCAGCTTTTGTAATAACCAAGAACTGATCACCCTGCTTAAAACTATTGGTCATTTAAGCAACTTGCCCAAACTTTTAGAAGTTGACTTTCTAAAACTTAAAGAAAAAATCAAATTAAATTATTTAGACAAAATATTGTAAAAATTTATGGCAATTTTTAATTTTACTACTAAGTGGGTTCATCTGTAGCATACATTTATGTGTCTTTCGTATGCTATGGCACATCAGTTGTAGGTAAACATTTTCCCATAACCCATGGGAATGAATGGACATACGTTTTTTGCAGATTTTGTTGTCATTGATAAGAATAGTGAATTGTCAAATTACAAAATAAAGAGATTTGTTGAAAAGAAGAAGAGAGAGAAGTGAAACAGCTGTTAGGAGAGACAGCGAGAGACGCTGTTAATTTACCCAGCCTCTCCGTCCTGCAGCATACAAAAGGAGAAGAAACAGTGATCAACAGATAAACCCACATGAGTAATTGACAAATTTTCATAAATTTTGTGTCATATTTTGTGTACATGTTCTATGTTTGTCTGAACTATATATTCCATCGATGCAAAGTGGTACATAGGTGGCCCGTTCTTGCTATAAATTTTAATGTAGAGTTTATTGGAGAGTTAGCAGCGCCGCCCCCCCCCCCCCCCCACCCACCAAAAAAAAAAGAAAAAATTGTTTTACTTCCATAAGGGGGGTGCTTCCCATGAAGAATACATATGCACTGCTGCTTATAAAATGTGACACTGCCAGTTTTTCTGATTATTTGTCATGCAATTTAATTTCAGTGGAAGATGAAGAAGTAGCTGGCAAGGAATGATATGAGTGAACACCTTGGCTTCGTCCCTGCATTGGGTGATACCTAATTGCTACTGTGCTTTCTTCCGAGACTCTTACTATTTCTGCTTTATACATTTTGAAATCATTGTGTATGAGTGCAAAGCATTGTGTTTTTCAAGAAATATGGCAAACGATTCCTTGAGGTTATTCTTTTTCCCTTGGCTGCAATTATTTTGAAATTGTCCAGTTCGTACTATCTGTTAATCGTAGGCTAGCCTTGTGAATGAGAATGCTCATTTATTGATGCTGAGTCAAATTTACCTTGGATTCTATGCGTTTCGAAGCTTGTTTGTCCATATCCTTATTTGATTGATTGCGCGTTTGTGGGCGGTAAGGGCTATGATAATTATAATAATTGGTGGCGGTGGGGTTTAGACTTTTTTCTTTTTGGGGATGGCAATGTCATGCAAATGCTAGGGTTTGGTTTTGGTGGATTTGATTTGACCCACATGGAGATGGGTTTGGTTTTCCGATTGTTCGCACGTGATGAAGCTTTCTGCTTTGTGGTTGTAATTGTGGTGGAGCTAGGCGTTTTCTTTTTTTTTGGGGGGGGAAGACTTGCATAGGTTTTATAGTAACTGATTGGACTCGTATTATTGTTGATAATCATGATATGATTATGTCCTCTGAATTATTATTAATCGCAAAACGACATCAATTTCAAGTGGTGGGGCATTTGCTAATAAACAAATAAATATTCTATGTTTACAACTTGTCACTGCCGACATATCTCTTAAATTATGAAGTGGCAGCTGAAGCAAACTGTGTCATTAACTGTCCGTGAGAAAACTTTGAATTGCTTTGCCATTGCCCAGTAAAGACAAGTCTGTTCGTCTTGTAACAACGGCACATATATGGATGGGCCCCGTCGTTGTACTGACCCGGTAAACGACGGGGCGATGGATGTTTGAGAGGTTTCGGGTCGACAAATTTTATTAAAACTTGCTAAATTGGATGCTTAATTTAAAGAATGGTGTAATATGTGACATTAATCATTTACGTTTTGGTGAGCGACAATATTAATGTTGTGTAAATAGACGTGCTCCATAAGACTGGGGGAATGATTGGCGTTTCACGAGGTGAATTTTGCTTTGCTTGGAGTTAGCAAATGAAATAACATAATTTTGTCTACAATTTTTTTTCCTGTATATATTAAATAGAAAATAACAGAAAGACAGCTATCTGCTGCCTTCATGCATGCACAAATATGCAGAGTGAGATAACAGCTTTTGGCAGCAATAACCCTGATTATGGTGGTCTTCTAAGAAACCATGGAAACTCCTCTTATTTTTGAAAGTGCCTGTAATTCCTAAAAAGAGCGTGCAAGCCTGCAAAGGAACTCACGAGATAAGAATATTAATAATCCTTTCACTCACGTGCGGTGCTTTCCAAAAGGACTTTTGGCAGTATTTTGAGGCTTTTGGGCTTGGGTTTTGGAGCCAAAAGTAATTAGCAATTAATTAAAGCAACTTTTGCTTATTCTCAGCAATAAAAGTCTTCCTCCTTTGCCATAAAGTGTTGCTCCAGTGATAATAGGGTTCTGGTTTGATCGAGTTTGTTTATCAGTTCGATTCGTAGGGAAGTCGCTTTTGTTGGGAGCTTTGTATCTCCGATTCGTGAAACACAATTAAATTATGTGCGATTTAAAGGTCACTCTCACAAAATAACTCGTGGTTAAGTAAAAAAAAAAAAAAAAAGTCTCCCTCCTCTTAGATAAAATCAAATGTTTAACAGAGATTATTATAACGCAAGAGTCCTTGCTTCTTCACTTCAAGGGTTTTGGGCATTGGCCTACGTCCGCGTAAGTGTAGGCGAATTCTAAAGCTGTCACAAAAGTCAACAAAGATGCCTGGTTAGTCCTGATGAATACTAAATTAAAATTCTTTCACATCTCCCACAAAATAATTGGCTGCCATCTCTGGATCTGCCAGTCTTCGGTCCTCTTATGTAAATGGTGGTTGAACAACACCTGCCATTATGATTTAAAAGTTAAACTAATTTTATTAAAAAAAATTTACAGTATTTTAAAAAATTATCTTAATCATGTACTATTACAATAATACTAAAGACGATCTTAATTAACAGGGTGCAAGGCGGGAATATTGGATTCGAGCTTTTTAAGTGAACAAATAATACGAACTTACAACTCAGTTGGATTTGTCCTCCTCCTGTTCCAGATAGCTATTAGATTTTATTTTATTTATTTTTACTCAATCTCACAAGAGACGGATTCTGCAAAAGTATGTTGGTTATGGAATGAAATAAGCACCAGCCACCCCTAATTTTGTGACAAAAGGCTCTTACAACAAGCAAGAAATACTGCTCGAAACTGTGTCAAAGAAAGGGTATTATCATATCATGAGAGTTCGTGAAAAAAAAAAAAATAAACACAAGAACGTGTACGTTTCGGCACCGAACAAGTTTGATTAATCTATGCAACTCTTTAATCCTAAGATATCTATATATATATATATATTATAGTTTCCACTACTTCACCTCTTCACAATCACAAAGCATAAAGCATTGCCGGCTTAGAAATAAGCATGTGGGGCTTTCATTATCATTATCTGTTTGATGGCATAATTCCCCCTCTTCGAGGTACGCGCCCTTAAATAGAAAGAGTAATGATAAGCCAACGGTGACATCTCCAATTATTAAAAGGAATTTGCTTCGCTCTCTCGCACAGTCGCCCTCCCTCTCTCTCTCTCTCTCTCTCTCTCTCTCTCTGTATATATATATATATATATAAGGGGGCAAAGCCAAAACAAAAAGAAAAAAGAAAAAAGAAAAAGGGCATCAGAAGAGAAAGTCAAATGTGGGAGTGTTTCAGAAAGTGCGTAGCAGAGCACTCATTCATGTGGATTGATAGCACTCAAAAGAGTAAGACGTAGCTCGGTAACTCATGTGATCAACAGATAAAAGGTGGATGCAGAACCAGCTATTAATAATAAATGAGGGGCTATTATTATTTATATTTCTGATCAATCAATTTTTGTTTTTAATTCTTTTAATTTATAGAATTTGTGAATGAATCTTACAACCCAAAATAAATAAATAAATAAATAAATAATAATAATAAATGAAATAATTCAAGAACTGAAATAGTTTGCTTTTCTCTCCGCGCGCGTCTGTCAGTGTGTTCATCAGGGACCTACTGGTTGCTTCGGGATTTTAAAAAAAAAAAAAAAACTATGTAAAATTTCTGGATGGTGGGCCAACTGAATATTAATGAGGAAAGAAATATATGGATCTTGGCCCCTTTCATCTTCAGAAATCAGAACCTCAGGAAGAGGAGGGTGATATGATACTGATACGGGCAAGGCAATGATCATTGGATTTCAAAGAAGAAAAGCAAGTAGTTTGTACGTGTGGGCGAAAAGCGATTTGTTGATCTTTCTTTAAACTTGTCTAGAAGCGCTTTTGCTCATAAATGTAGGATTACTACTACTACTAGTCTATCAGTATCAATGGCTACCTGATGGGATTAATATAATTTGGTTGGCTTGTAGCTGCGTATTTCTTGTTTCTTTAAGGCATTCTGGCCAGCTTCACCCGCTCAAGTGTTTTACAGAAACAAATCTCTCTAATCTCACTTGTCGTTTTAAGATGTAACAATCAATAACAATATCCGAGTCATAAAGTCGTTTCTTTTTCAGGTTAAACGTTACGCGTCAAAGCTGAAATAACATCACATGTGTTGAGGTTTAAGGTAAACAAAAGCAAATCATTTGATGATCATTCAGCATCCATTCCCAAAATCCTCAAGAGAAAGGAGATTCAATCACCCAAATACGCAATCCTACTTCTCTAGCACAAATGAAGACGACCCACTCTCCGTGACTGGCGAGTCAGGATATGGATGAGGGTCAATGGTCCAGTTTGATTTCCAGTATTCACGCATCATTGGAAGGAGAGAGGATGGGTGGGTCCGTGGGTGTTGGGAGTGGGGAATTAACTACCAACCAAAAAGCAAGCCTAATGACTCGAGATTAACTACCTACCAAAAAGCAACCCCAATGATTAAAGATTTTTGTCTCCTTGCATCACCATTATCATATGGTATATCCAGAACAATCACCATTTTCACGTCATATAACCAAAATATACTTGATTTATCCAACAGACTGGTGTATTAGCTAGCTCCCGCCATGATCCGCTACCTGATCATCACCAATATAATTTTACGACTACATATTATGCATAGTTTGTTAATGGTTATGTTAAGATCCACCCCTTCCCTCTTAATCAGATGCCTACAAGCAGTTGGAATTATCAAATAACAGCATATAACCTAAGTAATTTTGCTTGTACTAAGACAGGACTTCATCAAAAAAATAATAATAATAATAAAAAGAATCAAGGCTAAGGCAAACTATATTACTCGGTGAACTTCAAAAGTTTATAACATAATCATGACATACTGATACCTACAATATTCACAGATAAAGAGAGGTTACAGATAGAAGTAAAAGACTACAAACTCAAAGCTCTTACAATATCAATCTAGTTGCATGTGCGCACTCTTACAAGCATGTGCCTGAAATAAAACAACCAGCAGATGCATTCAAACTCTCAGTTGAAGCACAGAAGGTGAAAGATTCGATGCACGATATTGACCTATGATGGGCATAACAGCTAGAGTCCAAAGCGTGATTTAGCTTCACAGGACTCTTCACCCAAGCTCAGCTACACATTATACAAAATTGTTTCTCTGATGATTCCCTTCCCAAAGCCAGGCACATAATCTTTTCCCTTCAACCATTTTGCTCTCCCCGCAAAGCCAGAGCAACCTTTCAATCAGAACTGAACTAATCAAAATATAACTACTTGAAGAGGAAACCTTCACTTGCTTAGATACACAACAGAGACACTTACAAATTGCAATCAGAGCACAAAATGAATTCCAATTCTACAACAAATCCCTCTTGAAATAGTTAAAGCCTCCCAGATATAATGCACATAACAGCAGAACTTTTCCACATTTATGTGATTTAAGTAATTATACAGTTCTTCTAAAAATTTCAATCAGGCAACTTATCCAGATTTCACATTTTAGCACCCCTTCCTCATGCCCTTAAAGCTGATGCTAATCATGCTTTACAAACCTCACCCAACATAAATATACAAATCCACATGTTCTTAACAGAAATTAAGCAACCAAAACTTAGAAAACATCCCATTACTACTTTTTTTTTGGGGAGGGGGGGGGGGGGGGTTGGGGGCAGCAACAACAACATAACAAAGGGAACAATAGCATGTCAAATATAAGAAACTAAGCATTTGAAACCCCTTATCTACCATCTAGAACATAAGCTGCATCTTTAACGATGATGTAAATGCCTCTTGTAACAAGTAACAATACCATAACTAACAAGTACAGACTGTAATGCAATTTCTCCCTAAAACTCCAAACTATACACAACACCGAAAAGGATCTGCGCAGGCAAGACACAAGGAGTTGTCAAATTTACCTCATCAGAAAGAGTTCATCTCCAAACAGTAAGTCCTCCTCTTGACCAGCATCTTCGCTGCAGTCCCATACGGCTCCTCAAAAGCGGACCCAACCCAAGACCCATCAGAGACCTCCTTCTTAGAGGCAGATTGCTCGCTAGGCCTGATGGCAACCAAGGTTGCACCTTTCAACACAATCCCATCAGGCAATTCCAAATAAGGCGCATACCAAAGCCTCATATTGAGAGCTGGCACCAGCGTCCTCTTGGATGCAGAAGAAGCCGACAAAGGCTTCACTCTTAACTCCTCAAGCTGCTCCCTGTTCATACACAACACTCCTTGCCCATCGGCATCAGTTAAAACCAAACTATCAAGAGTCTTGTGCTCTGCTATAATTGGCTGAAGCAAATAATGCCTAGCAGATGCAGCAATTAAAGAGCTAATCGTCCACACAACTCGCAACTTCAAACCCCCGTTGGTGTAAAAAGACTCGGGAATGCTTCCATTATCGTCCATAGCACCACCATTGACATTGGTAGTGCTATTGTTGCTGTTGTTGTTATTCGAACTCACACAAGGCATATCGGTAGCTCCAATATCGAGGGGTTTGGCAAGGACGTTGTTCATAACGGAAGCAGCGCCAAGGATGACGCAGTTGTCAAGAGTGGAGCCAAAATCAGCCCTCCATTTCAACAAAACACCATCGTCGATGCCGAGCTCTCCGCTGGGCAACTCAATCCGGAGAAACCGAATCTCATTAAAATTCTTCAGGACTTGAGTCGGAGAGTGGTGAGTGACGCCTCCTTGATCCATTTCCTCATCGTCGGCGCTGCTGCTACCAACCGACAAGGTCGTCCCCGAACCCGAACTAGAGGACGCACAGAAAGCGGGAGGGGCGTGGCCGCTGGTGGTGAGGTGTTGATTATTGTGATGAAATTGCGTCCTCTTGGCACCTAACAACTGGCCGAGAGCCTGAAGGGGCTTGACGATGCCGCCGAAGACGTAGCGGAAGAGGTTAGAGAAGGGAGAGCGAGACTTTTCGGAGGAACAGGAGGAGGAATCGTCGTCGGAGATGACACAGTCGACGCGGACGACGACGTTATCGACCTGTGGGACCAAGGAGTGGAAGCGACGCGAAACGACGCAGCACCGACCCAAGGCTTTCACGTCACCGATCTTGTTGAATACGAGGAGGAGAACGGAGTCCGGGAGGCGGTCGAAGTGGTCGATCGGTTCGGGGAAGACTCGAGAAGGCGGATCTACCCGAACGACGCCGTTCATTTTTCTTTTTCTTTTTCTTTTTAATTTTATCTTCCACAAACAAATAAAAATAAAATAAAATAAAATAAAATACAGAAACGAGAAGATGTGATTGAAGGTAAGATCAAAGATCACAGATCTGGAATCATCAAGGATGAGTTTCAGAAAAACTCTGAGAAGGAGACAGAGAAGAAGGGGGGGAGGGGAGGGCTGTAGAAATGGTGGGAGAAGATAGATCCACGCTTTGGTTTTTGTCTTTACAGAAAGAGAGAAAGAGAAATTGACTATGAGAGAGACATTGGGGACGGATGGCATGCGATTATGCGCGTACACATCACATTGCTATTTGTATCCACTCACCGCGCGTGCCCCTCGCGTGGCGCGTCTGTCCTTTTTGTTTTTCCTGTAAGAATGTATTTTGTGTGCTTCACCTGTTGTGAAAATATAAAATTGAAATTAAAATAAATAAATAAATAAATACATAATACCCCCACCAACCACTAGGTGAATGGGAACTAAAAAGAAAAAGAAAAAAAAATTTAAAAAAAGCTCGAAACTCCGTGAAAGATTCTAAGAAGAAGAAGTGTTTGATTCCTGATTTTTCTTGAAATGAAAAAACGTTTTTACTTATTTATTACTTTAGATATAATATTGTTAAAAAAATTTTCATTCTTTTTTTGTTTGTAATTTTTTTGTATTTGTTTCGTTTAGTAATATTAAGTCACGTTGGGCTACATTTTTTGGTCAGGCCCAAAATCTGACTTTCCTGCTCAATTTAACTTGGTCATTTTTTATTTTTTATTTTTTGACAACATTGATGATTTTTTTTTTTGAATTATATGAAATATCTGAAATTCTGAAAACATATTATATGAGATATCTTAGTCTAGCTCGTATTATATAGAGATTCCTGATTTATATTCTATTCTGCGAGGCCGTTTACGTGATTACGATATGGTAGCCCTCGGTTCGCCTTTCGAATAATAGAGACGTGTTCGTATGGAGAATCGTAAACTCGAGCAAATATTGAGGGACGTATTTCCGTATTGGGGCTGTAACAGGCTAAAGAATCAAGATGAAATACTCATTAATAATTCTTATCTTGTGTCACGAGGGGCTCGAGCAAACACTTGACTTGTGAGTGAGTGGGCTTTAGCCCGGCAGAACTATGGCAAAGTGGTTAAGCCAGTCAATGTCGTTATATCACCTAAATTAAAAAAAGAAATTAAAAAAAGAAAGGATATCATTTTCATTGATTTGATTTGGCAGCTGAACGGTTTGCAGATCAATTCAATTTTTTAATTCGTTTAAGACACAAATTGTAGTGATTAGCTAAATATAATTGCTTGATAACTCAGCTAGTGTCCTAGGAATAATCTCCTAGAAGTTTAGATAGATATATATATATATACTTTATATAACTTATCATGTTCAAAATTTTAAGATAAGTACTAAATGAACCTCGTGGAAACTTGTAGAGAGCGTGAGCTCACAGTTGGATTAGGAACCTAGTGGCACTCGCTTCCTCTCGATCTGTTCTAGGCGTAGATTACTTTGTTACACAATTAAGGAGACTCGGTCACATAGGCAAACAACAAGTAACAAAATCCAAAGGAGGGACTGGAGATTCGTTTTATGAAGTTAAAAGCACTTTTGAAGAAAGGCAGCTTGAAACCCCAAAAAAAAAAAAAAAAAAAAAAAAAGGCGACATCAACTTATTACCAAATAAAATTAGTCTAAGAAAATCTCACTTTTGTGATTAATTTGTCAAGAGAGTGAACGATACTAAAAATTTTATATACCGTAATGTAACAAACTTTCCCACTAAACATAAATGCCTTACTTTAATCGCCAACGTGATGCTCCAAAAAAAAAAAAACAAAAAAACAAAAAAGAAATTAGGGTACTGAAAACGGACAATCAAAATTGCAACTTGCAAATTGATTCTGTTAGGGTAAGGGTTGCGTCAAGCTAAGAATAATTATTGTTCGAGGATCTAATGCCTTAATTTTTATTTTTATTTTCATATATTGGAATTTTGTGTGATGGTGGATATATATATATATATATTTTCATATTTGAGACAAGAGGAAGTACATGAAAATATATCTAGATGTGAATATTTGAGTGTGGCCTTTCACTTCCACCCAAGTGATGAAATTTAAAAAAAAAAAAAAAAGTTTATGTGTTTTTAGGGTTTTTTTTTGTTTAACGTGAATGGCAATGTGTCATGTCATTTACATATGAAAACTGAAAATTAGTTATCTCCTTGTCAAATTTGGGAGCTTTTTAGTTTGTGATCTCAAAATAATTCTTAACTAAATTCAAAATCTTTTTTTTTTTCCTTTTTGTAACTTTGATACAACCTCCAAAACAAATAACAAATTATTAAGTATGTTTCCTGCATTTTTTAGAAACAAAATAATAAAATATGATGTTTAAAGTTATATTTGACAATGCGTATATTTATTAGTTTAATTAATTAAAATTTTTAAGTTGGTATAAATAATATGTGGTTCGAACTCTAATTGCATGAATGAATAAAGATGAAATTTAGTTTTAACATATACGACTATGACAATTAAAGTTAAATTATGTGTTATATTTTATATGTAAAATTAGTATTTATGACTACTTAAATCCCAAATCTTAAAAAAAAAAAATAATATATATATATCATGGTAGGTCTAATAATCAATCATTCGGCTAACCTACCGTGGGCACAAATTGTTTTAGCTGCACTAAACACAAATAAAGTCCTGTTCGGAATTATGAAATTATCAAAGATCATGTGCAAGCATGCATTAAGTTAGATCTGATGGATCTATCAATGAGCCATTTATTTATGTTTTAAAAAAACAATAAGAAAAAGAAGAAGAGTGGAGCCATTTACTTATTATTATTATTTTATTATATTGTTTTCCGGGGGGAACACGGAGGCATTTAATTAAAAACTAATAACGGAAGAGGCCGCGCCCGCACGTTGTGGCATGTGTTGGGGTGAAAACAGGGTAGTTAAATAGTTAATAGTTATGGTATGGGATCGCACGAACTTCTTGATACGATGCCGTTGGATCTCCGTACGGACGCACGAGATCTAATTTACCCTGGTTCACGTAAAAAAAAGTTTAAGTTAAATTAAAAATGATTTTCCCACCTCACTTTACTTTACTTTACTTTACTTTATGTATCAAATAAGATTAATCAATCACATGATGGGTTGCTTATGTTTTCTTGTTATATTTTATAGTCAACTTTAATCACACCAGCATTAGATTTGTTTTTATCACCACTCATAACTTAAAAATCAAATGTGCAGATTATTTATTTATGTATTTTTTTTCCCCATTGTATCTCGTTAATTTTGTAAACTGTTTTGTGAAATCGAAATCCAAATGCAAAAACATTTTTCATCTACGTACAATATTTGTTTACATCATGCCCAAATAAACCTTGAAAGATGGATAAATTATGAATATGTTAACGGGCATGTGAAGCAAATCGACGTTTAAATTATGTATGCACATTTAAGCAATCAAATTAATGAACATATTATAAAGCGTACACAAGTAAGCAAAAGTAAACACTAAACAGCATGCAAACAAGCACAATATAATCTGGAATACTCTATTAACACAATATTGTTTTTGGTTCTAAAATCTCTATCAAAAGCAGTCACGGGCAGATTGAAGGTTTGGCACAATGTCACGTCTCATTTGGTTGGCCAGATCGGATTTTGATTAGAAAGGCAGCACATAATTAGTTTAATTTAATATCCACTACTATTTGGTGGGCATAATAGTGGATATATATATTAATATATATGTACCCACTTTAACTACCGATTATATTGATTAAAAATTTGTTTAACAGTAATAAAGAGGATATTAAACTCTTATAAATTGAAAGCAAATTTAAAAAAAAAAAAAAAAAAACTGCAATATTCGTTAGGCATAAAGTTGAATCTCCTTGGTTCTGAATGCACTCACTTTGTTTGGCAGCTGGGCCTCTCAAACTGCTTTAAACATCTTCCATTAATTGGAAATTTTCACACAGAGACTAGGGGAAAAAAAAAACATTAATTGTAATTTGCTATTTTTGTTTGATTTTAGCTTTGCATGATCTCTCGTTTTCACACGGCTGAAAATTCGAGTTATTGGACGAATGTATTATTAGAACCACAATATAAAAAAAAATAAAAATAAAAAATCTTTTCCGTATAATATTGTCAATTTGATCATGCATTAGAAATAAAATTTTTGAAAAGTATCAATGTGTGTATGTATACATACATATATAGACAATAACCCGTTAACCAAAAAAAATTGAAAAATAATAGCAGGCCACAAATCAAAGACAAGTTCTTGAATAGTATTAATACATCCAACCTATTTCTTATCCAATAAAATTATTATATATGTTTGTATGCACATTACATGATTTTATTTGATAAGTATGGAGATACGTATTGCATGAAAGCACCCAAAAGATTATACGCTTCAATTGGGACATTGCAAATGAAAGGGACGAGACGATGGAGCAATAAGCAGCATGGGCTGGAGGGAAATAATTCAATTCCACGCTTGAATTTATAATGAAAGCAAATTAAGGCAAGAGAGAACGAAGTTTGCCGCAGCATCAGCATGGGAAAAACCCAATCATAAGTTGCGTCTGTGGCATTAAATTTTGCTCATTATAATAAAGCGCCCATTCTCTTTGGTTTGGTACGTATTTAATATAATTTGGACTCTGATTGCAACTCTTCACACACCCACACACACATATGGTCCCCATTTCTTTTTAGAATGTATATACGTACGTATAAATGTTTGTGATGTTTGGCCTCCAAAAAGCAGCTTTGATGAAAAAGTTTGATTAATCTGAAAATAGATAAAGATAACGTTCCACTCACTTTGTATAAATTTCTTTGCACATGACTGGTTGATGTAACGTTGATTTATGTTTATTCTGAAACGTATTAATGGGTCGTGATTTGACGACACCATTTTGTGTCAACTACGAACGATTATACATTTACTTTTGGACGAGCAAACCCAATAACAAGAATAATAATTGTGTAATAAATTAGTTTTCACAATTCGATTCACCTGGGATATAAATTTATAAGATCTAACCCGTTTTTATTTTATTTTATTTTATAATCTCGTGATTCATTATCTTTTTTTTTTCGTTATTTTTTGTCATTTTTTTAATGTATATATTACAATAAAATTCTATTGATATTTTACAATCAGATGTTAATCGGGACATTCGTGTTTTCTGACAGACAAATTAAATCGGCGGGGAAAGATGGGTGGTCCTCTCTAGTCTCTCGCTGGCATTTGATGTAACACTGCATGATATTTCTATTTCATCAAATATTAATATCAAAAAGACTAAGGGGCTGTTTGTTTTTTTTAACTTAATGACTTAATTGACTTAATTGTAATTAGTTAAGTCATTAAGTTTGTTTGTTTTTTCAACTTAATCAAAATTTTCAGTCATTAAGTCATTAAGTTATTAAGCTAATTTTTTTTTTTAGCTTTTTACTAAATCTAAAAAGTCTGAATGACATCATTAAAAAATATTCTTCAAAATCTCCCCATCTAATTAATTAAATTTCATCCATAATTAGATTTCAGATATTCAGCTCTATTTAGAATTCAGACTAATTCAGGTCTATTTAGATTTCAAATAAAAAAACAAACGCTACCTACCTAAGTTGTGACATCTGTAATTAGTATCATGATCATCACAGAAACAGTTTGTCTTTTTGAATACAATCAGAAAACTCAATTACGTATTTTTCTTTTGTTGAAATCTAATTTTTATTATTTATTTTGTTGCAATATAGACGTTACGGTAAGATACTTACTGAAATTCAGATGTGAATATGGAATATATATTGCAGAATCCAGATTCATATTATATAAGAAGCTACGTTATTATGTGTCTTAACTGTCTATTTCTTTCTGCTTGTCACAAATATTCATACTAAAAGAGATTTGGTAAGTGGTAATTATGAAAAAAGAGAATTGCAACACGTAGTAAAAGTAATCTGTTTCTGCGTATTTGTATCAGACCAAAAAACAAAAAAAAAAAAGGCAAAAAAGGGTGAAAAGGTTGCTTATAATTTAACAGTTTGGAATGAAAAATAGAATTGTATAATTATTCTAGAAAAAATATAGATAATTCAACCTAAATGGGAAGAAACTCCATCGCGACAGTTCAACTACCATCATAATTCACTTGTTAATACTTAATAATATTCATGACTTAACCAAGCGACGCCCTTTTAGATAAATGTTTTTTCGGCAGCCGCAAGTTCTGAAACCAAGGCAATTGCTGTAAACTCTGATACATTTATTATTAAAATGTGGAGCCATGCAGAGGGGGCTTGCCTGCTGCAGCACAAATCATAATCATATATCATATATCATATATCCATTCGTGGAGTGCCAATTGCCATGCAAATGCGGACAGTAATAATTTCGTCGAAAATGGCATGAAATGTGCGCCGATGCAGATTTCGGAACCAGCCAGGGAAGCCAAAATAAATGTGAAAGTGAAACATCGAAAAGACTTTCAGACAACGGCAGCAAAATGCATAAATTGGTTTCAATTTTAATGCTACCAAAAGGGAGAGCATCGCCTTCACAAAAACTCCCCTTGTTGGCTTTGCTGCAGTCTCGCACTCACTAGTGCTTCCGATAAAAAAGTCACTTTAAGAACATTGACACTTACGACTTGTACACGATATCCCATTCTTTACGATTTTTTTTTTTTTTTCAATTTTTTGGCTTTCAATTGATCATACATATGTTCGGTTGCATCACTGCTATTAACCATTACATTGGCCCTCTATTCAGTGAGAATCCACTTTCCAATTAAAATATGAGCTATCAAAATGGGACGTATACAGTATATGGAGAAGATTCTCCATCTTTTATTGCCAAAAAAATATGATCCTTAAAGAGACCTCCATTTCCCTTTCACCTAACATGACCCAATCCTTTTTTTTTTTTTAATTAAATATTTTAATAATATAAATACTATAAGGATAAGTCCGATAATTAATTAGAAACAGCTAAGCATATTTCCGAATAACTACACTCCAAGTGTCGGAATACAAACGGACCTGCCTATGGTACAGATTCTGTACCTGACATCTCCCGTCATCCCACCATCCCATTTTCTATTGTTTAATTTTTCACTCCACATTCAACCAAATCCAACGGCTGATGCTGCAGTCTGTAGCTTACAGCTCCTGTAAGCGAGTTGAGTCCAATACAATAATGTATTTCCAGCTCAGAGCCTGAGATTTAGACGATGCCCCGATACCACCACATCCCAATAAAAAAAGGCCAGCTTCCATGGCTCCCTCTCATGGGTTAACGTGACAGGACCCATCAACATTTGAGTCACACAAATCACAATATTTTATACACAAACAATACAACGATAACAAATAATAGAAAAAAGAAAGGCTGTCTTTTGCTATTTATTTACTTTTAACAGCCAGACTTTTTGCATCGATTTGTCTCCACCATGTCTGTCCTTAAACTCCTTCTCAATAAATAAGACAAAGTCACTATCAATCTTGAATTGGAAAAGTTTCCGCACCATCTGCTCCTTTTTTAAGGGATTTGCTAAGTGTACAGCCATGGTGTCGTTACAGCTATATGTGACATTCATAATGCAAATTAGAACATAAAATCTGTAACGCCAAACTAGACGACTCATGCATGCCAATTTGGCTCTTTGGGATCCGCAGAGGCCAAAAAAACAAAAGAACAAAGTATTGGGATCTCAATTATATTTGCTTAATTCAATGATAAAGTTGCTGAAGAAAAGATTCGATCTCTGAGAATTCATTCGCAAGAATATTCATAACAAAGAGCTGGAAGTAAAATTGACTTGCCAAATAGAAGATTTGCAATTCATAAATTTTTAGGCATATAAGTTCCTGCCACAACGGTGACACGGTGTAGCAGGGGCATCTGCTGGCTTGGGCTTCCGCATATTTGGCAGATCAAGTTCCAAAACATCAAGCAGCGCCTTTGAGCCTTCTTGGAGCTCATTTGAACTGAAAGCACCATAGTAAGGTAATATGAGTGCAGTGTAAACTTTTTAAAAAAAAAAAAAAAAAAAAAACCCATGATGCACGTGAGTTTTCCAAATTTTAGTGATATGAAACTGCTGAATGTTTTCATCAAGCTGTTTCGATACCTTATGGAGAGTGGGGGAGTTAACCGGACTATTGTATCATGAGTGGGTTTAGCAAGGATGCCCCTCTCCTTCATCTTTAGACAGATGTCATATGCAGAAACAGGCAGTGCCTTCCTGTCAAACTCCACAGCATTGAACAAACCTCTTCCTCGAACCTCCTTAATGTACTTTGGAAATTGCTGCTGAATTTTAAAAAGATGCTGTCTGAGCTCTTCTCCCAAATGTGCTGATCTGTCAAATAGCATGTAATCAAGAAAGGAACATTTTGTATTGGAATATTTTGATGGGAAACAAAATAAAGAACAACGAAAATAGATGAATACAAGTTCAAGATTTATGATATGCAGAAGACAAGTTCTGTTACATAAAAGTCCTAATCTAAAGTCTAATTCAGTTTCAAGGAGCCATATGTCAACCTCGTGAAATTCAAGAGACCCAAGTCTGATAAAGGTTAAAAGGCTATACACAGGCTAGGACAAGCATTATTTCCCAATCTTCAACTGTGACTTGACGAGATGAACTCAATCAATAACGTGATGTTGATGATCAAAATTACTAGGGATGTGCTCTTAATGCCAGCTTTGCCAGATACTTTAAAATTCAAATTGCAGAATGTGGAAATTAGGCATTAGCACAACTGAAAGTCAAACTTTTGTCATATCTCATAATCGTACCTTTGTTTTTTTTTTTTGGGTGAAAGGATTAATACTATCTAGGTAGTATAAAATTTTAAATTACTGAAATAATTCTCAAATGATGTTAAGCATGGATATGATACCTCTCTGCAAGTTTCTCATCTCTGATCACATCTAGCGAGGCAATAGCCACTGCACTGGCCAAAGGATTTCCGCCGAAGGTGCTGACAATAAACACAAATAAGAGCATGTTCAACCTCTTGTAAAATAAGTCTGAACAGCAACTAAACAAACGTGGCTGACCGATCAGTAAATAAATCATATGTGATGGAAAAGTTAAAATAGATTGCCACCAAAACTCAAGAACAATTATGAAAGTTACCACTCTATGGTGATTCATGAATCAGGAAAAGACAGTAAACTCGAAAGAAACTCTATATAGTATGCAGATTGAGAGCAACATAATGAAATATAGATGTTTCACAGTTATCAAAGCAAGAATCACAGCTTTTCTAACAGAAGACTGCAAAAGATAGTATTACAAAAAAGGCCAAAGAGTCCACAACTCATCACGTAATAGAAGAAATTCTAGACCTCTTAGCTGACCGCAGACTTCCTTAAACATAAAATAGAAGAAATTCTAGATCCATTAGTGAACCAAGGATGCCTACAATTTTGACCATTTTAGGTTGAGTATTTGCTTTAAACAATAATCCAGAAAAGCTCCGGATTAAGTGCTTTTCTCCACCTACCGGCTTGAACTTCTACTCCAAGCTATAATATTGGCAATCTCACTTCCTATATCTCAGCAAAAATTTCCAATTCAAGATATATAGGTTTTAATAAATAGTTTATTATGCTTGAAAGAGATCAACGCGTTCTTGTAAAACATCAGGCCTAAGAAGAAAGGTGAAAAAACAAACATTTAAAAGCAACAGTATAAAAGCAAACCTTCCATGCTCTCCAGGTTGAATGCAAAGCATCACTTCTTTGTCTGCAAGCACTGCACTGACAGGTATGACTCCACCACCCAACGCCTTTCCTAGTATCTGGAAAAGCAATGCGAAAAAAATTATAAGATGACAAGAAGCATGTTTAAGAAGCCAAAAAGATGGTTGGATTATGCATGTAGAATAGGTCTCGTTATCTTCAATTTAACTTGAAAATCACAAGTGAAGACCGTTCAAGCTTGTAGATCAACTGTCCTGAACTAGTTTCTTGGCAACTATGAAACAATATGGAGGCTTTACGTTCATGTGTAACACTCGGAGAACTCATCAAAAGCAAGAACCAGAAACAGGATCTTACCACCATATCAGGGCGAACTTCTTCCCAATCAGAGGCCAACATTCTTCCAGATCGTGCTAAACCACTTTGTATCTCATCAGCAATCATTAAGATGTTATACTTTGAGCAAAGATCTCTAACAGCTTTCAAGTAACCATCTGGAGGAATTATAACCTAGCCAAAAAAGAAAAAAAAAAAAGACGTCTATCAATCCTAAAATTATACGAGAAAATGCATGATCTTTGAAAGAAAAGAAACTAAACAAAAGAGGAGAAAATTGAGAAAATTTATCAATTGCATTATCAGGCTTATGGATGTGCAATGAATAAGAATTGATAGACTGAATGGTTTCATAAAAATTTCTCTTGTGCTTTCTGTCGAACATGCTGCTCAGTGCTCAGTAAGATAAATTAAAAAACAAAATAAGTATTTGGTCATGACTAACTGGACCTAGTACTACTATCAACAATAAATGTTCTTCTAGCGCCAATAGCATATTACATAATCACAGTAAAAAATTGATTGCATACCCCAGCCTCTCCTTGAATTGGTTCAAAAAGAAATCCAGCTATTTGATCTCCACTTTCTGCACACCATAACAGAGAAAGTAATAAGTTTCAATGCAAAAGTAATGAGATAAACTAATTTTTCATACAGAATGGGGTCTCTCAGACCAGGAACAACAAACAAATGAGCAGCTCCCCCCAACCACCTACCAAAAAATAAAATAAAATGAAGAAGATAGATAGAAAAGGAAGGATCCGGCATCTGCACACCTTTAAAGATTTTCTCCAGAGCAGTTTCATCACCAAAATCAACCTTAAGATGGCCAGGTAACAATGGTCCAAAACCACGAATAGCCTCATTGTCACAGCTCATAGAAATGGCAGCCAATGTACGACCATGGAAGCAGCCACAACAAGAAACAATGATAGCCTGCATAAGGTTTAGTCTAAGTAAAGGACTAACGCAATATGCTAAACTGGCTAAATAACATGATAGGTATCAGAGCAGAGAGGTCTAGTTTAAAGACTTACCAGAACAGAGAAGTACAGTGTGAAGACTAATATTTTAAATAGTCAGTGGAGTTCTATATCAAATCTATACAAGTAAAGCAAGAAAAATTGTGCTATAATCATATGCACTAATATCAAATAGTTAAAGTTAACGACTAAAAGGTGAAAATTTACATTAAAAATAAATAAAATGGATACTCATCGCAAAAGGCATACAACTAAACAAACACAATTGACCGGAAGTACAATGGACAAGACATACAAACAACTATGTCAACTGCCAACGGTCAAGTAAATGGGATTCAATATGACCATTAAGAAATAATTAAAAGACAAGCTAAAATTATAACTTCTCACAAAAAGCACATTATGGAAGCATTGTACCTCATCTATGGGAATTTTTTTGTTCACGTAACCCCATTTCCTAGCCAACTTCAGAGCTGTCTCCACACCTTCGGCACCAGTGTTCATAGGTAGCACCATATCATACCCAAACATGCTTGTTAGACGCTCTGCAAATACTGGAAATTTATCATTATAGAAGGCTCTAGAGCTGAGAGTAAGCTTTTCTGCCTGCTCTTGTAATGCTTTCATGATTTTTGGATGACAATGTCCCTATAGTAAGAAGTCATAAAGATGGATAATAAGGTCCATTTCAGATTCATTATGGGAAAAGAGAATAAAACAGGAGGCTTTCAGGTTTTTGGAACAATAAGTGTAGCAGAGAAATCATTCTGGTAGAGACCAGAAAGCTACTACCATTGATTGAAGGGGTTTTGTTTGGGGGGGGGGAGTAGAAACTGCAAGTTGTGGGCCTTTTTTTATTTTGGGTGTTTTCTTCCCTATAAAACCATCAAATCTGGCTAGGCTTTCAGCAAGAAAAATTCAAGATATCTGAACAAAATATGGAAGACACTGTTGATTCATCGAAAAGTACGGAGTTGTAGCATAATTAACCCAATATTAGACTACCTGATTAACTGCAGAGTAAGCTGAGAGAAAATCCAGATATTTATTGCCCTCTGGATCCCATATGGACGACCCTTTTGCTTGAGAGAATACAATGGGAACTGGGTGGTAACTGCATTTGAAACACAAGTGACTTTAGTTAAGATACAAACAAAATATAGATCAATAAAATACGGAATTGCAAGCTTTGGCAACGAATGAGGAAAAAGAAAAAAGAAAAAAGAAAAAAAGAACATTGCACAATTCAGCAAACGAGGGCAAAGGATGACCCATCATTTCTGCAACAATCTTGGACTAAGTTTTTTCAACCGATAAATGAACTTCTCAGGGGGAATTGGCCTCTTAGTCACCATCAGAGCCAACCAAAATGCAATATCAGAAGTAACAAAATAACTCAAAATACACCAGGTTACCGCACCTAGCACATTCCCAGACTATGTGTAGAATAGAGGTTCTAGCAAGGAATATTCATTGTGTGTCTGTACAGCATAAGTTAAAATTGAGCTGATTTTTACTTGGAAGAGGGTTGAGACTGAGGTTCCAGGCCCAGTAATAAACGTTTGAGGATTGACATGTTATATCTTAAGCTGCACATGCTACAGTTGTCCAATGATGAGCTGCTAAACGCCTAATTTTTTTTTTTTTTTTTGGGGCAGAACTAGAGTATTTAGACAAAAGGAACAGTATTACAAAATCTGGAGAAAGAAGCAAAACCCAGAAGCTAGCTCAAACATCTGTAGGACTAAAATAGTCAAAAGATTTTTTTTTTTTTAAATATTTTTCCTTGAATCATGAATATTCAGATAAAAATACTCGAACAAGTAAGTGTAACCAACGTTATGGATCGAAACTAAGAAAGCATAGAAACGAAAAAATAAAAGGAAATATGGAATAACAATAATAATAATACAGAGAGAAAGAGGGGGAAAGGAACTGACTTGTGGGCACTGTATTCATACTCCAAATTGATGAGTTGTTGAGAAGGAGAAGAAGGAGATGTGCCGCCTTGAGGTTGAGCACCATAACTTCTCTTCCTGCAGACTCTGCTCAATAAGCAATGCAAATTTCTTCTTGTTGCACCCATTGAATTCATAATAATATCACTGTCAATTTTTGATAATCCAATCTAATTACGTTCAGTTGGATCCTAGGATAACCCAACGTTGAAATGTGCTAAATATAGACAAGAACGAGAGCAGAATGTCAAATTTCCATATTTGTTGTTGGAGTCATCATATAGTACAGTTGCTGAATCTCATACAGCCACTTTTTTTTTTTTTATTTATTTTTCGTTACACTTTTTTTATTATTGGGTCATGTGTTTCAATTTATTTTTCACCAGTTTTATATTTGATATTCCTACTAAATTAGTGAAATGACAAAATTTTGAGTTATATTCCAAGTAGCTTTTATTTTCCGTCAGATGAGTTCTTAATTTTCGTTACACTTTCTTTCTTATTGGTTCATATGTTTCAACTTATTTTTCACCGATTTTATATTTGATATTCCTACTAAATTGGTGAAATGACGAAATTTTGGGTTATATTCCAAGTAGCTTTTATTTTCCGTTAGATTTAGCCTCCTAATTTTCGTCAGACTTTCTCTTATTTGGCTCACGTGTTTCAACTTATTTTTCACCTGCTTTTATGCTCGATATTCCTACTAAATTCAAATTGAAATTTTTTATATTCCAAGAATTTTTATTTTCGTTGATGAGTTCCTAATTTTCGTCAGACTTTCTCTTATCGGCTCATGTTTCAACTTATTTTTCACCTGCTTTACGTTTCGATATTCCTACTAAATTCATGAAATGGTGAAATTTTGGGTTATATTACAAGTTTTTATTTTCCGTTAGATTTAGTTCCTAATTTTCACAGACTTTCTCTTATTGGTTCATGTGTTTCAACTTATTTTCAAGCTTTATGTTTCGATATTCCTACTAAATTGTGAAATCATGAAATTTTATTATATTCCAAGTAGCTTTATTTTCCGTTAGATGAGTTCCTAATTTTCGCTTCACTTTCTCTTATTGGTTCATGTGTTTCAACCAATTGTTATTCTACTTTTGTGTTGGATATTCCTATTAATGTGGTAAGATTCCAATTATTCAAGCTATGCATCAAATTTATTTTTCATCATTTTATTTTTGGTTAAGAAAATCCTAATTTTTGTTATACTTTCTCCTTTATAGGTCTATATATTTCAACTATTATTTCACCGATTTTATGCTTAATATTCCAATTAACTTGACATTTATTCCGTTATTATTTGGGTTGAATACCCAAATTAATTTTTTTTGTTAGATTAGTTCCTGATTTTGATTAAGCTTTTTCATTTATAGGTTCATATGTTTCAACTTATTTTTCACCAGTTTTATGTTTGATATTCCTACTAAATTCGTTAAATGCCGAAATTTTAAGTTATATTCTAATAGTACCGGTGCTGGAAAAAAAAAAAAAAGTGGCTGTATGAGATAGAGCCACTGTATTATAAGCGAACCCTTGTTGTTGTTGTGTTCCGTTTAGCTTACGACTTTGACGTCATGGTCACGGTAAGGTACACGTCCCAAAGCAAAATTCCATCCCATTCATTCAACTCAATCATCCAATCCCCAATGCCTCTCCGTCTCAGTAACCTACGAAATGATCCATGATTAGACCACCGCTCCCATGCTCCCCATCCAGTTCATTTTTGGCCCAGTAACTTTGCTGCTTCTGCATTTCTTTTTCTAAAGTTTGACAGTTGGGTGAAATCCGTTGGAATATAGAAAAAAAATTATCATTATTATTATTTCAACTTGTTAAACTCTACACAATGTTACAACCTTAAAAAGTTCAGATGTGATCTGATCATAAGACCGTAGTGAGTAAAAGATACGAGAGGAATCGCAGTTAAAGATATCCGTATGAAGAAAAATTTGAAGTTGATAAATAATTGTCTGGATCAAAAAAGGATTCACTACTCGGATACCTGAGTTTTTCAGATTTGTGGTTAACATTTGTAACCTTAGTTTGGCGCTCGCGCTCATGTTACAGGACAAATATCTTTCTCTGAATTTGGAAAAATCAGTTTAATACTTACTGCATATTGGTGATTGTAAAAAATAAAACAGATTATCATATCGTGCAGATTGAAGAGATGAGAGTTGAGGACACGCAAGATTCCACCAAATAAATAGATGAAGATAAGTTGTTAGCAGAATAATTGGATATCATCAATCAATCGACAATCCACAGTCATTAAAAATAAAAGACAAAGTAAATAAAGACAGTAGTCATTAAAAATAAAAAAAAAATAAAAAGTAAATAAAGACAAGAGTCACTGACTCGCGTGAACCAAAGAATTAAGGGCATTAGAGAAAATTGCAGTTAAGAGAATCAACAGTACCCAGCCTTCAAGTCTAAGTAAGACTAAAGAGATTCATCCTCACAATAATCCAACAGTTCAATACCATCAATTTTCCTGTGAAAGATTTCACGGCCTAAACCTAATGCCAACAAAATCAAATAACTACCCTCATTACAAAACACATGATATGATCCAAATAAACATTTCAGATGGCATCGCATTCATGATTCATCGACCTCCACCAATCAGAATAAGGCAAATGCATACCACCTACTCCTAAACTCTCCTTTAAACCCACTTCACCTATTAAAATATTCCTGTATTTACAAAACAATTGACATAATATTTCATGAAAGAGGAAAGAGTATGAAAAGCTCAATGACAACGCTAAGCACAAATTAAGCAAGAAGAACTAGGCCAATCCTGGATTTCACCATTGAACGCAGAGAAATCATATGCAGCACAAAAGCTCCTCAAAGGCATAACAAGCTTATCTCACTCGATGATGTATATACTCCCTACTTCCTAATTCTAAATATTGATGGCCAAGGCTATACAGCATGTACCCTACCTAAAAACCATTGGAAGGGAGATCAGCTGATCTTGAAGCAGTTTGATCGGCAGTGGACCAGTCGAAGAGAGAAACAACCGTTAGGAAGTCCCCCCCCCAAAAAAAAAAAGAACAATTGGAGATGTGGGACACATCCATAACGGCAATGGGGGTCGTGACATGGAACACAAACTACGTAGATGCCATTGCTTAGTATTGTGAGTGCTGCTCGATAACACTTCAAAGAAAAATTCAAAGTGGTTGTTACACAAGAAAGCCGCACCTCTGAAGGCCGTTAACAGAAGAATGAAAAGAGAGAACTGACTACGTTCAGTAGACTATCAAGCTTATGAGTTGGCCAAACCCTTTCGATCCAAAGAAGTAAAACAGTGCAAATTGACATCATTGCAAAAAACAATATGAAGTGTGATTGCAGACAATCACTGATTGTCAGGTACGAGACTCAGAGACAAACATTACACGAAGATGGGAGAGATCATGATTCGGTGAAGCAGCATTACAATACTTCACTGATGCTTCTGTTGTCTGCAATATTAATCAGGTGTATATTTGTCGGTTATGACCAATATGATCATGATTCATGGCCAACCTGACAACATCAGATTAGGAAAAATCTCACAAGAGAGAAGACAGCATAGAACGTATTAAAACTAATCATTGGAGAAACACCCATGCATGTGTGCAGCCAATGTTCCCCCTAGTGTGAAATTAAAAAAATACTTGTGCTGTAAGTTCTAATTAGCAGAGCTGTTAAAAAATTGTAAAGTGAAATTATACTTAACTGAATTCTGATTCCAAAAACAGATCTGTAAGAAAACAAAAGGCATTGGCCAGTGAAGCATGGACCAGATATAGGTAAAAATTAGTGTATTCAAACTCCTAACTCTGAGAGCAGACACAGTGCTAAGCAAGGAAAAGTTCCACTCAGGTTATCTTCGATAAAGAAAAAATGGTAAGGAGAACTTTTCAACCAGAAACAAAAACAAAAATTTAGTTGCTTTTGTTTCAAATGTAGAACTACAAGTGGCAACAAATCAAATAATAGTTTCTAGGGCAAGATTTGTTTGGTCAATCAAAAAAAGTAATGCCAATAGGTTTCGGTAACCAAGAGGTAAATTTTACATGATACTTGCAAGATTGACAGCAATAAAACACAGAAATGGATCAGTGTTTTGTGACAGAACATTGCACTCTCAGTTAATTGCAGCATCAATCTGCTCATAAATCAGGAACGAGAAATGAGATCAAGAAATACGAGAATAGGCGGGGAAACTCAATTTTCCATTGAGTTGGTAGTTTATATAATGCCAGGGGATCATTTCCCTCAACTTTAATGCTGCACAAGCGAGCAAGGAGATTCATTGAGCGAAAGGAATATTACCAACAGCATCACAGATATGTATAGTTGATGGAAAAATCCTTTGGGCAAGAAGCTAGGGGCAAGAGATTGAATGGCAGAAAAGAAGCACATAAATATTGTGATTTTCACAATAATGGCACTGAAAAATTCCTCTGTGCACACATCAAATTTATAGAGTATAATAATATTGGAAATGTGACGGACTGCCACTAATCAATTCGCAGGGAAAGAAAGACCCTAATAAGTTCTAGGCTACTGAAGATGAAGTATAGATTAAGCAGCAAAAAAGAAGGAACCCTAACTCTCATAATGGTAAATCAGCACCAGATCTTCCAGCATGATCTTGACAGGTATGGAAGGAACAAAAAGAGCCTGTTGAAGTAGCCTAGAATATTCAGTCCTCCCAGAATCAAGCCTAATGGAACTATGGAGAGGAGAGATTTTTTTGATGGAGAAAATCCCAGGATTCTAACCATTCACCTTCTACTATCACAAGGTTTCCTCACAACTCATGTGGCCATTATAAACGCCTGAATCAAATTCTCAGCTGCACGCTTCTGCTCAGGTGTACCAGATATTAGAGCAACCCGATCACCTCGAGAAGATTTGGAATCAGACATTTCTATCGTTGCTCCAGAAATCTGAAAAAATAAGACATGCATGATAAAGCCATTATTCCACAAGCTAATGATCAATGTTCCATGAAAAACCAATAATAGGATGAGAGAAGCAACAGGTTAATCAATTGGCCCTTCTTACTGTTGATGAGACTAGGACAAGTAAAAACAGAGACAACATATATGGTTCACATACATGCACACTGTAAATGCTATTTCTGTTTTGATTAATTTGTCGCTTGGCTCAATATTTGGCTTCTTCTAAAATCTCAATAAATGCAAAGGTGCATTATTCATCTTGATAGGGAGGGAGATATAAGTACAAACCTTCCGGATGTTGGCTAAATTTGACCCGGCTTTGCCTATCACTTTACCTACTGCATTAGCAGGGACCAATACCTCAAGTGTCAAGGGAGGAGGCAACCTGGATAAAGACATAGAATCAAAAAGCAGATCTTGACGGCAAGTGTACAAACCAGAGAAAATATACTAACCCTCCATAAAGCTTGGATGAATAGGAGGACATGGATCCATAGGGGCTGTCACCCATCTGTCAAACAGAATCAAAACAAAATGAATGCTAACAAAGGAGGGAGAAAAGAGAGAGATGGGGGAAGGGGGTGTGTGAGGCGAGGGGCGGAGATCGGGTAACCATCAAGTAATACAAATGGAAAACAATTTCCAAGAATCGAAAAAGTAAAGAAAAGAGAGAGAGAATCATGATGATGATGATAATCATATGCCAAGCTAACATACCGACAAGGATCCATATCCGTAGAGGCTGCTCGAGGAAAGCATGCCTAAGCCACTTCCAGAATCAGCCCTCTGATCATATCCCAATGGACCAACTGGGGGAACAGACGGCAAGAGGGGTGGCATCGAAATACCAGTGCCACCTGAGTATATAGGATCAGCACCTACAGGAGGGTTACGGGAACCATCCCTATCTTTCAAGGCATCATCACGGAGTCTCAAAATAATCTGTACAAGTGCATCTCTCACACTACCAACTTCTCCAACCACCTAAATCCAGAAAGAGTCAACCCCAATGCTGTTGCAGTAATAAAAAGTAAAGGAACAATACATAATTTAAAGTTAGAAAATTTAAAAATTAAAAATAAAACAGACCTCTACAAGCTCATCATTGGCATCAGCACATTTAGGTTTATCCCCTTTAGATATACGGACATCGGCTTTGGTCCTTTTCCGAATTTCATTTATAATTGAACCACTCTTCCCAATAATACACCCAATAACTTTGGAAGAAACAAGGAGTCGAATAGTAACTGTATCATCATCTTCATCATTTATCTTTGTTTGCAGCAAAAGGACAGCTTCAACCGCCATGGATTTTATATCATCGGGGGACTGCAAGGTTGTAGGCATTTCACATGATCTTTACATGTTATTAAAACTATACCATGCACATCATAGGGGGAAAATGACAGCAAGATACTTAACCTACTGATAACTAACAGCGAACAAAATAAATGCTAAACATTTGGACATGTTTTCATACCACTTCCATTAACCCGATGGTTATTACTGGTGTAGGCTCAGCCTCGGTCTTAGGTTCATATATGAAGACAGAAGAAAATGTTGAAACATTTTGATGCGAACACAGATAGGATTCATTCATTTTAAGCAATGTGTTTCAGATCAAAACAATATTTTCAGAAATTGTAACATCATGCAAAGTTGTGATAAAATATTTCCCCGCTAAGAGGCATAAGTCCACAACAGAGTTAGAGGTAGAACTGGTTAATCTTCTGCTCCACCTACTTTGAATACTAATCAAAAGATTTGAAACAAATTAGAAAAGGGATAAAAACAGACACCCATACCTCAGTTGCCGTGACAGTTATGACGCATTCATCGCGATTGTCCTTAGTATCATCAACATCTATTTGAGCCCCACTGGCCTGCCTTATACTTTTAATGGTACCACCTCCCTTTCCAATGACACGGCCAATCTTGTTAAAGGGGCACAAGACTCTTATAACTAACTCCTCAGATTGAGAGGCACCAACAAGACCAGAAACTAAGGAAAGGCCAGTTGAATATACAGGCCATGTATTCCCTGTATCAGCATAACCCTGAAGATCAGGTACACGTGCAGCACCTAAGATAGAAGGAACGGATCTAGAAGGAAGGATGGGATCAGCATTTGGATACAATCCGCCGGGAGGATAAATGGGGACATCTGATGGGATAATAATGCTTGGTGGAGCTTCTGGTACAGTTGTCTCAAGAGGAATGTCTTCTCTAGGAGAGAACTTGTACATGATTGCAGAGATAGCAAATAATGCTTTCTTCACTGCTTCGGATTCACCGCTTATCTGTTCATATGGAAATACAAAATTAAAATTCACTAAACGACAACCTAGAAAGATGACAGTACCCTAAATTCTAATGGAGAAACACCCTAATCAGCGGATGAAAATATAAAGAAAATATAGATATGTCCGCTTAATTTAATGCAACTGCAGGTGAATATTGACAGATACAATTTTGTCGTATCATGTACCAGAACCACAATAAATGTCTATTAATTTGACCCTTTCATTAAAAAGTGCTCTGCGATTAAGCGCTAATGATCTTCTTACTAACCAGAACAAAGTTGTCAAACTCCATCGCACATGACTGAGTTGGTTCAGAGGCATCCTTGGGGGTAACCTTAATACTTGTCCTGGTCTTACTTCTCAGTCTTTTTATAGTCGCCCCAGCCTTACCTATGATATTCGCCGACTGGCTAGATGGAACAAGTATTTGACATTCCTCCCTTTCTTTCCGCTTCTTATCATTATCTGTGGCATTAGCCACTGCATTAGCAATTGCAGCATGAACTTTGAGAAGAGCATCCTGGGCAGCGCACAAGGGCTCTTTATCATTGAACTCATCATGAACCTCAACATCTTCCTTATCCTTAACATAGGAGTAAATTGTAATAACCCTATCTTTCGCACCAGGAAACGGGTCAACCACCTTGACTCTCGCCCTGGTCTCTTGCCTTATTGAATTTATAACTTTACCGCTTTTACCAATGACACTTCCAATAACTCCATCTGGGCAAAGTATTCTATAAATAACTGACTCTTCATTATTCTTTTCATCTTTCTCATTTATCCGTCTCTTCTGATTCTTGCCATCCCTATCATTATCTCTATGGGAACGAGACCGCTTACCACTGTCACCCATTTTTATTGAACACAAATCACTCTTGCTGAAAGCAGACAAAAAGGTCATTATGCAAGGAATACATGGAAAAATAATGAATTAAACACTTATCGTTACGGGCAACTAATTGAAAAGAATCAACAGAGCCCTAAGACTGAAAGCTTATACGATGCCGCTTACTTACAAAAAAAAAAAAAAAATTCCCAAACACCAGCAAGAAAACAGTAGAAATGAAAACCTATCAAACTATTAGAACTATTTCTTTTTCCTTTTTGATAAGGATTTTGAAAAATACAAATAGTTGTATCAAACCCAATAATTTCAACACTGATAATTCTTTCAAAAAAAAAAAGAAAAAGAAAATTTTGCATTGAGAAATTTTACGAGTCAAGAATTAAGAACATGCAACAACTCAAAGGGAAAAAAAAAAAAAGACCTTGCTTGGCGGGGGGAAAATGCAAAAGCCCAAAACTAAAGATAAGAATCTGAATGGTACCTACCTGCGAATGAGAAACAAACCCTAGAGTAAGCTCCTTCGATACGGTGTACTAATTTGTTTTGGTACTAGGATTTGCTGACTTCACCGCCTGATTTTTCTCCTGGATTCGGCTTATTGAGTTTCGTGACCTTCGTCCGAGGTTTTTTTTTTTTTTTTTTTTTTTAAAAAAATTTAGTTTTCACTTTACACTTCTGGTCCGAGAAGGATTTTTCCGTTTTTCACTGAATGTAATGGATATGTGTAATTTTTTTTTTCTTTGAAGGAAATTAAGCGTCTTAATAGATAATAATCAATATATGATCGAAATCGGGCTGTAACCAAAAGATTATTTTCCTAATAAAAATCTGAGGTAAAATTTTTATACCTAGGCTACATTTTTAAAAAAATACAAATATTTACATGTAATAACCAAAGGTGAATTACCAGAACATAAAATTTTTATACTAGAAAACAAAGAAAGTGAATTTTTTAATATTGTAATATTATGCCATTGTGCAAATTTTAAACATATGAACAAAGGGATTTTTCAATAAGAATTCTTATTTTAATAAAAATAAATAAGAAGTAAGTTGAAAGAGAAAGTCAATAAAATATTTTATCTCATAATCTATTAAAGTTTATGTTTTTTTTTAATCTTTTATCTAGTTTTGTGTTTTATAATGACATAAGTCCGATATAATTTTAGTAAAAAAAAAAAGTCCAGTATAATTAAAGTTCACTTTAAAAATCCGGCACAAAAAATTCAAGAAAATAGTTTTAAAAAATTAAGCATGTTAATAGATGATAATTAGTATAGAATTTTCCTGAGAAAATTAAAGAGATATACTAAAAACTATATCACTACTATGGCTGAGACTAATTTGTGTAAATAAAAAATAAATAAATATTTTTTTTCTTTTACTGTGCCCGTGAAATAACCGAACCGGAACTCGCAGTAATTGTTGCTAATTTTTTAAAATTTTAAGAAAATAAAATAATAAAATAAAATAAAATAAAACTAAACTGATCGAATGAAAGGCTTTGCACCATTGCATGTACTAAAGTCACTGAACTAACTCGCGTATTCTGTTGGACCGCGGCTGTGATCTCTCGTTATCGCCGGCTCGCATCTCTCACACCGGCCGGCGCTCACAATTTCCCTCGTTACCGGACGCAAGCTGCAAGCTCGCGCGGTCTCTGATTTCGCTAGCCGGTCGCCGTAAAGGTTAGTTTTTTAATTTTTTATTAAAAAAACAGATTTTATGTTTAATTTTTGATAAATATGTTTCTATCAAGCAAAACATAGAATAAATTTGGGTCTCCTTTTATGGTAATTTAAAATAACTGTACATCTTCATTCCAAAAGAGACTATTTTGAGTGTACAAGAACAAATATTTTGTTCTAGTTTGGAGCTGTTCTAGACTTTATAATACTGTAACATTTTTCAATTCTTTTTTGCTTAATTATTTGCTTGATTATCCCTCGTAATGTGATAAAGTTGCATTAGTAGAGGACCTGATAAAGGTGTCGGTGGGATTTAGACAAATGGAAGGTGACAACTTATCAAAGCCTTGAGCTCAAGACCGAATGTAAGGTATTGTTAGTTTGATTAGAATGGCAATAATAGTTGAGACAGGAGAATTGTCTAGCAGTTCTGACCTTGATAGGGTTGTTTTGGAGAGCCCATAGATTATGGGTTAAAAAAAAAATGCCTATATGTAGACCTCAATCGACAGAATTATCTGGATTTCATGAATTTAGATCTGCATATTATGTGCCTAACATGGAGCAGGCATTTTGTGGGTTTTCTATAATTAATTATGAGAATGCAAGGAGAGGGTTAGGAACAGCGAAGTTATGAGTTTACTGTTTGATGCTAATCCTTTGTTTCAACATCATTCTTTCTGTCAAGGGATGTTTGATCTAGTTGAATTCCCAATTTCACCAGGCAATTGTTCTTACTTATACTTACTGAAGTACTCTTGTGGTTTCTGTATTTCTTTTGCTTGATTTTTGCACTCAACTGAACCTTTAGTACTCATTGATGAACCAGTTGGCTCTTAAAATTGGATGGATTAGGGAGCTTTTAACCGACCTGTCATCGGTCTATTCTTTTTTACCTTTTTTTTAGTGTGTCTGTGCCTGAATGGTTTCTTCAAGCCCACTCTATTGTTCCTACACAGGGTGGGAATTATTTACTTTCATTGAGCACTAGGCACCTTGCATGTCCTTGACTTTGAGCACTCCTTTCTTTGAGTAGGTAATCCTTTTTGCAGAATGCTTTTCCTCCCTCTTTCACAAGTGGGCTTGACTTATGACAACTATATATTGTCCCGTCATGGTCGTATCTTTCTGTTGTTTCTTTGGATGTAATTCTCGGTGATAAGGGCGCAGTGAGCTCTGTCTGTTCTCTTTGAGAGGGCAACATATCTGTTAATTTATTTCACTGGTTCCTTTCTAATCAACCTGATCTTCCCAAGGTTTAAGCTGGTGATGATATTTTTGCAACAATTGTTAGTGTTTACCGTTAACAATAGTTTCTATTTTTCTTGTCTTTGAAAGAAACTACAATTTTCTGTTACCTGGTTAAACAAATTTTATAGATTTGGTGCAAACGTGCTAAACCTAGGTAATTTTTCTCTACATACTGGGTTAACAACTAAAATCCTGGTATATTGTGGAACATTTTAGATCGCTTTCTTGGAGATTTCTCTTTTGCTAGTATGTTGTTGGTATTTATAATTAATGATTTGTTCATGTCACCAAAAAGCAATTATACAATTTGGTTAATTGACTGCTAACTGTGATTGATTCAACTTGCATATAGAATGGAACAAAAAGTGGAAACAACTGAAACTCAAGTGGAGAGCTTTGGCAGGTCTGATACAAACGGATCAAATCACATAAGTCGGGTGAGGAAGCTACTCTGTCGCCGAACGCTAGTGGGGATTAAAGATGGTAGATTTTTCTTGGGCTCCTTCCACTGCATTGACAAGCAAGGGAACATCATTCTTCAAGATGCAGTGGAGTATCGTAGCACCAGACGTGCCTCTCCCTCTCCAATGGAACAGCGGTGCCTTGGAATCATTCTTATCCCTTCCTCCTGTAGAACTTCTTGTCATGTAGATTGCTCCATTGATGAACAGTTGTCACTGCTAAAAGTTGACCAATAGATATCAGTGGGATCCATAGAAAATTTTAGTAGAACTTTTCTATATCTCATTTATGATTTAAATGTTGAATTTTTTATCACAACTTCTTTAGTTCATGAATATGTCTCATTTATGATATAAATGTTGGCTTGGTGACCGGTTAAATTAACATTATATCATTTTAATTATATGGTTCTCTTCGCTTTTGCAGTTTTTGCGTGTACATGACACTTGAGGGTTTTCCTTCATCTTGAATCAAAACATATCTTGGATATTTCATCTTGCATGAGCAAAATTTCTGGTGTTCGTTGAAAACAACCCAACACGAATAAAAATCATGGTGAAAGGAGGACAATGGCAAAATAGGTTTATATTGTAATTCAATTTTCTTCATGGCTGCCAAAGCCAAAATCCGATCATAAATTTTTTCCTGTTTGGCAAGAGATTCAGCCACACCTTCAAACATCATGCATCTTTTTGCCCCCTGAACCAGCTTCGGGCACTCTGCTTCAGTGCTGAAATTTGCATATTTCTCATGAGTATAGAACCAGCTATAACGGAGCACAAGGGTCACATCTACTTGTCCCATTGTTTTCACCTCCAAAATAAGGCTTCTCCCCAAGGTCTCCTTCCAGCAGCTTCAAGCACTCTTGGACTCTGCTTTTGCCGTTGCTTGCTGCTCTTCTTTTTTTATCCATATTTTTTTCCCCATATTCATATGACTGCCTTTTCAATCAATCAAAGATAATTTGGATCCTTTCCTAACCGAGAGTATGGATTGCAACTAACATTAAATTGTATAAAACTAAAGCAAAACAAAATATGAAAGGAAGTGAAAGGAGAACCATTTTTCCAACAAAGTCGGAACAAAGCATCGCTTGAGCTTGCTCGTAGGGATCAATCCGTAACAAAGGAAACTTATTTTTCCAAACTGCATCAAGATACTCAAGTATACTGGGAGGTTCACAAATGGGTTTGTTGTTGTGTATCAAAACCGGCATCTTATAAACAGACATAAGAAGAAGAGCGCTCTTTTCTAGCAAGTTCCCTTCCTGGTACTTTTGTTTGATCCCTTTTGCTTGCAGGGCAATTCTCGCCATCATCCCAAATCCAAAAGTGCCACTTCCTTCTCTATTCAAACAAATGTTCAAGTTCAAAGTAACTGAAGCTGAAAATCTATGGATGAGAATGGAGATTGAAAGATATCAGTGTTTTATGCACAGGGAGAATTTTTTTAAAAAGTTCTAAAGTATCGTAATGCCTTCCTTCGTTACAGTCATGCGATTGCCAACTAATAAATGTAAACAAAATAGAGAAGATAATAAATGTAAACAGAATAGTTAAGTAAATCTCGACTATACATAAATAAAAAAGCACATGCCAGAATATCCTTCAAAGCTCAAATAAGTATCATGAAAGGATGGATGTCCATTATTTAAGGCATTAATGCTCCCTTTATTACAGGAGAAAATCCTGGGAGACTGCTGATAAGGATGCAAATTCTTAATGCTACCAGTAAATATTGTACGAAGTAGTCAATTCAGTCAGTAAACAAGGTTTGGTAATTATCTTGGAAACAACAAGGAAAAGTATACAGTGAGATTGCACAATTTACATAATTTGAGATTCACAGATAAATCGTACATGGCAAAATTACAGAAAAGATACTATTATCAAAACCTGTTACTATAGGGTGTTCCATACACAATAAGGTAAGGAACGGTTCGCACAACAGTGTCAATTGGTATGGCAAAATTCACACCAGAG
This sequence comes from Citropsis articulata, assembly GCA_030449925.1. NCBI lineage: Eukaryota > Viridiplantae > Streptophyta > Magnoliopsida > Sapindales > Rutaceae > Citropsis > Citropsis articulata. The sequence continues at coordinate 373,686 of JASUUH010000085.1, read as the reverse complement.
GATAATCCTGTCCCTGCAGAATGATATGTATACAGGAAGCAAAATGAAGACTTGAACTGAAGTGTAATAAATACTATGATTAAAAATGAAACAACATCAAGGATTAGAAAGCTGGAAACGTTGAACATCCCTACATCAAAACGAGTTCTTTACCTTTGCGGGTAAAAGTTGCTGTGTTAACTCCTATAACATGGCCAAATGAATCAATTAGTGGCCCACCCGAATTCCCTGTACAGATTCATAAGAGCCAAATAGATTCAAGATGATATCATGAAAAGAGAAGAAAAAGACATGCACAGACACAACTATATCAATAGGTTTGCAAAAAAGCAATTGCTTATTGAATCAAATATTTATATTTTCACCTGAATTAATAGCAGCATCTGTTTGGATAGCTCCTCGAATGGCTCTTCCATTTGGTGATGGTATCTCCCTGCCAAGTCCACTGACAACCTGTGTTGTTCAGATTGATTAGTGTATTTAGCCAACAATTTTACCTGGTATGTCATTTTGTTACCATTAGCAGAACCAGAAGTCTGGAAATAAGAAATATTCTCTTCTGATTTTCTATATCAGCATCAACAAATGATAAGATAATTGTTAAATTACATGGACAGGAACTGCATGTTGTCGAATGAGCACTCAAATACTCCGGAACATTATTGCAGTGCTATTATGGAAATCAATTATGTCTGCAAAGACTTACACATAGTGAAGGGGCTTTCTTCTAATAATAATCTACATAACAGTAAAATTATTGAAAGGTTACCCCTGTCGTAAGCGTGTCTTCAAATCCATAAGGATTCCCAATTGCAAAGCAACTCTGACCTACACGTAAATCATGCGATGTACCCAGAACAACAGGCTTCAATTCATATCCTTCAACATCTACCTACATAGGATATTGGATTAAGCATTTCCAAACAATTAAACAATGAAAAATCATGGAGCACTGAAATTTATGTGACATTAATCTAATATACTACAATTGCCAATACTAAATGTTCTTTCATCTACTAAAAGGGGGAAAAAATGCATCTCGGATCTAGTTTCTATTTGAAATCTGTTTATCCAAATAATGAGATCACATATCTTCCTAATGCTAATGGTCTTATGCTGGTGAAATTAGAATTGTACTCTGAATATATAATTAGAGTCCAAAACAAAGTTTAAAAAAATAATAATAAAATTAAAAAAAAAAAAAAAAACTCCTTGGATACCTTCAGAACAGCTAAATCGTAAGCTGGATCATAACCAACCATCTTGCCCTCCCTATAAAAACCATTGCTTTTGGCATCAAACAGAGAAACCTATCCCAAATAAAAAGGCAAGAAGTATCAGTATTGTCAAATGGCTAACAAGAAAGAAGAAATGCAGTAACAATCAAAGGGAAAATAACTAAAAAGTTACGAAACCTTACAACGATGCAACCCACTTGTATCTGTGGCCAATTTGGCTACAACATGATAATTAGTGACCTGTCATACACAAGAAAAGGAACCTCATACATCAGTTCTAATCTGATAATGCACTCGGATAGGCATTAACCACCATCTTTCTCAAATATATATTATAACGTATATAGAGGCAGATACCTTTACACCAGTAAGAAATAATGATCGTTGGAACATTGTTATGAGAATTACTTTATTAGTATGTTTTTCAATTTTTCACATAGATCAAAGCCTTTAACATATCTGCTTTTCTTTAGCGAATGCATAAATGGGTTTGAACGTGATGACTACCTAAAGATGTCGCACAACTTTGATGAAACCCATTTATGCACTCGCTAAAGAAAAGCATAAAATAAAATGCACATCGCCTTCCGCTCAGTTAAGTAGCTTTTCTCCTATAAATTATTTCTCGGACTAAGTAAAGCCATAAGATTACTGACAGAATGAATTATTAGCAAACCAAATGAACTATCATGCATATACTTGCTGCAAAATGCAATTAAAACAAAGTTAACAAAGAAGAAAGGAAAGGGATACCTACGATGTGACCAAATTTATCCCAAACAAAGCCAGAACCCGTGCCTTCAACTTTTGCATATTCACCATCAACAAGCATCAATTCACTAGAAGTGCTCTTTGGGTTTTTAGACAATTCAAGGTCTTGAATAGAAACAACCGATGGTGAGGTTTCCTGCAACGTTTAGTACAAGAAAAATGTCAGTACTGCAGGTAGCACATTAAAAACTAAGAATTTAACAACGAATTTCAACTTAATTAAAGGAGGCAAACCCAAAAAAAAAAAAAGTTGTAGGACCTGGAAGAGTTGTACAACTCTCTCTTCTTCTAACTGAAGTTCATCTTCCTGTTGGAGGGCAATGGCAGAGCGAAATGAAGGCAATGTTGAACTTGGACTGCAGAAATTGGCTAGCAAAGAAGACAGTATAACGCTTGAACCAAAACCTATTGATCTCCTTCTTGTAATATCAAGGCTCTTAGTCTTATTTACATCAGTTGAAGCAGTTGAAACTGGAAGTGTTTGAAGCGAACTCAGTAGCACCTTCATTTCAGTTTAGGGAGGCTTAACATATCAGGAATCCAATATGGTGCCAGTTCGTTTTGACGGACAGATAATGTGACTGTCCACGTGGCTTAATTGTAAATTCATTAAGCTATTTTATTATTTCAAAAATTGTTATCTTTGGTTGACCTTCCACGATTTCTCAACTGAGGCATATTTTGTTAATTCTGCAACAAATAGGTCCCTGAACGCGAACGAACGTAAACCCATTTCAAAAGTCGCGACACGTGTCTGAAGTATCCATTTTCAGGGCTGACAAAACTAGGGATGGCAATGGGGTGGGGTGGGGTGAGGATGCTTACCCCATTTCCCACTCCATTAAAAATTTTACTTTCATTTCCCTACCTCATTTCTCGATAAATTTAGTGGGGTGGGGATGGGGAATCCCCATGTGGGGAACGATTTCCTCATCTCCACCCCATTCCCCATTTATTTATTTTATAATAGATATAGATATATGATTTCAATAAATTAGAAATTAAAAACTTCAATTAAATCATTATCATATTACTAGGTATTTAAATAATGTAAATAAAAAAATCTCCAAATATTTGTAGTAATATCTTGAAATAATATTAAAATAAAAAAAATATTTGAAGAGAGTAGTTCTTAAGAGAGAAAAGAAAACAAAATAATATTTTAAGGTTGAATAAAAATTCTATTCTAAGGTTTTCTTTTAGTTATAATCTATTTGTATCAAATAGAAATTAAAAAAAAATTATTAACTAACATTGTAATTGATAAAACAAAAATTATTAAATAAAATTTAGAAAAAATATCTATATATAACGTGATTGGGAGTGTGAAAGACAAAACCAAACCCCACCCTATTAAGAGTTTAGGGATTATTTTTCTCACATTCCCCACCCCATTCCCCAAAAATTATTTAAAATTCACCCCATTTGGGGTGGAGCCCCAAACCCATGGAGGATTTTGCCATCCCTAGACAAAACGAATCATTGGGTCGTGTTCGTATCATGTTAATTTGTGTTAAATTTAGGTCGATACAAATCTAACCTATTTAATAATTGTGTCAAAATATTGAGACACAAATTTGATACAAAAAAATAATCAGACTACCCAATAACTTGCTTAATATTTATATTATAAACAAAATTTACATCAAATATTTACACACTGTTGTACATATATAAATACATACATAATTTATCGATATTATAAAATGTACATATCTATTAAAATATTACACATTTATACTATTGAAGTTTTAATTATATATATATCAATATTATAAAATATACATATCTAATTATATTTTACACATTCAAATTATTGAAACTCTAAATGTATATAAAATTTTATAAATAAAATATTGTGTTTATATTCATTTTTTTCAAAAAAATAAAAATAAATGAGAGAATCATATCTACTATTTGAGTTTTGATAACAAAAATCTACAAATTATTTTAAAATAGAAAATATAATCAAGTCATTGATCAGATAAATAAGTCAAGAACTTTAACCCTAACTCAACAAAAAAAAAAAATCATATTGATCCAGACCCAACTCATTTAATAATCGTGTTAAATTCAACAAATCATATCCATTTATTCGTATCGTATTCTTATCGGATAATCACGTTGTGTCAAATTTTATTAGCTCTACATTTCTTTTATATATATATATATATATATAGTCCTATATATATATATAGACAAGCACACCTATGCTTAAACTGCAAAAACATCGTATTTCCGGAAAGATCTTTATTGTTACACGTAGCTCTAAAATATCTAAACAAGTTATTGACATGCCAAACCGTTCGAAGATTTACGTATGACATGACGTTTATAAATTTAAAAATTGTGACACTTCATAAATTTTTTTTTAATTCCAAAACAAAATTATATGAAAGTGGTGTACTAATTATTTTAGACCATACGATATTCTATGAACTTATAAGCTTTCGTCGCATAAACGAGATGTCATAAAAATTTTAATTCGAAGAAAAAATTATGTGACATTTCACTATAACTTCACCGCATAAATGGTGTGCTGTTTAACAACTCATCTCTTAGATTAATTATGTACGCTATGTTGCAAGTTATCGTTCGAGGGTTTTTAATTTTATTTCTTTATACAAACATTTGTTTTCAATGAAAAAAAAGTCCAATATTAACAAAAGAAATTTTCTGCACCAATTATTCAAGTTGATTTCAAGAATAAGTGGTTTCTTATACTTTCTAAGAAGCTAATATAAGTTTATTTTATTTCTTCTTTAATTGTGTAAACCGCTCCACTTAAGAAAAATAGTTATAAAATTCACATTGCGTTTAGTAATTTCAAGTATTGTTAGTAATAGAAATAAAATCCTCCACTCATACACATAAATTAGAATAGCAAAATGCAAAAACGACAGAGCTAAAGCATCCCTTAAAACGTGATGAAACTGAAAACCTTAGTTTGATTGCAATAATTTGAACCTCTAATTTGTTTTTCTTAATGATGCTATTAGGAGTAGTAATATAATTATCATTAGTTAATGAATATTTTTACATGATATTTGTAATTTAAGTCATACAATTGACTTGAAATTTTTTTCTGCATGATAAGAGCCTCAGCGTTTTCGCCATACTAGCTCGTTTCATTCCGTTAGGTACAGCTCAACCACAATATGACGTTAGCAATTATAAATATTGTAATCATATCTATTAATCGTTCGACTGTATATTATAATTTTTTTTTACTTGAATCATGATAGCAACATACAGAGCTACAAATAATGTAACTTGATCTGGCATGTCCAACAACTATTGCGATTGCGATGAATTAATTTAAGAATAAGGTAACTCAGAAAATAAGACCATATTTGTAAGAAACCCTTAAATTATTGATAATGATTATATAATTAACGGTCCAAACATGTATTACTACTAAATTAATCATATGCTTTGAGCAATCGTATTTGTTTGCATCATACACTCAATATCGTGATGTCATTTCCATAAATATAATTGTTACAGGATCTGAACTTCAAGTCAATGTCGCAATAAACAAAAAAAAAAAAAATAGTAATAATAATAGTGTAATACTAAGTTCAATAATGCTATAACTCTTACTTCCAAAAATAGGTTATGCATAAAATCAAGTTTTTATTTTTATGGTTAAGGTTTTTTACATTCCCCCCCCCCATGATTATACATAATTCGAACTGGTACATAATACAAAAAATTTGATATAAGTTAATGGGTTCATAACTCTACATGTTGAAGATGAAATAATTCTTTATTTTGTACCAATTTTATAATAATTATATGAAACATAAAGCGAATCTATCAAAGCTCTGCCCGTGATATATCAACCAACTATTATCACATATTTTTTTCCCTTAAGAGTTTAGATAGTAATCGACGGACTCCAATCAATAGTTTTAATAGTCCGAATGGAGTTACCCTAAGGAACCAACTGTACACTTTTAATTGGGGATTTTCATCCATTCTTATCCATTTTGTACTAAGCAAATTTATTAGATTAAAAAGATTACAATTTACAAATATGTTATTAGATAGAAATATAAGAAATTAAGCTTCATTTACTATAATTTTCTGAATAGAGCTTATTAAAAAATTTATTAAAAATTATAAAATTATTTTGGTAAATTAATTTTTTTAAAGTCATGTTATAAAAAAATGAGATAAGATTATGAAATAAATAAAGAGTATGTTATAATATTTTAACTTAAAAAAAGAAAACGCTATTTGTAAATGACAATGGATACATAATTATACATAATAAATAGAATGAGGACATTTATAGATAAAGACCAAGCTAATAAAGTGATTGGGTTTATTTTGTAATGATATATTTTTTTACCTTTAATAGTCATGTGCAATTTTATGTGTAATGAAAATGGTATTACTTTAAAAAAAAAATCTAAAATATATACTCTCAAAATTTTAAAATTTGAGCTTAGATAATCTCAAAAAATTTTATTCAAACTGCAAAAAAAACAATACAAAAAGATTTACTAAATTTTTTAAAATAAAATAAATACTTTTAGGTCATATTAAGCATATTAAGCATACACCTAAGTGATCACACCATCTCTAAAATGAAAAGCTACAATCCAAGCATTACGAGATCCAAATTCTTGATTTAACAGAAGTCATTACCAAGTAATGAAAAGGTGTATAATTGACAAAGACAAGTAAAATCCCTAAACAAAAGTCCAAAGTGGACGATCTCAGAGAAAGTTACAAAGTGGAAGACCAGACAGAAAAGAGAAAAAAAAAAAGGGTCTAAATTTCATGGAACTTTTCAGCTCTTTGAAGCCTAATTTGTCTGTTGAACTTCTGAATAAACTCCTCAACTCTTCGGTTTAGTTCTTCGTTGGACATAGAAGAGAACTCATTCTCTTCTTGGCAGCTGTCGGCCGCTGCAGGCTCTTCTCTGACTTCAGTCTCTGACCTGCGTAAAATGCGATTAGCACTGTTCTTGCTCTCGTCAATCAGCACGGATGTATTTGTTTTATTGTCAGACTTGGTACGGCGATATGTCCTTGCTTCCACCGGCTTCTCTTGGAAGCTTTCATTAGGGTTTCCGAATGTTTTATCGGTTACAACATCGGGGGGTTTATAATCGTTTTCTTGGAGTTTGTCTTTTTTATCACTAACAGCAATGACTTCTTTTTGAACCTCGGGCGAGTTCTCAGCTGGAGCCTCCTCTTTTCTGGGATTAATAATATTTTTACTGGAAGAGATGTCCTGATATTGAGAAACAAATGAGGAAACACTACTTCTTGCTTGGCTATGCATCACATACTCCTCATAAACATCATTTTTATTCCCTTCGGATGAAGAAAATGCGCCGTAATCGGCAGCAATGATGAGAATGAGAGTGTTGGAGATGAAAAACCAAAATTTGTTGTTGTACAAAAATGCGGAGGGAGAAAGGTTGAAGATATAAAAGATGGAGATATAGACAAAGATGGAACAGAGGAACACTATGAAAGAATATAGCCGTTGAGGGTTTTCTTTAGATTTTAAATTAGGCTTGAGGGGAACTTGCTCTAGATCATAATATGGTGGTGGCTTGGCCATCTCTACTCTCTAGACTCTAGATGAAGAGGCAGAGTAGAATAACCTATAACTATGAGTTGAGCTGTGAGCTTGCGGTTGTGGGGTAAGAGAAATTCATAAGCGTAGTTTGGTCTTTTATAGTGTAGTTGATGGTGAAGTTCCCATGACTTATGAACAGCGCTTCTATGGTAATCAAGGTGGCAAATAATTGAACCTTTGCAATCACCAGTAGCTCCTAGCTTTTCTACGTATTTACTTGCTTGTCCTGCCACCTTCGAGCCATTGATTAAATGATAAGCACAACAATGATTAGCACACTTGTTTAACTTGTAATTGAAAACTTGAGTTAATAATTTGTTTGAATTGCATATATACAAGTTATAATAAAATACTTGGGAGAAAGTTACACTATATAAGTTAAATTCACTAATATTTTTATGTGTATTTATTTTTATTAAGACTAGACTTATTGAAAACCTCAATAAAGAAGAATTATATTAAAATTTCGTATCAATAAAAATTAAACCTCAATGAACATACATATAGAAGAATTATAGAAATGTTATAAAAGTGTGGAAACGTCTGAAAAAATACATAAATTATATGGTTTAAGCGCTTCAAATTGTCAGTCTTTAAAATTCCATAATTTTAAAACCTTCTCAAATTTTTTCCACACTTTAAGATCTCGAACCAAAAAAACTATTTATATATATATATTTTTCGTATGGGTAAGAATTAACTTTTATTTTTTAAACATTGGAACTGCAAACAATATTTTCTTTTTCGTTCTTTTAATTGGCCAATATAGTTAAAACTTTATACTAGCACAACGTTTTTGTTTTTGCTTCCCCCTTTTATCTAGAAAGTAGAAACCTCTAAAGTGTGTTATTAATGCCCATTTTAACGTAATTCGGTGGTCAATTTACCAATTGGCAAGTTATTATAAACAACATCAGGAGTACAAGTGGCAATTCTCGGCTTTACCGAACTTATCTTGTTTGCCATTACCCGGATGTGTCCATCGGTAATCACTTATCCACAGTGCCACCAACCACCCAAACCAAAAAATACAGAGGTCGTACATGTCTTTTCTACGAATGATTGATTCCACGTGTCATTATCACAGCCCCCAGGCTCTCGTCAAATAATTCAATGGCCGGTGATCATACTGTCCCTAAGATCCGTGTAACACATCTACATAATTCCTCATGTTTGATTGATTAATGATTACAGATTGAAAGCAGCTGTCTATGTGAAGTGTCAATGTGTATCAAAAATAAAAAGATAGAAAAATTTTGTTTTGATAGATTTATAGCCTTCCTGATCTTAAGCACATCATTGAATTTTGCGGGGCGTGGACCCCTTTGCCTTTTAATGTAAAGTTATCATGATCTTACACCTGTTCGATAAAATTTTCAGCCGCCGATGTCGGGTCCAACTCATTTGGATATTTGCCACGTGTAGAGCCATTGATTGATCAAAGAAGTTGAAACAAGAGATTGTGAAATCACCGTCTCATAGTCTCCACAATGATTACAATAATGAATATTTTTGGTACTTAAAACGACACATCAGCATGTCCATATTTACTGTCAGGATTTGTAATATTTGGTTCTTTTGTTGGCTTGTTGTGATAAATTATGATAAGTGTTTAGGGGGAGCAAATGCTTGTGGAATGAAAGATTGAGGGATAATTTGTACGTTAGTGATTGGTCAAAGGGTTGTCTTTCTTGCGCGATGAAATCGACTTAAAGATTTAATCATGTCATTAATCATGTTTAAGCAATAGGAGTTTTGTGGTAACGAGCGGAACACTCCAAAGACGGCAGGACAAAAGCATGAGTTTCGTGTGTTCGTTTATGTTTATATTACGGGAAAAGCAAATTAAAGCTACACCCTCATGATTTTAGAAAATGATCACAGGGATCTCTAAATTCTAAATCAAAGATATGAAGATTTTTTTTTTTTTAACTATAATATTTTTTGTATATAGTAACTAAAACAATTTGACTTAATAAATATAAATATAATTTAAATAATTTAATTTGTCTAGTAGATTAATAATATTAGAATGTTTTTAAACATATAAAATAATTTAGAAAATATAAATTATTATGTTCTTTTTTTAATATACTTTTATTATTTGGGTTGAATAAATTTTACAATTAATAAAATATATTTCTCATGCGTTAATAATATTAAAATAATCTAATTATATATATATATATTTATTTATTTATTTATTTATTTTAATATTATGCTTTCATTTATTATAAAATTTAGGTTAATATAATATAAGATTGTGAAGTATAAAAAAATTTAAAATTATTGAAATTATTTTAATATGTATATATTATTATATTTGTTTTAATATTTTTTTTTTATTTATTATAAAAAAAATTTGAAATCAATTTTTTTTTTTGAATTAATAGAGAGAAAGAGTGTTAGGATCAAAAAAGAATTTTAGTATCTTTTATTAAAAACTTAAAAGTTAAAAATTTACGTAACTATTTCTCAAAATTTTAGGGTGTGAATGACTTTTTCCCTTGTATTATTAATCTTCACGGAAGCAATGGCTTGATTTATGGCGCAGTTTTTTCCTTTTAGACTTTGATTAATTTATTACTCTTCGTATCATTTTCGGTGTGTAAAATAATATAATACTGATGAGATATTTGAACAAAGCATAATGATAATAATGCGTTTGAATGAAGCAGGGTTTAATCCTTTGTCTGCGCTAAAGACCAAGTCAATTGCACTGTTTTCAAATGTGATCGTCATATCATACTTTGTCACCGCCGGATTAGTGAAAAAATGATTATACAATAATATGGAGGTATGAAGATAATTATTTTTATGACAAACAAGCATGTTCAGGTTGAAAGTTCTAGTATCTCCCAATAATCTTGTCAATACTTACAAGGTGCCGAGAACTAAAAATTAGAGTGAGTCTATATATATATATATATATATATGTGTGTGTGTGTGTGTGTGTTTCGATTCAGAATTTTAAAGTATAGGAGAATTTTAAAAAATGAATAAACCATGCAGTTTAAGTACTTTAAGTTTTGAACTTTTAAAATTCTACGATTTTAAAATTTTTCTAAATTTTTTCTGCACTTTAAGATTATATATATATATAAAGGTAGATTAATAATGTCTTAAAAAATATTTTTAATTTTATATTTATTAAATTTAATTAAATTAATTGATGAAATTTATTAAAATTAAATATTTAAAATATTTTAATATTTTCTCTATTGACTTCATCCTAAATCTTTTTCACTTTTATATAATTTTTTTCTCTCTATCCCTCTCTCTTTTCTTCTCTCTTCGTTTGCTTTTTTTCCTAACCAAAAATTTCTTTTCTCTCTCCAAATTCATGTCACAGCTCTTTATTTCATCTATTTCCTTTCTCTTACTGAAATCTTTGAAATTAAAATTAAAGTGAAAATTATAAACTTGTATAGCCCAAGCGGTTTGAGCTCAAGCTCCTCCTTTCTCTCTCTTCTTTTCTTTTACTAGAACGTGAACAGAGTCTATTGTAGCTAAAGCTTTTGTTGATGGTTACCGTAATGTACCTTTCGCTTTTCTTTTTCTTTTTTTTTAATTTAATTAACTTGTTATTGACGGAGACGAAACCCGGGGAGAGGATACGTATTTGTGGAGGAGCTGCTAGGTCCCGGGAAGTGGGGACGGTGGCCCACATCTGTTCCTTCTTTGAGCTACACTTATTTCCAGCAGTGGGGACGAGTGCTCCTCGTCTCTCTGTGTCATGCCGCGATTCCATATCTCGTAATTTCGGGTTTGGATTCTGTTTAATGATGAATTGACTCACAATTAACATCGGCTTTAACGACGCGTGTAAAAATCATGAGCAGACTGTGATACTGCTGCTGTGACATCATCCGTGTGATGAATTCTTCATTTCATTGCCACCCACCATTACCATTCCATCCACTGATCGATTATGCTATTAATTAATTGGGAGTAATGTGATTGTTAATATACAAGCATAGTCACAGGATCTTCTTGTTAACTTGTGTGTTTGATGAATGTTTCTGTGGGGACCAGTTCCAATGGTTAAAATTGATCATTTTGTGCTTTCAACGGTATGCGGGGAGAGAAAATAAATGATACAAGGAGTTGTGAGATGAATTTGGAGAAAGTAGGAAAAAAAAATTATCTCAGAAAAAAGTGCAAATAAAAAGTCAAGATTAGAAAAATAAGACTATAAGGGCTCGTTTGTTATGCCGGATTAAATTGAATTGAATTGGATCGGATCAGATTGGATTGGATAACACTATATTATATATAAATTATGTTGTGTTTGGTGCAATATTGGATTGGAATTGGACTATAATTAATCATGTTTTATATTATAATATTACAATTTACAAGTTATTATTATCATCATCATCATCTAAAATTTTGTATTACTAATTATACAAATCAACCTCAATGATATTAATAAAATATAAATCATAATTTAAATTATTTTTATTTTTATTTTGTTAAATATATTTATGATATTTTATTATTTTTATTTAATAATAAATTTATAATGTAAATGTGAAATTAAAAAATATTTACTAATTAAATAAATTAAAATAGAATTTTAATTTAATGTGAAATTAATAATGATTTTTAGTATAATTTATTATTTACATTATTAAATTTTTATTACATTTATTACATATTACTATAATTGTAATATTTATAAATTATTATGTTTAATTGAATTATTAATATAATCCAATACTAACTAATCACATGGCCCCCTTGGAATAATTTCCTTTACAAAATTATGATTATATTGTGGGCCCAGGATAATTAAATTTTGATACTCTTTACAGCACCAAACCTGAGATTAGGATAAAATTTAAAAAAATAGTCCAATTCTCACTTTTAATCTTCCAACCAAACGAGCCCTAAGAGAATAGAAGAGGGAGAGAGGGGGGGTGGGGGTGGGGGGGGGGTAGAGAGAGAGAGAGAGAGAGCACATACAAAAAAAGAGAGAAAAAATGAGATGGAGAAAAATTTAGGATATGGTCTACACGAAGAGCGAATTTATTAAAAATTTTTGAATATTTAATTTTAATGAATCTTATCTATTGATTCAACACACATCCAATAGATATTAACGAGTATAAAATTGAGTGTATTTTTAGAGGGCTGCTGATCCGCTATATATGTGCGTGTGTGATATAGTTTAGGATCCTATATTTGTTAAAGTCTGAAAAACTATTAAACTATATAGTTTAATTATAATGATAGTGAAAACTATTAAACCACGCGATTTAATAATATGATAATATTATACTTTTTTTTTTTTTGAATAAAGCTGGAGATATTTATTAACTGGAAGCATAATACAAAGAATCATTTAACCAAGGAGGTGGAACATGACTCCACTCTCCGGGGCCTGGCAAAGAACCTCCCACCCGTGCAATAACATGGGCAGCAATGTTCGCAGACCTTCGGACAAAAGAGAATTTAACATCTCGGAGGGAATGAGCTAGAGCTCTACAATCGTCAAGAATTAGGCCATAACCATTAGGATAAGAAGAATTCTCTGTAAGAGCTTTAAAGACCTGAAAACAATCCATTTCTACAATTACGCAAGATAGCTGTCGCCCCTTGATCCAGCTTAGGACCTCACGCACACCTAGGGATGGCAAAAACATCCGGGTCCGGCCCGGATCCGCAAAGATCCGGAAGATCCGGATCCGGAAAAATCCGGATCCGCACTTTAAAAAATACGGATCCGGAGTTCAAGAATCATAATCCGTGCGGATCCGAATCCGGATCCGGATGCAAGCGCATCCGGAAAACCGGATATTCGGATCCGGATTAATTTTAATTATAATATTAATTTAATTTAATTTGCATTGAAAAATATATAAGCTAAGATTGGAAAAAAAAAGGACCAAATCCAGATCCAGTAACCCTAAGTCACAAAGCGCAGACAACAACAGCACTCACGCCTCCACCACTCACCAAACCGTTGATGCCTCACACCTCCACCACTCACAATCACAAGCGATTGAAATTGGAAACCACCCTAAATCCCTAACTGTTGAACATCGTTCGGCTTGCAGTCGCTGTCATCGAACGCCGAATCCCTAGCCTGAGCTGAGCACACGTTGTTATCGTCGAAGGTCGAACGCCGGCTGCCCTGCCTCGCCTTGCTCAGCACACTTCGTCGTCATCAAACATCGGCAACCCACTATATCTTGGCTCGTGTGAAACACACTGCACTTGGTTGACTCGTCCATTCTTCCGCCATCCCGTCGTTTGGTGCTGCCGCCAGGAACCAGCCCGCCGACTCCCTTCTTCCAAACGGTGGTCGATAGTGAAGTGAAGAAGGAAGATGCCTGCAAAGTGCAAACTACCTACTTCGGCTCTTAAAACAGCTTCATTTTTTTTTGTTTTATTTGTTTTTTTGGATGATATGGTGGAGTAAAATGATATTTGTGTAAGCCTTTGTTTGTTAAATTTCCGGATCCGGATATTCGGAAAATCCGTTCGGATCCGCACGGGTATTACCCGCATCCGGATCCGTATATTTTTTTACGGATCCGAATACGGATCCGGATGCAGAAAAATTAATACGGATGCGGATGCGGATGCGGATGCACTTACATCCGGATCCGGATCCGGAATTTGCCATCCCTACGCACACCAAGCGCTTCAGCATCCCTCGCGTCAAAGCAGCCAGGAATCCAGGAACAGCATGCTGCCACGAATACCCCTTCAGAATTGTGGATGACTCCTCCATAGCTGACTTTCCCCTGGGATGTGAATAGTGCCGCATCTACATTGCACTTAAGCCAGCCAGGGGGGGTTTCTCCCAACAAACAGCCCCATGACAACCTTGAAAATTATCATCCTTAAAAAAGTCGGTTTGCTTTCTTACAGTTTGCCAGTGGAACAAATAGTTGCCAGCAGAATTAAGAACATGATGCACACTGCAAACTCTGTTATTCCAAACCTTCTCATTCCTACGAAACCAAAGCTTCCAACAAATCATAGCAACGAGATTGCACATTGTTGATGTTAGAAAGTGTATATTTATAAAGGAGAAAATCGTCATTTTACACTTCAAGTCTCACTAACATTGTTATTTTTATTTATTTAAGTATTTTGTTATTTAATTACGTGTGTTTCATTATAATTAGTTATTTTATGTATTTTAGGGGTATCACGATTGTTTCACAATGAACGAGTGATCGACAAAGAAACGGACGTCACATTTGAACTCGTGACGATCGAAACTTTAAGAGGAGCATAAAGGAAAATGTCACCGTTTCACATATACGGAACTATTCATACGATAAGATCGCTCACAGACTGCATAAATAGTTATCAGGCAAAAACCGCTTATCGCAAATAGTGGCCAAACCGCGAATCGTGTAAATAGTACATCGCAAAAACCGGCTTATCGTAAATAGTGGTCAAACCGTGAACTGTAAATAGTGTTACCGCTTCAAATAGTGGTCATGATCGACGACGTATGCAACCTCGAAGGCCCAAACTGCTTTTTAATCCGATGGTCACGATTCACCAATGTATTTATAAAAGGGGCTTCTAATTTGAGATCCCCGAATTCATTTGTAAGTTTAGATTGTAATTCCTCTTTCTTGTATTTTCTATGTATTTTAATAAATTCCATTTTACCCCTAGTTCAAAATGAGTAATTTCTTTCAAGCTTGGGTCACAAGCCTCAACATGTTCCATGGGCTTTATTTGTAAATTTATTTTCTATTCTCTAATATTTGTGGTTGTTTTGATTTTTCGTCGACAATAATAGTCTTGTCTGACACCGCCTTAAACCCCAAGACCCTAAGACAAGGTTATTATTATTCGCACGACAAGTTCTTAAGCACCATATTTATTTGAGCGTGGTTCATGAGGTGTGAATCCCCTCATGATTTAATTGGTATTAATATGGAATATTTAGCCCATGAGCATGTTGATGCAGATCCGGATACCCAAGTGCTTTATTTCAATAGTTTCCAGTTTAATTTATTCCTGCTATTCCAATTTAATTTCTAGCACAATTTAAATTCCTTTCACTATCAATCCAACCATCCATCTAAAGAAAATTAATTCTGCATATAATTAAAATCAACCTCCTGGGATCGACACTGTCACCATCGATCTATTCTATAGATTCAGGCCATGTAGTTCATTAAAATTGACAACAAGTTTTGCTGCTGTCGGGAGGTAAGTATTTTAATCAGAGAGTTAGTTTTTTTTTCTTTAATATTTATTTATTTATTTTAGTTGTTTTCTTGTAATTGTTTTTTCCTTTCTATTTAAAAAAAAAAAATTTTAAGGTTAGAATTTCAATTTTTTTTTCCTCTTTAAATTTGTGTAATTTAATTTTCCTATCATTTTCTTTGTAATTTAATTTTGATTATTTTGTTATATTTCTTTGTAATTTATTTTAATTTTAGTTAATATTTGTTTCACGTAATTTCTTTTTCTTATAGAATTGAGTTTATTTTCATAATAAGATCAGAATAACGTGGTTAAGATCGTAATTTCTCCCTCTTCTTTATTTCTTTTGTTTTTATTTATTTTAGTCTTTGCATGCATGGTCGAAGGTCATTATCACCTAATCTTGAGCCTTTAGACCTAGAATTAGAAAAAACACTTCGCACGCACAAACACACTGCAAAGATAATTGACATGGATTTGCAAAACCAACCGTAACCACGTGAGAGGCCATTTAAGGACTATTTTAGTCCTTAGCTAATTTGAGCACATCATGCATTACCCAAATGTAGCTGCTAGAGTTTTGAATTAAAACCTAGTGTGCTAAATTGTCTCCCCACATTCTATGGCTTAGAAAATGAGGACCCATATAATCATCTGAATGATTTTCATGCTATTTGTCAAACTTTTAAATACGAGAATTTTTCAGATGATGATGTTAAACTTAGATTATTCCCATTTTCTTTAAAGGATAGAGCTTGTTCATGGTTTAATACATTGCCTGCTAATAGCATTACATCATGGGAACAAATGGTAACTAAATTTTTAAATAAATATTTTCCATCATAAAACCAACGCTATTCGTAGTAGGAAATTTTAATTTACTCAAAGAGACGACGACGAGCAATTTTTCAAGCATTGAGCGATTTAATGGGCTACTCGTGTCCACATCATGGTGAGAAATGGCACCAATGCCAATACTTTTGAAGGATTATTGCCACATGTGCAAGAATGGCTAATGGCACTGGAGGAGAGCTTATGTCAAAAGCTTTAGATTCGGGAATTCTTCCAAATGACAATCTGATAATTCCCAACAACGAGTCGATCACCGTAATACCGTGAGAATTGGAGTGAATGAGGTTAACATCGAGAGTCAAGCTCGTAAATCAAAGAAGTTAAAGCAATAATCGGTCTTTCTACAAATAACATCATTGACGATCGCAAATCAACAGAGCCACATGACCATAACTCATATTCAGATCAAGCCAACGCCATAGCGTGAATGAGAAAGTCATCAAACCACAACCCATACTCTAACACATACAATCCTCGATGGAGAGACCACCCCAATTTTTCATGGTCTCAAGGATTCCAACAAACGAACCAACACCCACCTCCACCAATCCAACCAATTCCTCAAATTTCTCAAGCCTCTCACCACCATTTAGACCATACAATCAAAACCCAAACCACTCTCAACCTGCACTATGGGAGGATACATTCCAATTTCAAGAATTTACTCATTCCGTAATCGAGCAGAACCGCACTATTGATGAACCGCGAAACGAGATGAGGGCGTGCTTCAACTCACAAGCCCAATCAATTTCAAACATCGAGAAATGGTAGGACAACTTGCTTCTTCAGCTCAAAATTTGGCCATGACCGCTGAAAAGGCAAATTCCCAAGTCAACCAAAGGTTTCAACCCTAAAGCAAGACATAAGGCAAGTTCCCAGCCACCACAACATCATGGAGAGGTCAAAGTCACATGACCTTAAGAAAAGGGAAAGAAGTTGACAACAAAGTGGAGATGCCAGTGACGAAATCAACTCAGATTGTACCTGTGAATACTGAGGATTCATCACCAAATGAGAAAGAGGAAACCAACCCGCGAGAATATGTTCCTAAAGCTCCATTTCCTCGAGGTTACCAGGAAGAAAGGAAAATCCACAGTGAGATTTTTGAAATCTTCAAACAGGTAAGTGTTAACATCCCTTTACTCGAAGCGATAAAACAAGTGCCATCATATGCCAAGTTTCTTAAAGACCTTTGCACTAAAAAGAGAAATATTCAAGTTCAGAAAAAGGCCTTTTAATGTAAAATGTTAGTTCTATACTCCAACATAAAATACCTCTAAAATGCAAAGATCCGTGCTCCCCCACTATCTCTTGTAAGATAGTGGAACCACACAATCGAGAACGCTTTCATTGGATTTAGAGCTAGTAAATCAAGGTCTTTATTCTCAGATTTGTGAAACTTGACTCGAGAATTACACCCAACTCCAGGGTGTTACAATCAGATCGGGTCCACAAAATCCCTCGGTATCGTGGAGGACGTGCTTATTCGTAGACAAGTTTTATTTTCCCGTTGATTTCATTGTAATCGACACTCAACCAAGACAGATTCAAAGAAGCACATCCCCATTATCCTAGTCAATTTTCTGGCAACCGCCGATGCTCACATTCAATGCAGAATCGAAATACGCATTGTCCTTTGGCAATATGACCACGGAGCTCAATATTTTCAACATTGCCAAACAACCTCACAATGGATGGAATTGTTGATGTGGATTTAATAAACATTGATAATAATTTTCACAAACTTTAGTGACGACTTTACAAACATGTTTAACTCACTTTGGTTTCGATTTTGACATTGATGATCAATCGATGAGGTCAATACACTACTTGACTCAAAGACCATCCGTGGACACAAATAAATGGAAGTCAAGAGTTGAACAACTAATGCCATCGTAAAAGGAACTCACCCATCATCGAATCACCACCAAACTCGAGCATCGTGACCGGGCCATCAAGAAATTCAATTTTGACATGCAACAATGTCGGCTCAAAAAGAAGATTACACCGGCCAAGATTTACAAGCAACGAATAAAAGTCTTTCACGACAAGAAAATTATGAGAAAATCAATTATGAGGAAATCTTTCACCCTGTGTCGAAAGTGCTTTTATTAAATTCTTGCTTGCACCCATTCCTGTGTAAGTCACGCTCGATGGTTTGGCCCATTTGTTGTTCACATCGCTTTTCCACACGGGCAATTGAAATTAAGGATCCAAAGAACGACGTTACTTTTTAAAGTAAATGGTCAAAGATTAAAGCCATATCTAGAATACCAACCATGGAGAGGAGAGTGAAATAAACTGAGTGACCCACCAAGTTTAAATTGAGGTTTTTCTTTTCGGTAATTTGATTTGATTCTTTCTTTTGATTATTCTTTTGTCGATTGAAATTATTTTGTTTAAGTGTGTTTGTTTAACCATTATAGTTTTCTCTTATCATTTTAATCATGAGACAAGACTTTGTACACGATTAGAACACTTCAACGTATCCAAACTCATCTCAGAAAGCAGATACGATTTTGTAAATTTCATCCTATCTGGGATCTACAACCGCCAGAGTTAGTATTCCACGTTAAAGATCTAGAAAGACAACTCACAGAAATAGAGGATGGTATTTTTGATATGGAATCGAGCTTGAGGTAATTCGACAAGAGGACGATTTTAATTCGCTTTGTGTGTTTTAATTTGTTTTTCCGTTTGTGTGTTTTAGTTTGCTTTGTGTTTTAAGTTTGTCACCCGCCAAGAGGCGGATAACACCAGATCGTGACAATCAAGTTTCACTTCAGCTTTCCCACAATAATCGATATTCGAGACGAAGGCATGGACAGAGACGAGATTTTAGCAAAGCTTCACAACGATTCCCTTCGCCTCGTAACGCACTCTTTTCAATCTATAAAGCCCGATCCGAACGCATGCGATTACATGAAGAATGGCATACCACCGACATCCGCCGGTTAATCGAGGCCAAAGTACGCTTTGGCGGTGAGTTGCCTCAAATTTATTGCATACATGCCTGGTTGTGGTAAAGGAAATTACGCGAGAAAACGACGAGCTAAAAGACTTTCGTTGCTTGTCATAAGTGTGCGTAACGATATGCAATAAAAACCATGTTCTTAGGAATTGTGTCTCGATAATGGAAGATAAGATTAAATTCATTGTGGATGGCTTGAATAAAGAGTCATTGATAATATCCTTTGTCTTTTCAAACGCATCCGGTGGATATGCATAAAGAGCGATCCTCCGCCATGGCCATTATTCGAGAAAGAACGCACGATACGCCTCGAATCGACTATAAACGACCATGTTTGCCGGTTTGTAAGAAAAACCGGATGGGAAGCCTATCTCGACCCATGAGGGCGCCTGCCGCTTCGGACGAAACCGAGGAAGATGAGCCACGATACCGCAACTACCCGTGAATATCCTTTTACCATCGTTGTTTTATTTCACCGTTGTTTTACCATTCGCATTATTGCCTTTAATAATTTTTGTTATCATTGTTTTCTTTTCCCTTTAACTGCTTTTTTTTTACTCTCGAGCCATGGGCCTTACGCGAAAATTGACATTGAAATAACGCATCATACACAGCAGTGACCAGTAGTCACTAAGGTTTTTAAATATAATTATTTTTTATTTGGCACTCACAAGTTGTATTTGAGCAAGATCCTAATGGCGCCTACTCCCAAAGAAACAATTCAAGAACATTTGTGTTTCTCTGGATTTAACTATGGCAAACATAAAGAGTTCGCTGAGGCAGCCATAGATCTTGGTCAAGAATAGCAGAGAAAACTGCACTTGGTGTATGGAGGAGGACCGAGGTTATCCAAAATGGTCTCGTGCCGCTATATCGGAGGAGCCAAGTGTTAGGCATCATCCCAACAATCCTAAAACCTTTGCTGTTTGTCTAACTCATCAACCTGGAGAAGAGTTAGTTGTCTCGTATGCAAGAACGCATAACTCGAAATGCTAAATCACGCCGATGCTTTTATTTTCCTTCCGTGAGATCTTGCAACTCAGAGGCACTAACCACATTAGCATTCGGGGCCCATCCGAACATCCACCGTAAACCCATCGGTTTGTTAAATGTCAATAATTTTATGATGGCTTTATCGCATTTCTTAACCATGCAATAAAAACTATTTCATTCCTTCCTCGCTAAAAAATCTTTATTTGTGCACATATCGCTAACGAGCTACTGATCTGCTATGTTTATCAATCGTAGATGATCCTGTGACCGTCATGTTGGAATGTTCAAATAATGATGGTAACAGATGCAGTAAGAAGTACAAATTAGATTTAACCTCCGCTTGTAAATATTTTCTTCCGTTGCACTACCCGTGTGATGTCTTCTAAACTCTACTTCTTCCTTTCAAACATCGAGACAATGTTTCATTCAGTTGGGAGGGAATAATGACAAATCAGGGAATATTGTTAAGTTTTTACTAATTTTTGTTGTAGAACTAACCATTTTAAGTAGAAGATTGAATACATGAAGTTACTCTAAACGCATCCTCTTAGTAAAAAAAAAAAAAAAAGAAATTTTATTTTCTTAACTTTTCTTTTGACTTCTCCTTTATAAATATACATTTTCACGCTGAGTCAAGATGAATATATGACTCTAAACGCATCTTCTTAAAAAAAAAAAAAATTCAGACTTTTTCTTTAATTTTCTGCATGTATGTTTTTCTTTTATGTTTAGAATAGGTTGGGATAGAATTTCGTTAAAAAAATATGTATATTTGGTAATTTTGTGTGAGTTTTTGATATTGGATGATACGATGACTTTTAAATTTTAAGATTTGTATTATCTTTGGTCTCGAGTGATGTTACACCATGTTTGCTATTCTATATGTTGATGTTGGGACAAATATGAGTTGCTTGAAGGAATGCATATGTCAAAATAAATTCCAAGTGAGTTTTGAGCCTATTAATTTTTTCGAGAGTAACCCTTTTGCCCATTATTCATGCAATTAGAGTTATTATTTTATACATGATCTCTAGATTTCCTTTAAGTCAACCTCTAAAAAAAAAAAATGTGTGTCGCATCTAAAGGCCCACCTAACTAGTAGATAAGGAAGATTATTAAGAGCTCAAAGATACGATAGACGGCCATATTTGATCCAATTGAGACTTTCTAGACATCACAACTGTAAAATATCCATATTTAGCCAATATGAGAACAAAAAAAAAAAAAAAAAAAACTTATTATTTATTAACTTATCATCCCGACCAACTCCAATTTGGAGACACCCGATGTTATACAAGTTCCATCACCTATTCATGTTTGAGAAAAGGATAAATAATTATTTTATTCAACAAAGTCGCTACAAAAAAATTCAAAAAAAAAAAAAAGAAAAAGAAAAAAAAGATATACAATAAAGAATAAATAAGAAACGATCTCAGAATTTTCAAAAGTTCGAACTTTTCTCAAACACATATATATTTTGTTTCTATTTTCCTTTCTTTGTTAAGCCATGTCCTCAAATTTCACGTTACGTCCTAATAAAAGTCCTTCTTGATTTTAGAGAACTATAATCAAGTAAAAGCTAGTTATATGGGCTATTAAGACGTAGTGATGCATTAAAAAAAAAAATCGTTGACTAGTAATTTATTCGAGGTCGACATTATTTCTAAGTCGATATTTCTTTCATCTTGGTGAGAGTGTATTTATATTATTTTCTCTCAATTCACCATTCATTGTAGTGACAATTTTTATTGGTTTAATTTCTTTGTGAGAGTGTCACTACCATCGTGAGATTTTGGGGTTTGACATGTTATTCTCGAAAGTTGCCCGATTACTATAGTTCACCGGACCGATGCATGGATCATTGATGTGGTTGTGATATTTCTTTAGACCCGAGATAATACTTGTACTTTTCTTTGATTATCATTAACTGATTGAATAAACACGCGTGTTAAAAAAAAAAAATTTGGTTTTGAATTTTATCTTCGCTTTATTTGCACAGTGACCAGCAATGTTCTACGTGGCGTGTTGATGTTAGAAAGTGTATATTTATAAAGGAGAAAATCGCATTTTACACTTCAAGTCTCACTAACATTGTTATTTTTATTTATTTAAGTATTTTGTTATTTAATTACGCGTGTTTCATTATAATTAGTTATTATCGATCACAACGAAATCGAAAACGGACGCCACATTCGAACTCGTGATCGAAAACTTTAAGAGGAGCATAAAAGGAAAATGTCACTGCTCACATATACTAACTATTCATACGATAAGATCGTTTCACAGATCGCATAAATAGTTATCGCAAAACCGCCATCGGTAAATAGGTCAAACCGCGCGAATCTGTAAATAGTACATCGTGCAAAACCGTTTATCAGGCAAATAGTGGTCAAACCGTGCGAATCTGCAAATAGTTACATCGCTCAAATAGTGCTGATCGCTGATCGATGACGACGCGCAATCTCGAGCCCAAACTGCTTTTTAATCCGATGGTCATGATTCACCTAACGTATTTATAAAAAGGGGCTTCCTAATTGAGAGATCCCCGAATTCATTTGTTTAGATTGTA
This sequence comes from Citropsis articulata, assembly GCA_030449925.1. Lineage (NCBI taxonomy): Eukaryota > Viridiplantae > Streptophyta > Magnoliopsida > Sapindales > Rutaceae > Citropsis > Citropsis articulata. The sequence continues at coordinate 350,504 of JASUUH010000085.1, read as the reverse complement.
ATTCTTCTTTCTTGTATTTTCTATGTATTTTAATAAATTCCCATTTTACCCCTAGTTCAAAAATGAGTTTAATTTTCTTTCAAGCTTGGGTCATGAAGCCTCAACATGTTCCATGGGCTTTATTTGGTAAATTTATTTTCTATTCTCTAATATTTGTGGTTGTTTTGATTTTTCGTCGACAACACAATAGTCTTGTCAGATACCGCCTGCTAAACCCAAGACCCCAAGACAAGGTTATTATTATTCGCACGATAAGCCCTTAAGCACCATATTTATTTGAAGCGTGGTCATGAGGTAATCCCCTCATGATTTAATTGGTATTAATATGGAATATTTAGCCCATACGCCGATGCATCCTGACACCCAAGTGCTTTATTTCATTGGGCTCAGCTTTAAGTTTATTCTCGCTATTCCAATTTAATTTCTAAAGACAATTTAAATTCCTTTCACTATCAATCCAACCATCCATCTAAAGAAAATTAATTCGATATAATTAAAATCAACCTCCTCGTGGGATCGACACTGGCCACCATCGATCTATTCTACAGATTCGGCCATGAAGTTCATTAAAATTGCGACAACACACATCTCCTTACCACAACGAGTAAAGACTGATCGAGCCAAAGAATGAACGAGGATCACTAGCAAAACCAAGAGAGGAAGAAATCCAAGATGCTTGGGCAAAACTACACCACCAATACATGCACAATGATTCATTTCACGATGACAGAGGGGGCAAATAGGGTTTACTTCGACACTTTTCCGGATAAGATTATCATTTGTTGGTAAGACATTCATGGTTGCTCGCCAAAGAAAATTCTTTACCTTGTGAGGTACCTATAAATTCCAAATTTTCCGATACCAAATGGGTCAGACATGTTGATTAATCATCTTATAAAGAATGAATCAGATATAATCCATGAGGGTCGGCCATCCAATACCACACATCCGCCTCCTTACGAGTACTGAGGGGGATTTGCAAGATCAGCTTCCGATCTCGATCATTAAACAAATCTGCCACTATGTCATAGTCCCACCTGCTGCCTGTGCACCATTAGGCCGACTCGCACAAGAGATTTCTCATGTAAGGGAGATGAAACCGTTATCTCAGATCTCGGAAGCCAAGGAGTCGAACCAATAAATAGTCTCGCCCAATCGCCAACCTGGATCCTACTACCGCGAACAATAATGTGCTTAGCTGCCATTAGAGATCTCCACACATAGCTTGGGTTATATCCCAGCCCAACCTCCATAATTGATGTCCGAGGGAAATATCGAGCCTTGAAAATTTGACCAACAAGAGACGCTGGATTTGTTAGAAGTTTCCAAACTTGTTTTCCCAACATTGCCACATTAAAGTCATGAAGGTTTTTGAAACCAATGCCGCCACCTGATTTTGGTTTACAGAGCAAGCCCCATTTCATCCAGCGAATACCACCTCCCCCATTTCGTCTGTGTCCCCACCAATATGAGTTCATCATAGTTTCTAATTCTCTGCAAAGGTCAAGGGGCAAGAGATAAACTTGCATAGCATAATTGGGTATAGACTGAGCCACTGTCTTTAATAGGATTTCTTTCCCAGCTCGCGACAACATCCTCATGCTCCAGTTGTGAAGTTTCTGCCACACTCTGTCTCGAAGAGACCGAAAAACTTCTTTTTTATTCCGGCCAATGAGAGAGGGTAACCCAAGGTAGATGCCGTGATTAGTAGTAACCTTAACCTCCAAATCAGTGCAGACCAGCCCCTTCACCTCTTCCTTAACATTCGAGCTAAAGGATATCGAAGATTTATTAAAGTTCACCAACCCACTGCACTTTGACCATGTAATCGCAAGAATGTGCTTAATCAAGCGAGCTTCACTTTGGTTGGCTTTGAAAAACAAAAAGCAATCATCCGCAAAAAATAAATGAGAGACAACAGGAGCCCCTCTAGCCACTTTCACCCCATGAATCGAACCAGCCAGTTCAAACTTGCGAATTAACGCACTAAGGCCCTCTGCACAAAGGATGAACAAGTACGGTGACAAAGGATCCCCTTGACGAAGTCCCCTGCCTGGGATGATAGGTCCAATCTCCTTCCCATCGAAATTACACTTGCACCTAATCGCGAGACACATAGCATAATCAACTGCACCCATTTGCTATCAAACCCCAGTTTAAGCATCATGGCTTGCAAAAATTCCCATTCAATTCGGTCATAGGCCTTCGACATATCTATTTTAAGAGCAGCTACCCCAAATTTACCTTGCCGATTCCTCTTTAAAAAATGCATAATCTCAGAGGATATAAGAATATTGTCTGTTATAGATCGACCCGGCACAAATGCACTCTGAGAATCAGAAATTACAAAGCCCAGAACTAACTTCATTCTATTGGAGAGCATTTTAGCTACAATCTTATACAGCACGTTACAAAGAGCTATAGGCCGCATATCTGACAACATCTCAGGTTTTGACTTTTTAGGGATTAATACAATAGATGTATCATTTAAGCCCATCGGAAAAGAGCAATTATTGATAAAATGCAAACAAGCAGCAGCGACATCATCACAAACAGTAAGCCAAAAACGCTGGTAAAAGGCAGGATTCATACCGTCGGGTCCTGGTGATTTGTCTGGGTGCATTTTGAAAAGAGCCGTTTTAACCTCACAAGCTGTAAAAGGCTCTAACAACATCTCGTTTTGCTCTCTAGTGAACAATTTGGAGAAATAGTCAGAAATCAGCCCCTCAATCTCTTCTGACGTGGAACACCACTGACCTTCAGCAGTTCGGAAGGCCGAAACAGAATTTCTTCGTTTTCTTGCTGACGCTGCAGCATGGAAGAAACGGGAATTCATGTCTCCTTCCTTTAGCCAGAGCAATCTAGATCTCTGTTTCCAAAACACCTCCTGGCTATGGAAAAGCTCATTGAAGCGCTTCCTGACCTCTGTGAACTCCTCAACACCAGCTGAATCACGACGCCCCCGCAAAAGAGACATTCTTCGTTTACATTTAGAAATGCTATTGCGAAAGTCCCGAGCTGGACTTCCAATCGAGCAAAGCAATCCACGCTTTGATATTTTCACGAATTGGAATCCCGTGAGAGGAGAGCCAACTCGTTTGAACCACATCTGCACAATCCGCCTCTCGCAGCCACATGTTTTCAAAGCGAAACTTTCGGTGCTTATGTGAGTGAGATAGTGGTCTGGGATCTAGGAAAATGGGTAAATGATCAGAGGTAGAGGATTGTAGGCTCCAAACCCGAGCCTCTTTGAATCGACTCAACCAGCAATCCGTGGCAAGAGCTCTATCCAGCCTCTCCTCCACCCAATTCTCTTTTCCCCGCGACCGTTCCCAAGTAAATGGATAACCCTCCATACCAAGGTCACTTAGACCACTGTCAAGAACGGCTTGTTGAAAACCCTGCAGCTTCCAATTTGGATGCTCAATATTCCCTCGCTTCTCATGAGCAGCCAACAAATCGTTAAAATCCCCAATGCATACCCAGGGAAGGGACGACATAGCAGCTAAAGTGCGAAGAAACTCCCACGACTCACGCCGGCGGGTCGATTCCGGGGGCCCATAAAAACCAGTCATCCTCCACTTGCCCATGTCCTGGTGCTCGATCTCGACATCAATACAGTTCTTAGAGAACTTTAACAGACGCACATTGTAGCTTGCTTTCCAAAAGAGAGCAAGTCCTCCGCTCCGGCCCACTGGGTCCACCGTAAACAGCCCCTCGTAGCCCAACTTTATTTTTAAATTTTCCAACTTAATTCTGCTACACAATGTTTCAATAAGAAAAATAAAATTTGGTTTCTTGCATTTGGCCAACTCCTGCAGCATTTGAACTGTCCGTGGTTGGCCCAGCCCACTATAGTTCCAGCTTAAAATGCTCATTGTTCTCGGTGGGCCTGGTCGACAGGGCCCACCGCTGGTCCGTTTTTTGAAATTGAAGGCAGAGTCAACGTGTGAGAAGATCCCTCTCCTGCAAATCCCATTGTGCTACAAGATTCAATTAGCGATCTCCTCCTTTTAGAATCATTAACAATTAATCCCTCATCCATCTCATCCCCAGAATCCGTGTTACAATTAATCTCATTTGTTGGCCCCGTCCTGTGTTTTCCTTTCCCACTTAATAGAGTCCTAGTGGGCAACAAATTATCACCTTCCTTGCTGGCTGGCATGATCCTTACATTCTCGAATCCGTCATAATTCTTCTTGATATTACCTCCGTGATTCGTGGCAAAGAGCGGGTCAATTAGCATGGTAACTTCTGCATCCGCGTTCCTCCTACCATCCTTGTCAACCATTTCCGGTGGGCCTGATCTCAACCACCGTTCACCGGAATTCATAGTATTTCTTCTAGTTGGTGCTTTCATCCAGTGGCCATAGCATTTTATAATTTCACCAGAAGGGTATTCATACAATTTCGGGCACTGCTTTTCCGTATGGCCAAGCAAACCGCAGATGAAACAGAAAATATTAAGACGTTCATATTTAAAATCAATCCACAGCCAGTCGCCGCCTGCCTTCTTTAATTTCATCCTTCGCTTCAGAGGTTTCCGAACATCTATAGACACTCGAATGCGCATATAATTTCTCCAAACCCCCATTAGATTATGTTCATCAGACTCCATAAAGGTGCCTATGTAATTGCCAATATCTATCAAAATTTTCTCAGACATAAAGCCTATTGGCAGATTATAAATCTGGATCCAAAACGAGGTGGAATAAAGTAGTGCATTCTGGGGTTGTTCATTCTCGGTCAATCGTTTAAGAAGCAAAATGTGTTGATCGAACGTCCATGGTCCCGAGTCAAGAACCCTTCTTATATCCACTTCATGGAAGAATTGGAATAAAAAAAGCGTGGGGGATAAATCTTTGATGCAGACCCCCTTCCCTGGACGCCATAAAGAAGCCATAGTGTTCTTCATAGCGGGGAAATTGATAACTTTATCCGTGAGGAATCTACCCACCAGACAAAATCGGAAGTCAATATGCCCTTGCCCACCTTCATCAGTTGCGTCTCCTTCTATAATCAGTCCTCCTTCCTCCTCCTCCTCCAAACTTATGTGAGCATAATCTGTTGGAAGATCGAACTCCTGGTGTCCCTTAGACATTGCTCAGGACGATAGTGAAGGATGACAAGAGTTCAGACTTTCAAAAACTGAATGCTAAGAACTTACGAGAGAAAACTTGTCAGATAGACAAGACTTACAAAACTTGCCCCAAAGGCAAGAAAAAAATGACTTTCAATTGTTTAACAATTTGACCCTGCATGAACTGCTTATGGAACAGAATAATTGTGTTGATAGTTTTCAGCCTTAAACTTAAATTAATGGCGATGATTTCTCTCAGAAGGAAACACAGAGCAAAGCATAATAATTCATAATCAGAAGCCAATCCATCAAGTTATTTCTGTGTTTGATAATATTATACTATTAAACCGCATTTAATAGCTTTTTCCTAATTTAATAAATTTCAAAATTCTAAACCAGATCATCAGCACCACTATATAAAAATGTTCTAATTCAAGATATTGGTTATGATCACATCGATAGTTATTGGTCACAGTCCGTTAAATAAAAAAAAACTTATAATGTACACTTAAAATTTAATTCAAGAAAATCAAATGCATTATTGAATCATTGTTACGGGGAAATAAAAAAGAAACAAAATTGAAATAAGCGCGAGTTGAAAGCTTATAGGTATTTATTACATCGTTTCAAAAGAAAAAGATCTTTATTAATTGTCCAGCGCACATACCAAAACATCCGTTGTCGTCCAGCGGTTAGGATATCTGGCTTTCACCCAGGAGACCCGGGTTCGATTCCCGGCAACGGAAACGCCATTTTCGTTTTATACACGTGCATCATAAAATGACACCGATCTTTATCACTCAGCTCCAGTCGTAACGAAGATGTTGCTACTATTACGTGGCGCAAGGTAATTATCATTTTACATATAATAATTAAGTTATCAATATATTCAACGAACATTTAAGCAACAAATTTCAAATTTGTCTAAATTTGGTATCATTTCAAATTTGTCTAAATTTGGTATCTTCTCATGCTTGAGTGCTGTTTGTTTTTTCATCTTTTTTTTTTTAAAAAGATATTATTACTCATGATATTTACAATCATATCTACCGATTTTACATCAATTCGACACCGATTTAAACCCTCTCAAATATTCGATAGACGTCATACTCCCATATTGGGAGAAAGACTACCTTCACTCAAGGTCTCATTTTAAACCCTCTCAAATATTCGAGGGACGTCATACTCCCATATTGAGAGAAAAACTGCCTTCACTCAAGCTCTAATGAGACTCGTTTACATCAATTCTGATATGGTACCATTCAGATTTTAAGCTCTAAGACTCCAAAAAAGGAAATATAAATTAAACCTTCTGATAACGCGTCTGCGTAAACCACTTCCTCACATGAGCTTTCTACCAGAACTTTTTTTCATCTCAATCTCTCATAACAAGACACTTTTTTAATCTCAATAGACGAAGAAGATATTTTTTCTCTTGAATCTTGATGATCTCAAAGTCTCAAATCTTGATGGACTGTTGGGATATTAACAGAAAGATTGGTTTACCACCAGACCAGAGAATTAACAAACATTGAACTCTAGAAGCTTAATCAATCACTAACAAGATTTCTTAAACCATCATCAATTCACCATTTTACATTTTGCATATATTTTCTTAAGGCCTCAACAATCTCATCACCAAGCTCACGTGACTGCTAAGTGATGGATTCGACTTCGAGCCCTAAATCATAATGGCAAGTCCAAATTGTTCACATTTACCTCCACACCGATTTACAGAGAGACAATCGAGTGTCTACCGTCTAGGATATAGCTACTAGCTAATATTATCCACACTTTGAATTTTGAAGCAAGCGGCAGTCCAGTAGGGTGGCGTGAGATAGATAGAGATAACACATTGGCTCCTGCAACTCTGTAAAAGCAAAATTAAAAGCTAGTGTCAAACTGTCAATTGTCATGTCGATGTGCTGCATTCATAGAAGACGGTCACTGATGTGTTCAAAGTCTTGTCCCATCAACTTCACTCTTTTTCATTCGGCTACTCTATTTGACCGCTGACAATTGTTTCCACTTATAGTAACAAATCTGTTTTCATGCAAACAAGCACCAACATCTCACTCTCGCAGTCCCACTTCTGCTACCGCTGACATAATGAACCAAGCTGATAGACTGATGGATATATTCCAATTCATCTCCTTTCTTTATTTTTGCTACCAAGACTGAGCAAAAGATTGTTTCACTTTATTAACTTCACTCTTACTTATATTGATTATTGGGGTTTGGTGTTTTACAGTTTCATGTTCTTCAATTCTTCCTATCTTTTCTCTTTCATGGCTTCTGCAGCTTTTTTCTTTGTTGGGTTTCTTGTTTTAGCTGGTGAGGCGATTGCATTACAGAGAAAAGATGATTTGAGTGAAATGGAGATGGATGAAGATGAACTTTTGGGTCTTTTTGAAGTTATGAGTTCACTTATAGAGGATCCCGGCTGGCCCAGAGCGCACCCTGAGCCATGCACTGAAACTCCATGGCCTGGTGTTGAATGTGAGATTGGTGAAGATGATCCTTCCATCTTTCATGTCACAAAAGTTCAAATTGGCCCAGATATTACTACCCCAACTTGCAAAATTTCTGCTAATATTTCGGATTCTTTGCTCAAGCTTCCTTACCTAAAAACCCTCTCCATTTTCAACTGTTTTGTGTTATCGCCAGTCACTCTTTCTCCAACTCTTTTTGGTGCTTTGTCTTCATTAGAACATCTAGCTCTTGAGTCTAATCCAACACTCTCCGGGGAGATTCCTTCAAGTTTAGCAGAGATAGCTAGCCTCAGGGTTTTGAGTCTCTCACAGAATAATCTTCAAGGGAACATTCCCAAAGAGCTTGGTAGGTTGGTCAATTTGGAGCAACTTGACTTGAGTTACAACAACTTAAGTGGTGAAATCCCCGATGAAATTGGAGGCATGATAAGTCTGACAGTCTTGGATTTAAGCTGGAATGGCCTTCAAGGGCAGGTGCCTCCTTCTCTGGGTACTCTCCAGCTTCTTCAAAAGATTGACTTGGGTTCTAACAAGCTTGTTGGAAGCATACCTCCAGCTCTAGGGAAGCTAAGCAGGTTAGTTTTGCTTGACTTGAGCCAAAATTGTATCTACGGTCCAATCCCTGAAACTCTCTCAGGTTTACAACAGTTACAGTACTTAATAGTTGATCACAACCCGATAAATTCTCGGATACCGTTGTTTCTTAGGACGCTTCAAAATCTCACATCAATCAGCGTCTCGGAATGTGGGCTAACTGGCCCAATTCCCAATTTCTTCTCTTCATTGAATAGTCTCACTGCTCTATCTCTCGACAACAATAACCTCAGTGGGACAGTTCCTCCGAGTTTAGGGTCACTTCCGAATTCAATGCTAGACCATCTGAATTTGAGCCACAATCAGCTAAGTGGAGAGTTACAATTTCCGGAAGAGTTCATCGAGAGGCTTGGAGAGAGGCTGGATGTTAGAGGAAACGATAAGCTGTGCACAAGTAACAAGCTCTACTTGAATAAAAACATTTCTATTTATCTAGAAATTCCTCCTTGTTTGGGCACAAAAGAAAATGGTGGCAATGGAACTGTTCAAGAACACCCAGATAATTCATTTCGGTACCATGGCAAGATAAGTTCAAATGCTGCTCAATGGCTGAATCCGCTAGCATTTCTTTCTTTCATCTACTATAATTTTGCTTTCTGTTGGATTTTCATTTTGTAATACGCCAAAAGAAGAACAATGTGTTGTTTTGTTATGTGTAAGACAAAAATAGTGCAGTTGAGTGCAGTTGTAATATGCTGTTACATAATTAATCAGTTGAAGCGAGGGTTTTTTTTTTAAAAGTTTATACTTTTTGGCATTTTTCGGTAGGTTGTTTCTGAATCTGATAATGTACTGTTATCGAATGAAGAGGCCAGGATCTGCGAGTGAGTGATAGAGATCCGTCAGGGACTTTATGTTGTCCGTATCAGCCTTCTGGCAAAAGAAAGGGTCATTTAACACATATATAGAGTGTTTAAGTTCCGGGACACCGACATACAGTGCCAAACTGTTTACACATTTCTATTTTAAGGGGTAGTAAAATTATAAGTTACTATTTTTAAATTTTTAAGTGCCTCAGTAATTATATAAAAAAGAACCACCCAAATATCATAAAATTAATCAAATCCATCCTTATAGCACTAGAAATAGATATTTAATCCTCAGGACTTGGGCTGTCATACTTTTGGCATTTTAAAGAAACTGATAATTACTGTTATCAAGTTAGATTGACTGAGGAACCATTATATTACAGTCATCAGTTTAAATGAGGGCGTTGAGCAAAAACTCATTATAGGGGTTTAAAGATGGCGCCTCACGTTGAGTGCCATCTTTAAACTTTTTTTTAATGTAGTAATTCGATTATTTTATTAAGATATTTACACCAAATATTACGATAAATAACCCTCTCAAATATTGAACATAAATCTCCTCAACCACAGGAAATATAAATTAAGCACTATGCAGTGATAACCATTCCAACTTCATGAAAGAATAGTGGCTGTTTTCGTCCTCGTCTACTTGTCTCCAGCCATCTTTAAACTTAATTTTGGACTTTTGGTCTGTTTCTGGATGAATGGTGGTTTTTCTTTTGGGCTCGACTCTTTTTGTCGTGAATCTTGATGTATCTTGACATTGACTCTTAAATAGAACTTGCCTTTTGACATTGACTCTAAATAAAGTGGGAAAAAGAAAAGAAGAAGAAAGGGCGAATTGCCATTATATAAAGCTCGGATTCTTCTTACAACTTCTATCTTCACTTTTTCTTTTGCCAAACATATGGAAGAAGGACTCTTTTGAAATTGCTGAGGTGGTGAGATAATTTAATAGTATTTTGTCCTATGTTAGAGTAAGGAGTTCTATAGTAATATTAGTTGTGGGTTTTATAATGAGACATATTAAATTTAATATTAAAAATATTAGTGACTTCTATAGTAAAACCCAATGCTCCCCTACATAGAAGAGCATAATTAGAGTACTTTATAACTCAGCATGCCGAGTGGGATAGGTACACAATTTTTTTTTTCTCCAAAAAACACTTTTGCTTTACAAATAGTCGTGTCAAGTTAACATCCGACAATTAATAAAAGAGCAATGTTACCTTTTAAAAAGAAAAAAACACAATAAGTTATGAAATTTTAATGAAAATACAAAAAGACTAAAATATATAAGTTAATTATAAACATCTTGCAATAAATTAATAAAATAATTATGAGACACCCAATAGAAGTATCCTGTACAGACAAGTGGTCAGTTAATATTTTCCTAATGAAAACCCAGTAAATTCTCAAGTGTATTGTATAGGTCTAAATTTCAATTTTATACTTAAATCACTTTTGTATCTCCATCTCGCATGCATCACAATGTTCATCACTTTCCCAAGTACAAGAGATGTGTACACACGCTTACCTGCTGCTTGCAGCCGCGTTTAGGCAGTAGCTATATGATGATCTTCTAAAACTCCATTAACTTAACTTGTACTTAACAGTTAATCCATGAGCAACGTATGCAAAATTATACTTATTAAGACTCCTCCCGTCACACGGAGACCAATCCTTTTGCTTTGTCCTTTCAAGGTGAAAAGGAAACATCGACTCCACACACCTACTTTATCCAGTCACTAGTTTCCATGTTACAGTGCGCCCATACATAATGCTTACTTAATATTTCTTTCTAATTAACTCCTTCAATTAATCACTTCATCTGTGATATTGATGTGTGCTATCTAACCACGTGAAACTTCATTGAAGCCAACTATTAAATATTTATGAAATTAAAAATAAAATAATAGCTAATCGTCAAGATTTAAAAATTTGCAGAATAAAAAATGTACAGGCAGTGTGACACTCATGGCTTATTTGGAAGCATCCTCTGTGTGTGTGTGTGTGTGTGTGTGTGTAGCTAAATATTGCTGAACAGTATAAAAATAATCCTCTTCATCCTACAAGGCTATAACCAATCCAAAGTTAATAATCTTCATCATCACACGCACAGAGGCACAGCGATGGAGTCTCGAGTAGAAGCAGCCCAATACCAACCAATTATAGAATCCGAAGCTACAGATGCAAGCTGTAGACTTGAAAATGTGTTGTCCGACACCAACTTGTCGTGTTTCAAGCGGCTGCAGATTGCCTCTTGGCTCGAACTGAAGCTCCTCGTCCGTCTTGCTGCACCAGCCGTCTTTGTTTACCTCATCAATAACCTCATGTCACTCTCCACTCGCGTCTTCTGCGGCCATCTCGGCAACCTCGAGCTCGCTGCCGCATCTCTTGGTAACAGCGGCATCCAACTCTTCGCCTACGGCCTCATGCTTGGCATGGGGAGTGCAGTTGAGACACTATGTGGCCAGGCCTATGGCGCCGGCAGATACGAGATGCTAGGGATATACATGCAAAGAGCAACGTTTGTTCTACTGGCTACAGGGGTGCCGGTGATGATGGTTTACATTTTTTGTAAGCCAATGTTGATCTTACTTGGTGAATCAACGGCTGTGGCGTCCGCAGCTGCACTGTTTGTTTACGGCCTGATCCCACAAATCTTTGCTTACGCTGTGAACTTCCCAATACAAAAATTCCTCCAAGCACAGAGCATTGTGCTTCCGAGTGCTTACATATCAGCTGCTACTCTTGTGTTGCACCTCTTGCTAAGCTGGCTGGTGGTTTACAAATTTGGCGTGGGGTTGATTGGTGCATCCTTGGTGCTAAGTTTGTCGTGGTATATTATAGTCGGGGCCCAGTTTGCTTACATCTTGATGAGCGATAAGTGTAAGCACACGTGGACGGGGTTTAGCGTGCAGGCATTTTCCGGGATCTGTGAATTCCTGAAACTGTCGGGATCGTCGGCGGTGATGCTCTGCTTGGAGACATGGTATTTTCAGATACTTGTTTTGATAGCCGGGTTGCTCGATAATCCTGAGCTTGCCTTGGACTCTCTTTCTGTTTGGTAAGTGTATTTTCGGACACCTGTTTGTTTTAATTGTAGGAACGAGAATCTCTTCTAATCTTAATCATTTTGAGTTAAGAAATCATGTAAGGCCATTCTTTTCTTTTTTTTCCCCAAAAAAATTAGGATGCAAAGATAACCTTACGCGTACATTGTGGTCCAATGTGTCCCTTCCCTTCATATGATTTATCGTTCAACAGTGATTGTGTTAACGATTGACACTAACATCTTCTGATATATATCTTTTGATAAAGAATTGGGTTTTCAAAATTTATTACGTGTTGTATTTCGTTTCCAATTCTTGTTCTCAAGTAGCCGTTTCGAAAGCTCAAATAATTTACTAAATGATTGACTCATTAGTCTGGTGTTCACCATTTCATCATGGATATTATATTATTCATTGAACCCTTTCTTCATGTCGTTATTCAGCCACTTGCCCCTTTCCATTAAATCTGACAAAATATATTTCTTCAGCCTGCCACTTGCAGTAATACATATTTATAAAATTAACATTGCCAAAACACTTTTCATATTAGATTTTATTTCTCATTTAAAGAGACTCATAATTAAAAAGAGTTCCAAAAAAATCTTCAAACAAATTAGTGCCTCTCTTTATAAGAGTGAAAAAAAAATATAAATTGTTATTATTTTCCAGGAGTAAAAAAAATTAATTAAAATAATATACACTTAGTCTTATTTAAAAAGTTTTTTGGGAGGAGACTTAGTTGTTCACACTTCTATTTACCATATAACAATTCTACTTTCACTGAAGTAAACAAATAAGTCTTTGAAGGGAAAAATTAAAAGTGTCTTTTGGTGAGCCCTAGCCTCCAAGTAGTAGAATCTCATTTATTAGGTCTATTAGTTTTTAAAAAAAGAAAAAGTAGTATGTTAGTAAGATTTTTGGCGTCAAGAATCTTGATAAAATTGAAAAGTCTGATTAAACATTTACATTTGACTTTACTTAGGCATGTTTTGGATTGAGGTATTGTAGTTTTTAAGTCGAAAAAAAGTTATAACTATGAAATAAAAGTTAATAATACATAGTAAACATAATTTTTAAGCATAAAATTATTAAATATATAATAAATTTTTCATTATAGAAGTGAAAAATCATATCAATATATTTTTTAAATAACAGCAGTTAATATTTACCAAACACTTTAGTACTATACAGCTGTCCAACCTCAGTTCTAAATAGGACCTTAATGCATTATACAAGTAACTTATAAGCTTCATTATATCGGGCACAATGATTTTTTTCCTAATTCTTTTTACTTTTTTAATAATTTGTTTTAACTAGTATGGTGATGAATGCAGTATGGCTGTGTCTGGGTTGTTGTTCATGGTTTCAGTTGGGTTCAACGCAGCTGCAAGGTTAGTCATTTGTTTTTTCCTTTTCAACATTTATTATAAACCCTAATAGTAAAAAGATTCACTTTAATTAAATGATGCGTGGAATTTAATTGAAACAGTGTGAGGGTGAGCAATGAGCTTGGAGCTGGGAACCCCAAGGCAGCAGCATTTTCGGTTGTAGTGGTGACTTCAATCTCTTTCATAATTTCTGTAGTCTTTGCCGCCATAGTGCTGGCGCTTCGCCACGTCATCAGCTATGCCTTCACCAGCGGTGAGGTCGTGGCCAATGCAGTTTCAGAGCTATGTCCACTCTTGGCTCTCACTCTTCTCCTCAATGGTGTTCAACCTGTGTTATCAGGTCCGTACATGCATATATTTATCATTTTCTTTCTTGCATCATAAAGCAACATCAAAAATTTAGTGCAGGTAACATGTTTTTAATGTGTTTTCTGGCAGTGATATTTATTACCATGCATACGAGCTGTCTTTTATAATAAATACCGTAATAAAAAAAGTGATCAGTGAGGGTGGATACTGAAACGGTGTCGTTACCTGGTGCCTCGGGCTGTTCTTAACTAAAATTAGTGTGTTGGCCATACCTAATATTATGTGCCCATTTGCACTCTGTGCATTGGATGCTGTCTAATTCTTATCATCTGGTACGTTATTCTATTAGAAAGCATGCAAATGCAAAAGGACAAATTAAAGCCCTCAAAATTGACTTTTTTTTTTTCCCCCATCAATTCATTATAATTTTGTGTTATAATAATAAGTTGTTAATTTAAATGGTGAAGGGGTGGCTGTTGGATGCGGATGGCAAGCTTTCGTGGCATATGTAAATATTGCATGTTATTACATTGTTGGAATTCCATTGGGCTGTCTTCTTGGTTTCAAGTTCAACTTTGGTGCTAAGGTGAAAAATCAACATTAGTAACAATCACTATATATGACTCTTTTGCTTCACTTCTAAGTTCTAAGTAACATACATATATACTTATTTTTATTTTAAAGCTCTTCCATTAGGTTTTTTTTTTTTTTTTCCCCCTCGAAACCAATCCTTTTATTAGTTCTGATCCACTAATTAGTTTGTTTGAGCAGGGTATATGGTCTGGGATGATAGGAGGAACTGCTATTCAGACCATTATTTTACTGTGGGTAACAATTCGTACCGACTGGAAGAAAGAGGCAAGTTCATTGAGTTAATCAATTTTTTTTGTTTTTTTGGGTTTTCTCACTCATATTTAATCAAGCCGGGCAATGCCTTAAAATGCACGTGGGACTTAGAAATTAGAAAATGATGTGTTCTTGACGTAGATTTCATTTCACTTGATTCTCTCAAGCATTTACATATCCAATTTTCCCTGACAAGTAGTTGTCTCTCTACTCTCTCGGGCTAATGATCTTATCAATACGTCACATTTGCATCATCATCACAAGAGGGTTAGGTGTAGTTTTGAGTTACAGGCAGGCAGGCAGGCAGGCAGGCAGGTTATGATGTAGAACTTGAGATATTTCGGTTTGGAGTTTCAGGTGGAGAAAGCTAAGATGCGATTGGATACATGGGAAGACAAGCAGCAACCCCTTCTGAAGAATTGATTGATTTATTGCTGAAGAAACCAGAATTCTGACAAGTGCAAGCGGCAGATCAAGATGGACTCGTCAATTCTGGGCCATAGCTCTCAACCTCCACCAGCCAAGTGGCAGTAGCTGATTGAAGCAGACAGCAGAAATACGAATGCAACCGCATATAGCTATCAAAATAATATTTGCTACTTGCCGCTTGAAAACATTCTTTTTTTTTTCCATTTGGTTTGGAGTCAAGTCTATTTGCTTTCAAAATTTGCATTTAATTACCGGGTAATTGAATTCTTAAAACCTTCCAATCCTTAGCTTTGCACACATACGCACAGATCAGTATAATAGTTGACTATCATTCACTAAAACCAATCAGTAAACAATATGGATGCTTCAGAATCATCATTCCTCTATATGGACCATTTAAATCCCAACAAAATGATCCAAAGCCTAGGGGATCCCATTGAATAAATGACGACACAATGTTGAAAACCTATGAAAATATGAAAAAAAAAAAAAAAAATCAGCGTTTCCCTCGATAAACAGTGACCGTGCCACTGTACTTGTGAACAACAGCGTAAAAAGTTCTTAACAGGTCAGTGTAAATCTATATCATTTAAAGTTTAAACTTCGTTAGTGCTGTGTCCTCTTGCTGTCGGTGTCTAATTTTCATAAATCTAATCCAACTCCATGTGATCTGATTTTCTTTTCCGGTCCGAGTCATTTGCATCATCTCTTATGGGGACAGATGGGTTGGATTTCATTATGTACTTGCATGTCCTGAAAAAAAATACAATTTATAGATTGTGTCAGAGATTAAAGAAAAAAAGTGTAATACAGAGACTAAATACATACACATGCACCAAAAGGAAATTTGGCAAACACATGGACTAATGAGACAATCGATCCATAATAGAGAGTTAAGATTGTATATTTATCATCGATATTAGATACAAACTAGCAAAACATGTGAGGCATAAACAAAGATCCAATGGCAAGGTGTTACAAAAAGTTTCTCTTGTGACGACCTCATAAGAAGTTTGGACCCTCCCTGTGCCATGGTAGAGACCAGATACCACACTGAATTAAACTAGTTTTTCAAAAAAAAAAAAAAAATGAATCACAAAAATTAAATGGACCCAAATAATCAATAATATGAATACTAAAAAAGAGAGTATCATATGGTCAGTATAAGTGCAGTTGTCAAATCCTTCGGATGCATGTACCAAGGGCAAAATACCAACTTCCCTACATATAAGGGATGAACAAACCTAATGTGGATGTATATAACATAGATGAATACAAAATGAAACACAAAGCAATTTTAACAGTAACAGAAATTATCTGACATATTTAATTTTCTTTGGAGCTAGATTGATGCTTGATATACTTGACCGTTCTTTTAACTAGAGCAATATATTTTTGTGCCATACACTGTCATCTCTAGGATTTTGTGAATATGTGACTAAATTTACAACACATACAAGTATAATTTATCCTATATAAAATGTCATTATCTATTCCAGCCTGTGCAGGCATCCATATTTTGTCAAAATCTTGAACAAAAACTCTCAATGTCAAGAGTTACTAAAAGACAGATTCTCTTCACTCTTGGTGTACAGAGTTGCATAGCATAATGAATGCATTGGAACTCACAATTTTTGCCTTTTAGCAAATCCTGATATCAAGAGTTGCCAGTCTGGATTTTTTAACAAAATGTGGACATCTACAATTGATAATTTTCATACATATAGGTGGATTCACTATGAAAGAATCTCTGCCCTCTGAGCTTAATATGGTTTGTATACTGAGAAATTATCTGAATCATCTATTATCCTCTTAAGGAATGGACTGCATGTTTTGTTTACTTGTATAGGTTAGTGATGGAAAACATACAAGTCAAGAGCCTCTGATTTTCTCTTGATTTCACTCGACCATAATATTGGATCAGCATCTTTGGGTAATGAGTCCTGCTGTGTGACTTTTTCTTGCAGCCATTCCTCTGCCTTACTGCACTCATCAATGACCTGAAAAGAAGAACGTTTGGATGGTAGAATGATTTATTAATAGTCATTCTATTCACCCAGAACCTATCACAGGACAAAGATCGTACCGCATCTCTCACTTTGGATGGAAGTGGATGTGCTTCTACAACCTTCCGGTAGTCCATTGCACATTTTAGCAGAGCACCAGTAGCTTGAGCTCTGGCTTCTTCATCTTTGTATCGACCGTCAATTGGATCAACAAGCTATAAAATTTTGGAATTAGATAGTTATTTCAGTTAGGAAATTGATTTACGTGACTCCAAAAGAGAAAATGTACAAGCTAGTAACCTTTTTAAGATCCTCCAGTCTCTCTGCATAGACATTTTCAGATTCATCATCTCCATCTTCATAGAGCCACTCCTCAGTCTCTCGAAGATTTCTAGAGATTCCTTCTCTCTCCGACTCAGTGGCAAAACTCCGGTATATATTTGAAATCTGATCATATGATTTTGTTATTAATTTTGATCCTGATAGCTGTTATTTAGAAAAGGGAGGATATTATAGCTATTCTATCTGAAATGTACCTTATCACGGATCTCATAGACGTAGGACTCCAAGGCATTTTTCCTATCTTTGGTTCGCTCCATTTTCAAGTCCTGCTGCACCAACTGATGTTCTTTCTCAACAGCTTCAGAAAGCTCAGTCTTTGTCATTCCACCATAGACATTCTCATTAACTGAAATTTCCAGCCTTTTGAGGACCTTGCCCTTTTTATTTGTCTGCAAAAGAAAATTGTACTCATAAACAACCTTTCAACTTAACACTTTTGATCCATACAATAAAATCAGTTCATAACAATATGCAATATAATTAAACAAAAACATATTCAGAGAGGCACTGTTAGCTGAGGCAACTGCTAATAATTAAGCCAAAGATCATCAATCGGGCAAGGCAATTTGAATTATAAAACGAACAGTTAAAGCAAGCATTTCAAAATACATTTATTTTAATATCTTTTCATGGGGATGTTAATGGAAGTGATAAAATAATACAATTGCAAATGAGAGTTAGATAGGACAGATATATGGTGAACTTATGAATGAAGGAACAGAAAGTTTAAGATAACTGACTTCAGGATCACTTGTTGTAGCAAGTGTATGATCAGATTTGGCATCTTCTTCTAAAGTCAAATGAGCTTCCCTGGATTCCCTTCTCACAGAATCGTCCTTGAATTCTTCAATTAACTGATCAAGTAGAAGTGATTAAAAACAAATTAGAGTAATTACTAGAAAAACAACAGAAGATAAATAGTGTTGCAAGGTCTATTGATATAACTATATACTCACTGAAGCTGACTGTACTCTCACAACCCCATCAAGGTCTAGATGTACTCTGACTTTAACTCTTGCTGTTTCCACATGGGAAGTTTCGAAAGGCCCAAACTACAAAAATGTAAACCATAAATTCAAGCATAAGCACAGAATCTTAACAGTTAAAAACCCAAAAGAGAAAATGAAATACCAAAACGCATAAATACAAATGCGTCCTCTGAATAAAGACTAATTGCAGATTTCATGCATAGAATAATAACAGACAAAATACAAATTTGTGGTAATGTTTCAGGAAATTCAATTTATAAAAATACTTGGATGCAGGATATTAATTAAGCAAGCATTAATATAAACTGAGATGGGTTTGAAAATTTAACAGTTTCGGTTATCTCCCAAAAAAAAAAAAAAAAAGGAAATGAAAGATGCAATACAATATCATCATTAGGAGTGAATGCTGTGAAAAATTTCTAAGCACCCAAGAAGTCAAAAGAAATTGTAAGTCTAAATTATCACCATCGCATTATTTCAATCAATATACTATTACCAAAATATCTAGACAATCTAAATATATATGGGGAAAAGAAAAGTATGCACAAATAGAGTCATACCATAAAACTACTAATTTGAGGAGATACAACAGATGGTAATTCATTCTGATCAGCATAGAATGCTTGCAGTTGGAAACTATTACTTCTATGCAATGTAAGAATCTTAACACTTGGAAAAGGTTGGCCTTTAGGAAAAAGCACACCATTTGAAAGCGTACAAATCGGACCTTTCTCAGATGAGAACCCAATGGAGAAAGGAAAGGAATCTTGAACCTGATAACGGAAAATTAGAAATATTAAGTCTTGATATATGCCCCATGCTCAGGTACACTATCAAACTGAAGAAAAGTATAATAATCAGATAGTTTGGGAGAAAAAACAAAAGATCATAAACGATGGAAATCATATTTTGATCAATTTAAAATACCGAGGAGTTTTAAAAAACAGTGTCCATTGCACTAGAGGAAAACACAAACCTCAAACTCTCTAACACGGTATTGTGGACTGAGCATTGCACACTGAAGAGCACAACCACGAGCAACACACTCACTTGCATTTATTGTCCGGCTAGGCTCTCTATTGAAGAGAGAAGTTAACATCCTTGCAATAGCAGGTATCCGAGAACCCGAACCAACCAGCTCAACCGAATGAATTTTCTCCACATTGAGACCAGAATCAGCCAAAGCCTTCTGACAAGGAATTCTAATCCTCTCCAGAAGACCTGATGACAGCTCCTCAAATTCTTCCCTCCTAATAAAACCCTTTACATCTTTCTCATTCATCAAGCACTCTATATTAAGTGGAGCCTCGGCGTTTGCACTCAAGACCTTCTTCAGTTTCTCACATGATGCCCTCAGCCTAATAGATGCCTTAATATTTGTATAAACATCTATGTCATACTGCTTCTTGAACTGTGCTGCAAAATAACTAGACAAAACCTCATCGAAGTCTCTCCCACCCAAGCTCTCATCAAATGCATGAGAAAGTATCTTCATGTGTCCATTTTCATATGATGCAACGCAGACCTGTGTGTCACAATGACCTATGTCCACAAAAACAACAAAAGTTGGACCCACATTGGAAAAATCAGTCTTGTATATACCATATCCTAGAGCAGTGGCAGTACAATCATGCATCAATCTCAACGGCTTCAACCCAGCAATTGTTGCTGCATCCAAATAAGCATGTCTCTGAACATCTGTGAGGTAACAAGGAATCCCAATCACACAGTTTGAAATGGGAATTTTTATGTTCTTCTCAGTTATCTGCTTCAAATTGGAAAGCAACATTCCCAATATCTGAACTGGTGTAAACGTATGAGTTTCCCCCAAGAACTCTAACAGAATCAAAATTCCACCATCATGACTTTCACAGGTTTCAAATGGAAACAACTTAAGGTCCTTTTGCACATCATCTTCCCTAAATTTCCGACCAAGCAGTCTCTTAACCTGAGAAATTGTTGATTTCGGGTTCATCATCCCAGAAGCAGCTCCAGCCGATCCCAGGAACCTCTGCTTCTCGCTAAATGACACTACAGTTGGGGTCTCACGTTTGGATTCATCATTCAACAAAACATCCAACATTCCTCCTTGCTTCACAGCCGCAATCACACAATTCTCATTTCCAATATCAAACCCCACCACACTCATTCTCGCAGCACTCAAAAACCAAATCCTACGGGAGCTCAAATACTTCACCTCAGAACACCATAGGAATTGCTACAATTTGAGATTAACTAAAGCAATTTAGAGTGACTTAAACGCCTCAGAATTGGCTGAAAATGTTTGACTAAGATTATATTAAAACGACAAAAAAAAAAGACGAAAGACAGATAAAGAAGTGAATATACTGATTTTAGCTGAATTAAGTGGAAACTGATCTATTAAGTGTAGAGTTGATCAGAATTTAATTTTCTTACACTTTCTCGGCAACCAAACAGAGAAAAGACTGAGAAGGATTGGAAACGAAAACGTTACCCGGTTTTTACCAGCCTACAGAAAATGCAGGGACTTGTTTGGTTTTGGCGAACTGGAGATTGGCAATTTTTGAAGATCGATGCATCCTAGCAATTCGCAAAAAGAATAGACAAACAGTGCCTCCCATAGCGGGCTTTTGCGGAGTCCGTGTCCACGTCAGCATCAAACGCCGCTCAATAATGTAATAATGTATTGGTCATTTGGATGTTCTTCCGAATAAGTTTATTATTCTTGTAAATTTGAAGAGATTTGTAGTAAATGTTACTGTATAAATTAAATTTTGGAGAACGTCGGTACTACAAAGAGTGGTAAAATTCGGTATTGCGATATAAGTTACAAAAGCAAAAGAGTTTAAACTAGGAACAAATTAAACAGAAAGAGTTAAAAGGCCAAAAAAAAAAAAAACTTTTTACAAGGGAAAGGTGCATTTGTTTTTTAACTTAACAACTTGAAGTTATTTAGTTTAATTAATTAAGTCAATTCTAAGTATTTGTTTTAATACTTTTTAGATAATTTTGGCTATACACACACTTAATGAAAACAATTTGAATAAGGCAACTAAAGTTTAGTGTCAAATATATCTCTACGTTGTTATTTGTTTTCTATACCTACTCCAAAATTCCACGCAAATTTATCCAGATAATATAAACTTGTCTTTTTTTTTTTTTTTTTTTTTTGTGTGCGTGCTGATAATTGCTATACCTCCTCATTTTGCTAAGTTGCTTCATTCTTCAAGTTATTGATGAATTTCCATTATCAGTAATCAAAGATAATTTTCTTAAGCTTTTTATGTAATTATATAATATGTATTTATAAAATCTTTTTTTACTGCTTTGGATTTTAATTCATGCTTTAAGTTGTGATTTTGCGTTTATGTCTGTAGTGGTGGGAAGTGATCATAATTTTCCAATTCATATTGCTTCTGCTTTTGGATTTTAACATTTAATTTAGTGAGGATACAAATGAAGAAATATAGGTTATCAATTTTTTTAAGGTAAAAAAAATTAATACTTATTTTTAGAAATTTAGATAAAAAATAGAAGTGTCATTTAGATTTAGAGATTTATTCAAAATTTGGATTAATTCGAAGTAATTCATATTTCAAATAAAAAAGCAAATGCCACCTACGTATAACTACACTATATATGATCTAATTAAGTCATTTCGGTCATCAAAAATTACCTTCAACAATTTACTGTCACTGGTCTTAATTGGGAATTTGGCCCCTATGTTAATTCTAGTTATATTTTCCTTTAGATATCTTATACCATTTGTTAATTTGTTTAGTATATGATGAAGTGACTATTTGTAATGTCTCATAATGGTCATAAATGTTTATTTAATATGATAAACTTTTATCATTTTTGTCGTTATTTGGTTATTTTTTCAATAGAGCTTTTGAAGTTTAGGTAAGCTATTTTACTCATACTATCAAAAACTCAAATTTTAGGCTTTTGGGAGTAAAGGTTTTTTTTTTTTTAAATATCTAAAATATTCTCTATTATTTGATAACTTATTTTATTTTTTTATAATATAACTTTAAAAAACTTATCTATTAAAGTAATTTTATAAAATTTTAACAAAAGTTCTCATTGACAACCAAACAACTAAAATTTTTTTGGTAAAAACTTTATTTGTGAAAGCTATACTTACATAATTTCTACTTGAAAAAGTTATACTAAATAGAGGTGAAATCAATGTAGAATGCAAATTACTAATTTCGATCCCCATGTAGATTGTTGATATGGTCTAAATCAGCATTTACTAATAACATCTTTGGATCAACATATGTGCGGTGAAATATCATAAAATTTTTAATGTTTGATATGATAATAGATTTTCTTTGAAACTTGGAGTGCTTTGAGATATAGGAAAAATTTTTGAGTATGAAATTGCAATCCACATTATCATCTCTAATTTCATTTCGAGTAGTCATGGTACCGCATAAGTTTGTCTTGTTGTTGGAAGTACAAAGACAAATGCACAATAAAAACATTTATTTTAAATTCATCATAATAAGGCGAATGTACGGATTTTGAGTGACAAAATGTGATTAAAGTTGCAATCTGAAGATTTTCAAGGGACTTGTATACATTTTGAGTGGTTTTCTCTTTAAAAAAAATTCCATAATATTCAATTAGGCTAACAATGAAAGCTGAAACATCGCTCATGATGAAGAATTAAGCTAAAGAGAGGACAGCCCAAATTTACACCAAAGGAAAAATTTTATGACAAGAACTTGTGCTTAAATGGAGAGAGGGTGGATGCAGATGAGAATGGGTATATGAAAGCTAGCAAGCACGTTGTGGCATGAGAATTTACATTACATATTCATCGTCATCGTGTGAAATTGACTTGGAAATGAGCTGAGCTGTTGAGTAGACTAGATGCGGTGAATGAACACTCAAGTCAAAGCAATAGTAAGGCCGTGCCCGGGAGTGAAGAGTTAACATGCATCCAACCAGTTTTTAAATTAAAGCTCAGCCAGAGGCCTAGAGTTGTCGTTCATGCATGAATCAAGAGTTGTGTGTGTTACTGTGTGTGTGTTAATATTAATATATAGGATTATTATTGATATTACGTCAAAAATTATAATTGACATTTATAATCATATTATACAATTGAAACCTGTTGTACATTGATTTTCTAAAGCACTTAATTATATTTTTTAAACCTCTATAATCTTGAGGCGTGTCATAATGTATGTACTTAATTTATTTGGGACTATTAAAGTGGGGTTCACTTTTTGAGAAATATGAGTCAAGCAATAATAGGAATATTTCTAGTGGAACGTTTTTCACAATTCTTGGAGAGATGCTTTACTAGTAGACCGAGGGATAAGTAATTTGACTAATTTACATCTATATTATGAATGTTTGGAATCCATATTATGCAAGGAGACATTGCTTTTGTTCATTCGAATTGAAGGGTGATATAAAATCGACCAATTTCCAACATTAAAGGTTACAAATAGTATGTACGATTATATTAATACAACTATAATATCGTGTACATTAATCTTCTAAAATATTTAACCAAATTTTTAAACCTTTCTAACATTGAGAAATGTTTACTTTACTCACATTTTATAAGGAATAAAATTGTTTTTACGAACTAAAACTAATCTCATAATATTTTTGTAGAAATTTGAACCCTTTTTCTCACACATTGTGAGTACAAGCGTAATCCCACTAGACCAAAAACGTATTAATTGAAGTGCAGCGAGTGCCATTCCTGTCACTTGCGGCTGCCCCTTGCCACCTTCAGTTCAGTCATTGCTATTGATTAACTAGTTTTTTTTTAACATTTTATTATTATTCATTTTATATCCAGTTGGACGGACGGCTCTAAAAGCGTGCTTGAGACTTGAATGTAGTGCTCGTCCGGCACAGGGTCGGTAACGTGCTTAAGACTTGAGACTCTAATAATATTTGCACTGTTTTTTGCACATTTTACGCACACATTCTATTACCTGTAAATGTCAATTTTTCAACATTATAATTAATAGGCCTCCCATTGGACCGTATGGGTTGCTTTAGCTGGCCACTACTCAACCAATCAATTAATAGAACAGCTGTGGAAAGGACATGTAGGACAGTACGGCATGAACTGGGAAGTAAGACTCTGAAATTTTTATGGACTTTGTTGATTTCCCTGCCCTGCACTTACATTGATCTTATGAACTTTCAGTAGGCCATCTCTATTATAACCAAATTTTTATCTAACAATGGCTTCAAACAGTCAATCAAAATAAATGTAATAAGTCACGTAACTTAGGATTGAAATCGAACTGATTATTATGTTCTTCCAAAGTACTCCAATATGATTTTTTTTTTTTTTTTTTCCAGAAAAAAGTGATCAGTCTTCAACTCTCAATATATTGTATATTAATTTGCGCACACACACACACAGATATATATCCCGTACTATATGTTAGATTCACCATAGTGCATTTAGTTATTTGCAGGTGGTCCGAACATATCTAATTAATGATTTCAAACGACTACGATCCAATTTGACTGATTAATTATATAATTAATCAAATATGGCCTCCACTGCTTCTGTATCTGCGTGCAAGCACATCCATCTTCTATCTACCAACCCACAACTCTACTGGACAGAAAGTACTACTAGATAATATATGTACCATTGTCTAAACTCCAAACTTAAGTTCCCTATGCTGTTCATTTTCTTTTCAAATTAATTTCAGCTACCTTGGTCTGGTCAGTTCATTATTTCTGAACTACCCCAAATTTATCAGGATTTGTCATGATCTCAAATTGGCAATTGGCAGCACTGAGAATTGAAATATGCTTGAATTGAAAATGCAAAATTATCTCAAGTTGCAGGGACCAGAATATTTTGACGGTATAATTAATTAAAGGTAATTTGCGACCATCAAAGAGAGCATAGATGGACATATATTTTTATACATACATAAGCTCATATTTTTCTGGTTTTTAGAAAATCTGAAAACTGGATAGAAAAGCTCTATATTACTTCTGTAGGGAGTAGAGAACAACTTAAAGCAACACAATCATGCATGTATTGGTTCATTTGCTGCAAGCAAAATAGTAATACAGATTAATAACAAAATTTAAGACAGGAGGTGGATTCGTTTCAATTGAACAAAGGAGGAAGACTAGCAATGGTCTCTCCCTGGCCGAAAAAGCGCTTCCAAGTAGTCAGCTGAGTAATAAGTTGCTTGTAAAAAGCGATTCTGGCAGCAGATATGCTTACTAACATGCTTTTTCTCAACTTCTTCAATCTCTTTCCTATCTTGATCTTGAGCTTGCATAATCTAATCCGAATAAACGATGGCTTTCTTCTAGAATCAGCTTGCACGAGCACTTTGTAGATCAAAAACTGCGCCCGCCGACGACTCACCTCTTCAGGATCTTCCTTGTCAATCTTTGAGTATCCATAGTTTCTCCTCAAAATAGTCATTTTTCTAGAGGATTTAATTAGCAATTTGATCCCCGGTGAGCTGATGAGAAAGAGAAGTGAAGTGCTGGCAGATTGCAAATATGTAATAATTATAGTTAATATGCAAGAGAAGAAGCAGAGATGAAGTTGAAGCTCGAATCAATGTGTGTATTTATAGGGGGTTGAAGATTCGGTAAATGAGCAAAGGTCATACTCACATATATGACATATGGTGATGAAGCAATGCATGTGCACCCAATGCTCAATCTCTTTAAAAAATAATAATGGTGATTGAACACTGCACTCCTCTGAGTTGGCCCTTACATCATATTGTGAAATAACTCACCTACTCTGACTGTGTGCCTGTGTGCGGCCATGCATGCCATCATATAATTATATTGGTTTCACTTTTCTTTTTTTTCATGTCCTTGCACCACACTCTTTGGTCTTTTCCCAGCATTGCTCCTTATCCATTCATTGTTCGACAGGTGTATCAAGCCTAAAAATGCATATGATGAAAACCTGAACAATCTCTCAAATGATATAATTAATTGCATTTTTTGTAAAAAGAATTTTTAATGGTATATGAGATGCAAAGTTAGAATTGGTTCACGTAAAGATCACTGAGGAAGATGGTCAGATTGTTGCCTGCTGGGCATTAAAAAGGAGAGGGATGGAGGAAGCATGACAAAAAGTAAGTGCAGGAAATGAGGCTATGATCTTGTTAATTTTTTAAGCCTGTAATTTTGCAGCTATGTCAAACTGATTAGGTGAGGTAATTTTGCGCATATTTGTTAAATTGATTTGCACAAATCAACGATTTGGTGTTAAGCAAAGCAATTTCCCTCCCATTTAGCAGAAGTTATGGAATCATAGCATTTCAGCCGTTGATTTAGGATCAGAAGTGGATAGGATTTTCATCTTTATTTTATATGTAGTTGGTGATTAAAGGGGATTTCTCATGGCAACTGCAATAGCATGTGGGTGAGTATGCCGGATAATTATGACGTCAACGGCTATTCGATTACATTTTTGACCATATGTTTACTAAATGAATGATTACAGAACAATAATTTGATTTCAACACATAATATATGTCTGCTAGCTAAGTAATTATTAACACACCGTCTCAGAAAAATCACGTAAAACCAAACGACGTTTATTTTTATATGTTGGGCTTCTTCTGAGCTTGAGGCTATGAAGTCAAAAGACAGAGCATGGGGCCTGCCATATAAAAAACAGGCATAATTTCCACCGGCTTGATCCTGAACCAGAGCCTGAAGCATCTTTGACGTAATATGATTAATAACGAATCAAAATGAAGAGAATTAAATTATTTGACCATTAAATTATTTGAAAATTAATTGTCAACTGAGAATGAGGGGACAGAGGGCGACCTCACACAAGCTGGGCACTTGGGCTTTCCGGTGGTTGGGCAGTGGGCTGCCATTACAGTCAACGCACTGACAAAATTGCTGACTCTTTTTTACCAATAATTTTCATTTTTAAGTTTCTTTTTTAGGTCGATGTCGTGATTTCTAATCACAGCTTCAAATTTAACATAAAATTATAAATTAATATTAACCATAAAGTAAAATATAAATTTTAAAAATGAAACGTAAAATTTGTGAATAGAAAGTGTTACTAGATTAATATAAAATTGATAAATTAATATATTACTAGTAAATGATACAAAAATTTATAAAAATAAAATAAAATTAATAAATCAACACTAAATGTGAAATAAAAAAATAAAGTTTGGAATTGAAACATAAAACTTATAAATAGGAGATAAAATAAGTAAATTAATATAAAAATTCTAATTGAAGTATTTCTAGCAAATAAAACAAAAACTTATTAATCAACATTAAGTGTAAATTAAAATTTATTATTATGAATGAAGATTTATGGGAGACAGAATGGGAATTAAACCTATTTTCTGAAGAAACGTAATTTGTGAATTTAATAAAATACCTCACATAATTTGGTGAATAAAATAGAGATTCCATTCTACGTAATGAACGAAAATACGAATGAACGAAACATAAATTTAATTTTCTATCCTTCTAATTTTTCATATTTACTAAATTACCCTTGTTCAAATCACAAACAATTTTATTATTTTAAATGTCATTAATAATAATAATAATAATTATTATTATTATTATTAAATTTATTAACTTTATTATTTTAGTTATTATTAATTATTATTTGTATTTTTATTAATATTATCATTATTAACAATAAAATAATGATAAACATAATAATTAATAACAATTAATTTATTATTATTAAATAATAATAATAATTAATAATAATTAATAATAAAGTTAATAAATTTAATAAGTATAAATAAATTTAATAAGTATAGTAATAATGTAATTTTCATTATCTAGACACATGTATAAATATTATTATAAAATGATATTAATTAATAATAATAATAATAATAAATGTTAATAATGATAATATTAATAAAAATAATAAAGTTAATAAAATTTAATAATAATAATAATAATAATAATAATGATTATTAAATTTTATTAACTCTACTATTTTTATTAATATTATCATTATTAATAATAAAAATAATGATAAAATAATAATTAATAACAATAATTAATTTATCATTATTAAAATAATAATAATAATAATTAATAATAACTAAAATAATAAAGTTAATAAATTTAATAATTATAGTAATAATGTAATTTCATTATCTAGATACATGTATAAATATTATTATAAAATGATATTAAATAATAATAATAATAATAATAATAATAAGTGTTAATAATGATAATATTAATAACAATAATATTAAAAGTAATTAATAATAACTAAAATAATAAAGTTAATAAAATATAATAATAATAAATGTTAATAATGATAATATTAATAAAAATAAAAATAAAAATTAATAATAACTAAAATAAAAAAGTTAATAAAATTTAATAATAATAAATGTTAATAATGTTAATAAAAATTAATATTAATAAAAATTAATTATTTTTATTAATATTATCATTATTAACATTTATAAATTATTATGATTAATTTTATTTTTAATTAATATCATTTTTATAATAATATTTATACATACGTAGTTCATGAAAATCACATTATTTAATAATCGCTGATATTTTAAGAATCGATTCTCATTACCATTCCTCATTTCCATTTATTTTAGAAACACATCATCAAGATTCCAACACATTCCCATTCCCATTTATTTTTACCAAGTAAACATTAGAATCTCATTCCCATTCCTCATTCCCATTCCAAATTTCATTCTATCTCACATTCCCATTCCGCCATTCACATTCCTGTAAGAACGCACCATTAAAACTTATGAATGCAAGGCAAAACAAGCAAATTAATACAGGAGTCATTGAAAAAAATTAAAAAGAAACTTAAAATATAAAATAAGAATTCATTATAACATTGATCACCTAATATATTTATTGATTTTTATTTAAATTAAGTAATGATAGTTTTGGATTGGTGTAATACATGTGATTTTTTTTATTAAGGATAAAACTTATTCTCAAAATTATATTTTGACTACTTTACTTTACCTGGACGTGAATCTAATCCGAATGAACGATTGACTGCTTACTGCAAAATAAAAATGAATCTAATCGAATCATGACCCACCTATATTTGGGAATGAATGGAACTTGATTCCATAGGGAGTGAATCAAGTTCCCATTCCTTGAACTACCCATTTTGCCCTCCCCCAAAATAAAAAATACTCATTTTGTCCTAAGTTATAATTAATTAATATATTATTATAATTAATTAATTATTATGATTAATTAATATATTATTAACTATAATTAATATATTATTAATATTATTACAATAATTAATACATTATTATTTTAATTAATTAATTAATATATTATAATAATAATAATTATAATTAATTAATATAACTATTACTATTAAATAATATAATAATATATTATTAACAATAATATATTAATAATTATAGTTCTCGATTAAATAATCACAATAATTAATACATTATTATTTTAATTTATTTATTTATATTTTATTATAATAATTATTAATATAATTATTATAATTAATATAATTATTATAATTAATTAATATACTGTTATAATAATTACTAATATAATAATTATAATTAATTCATATATTATAATTAATTAATATAATTATTACTATTAAATAATATAATAATATATTATTAACAATTAATATATTCATAATTATAGTTCTCGATTAAATAATCACAATAATTAATACATTATTATTTTAATTAAGTAATTTATATATTATTATAATAATTATTAATATAATTATTATAATTAATATATATTATAATTATTAATATAATTATTATAATTAATATATATTATAATTATTTAATATAATTATTACTATTAAATAATATAATAATATATTAATAATTATAGTTCTCGATTAAATAATCATAATAATTAATACATTGTTATTTTAATTAATTAATTAATATATTATTATAATTATTATTATAATTAATTCATATATTATTATTAATTAAGTAATATAATTATTACTACTAATTAATATATTAATACATTTTTAACAATAATTATTAATAATTATAATTTTTGAATGAATAATCACAATAATTAATATATTATTATAATTAATTAATTAATATTATTATTATTAGTTAATATATTTTTATAATAATTGTTAATATAATTATAATAATTAATTAATAAAATTTTACAATTAATTAATATATTAGTTAATAATAATAATTATGACAATAATCCATTAAGTACTTTTTAGTAATTTGTTACAATCCAGCTCATTCCGATTCCGATTCCTACAGTTTAAGTAAACAACTTAATTTGATTCCCATTCCCTATTCCGATTCCAGCTCATTCCGATTCCTGTCCATTCCGATTCCAGCCCATTCCGATTCCAGTTTAATAAACGTAGCATTAATGTTTTTCAAAATTGTTATAAGAGGAGATGATTTTTCATTTTGCTATACCTCCTCATGGCGTCGAAGTATAAGTAAGGAGAAAAGTTGAAAACTATATGGAGTATGCTTAAAACTTAAAATTAGATATAAATTTATTGATATATCATATATGTATATATTAATACAAGAATATCTTTTTATTTTGTCTTGGTTTGATCTATATCAAAATAAATAATTTCACTTAATTAAATTGTGTAGTAAACAAAATTTATTATAGAAAATGAAAAGTCTATAAATGTCGTAGAATAATATAGAATATATGGTTAAACTAATTTAATAAAACTTATTTCACTTGTTTTCGACACAATTTTTTTTCAATCAATTAGTATTTTTTCTTTATTTAATTAAAGTAAGTGAATAAACTATTTTTTTATTAAAATTCTGTAGAAACCATGTTAATTATTTAATAATTAATTGTTTTGTTTTAATTTTCTTGTTTTACTCTTTATTTATAAGATTTTTATGTATTTTATAAAATTTATGTTATCACTATATTGACGTAATAACTTTAATCCCCGGATTATAGAAATTTTTTTTTTAATATTTACTTCTATTTGATAATTAATTAAATGATGCCATAGCTTGTTTCTCCTCGATCATCCCGGTAAGGTCGTTAAAATTTGTTATTTGGTAACGTGGAATGTTGTAGTTGTGGTTTGAAAAGTAATGACTTAAGATGCCAAATATAGGTGTCATATTTTATATTGTAAATCTCACGAATCATTAACTTACTTAAGCGGCTAACGAAGCCAAATCGTTAAAAAAGTTCAAAAGTTAACCTTTTATGAGATTGACACAATAATTCAATGTGAAAGCATCACTCGCAATGCGATATGTAGTGTGATTTTGGGTGTTCACACGAAAATCATTTCATACCCTGTCTGACAAAAAAATAGACAAAATCATTCACGCAATTGGAAATTTTCATCAACGCACATTATTCAATGGATTTCAATCCCTTATTATAAAAGATTTATATTGAGAAAATGGTACATTTTAATTAAGATAAAGTGGGAAAAAAGGAAAACAAGGCAAAGCATAACTTCCAAGGCTAATAGGGATCAAGTCAATATCAACAGAGGTCGTTGAATCTCTCAGATTATCATTTTTAATCTTTTTCTACTACCCTTGCACATGGCATAAACCTGAATATTTCCCTATAAATATGTTGTTACTTTCCAAAAAGATAGAAAAAGTTGCACAGCTTATATTGTCTACAAACTAAAGAATTAATCCTACTACTGAATTAACACGAATGTTATTATCAAGCCAAAATGCGAACCCATTGCCACAAAACGTCCCGACTAAATTCTATTACAATTACATGTTGTTCTTGAAATAAACACGTATGTACAAAGTGGCAAACATGTAGTGATACCACTATTAGAACATGTTTATTTAGGTTTACTAGATATTTTGAGGACTAAACGGTACACGTCCCAACATTATGCATTTACAGCCTTTCATAATCTGGAACTCACAGATGTATCTAAACTTTTGCAGACAAACTTGCTACCAAAATTCCTTCCCTCTAACCTACTGATCCCTCAAGTTTCAAACTCATGAGTTGGTTCACCTCAGCACCAAACTCATCAGGCAGCTCATTGAACACATCTCGGCAGAATCCAGAAATCATGGCAGCCATAGCCTTCTCATAGTCAATTCCCCTCTGCTGAAAGTAGAAAAGCTGGTCTTCACCAATTTTTGAGGTGCTGGCTTCGTGTTCAACACGAGCGGTGGGATTCTTCACCTGTTAAAAAAATATGCGTAAGTCCCTCATTCAAGAAAAGTATATCCCACAAGCATGAGCTAGTGACGGAAAGAAGTGGATTGGAGATTACTTTGATTATTCTACAACTACTAGTTAAAAATAACCCACACTTCTTCAAACATGGGTTTTCAGCTGATAATACCAACTCAAGCATACAAACCCATAGGGACAAGCAAAATAAATGCCAGTGTAGATTATCGAAAGTAAAAGGGAGGCATCTAAGGACTACAAGTTCTCTTATCTCTACAACCATACCCCAGCAAACCCTCTAACAACAACAATACTGTCCATTATGCATGCCACTGGTACTGAAGTCAATTTCGCAACGACCACAGTTTCACAATATCACAAAACAATGAACCAGTCATGCAACTACAAAAGATGATATGGGCAAATAACCAAATCTAATATGATTTTTAAAAGAAAAAACAACAATAAATCAAATAAAAATACCTGGATGTACGGATAGGTGTTGGCAGCAGCAGTGTCACCAAGAAGCATTGAGTCACACTGCGAGGAGTTTCGAGCATTCTCAGCCTTCGACTGTACCTGAACAAGCCCTCTATAACAATTTCTTGAGCTCCCAGCTGAAATACCCTTAGAAATAATCCGACTCCTCGTATTCTTCCCCTTGTGTATCATCTTAGTCCCGGTGTCAGCTTGCTGATAGTTATTTGTCAATGCAACAGAATAGAATTCTCCTACAGTATCATCACCCTCCAAAACAACACTAGGGTACTTCCAAGTAATAGCGGAGCCTGTCTCCACCTGAGTCCATGATATTTTAGAATGATCCCCAGCACAAAGTCCTCTCTTTGTAACAAAATTATAAATCCCACCAATTCCTTCCTCATCCCCCGCATACCAATTCTGCACTGTAGAGTACTTAATCTCCGCACCCTCAGCACAATACAACTCAACCACAGCTGCATGAAGCTGGTTCCTATCATAAGAAGGTGCGGTACACCCTTCCAAATACTCCACAAAACTACCCTCATCGGCAACTATCAAAGTCCTCTCAAATTGTCCCGTTTCCATTGCGTTAATCCTAAAATACGTTGAAATTGGCATTGGACACTTGGTATTCTTCGGGATGTAACAAAACGATCCATCACTAAACACCGCAGCATTCAGTGCTGCATAGTAATTATCCTCACTGGGCACAACTTTCCCTAAATACTTCCTAACTAAATCTGGATGCTCCCTAATAGCTTCGGATATGGAGCAAAAAATCACACCAGCCTCCTCAAGAGTCTTCCTATGAGTTGTGGCAATAGAAACACTATCAAGAACAGCATCAACTGCCACATTAGCCAATCGATTCTGTTCATTTAAAGGCACACCCAGTTTATCAAAATATTTGATCAGCTCTGGATCGGCCTCATCAAGGCTATTTAAAGTTGGCTTCTTTTTGGGTGCAGAGTAATAACAAATATCTTGGAAATTAATTAGCGGGTATCGATTATCAGACCAATTGGGTTCTTTCATTTTAAGAAATTTCTCAAAGGCACTCAATCTATACTCAAGCATCCAGGCGGGTTCTTCTTTTAAAGAAGAAATCAAATGAATTGTTTCTTTCGTGAGGCCTTTTGGGATCGTAACCGAGTCAATATCCCAATTAAAGCCGAATTTCTTATCGTAATCACGATTGCGTAAAATTTCTTGAATTTTATCATCGGAGCTCTGGGTAGAAGTTGCCAAATTACCTGGTGAAGAGCTAGGGTCGGAGCTGATGGTGCTTGACCCGTACCCGACATCCGCACGGACCTTGAAGAGCCTTGAGCCTTTGGGTACTATGAACTTGGGATTTTCGAGCTTTGGGTGAAACCCTTTTGAGAGTTTTGGTGAATCAACGGTGGGCTGCGGAGAGAAGCTTGAAATTCCGTTGGCTAGCAGAGAAGTCATGGTTGTGGATGGTAGGGGGGAAAAAAACACACTTTTGTTTTTGTTTTAGGCTTTTAGCTGATTCTGGAAACCAATTCCAAATTTATTGGTTTTGCGGCTCTTTTTTCCTTGGCTGTAAATCGTTGAAAGTCCCGTGCGCGACACACGTACCCGTTTGTTGACCGTGATGACTGCGAGGGAACCCACCCAGTTTAAAGGGTATAGCCGTCGAGACTCGAGAGGAAAGCCCATGTGGCTATTGGGCGGCCCAGCGTACATTTCCATCGAACAACCTAAACGACACCGTTCTCGTTGTGAGTCTCTTTGCATTTCGGTTACACAACTCACTATCCCGCGAGCCGAACAGCGAAAACAAAACACAGAAAAAAA
This sequence comes from Citropsis articulata, assembly GCA_030449925.1. Taxonomy (NCBI): domain Eukaryota; kingdom Viridiplantae; phylum Streptophyta; class Magnoliopsida; order Sapindales; family Rutaceae; genus Citropsis; species Citropsis articulata. The sequence continues at coordinate 315,709 of JASUUH010000085.1, read as the reverse complement.
TTGAAACGGAAACACTTTCTCACAGCTATATTCTCCACCAATTTCGATTTTTGTTATATTATTTCCCAGACACCCTTTTGCGCTGCCACCAATTATCGTGCAAATGTAAGTCTCTTCAAACTAAATATTCAATACATTTTTGTTATCTTTTTTTTTTTTTTTTTTTACGATTGATCTCTTATGAAATTGTTTGTTTGTTACCCAAAAAAATATAATAGTAATAATAATGATAAAAAGAAAAAGTAAAAGAAACTGAAACTGAGCACTGAATTTTCGTGTTGCTAAATGAGATTTTTGATCGTTTCTGGGTTTCTTTAAATTTAAAGATCTAGCTAGTTTAATTTGATCAAAAGTGCAATTTTCTTTTCCTTTTCAATATCTGTGGGCAGCTCTGCATGCGTACTGTTGTCACTTATGACATTCTATATTTGTCTCTCCGTTTTTATCTGTGCTTTGATGCGAAATTTTTGTTGTGCGAACGTTTAGCAGTGAATGTCAAAAGGTGTTAACTTTGAAACTTATTTTAGCTGGCTGGGTTTTAAATGAAAATTACGAAGGAAACATGCTAGAATATTGCGATGAACAACTTAGAACCGTAATGTTGCAAACTTACTTATTTTGAAAACCTTATGCTGGATCCACAGAAAGTGAGAACTGATGAGCATGAGGACTACACTGCAATGAAAAGAAGAAGAAAAAGATTAATTTATGTAACAGTATAGTATGAAAATGGGTCATAATCCTGACAGGAGATTGCTTTCCAGCATTTTATAGAAATTTTTGTTATTTAATTAGTGTTTGGATGGTTATGTTTTCAAATTTTTTGTTTCTCCATCAGTCCTATGCTATTATTTGCCTGCATCAAACATTGACCTCAACCAATGGCAGACAGATATCCCTAGGTTTATGTTAATATTTTCAAACATCTATTCTCTATTTGGCTATTTTTAATGTGCTTTTATTCTGTTTGGCTAATCTGTTGGTTATTCCCATGTGTCATATGCAAAAGATACAATGAGTTTGAAGACACAAAGATGAAGCAATAAAAATTCTAAAATTGAACCGAATGTCATTAAATTTGCCGCACCCATACTTTGTTCAATGTCTACAAGAGCGAGATATTGGTGGTTAGAGTTTGTGTTGGTTGAATTGGGATATGGTTTAGTTTTGGACCACAGATTGTCTCAAGAAGCAGTCTTGTGGGTCTAAAGTATCTATTTTATGCATAAAACTCATTTGAGCTTATCTTGTTTCATCTTTTTTCATTGTTAGTGCTACTATTTATCATCTCATGAAATAAATGCATGCATTTCTACTGATATTAATGATTCTATCTATATCCGTCTTTAACTCTAATTTCGTTAATCATGCATGTATAATAGCTTTTTAAACTAGATTTCTCAAATTAATGATTATCACTCTTCGGTAAACAGTTACACTGAATGTATTTTGCTATTTTGTTTGGCATATGATCATTGCGCTCCTTGCTTGTAGTTTATTGAATTTAGGTTTTTCAAGATGGCTAAAGTATGGTATTTTTGGCCATCAAACTGCTTGATTGTTTGGACATGATTTTTTTTTTTTTTTTTGGTTTCACATTCTACATGTTTGTAGTTTATCTTTTCTTTTTGGTTTTGTAGCGTATCTTTCTGCTTGTAGTTGCTGCAAACTAAACTGACAATTTCAACACATTATTGATTATCATTTCTACCCTCAATCATCGGTTGTTTGATATGAGTGAAAAAGATAAAGACCTTACTGTCTTGTTTGCAGTGAAAAGTTCTCGGAGACCATCATAAACTAAGCTGTTTGAAATCAATTCCAACAACATGAGCCAACAGAGTCAAGGCACCACTTTGTTTTCTCCAGCAGACCCCCCCACGAAAAGAAAACGTGGTCGTCCACGTAAGGATGATAGTCAAATTCAAGGGGAGAACTCGCCAGTAATGCCTGGATCTGATTGTATGAAGAAAAACAAACAGATTGTGAGTGCAAGTAATGCTGCCATTGATGACATGGTGGGGCAGATGGTTTCTGGCGTCATTGAAGGTTCATTTGATGCTGGATATCTTCTTAATGTTAAAGTAGGTGACACTGACACTCAACTTAGGGGTGTTGTATTTTTACCGGGCCGATTCACTCCAATTACTGCAGCAAATGATGTCGCTCCAAATGCTAGGATGTATAGAAGAAAAGAAATTCCTATCCCTCTTCAAAACCTGCAAACCCAACACCATGATTTTGTTCCCCCATTAGAACAAATTAATAAACAAGCTATTGAGTCTAAAATGGAGGCACCTAAATCTCCAGATCAAGTTCCACTTCATGAAGTTCAGTCTGCCATCCCAACTGCAGGTGAAAATCAATCTTATTCTGCTATGACACCTTTAGCTGATAAATTGCCAATGAATGAGACAGGACCATCTTCAGAAGGAACAGTCGTGGTACAGAAGATAATAGAGTCCGGACTTGAGAACCAAACGGCCTCAATTATGGCACAATTAAAACATGATAAATTTGTTGAACAAGGTCAAATACAGCAGGACAATGTTATGGACGTAGGGGCATGTAAAGAATTGGAGCCTGCTCCAGCACCATCAGAACCTGTTTCTGCACCATTTGTTGATCTTATGCCATGTTCTGAAAATGTTAATCAGGAGCCTCAAGTTGAACGTCAACCATTGAGTTCTGACCCCAGGCCAAGTGATCTAGTTCATGAGGATGTGAAAAGTCTGAACATTGAAGACAACCAGACTGCTGCATTAACTAAACCTGAATCCCTGTCATCTGAACCAATTGGAATTGGTTTATTGATGGATAATCCAAACCTTGGATACAACCAAACTACTGTATCTGCCGAACCAAAATCCATCTCTACTCAACCAATGGGAACTCACACTATTATAGAAAAGCAGGATTCTCCGAGGAAATATATGCCAGAAGATGCATTGTTGGAGCTTGCTAACAAGACAATAGAAGGGGATGAAACTTCGCTTCCTGTTGGTAAAGCTGCTAATATTACTTCAGGGGATAATGTATCATCCCTGCGTGTTGGTGAAGCTGCTGATATAACTGCTGGAAGTTATGACACATCCTTAGCTGTTGGTGAAGTTGCTAATATTACTGCTGGAGGTACCTACTCTGCACCAATGATGATGTTTGGTGGAGAAGCTATTTCAACCGAAGCCAAGCTTGGAACAGAAGAATCGGTTCTTCCAAGAATAATCGATACCCAAATATGCAGCTCTTCTTCTGCTGCTAACAATGACGTAGATCCTGATCTCAAACCACACACCCATTTAGATTTATCAGGTGGTTTTAACCTATCTAGTTCAGGCTAAAAGTTTGTTGGAAAACTCTAGATGGGGATAAGACGTGGCACATTTGAGGCATGCATGTATTATGAAGGCTTTAGGAATAAAAAGGCGATGTTGAACTTGATTGCTAGTAGTTAGAAAGAGTATTTAGTAGATGCTTGCAGGTAATTCAGAGTTTGGTGTATAATGACCTGCTCTGGATAATTTTGTAATCTGAATTCTTGCAATCTACTTTTTCAACCTTCGATTAGATAATACATGGAAAATTTAGGTTTCCAGAATGATGATGATTGTTTTTCTACAATATGTGGGGACTGGGGAGTGCGTAGTGGTTGAAATACTTTGGAGTCTTCTTTTTTTCTGGAATAATAATAGTATGAAGTAAATAGTTTACGTAGGTGGAATATGTAAAGTTGGTATTCCAAAAATTGATGCTTTATGTAACTACCCAAAATGTGGCCGTTATTGTTATTGTGGGTGTCAATATCGTCTGGAATACAGCATACTTCATGTCATGGTTTTATGAGCCTAACATTACTTTATTTGAACATGTACTTTCATTCTTTCTTACGCGTATTTTTTTGGGTTGTGTAAATCCCAACAAACTGCATGAAAAGAGTCGATAAAGTTCATCATCACCATTATCAAACTTTTACTTTCGGTTGAATTCAGATCAGACCTAAAATTAAATAGAAACCCTCCTATGAAATATTTTAATTAATGTGGGCCGAACCGAACCTGAATTTATATTATGTGCTCCATTCGGTTCAGGTTAACCAAATGGTTTAAATTTGTAAAACCGATAAATATTGTAATTAGGTACGAGTTAATTTTTTTTTCTGGAAAAAAAGCTTACAAGTTTTAAAAAAAAAACAAAAAACAAAAGGTCGAGGTCAGGGGTTTTTAATTAAATATGCCTTAAAAGTGTGATATTTAGTTAAATATACCCCATACTTAAAAATTATCTAGATATATCTTTTTATGTGGTGTATTGTATAAAATATTCCTAGAGAAAAATATAAAACACACACAACTCACCTCCAACACACTTTACTCTTTTTCACTCCACACAACCAAAGCTCACTCTACACCACAAATCACTCATGAACTAAGAATGCAACGAGATTTTTTTTTATAATTTGCATTATTTATCCTATGAATAAGGTATTTAAAACTTTATTTTTATTTTGTGTTATTTATTCATTTTGTTGACATTATGTTACTTTTAGGGTTTTGTTTGGTTTGTGATAAACAATAAAGCAACTCACATTTTCATTATATTTGCATCATATGATTGTTATTTGATGGATTTTGTAACTACATTTGTTAAAACCTGAAGTTGTTGCAAAAATTTTATTCTGCACTGATATACGACATCGATGTATGTGTATTTACACATCGCATGATATTTTGCACACAGAGAACTGGTCATGTATTGTAAATGCCCGATCGTGTAGTCTATCTAAATACCCGATCAGTATTGTATTAATAGGTAAACTCATGTATTTGTTAATTCTTATTGTATATATGGCCAACGCACAATTATTATGATGTCCAACTATTTTATTGGTGCAAAAAATATATTTTTTCACTAGATATATCCTTTTACTATTACTGGACTATAGTCATGTGTTTTAATAAGTTACACAACTATTATCATATACGTATTAACTTACATACTATAATTGTGCATATATGAAAAATATTCCAACTGTTATTAGATCCCAACATCTTATCAGTGCAAGAAAAATAGTTTTTGGAGAAGAAATATGTCCTTTGACTATTTACTGAGTCATGTATTTTTTCAACTTACACGACTTTTGTTGTGTATATATGAATTTTCACAACAGCAATCGTGCAATTCTAAAATATATAGTAGATGATATAATACTTAGCATTTTCTTAATACAAAGATTACAGTTTTTTTACTAAATATATCCTCTAACTGTTTACTAGATTAAAGGTGTGTATTTTAGTAAGTTACACAACTATTGTCGTGTAAACTAGCAATTACACAATGTCCGTCGTGTAAATTAGCAATTACACGACATTCGTCGTTTAAACTAGCAATTACACGACATCTGTCGTGTAAATATACAAGCAGTTCTACACTTCGTTATATACCTTGTTTGATTTTGTTTTTTTATTTGTTGTATAATTAATTGTTACATTGTTGCAGGAAATGACTTCAGTACGTGTGCCTATTATGTTTTGTGGTGAATGGATTGAGCAAAATGACCATTATAAATTTAATAGCACAGAGGCAAGAGGGATCATGGTGCCCCGTTCTACAATGTATTCACAATTGATAGAAAGAGTATCTCGAGTTATTTGCATTGATATTTCTGAATTTGACATTGAAATAAAGTTCAAGCTTAAAATATTCGATCCAATGCCGCCCGTTCCAATTATGAGTGATGATGATGTAGATTATTTTCTAGAGGAAACAATTATGATGATTGTGCAACAATTTCCATTGTATTACATCTTATTTACGATTTAAATAAAAATTAGATTTATGTTGTTTGATGTATAACCACATATACTATTTATTACATTGAAGTTTGATATGGTAAATACCCGATTGTATGTATATTTGCAAGTACCCAACTGTAGTCGTGTATTTGTGCAAATACCACTATGATAGGTATTCTTATACACATAAACTGATCATGTATTGCAAGTACTCAACTGCTGTCGTGTATCTGTGTAAATACCCAACTGCTTTCGGGTATTTACATACAGAGCTGATTATATATTGCAAGTACCATTTGCGTGTATCTGTCTTGATCGGGTATTTGCTGCAGAGATCATGTATTGTAAGTACCCGACTGTTGTTGTGTATCTGTGTAAATACACGACTGCAGTGAGGTATTTGCACACAAAGAGATGATCATGTATAGTAAATACCCGACTGCTGGTGTATCTATACAAATACCCAACTGCAGTAGTATATTTTCTTACAGAGCATTCTCTGGGTATATATGGTCATCCTGTTATAGCACATACATTGTACAAACTATCTTCTCTATCATTAATATAATTAATAAAAAAATAAAACACCATAATACTTGTACATACTATTTTTAATAATATCAAATATCAACAACATCCTCATTGTAACCATTATTATATCTCCTGGTCTAAAAAATGACACATCAATGAAGTTTTAAAGAATAGAACACTACGAAGATTTTTTCCACGACCTATGCCCAAATAATTTGACAACCAATGCTTTTCGAAATTGTGTAACATGATCTTGTTGGCAATATGAATTGACGTCAAGTCCATGGGCTAGGACCTCCAAGTATCGCAACAAAAATGCTCCACAATCACCACCAAAAAAATTAATATAAATCAATTGTTAAAAATCATCATTCTTATTGTTAAGTTCAAAACACAATATATATTTAGTACATACCTTGATTTTTGTTGCGGGATGTTATGCACTCGCACGATGGGCCAAGGAATTGAAAATATAACCTTAGCACAATCTGGATGTGTTTCGTGATATGCTATCTTCTAAAATAGCAGAGGTATCATGTCTGCAAAAGGCAGTAATTGTCTCACCAAAACTGAATCCTTTGTTAAGTCTATTATGGAGTCATAAAAAGAAATCTTGCCCCCAAGTATATCAACCACACCAAGAACTCAATGCTCATTCATGAATATCGGCAAATACACCTATAAAATGCGGACAATCTTAACAACTAACGGTAAATATATCTACGAAATGTGGGAACTGTTTTTATTTACTTACAGTACATATAATATCAAAAACTAAGTATACTTTGAGCTTTTGTACCAAATTTTCTAGGTCATTCAAGATAGATTTTAATGTTACTAACAAATCACACAAATTAGCAAAGCATATATTCTGATAAAATCATACTCAACAAAAGTGTAACAATCAAGTTTTGAGTGGTAAATCACCTTTAATTCGCCCAATTTTAATTCAACGCAGCAAATTTATGGGCTGGAACAAATGGCAACAAACGCGTAAAGTAATAGCAGCAAAGCGTTATTGGCGTTATTGGCGTTAGCCTCATCTAATACTGCACCAGAGGGACTGCAATCGAGCTTAACAAACAACTCTTCACTCTTTTTTGCTTGCTTGTAACGAACTAGAACTTCAAAACACAATTAGCATGCATGTTCTGCTACCCAAGCTTTCTCATTCTTCTCACAGAACTACAGAAGTTATTGGTTCATAAATTACTACTCAAACTTATCAAAAAAATTAAGTAAATTAATGAAAAACCTTCCACTCAAAAGACATACGAACACGTATAGATTCATCAAGATGTTAATTCTTCAGCTTAAATATTTACAGAAAAAAAATCTAAGGTAAGGAGACCGAGAAAGAATTAAAAAATTCCACTCAAAAGACATACGTACACATATAGACTCATTAAGAAAATATTAATTCTCCAGCTTAAATATTCACAGAAAAAAATCACAGGTAAAGAGAGCAAGAAAGAATCAGAAACTTAAGTATTACTAATTTTGAAGCCCTAAGAAAATTCGTTTTAAAATTAACTAACCTGTTTTTGAAGTCCTTCTTGATCAGCATAATCCCACTTGTGCAATTTCATCTTGTTTATTCACTTCCAGAGTCATTTAAAAGGGAAATGAGAAAAAAAAATTTGAAGGAAACGAGAATTAATTTTTTGTTGATTATAAATCTCAAGCATACGAAAAAGGCCAAGAGTAAAAACAAAAATAAAAATTTTTTCCAGCAAAGTTTGAATCTTTCTTCTACACTGCAAAAGGAACGGCAAATGAAAGAAAAAGTAGAAACCTAACACAAACAACTATTCACTCTTTACGCGATAGGAATTTGGATGGTTTAGGTTTTTTATTAGGGTAGTTTTGTATTTACATATTATAATAGACATATGTAAGGAATTTTAAAATATAGGGGTATTTTTAGATAAATACCCTATTTTTAGGGTATACCACGGGTAAATCCCTGTCGAGGCCAATCAAATGAAAACCAAAGAAAATCAAAACAAACCCTAAAGCTAAAACTAAAACTGATCTCTCGATCACTTCTCTCTTACAGCCTCACCCAACGTCAGCCTTATCTCTTCTCTCTCAAAATCAGTGTCAGCCCACAACAGCTGCACCATGGCTGTCTGAATCGAACATAGTAACCCACGACCACAGCTCAGAACTTGAAGTTGTATAATTAATGTATTTTGGTTGCTGCAGATTTGTTCATTTGTGATTGAATTTAAAGCGGATAATTTGCAGCTTTTTTTTTTCTTAATTACATAAAACTATTGCTCATAATACAACTCATATTACATTAAACTATAATTAATATTTATAAATTATACTATTACTGAGTTTATTTTACATCACTTATTATAAAATATTATTTAAATTTTTAATTCCCATTAATATTTGAAGGATGGTTAACCCATTCACACTTAATAAGAGAGAATATTATCACCACTTAATTATACGTTTTAATTCTAATTAAAAAAGGACTTAAACTGCTGCAAGGCCGGCCAAAGGCCGAGTGGCAATGTGCAGCTTGTTGAGTTTGTGAGGAATTAAGGACTGACTTCACACGTGTGAATAAGCTTGTGTGGGGCTTGTGGCTGAAATATTTTTTTTCTCTCACTAGTGTCTTCTATATTCAAATACAAAAATTTTGGATTGATGTACTTGTTATTGACTGATTTTGCTGTTTTACTTTGTTCATTGTTTACAATAATTGCTGTAAAATGAATTACAAATGGATCCGAATCAGTAATTCAAACCCTATTGCAACCTGAATTATGAGCCCGAGCCGAATTGAATTTAAAAATAAATTGAAGCGAATCGAAACAATTTTTCTAATTTGTCGGTGTTGAATTCTTAGATATGAATGTCTTGTAAACCGAATCAAAAAGTAAAAAAATTGAATTAAAAAGCCAAATGCTCACTCCTACTCCTATTGGCCATCTCATCTCAAGTTTGCCTTATTCAGCTTTGATTTCACAAATCAATTGAAGCTAGTAATTTCAAGATGCCAAAAACAAATAAATAACAAAAAAAAATCAATGCAAATTGAAGGAAATTTTGCGATTTATTTTGCGAGATTGATATCTCTAGAGTAGATTGGATGGAGTTACTCCAAATAAGAGAAGAAACAACAATTAATCCATGAAAGTAAGAAATTAAATTTGAGGTTCTTACTGGCCCCCTCTTTGTTTTTTTTTTAAACCGACGTGATTGAAAAGGAGTTATAATTTGTTTCATTTTATTCGATTAAAAAAAGAAGAAAAATAGTTTTGCGGCTGATAATTATGGGCCCTAAAGTAGGCCCAAATGGGTTATATTGCTCGGCCTGCTTCTCAACTATCTCAAGTCAACCACAGAAAATCTAAAAGATTCAAGAAATTCTCTCGATTTCCAGTATTTTTCTCTGTAAGTTCCTGAACATTATAAAAGGAGAAAACGAAAAATAATTGTACGAGAGCGTGAGCGGCCGATTTTAACTTATCCTTGTTTGTTTCCCCAGATAATTAAAAAGGGAGCACGCACTCGAAGTCGTTTCTGGTTTTTTAGATATTGGGAACCCGCGTAGTGGAGGTAGCTTATCTGTTGATATAATGTTTTTTCGTTCGATTGTTATTTATTTATTTTTTTTTATGTTAATCAAATGGCATTTGTTTATTTGGGGTATAAATATCATATTCAACGATTGCTGCATTTGTTTGGTAGTTTATGAATTATATGATTGTTCATGGGGTTCTCTTGCATAGAGATGTAAGATTTTGTAGTTGAAAACTTTCAGGAGTAGGTTCGAAGGATGGACATAATCTCACAGTTGCAAGAACAGGTCAATCAAATTGCAGGTATCGCCTTTAATACGTTTGGGACGCTCCAAAGGGATGCTCCTCCTGTCAGACTCTCTCCAAACTACCCGGAACCACCGGCTAATCCTACGGAGGATGCGGCAAACTTTGCGGAGCAACCCAAACTCATGAGTGCTGCTCTTGTAAAAGCTGCTAAGCAGGTCTGCGTTTTGCTTTATTTATAACGGTCTCTTTAATGAATCATACTTGGATAGAAATGAAACTATCCACAGTGGTTTGGAAAGTTTATGGCTAGAAGATTTTGGGTAGAATCTTTCTTAGATTCTGAAGTAAAGAAGCGGAAGATGCATTTGATTTTCTCCTTTTTGGCTATCAATCGCCTCAATTTGCTGCATGCCATTAATGTAATGTTCATTGATTATTGAGTGTTGAGCTCCCCAAATTGCTTAATCAGCAGTCCAACATAATATGTTGCTGCTTGTTGCTCTTGCAGTTTGATGCATTGGTTGCCGCACTTCCATTGGCCGAGGGTGGTGAAGAAGCTCAACTGAAAAGGATTGCTGAACTCCAGGTATATGCTAGGGGCTTGTTAGATTTTGGTTTTTCTACCCGGAGCATGCATACCTCATTTTATTGGTCCAGCCAAGACAACCATAAAATTGATATTTTTGCTATTAGTTGTCCGGATGCTTCCTCAAGAAATAGATCTAATTACACTTCATTGCATTTCTTGCTACAAAATTTTGATAATTCAACCAATTTTTGGGCAAAACGGTTTTTCTGTAATTTATTGCTCTAATGTTTCTTTGCTTATGCATTAACCTGTTTTTCCTTGTGGTAATTTTCCTTTCCCAGTCGGAAAATGATGCTGTGGGTCAAGAACTGCAAAGGCAGCTGGAAGCTGCAGGTTAAATCAAAGATCCTTATACTCATCAATTTGACAGGATATTTAAGTTACAAGAATAGTTAGTTCTTACTGCTTTTGTGGGAAATTATCTTACGAGTCTTCCTCTCAAAAAAATTTATTTGATAGCCATTTTTCTTTGAGGGGAAATGCTAGCAGTGTCAAAATGCCAACAACTTGTGTCATCTAATCCTTCAATAACTAGACTGGTTTTAGCAATTTTTAAACACTGATGAATATTATTTTGGAAAATTGAAATCTACATATTATCTCCTTCCATTATGGGGAGGTATTCTGGATTAGATGCCAGGAGCTCAAGCAATTTTGCCATCTGGATCATGTGCAAGAAGTGCTAGAATTAGGGGAAAAAATTCCAGGGAGCAGTTATTAGATATAACTTCAATCCTGCAAAATATATTCCACTCAACAGTCCATCAACAGCTGTGCTGGATACATAGCTAATTTTGTGTCATCTGCTTGTTCTTGGTTTTTCAGCGATGTAATTTTGTGTATAGTGGGTTATAAATAATTTCCAGTCACCAGAAATAACAATCTCAGTGGTTTTTTTGGTGGCAGAAAAGGAATTGAAACAGGTCCAGGAGCTGTTTAGCCAAGCGGCAGATAATTGCTTGAACCTGAAGAAACCAAATTGACTCTATAAGAACAGGAGAAAGCCAGCATTCTGTAGTATAGTTATTGGGGGGCAGTAATACTGTATTAAATCCAATTTCAATGTTTCTAATCTTTGTTTTGTTTTATGGGAGACTTGATTGGCTATTTTCTTGTCTTTTGTGAGTTTATATGAAACCGAGATAGATACCTTTCAGAAAATTCTAAATGTGAATAAAAAATCTCACTAAATTGAATTGGTTCCATGAATCTAAGAAATTGTGAGAATTCTTGATCTCTCTCAATCTCTCTCTCAATTTGAAAATCCAGGATTTGAATTGATGTCCTTGAGGTTAGAGCTTTCATGCCTATGTTGGCAATCGAAAGACACCTTATGTTGGCAATCAAAAGACACCTTATGCATTATTTTCCAACTAGAGCCTAGAGAAATGGAATCTCAAGTGTTTTTCTCGTGCGTCACTGGATAACAAAGTACAGGCAACTTAGACTTTTATCAGGATCCTGTTTTTTTTCCCCCCCAATTTTTTTTTTTTTTTTGAGAAATTTACCAGGATCTTACGGATGTCAAAGTGGAATCCTTGAATCTACTTTTTTTAAAATCAATCCATCCAACATATAGCCCGACTATGCATTTAGGAAAGGACCTGTTTAACCACAACTTCCGATTCTGCATTGCAATTTACGCCCGTGTTGAAAATCCAGGCAACAGTTTAAACAATATGACCACACCACATAATCACCCACCCAAGCTCTAATATTAAAAATAACATGTTATTTGCGTTGCAAGAAAACACACATTCAATCCCCACACGTAAAATCAATATAGATAGATATTTATCATAATGTAGTAAAAAGCATTTAAATAACAATAAGTAGTGCTCACAAAAATTTTATGAGAATGACCGCTCATACAACACATTGCGATATTAAGAAAAGATAAGGGTACAGAGCCTGAACTGGTTTCCTCCAGAAAGGACAGGAAAAAAGATCATAGTAGTAGTATCACACTCACCATTAAGTTACTACTACAATAAAAAGCAGTCACATAAACAAAAACTCCCCGTCAATATCCACTTCCTACTGCTGCGGTTGCTGGGGCTGCTGATAATTTCCATATCCTGGATATCCTCCGTAGTACATGCTGGGGTCTTGTGGAGCAGCAGCCGCATAACCATAATTCTCATAACCTTGGGCATATCCATAGTATCCAGCATTCCACTGGTTTGGGTCTGGCTGAGCCTGAATACAAACAGAAACCCGAAAAGCATTAGCTGGATTCAAGGTCCCCATACAAAAAGAATTAAAAGATGCATCAGATTATATATAGGACCTGTTTGTTTGAAGGACTACGTCCCCATGATAGCCGGATATTTTGCCCTCCTAACTGAGTTCCATTTAACATTCTCAATGCTTCCTCTGCACAACTTCTGAAGAAACACAAATAAAACAGTTTCAAAGAAAATGCCATTTAATGGCATGCTGCTGTTGATTTAAGAGAGTTTAAGCAGAGATATCGCGCAAATATACTTGCCTGTCAGCAAATTGAACAAATCCACATCGCTTGCCTGCTGGTATTTTCACATGTACTAGTTGCCCATATTGGCTGAACAGTTCTCTCAAATGTTCATCCGTAACAATAGAGTCCAGATTACCAACAAACACCTGAACAGAAATTCCTCAAAAGTCACAAACGTCCAAAAAACAGGATTCTTGATATTGAAAATGACAACAGTACTCACCGTTGTATTATTTGGATCATCATCACTCTGTGCCACTTGAGAATTCTGATATGAAGCTGCACATGTGAAACAGAAATAAAACATAAGGCAAATGAGAAGTGAGGAAACAATTCATCCCATCCAAAACCTTGAGGCCAGGGATCAATACAATGCAAGCCCCAGCCAACCTGGATCCCCGAACACTTGGAACAATTAAAAATAATGCATTTAAACCGAGAATGTCAAAATGATAATGTTCAATGCAAATGGCCCTAACAGCAAAACAGTTGATATGTCTACCGGTATGAATCAAATAAACAATAAAATCACACTTTGTTTTGACAACTGTATCCACACGAGGGTCAACACCAAAACTATAACACAAACCAACCAGTCAAATTAGCTCCATCAAACTTATTGAACTATAAAAATACATATTCCTCAGAACCATTCGCTGAAAGAGCAACATAACATCCTGCAAAGGCACAGATTATTATAAGTAAACTAAAATTCAGCAGAAATACTTGCTGATATAATACCATACTACTAAGTCAAACTGTTAGAAGAGACATCCCCATTCTACAGAACATACTTTTAGACAAAGAATTGGGCAAATCCTAATTACCAAGCTCAGCCAGACACAGAATAAACATTTTAAATTAACAGGGCTTCAACCCAAAAATTATCATGTGATGTCTAAAACATTGCCTCCAATGTAATGGCTGGATTGTCACCTTATTTATTAACCCCCCTTGCAATAGAATTTGTTGGAATCATACTTAACATAAAATATTATGTAGTAACACTGTTTTATAACACAAACAAGATAATTCTTAATTCAGTTTCAACACCTACAGTAAACAACAGCCATCTGATTATTATAACCCGTTAGGTAAAAGAGAAAAGGAGCCAAAAAAGTCAAAATCTACAGGAGGACAAAGAGAAGTAAAAATGACAAGCAGATCCTAAATATAAAATGGTCAAAACAGAAAAAGATATGGTGACCTTCCCAAAAATAGCCAGCATACCAAATGGAATTTCATGCAGCATGAATGAGATGCCACTGGCACTCATAAGCGAATTCTATCTCATGGAAAAAAAATATAAGAAAATACACAGCCAGGGAATCTGAAAATGTCAACAGAACTACACACTATAAACAAAAGGGGAAACAACTGAAAGAAACTAAACGTAAAAGTGAGAAAAACTAAACCATAAGAAATTAAAAGCATAGTTCTTCTACAATCAATAGAAAAAGGAAAGGATAAACCCTAAAAATAAACCTAAATGTTACTGGGATCATAAATCCTTTAAATAAGGAGCGAAGTAATGAAAAAGTAACTTGACTGACAGCTCAACCAATAGAACGAACTGAACAGATACTCTGAAATGTAGCATAACGGATGCCACAAAAATCTCAAATAAAGGACATGACATAAACACAGAAACTGACCTAAACGAGGGCATGCACTAAAGGGATAACCATTTCAGCTGAAATCAGTTCCAGGCCCCATGATGATAGAGCCTCTTGACACCCTGCTTTGAGACAACAGGAGTTCTATGAGTCCAGATTTTAATAGCATTTACCGTGTCCACATGTTAAAAGGAAAATAAAGGAACGAAATGGCTTTGGAAAGTGCTGCTTATCTTCAATAACATAACTGAAAGAAAGCAAACTTAACAATGAAGTTAAGTACACTGCACACTGAACAATAATTGGAGACTAATGTTACAACTTCACCATTTTCCAGGAGCAAACTTAGATATTTTATCATCTTAGAAGGATCAACACACATAAACTAATGCAAATTGAAGATGCAAAACAAAAACAGAAGCCAACTAACGTGCGCTGGATGTAGAGATATTGAAAAAAAATAATAATAATAAAAATCAGCCATCCAATGAAGTACTCAAATTTAAACTTAATTTGTACCAACCACCAAGAAAGTACCTTTAGGGTACTGCTGCTGACCTGAAACAGTTTTCTTATTAGTAGCTGGACCAATTCGCATTGGTCTCGTAGAACAAAAGACACCATTCATCTCAGTCATGGCACGTAGCTGTTCACTTTCATCACCAAATCTCACAAATCCATAACCCTTTGTGCGTCCAGTAAGCCTATCAATGACAACCTTTGCACCCTTAGTAGAGGGATAGCGGGCCCTGAAGGTCTCTTGAAGCATGTAATCAGTAACATCAGCAGCCAAATCTCCAACAAATATTGTGTGGTCAGGGGTGTCATCGCGCTTCTCGCCAGCACCAAACGATGCCCAGTTTAGCCTGAAGTTCTGCTCACCATTTGGCATAGGGGTACCATTATATGTCTGCAAAACTCTTTCAGCAGCAGCACGCGAAATAAACTCAATAAATCCATAACCTTCTATTTGACCAGTTTGCTTATTCCGAATTACTTTTACAGTGACAACCTGTAAAAATAACCATTTTTTTAGTGATGGGAAATATGGCATAAGACACCCCCCTCCACCATTGATTTGTCTAAGCTGTGTCTATGTGATAATTAAAATATGCATAAATAGTTCAACATTACTCAAATAATTAGTGATACAGTTTCAAACTAGATTGGACTTTTTATGCATAAATAGTAACTAATGATACAGTTTCAAAATCTGACTTTCTTAAATTCAGTTTCTCCAATCAAATTCACACAAGAGAAGGATTTTTTTTTTTTAAAAAAAGGGAAGAATTAAAGCATCATGGCATTTGATTTACATCAAACCAAGCAACCATATATATCAATCAAGATTAAACCATCTTTCTATACAAGTTGCAGATTGCTAGTTCTTATAGCACTTAATTCACAATCAAGCACAATACCCCAAAGCATTATAGTTACCAACTAATGCTTTTTCAACCATGAGAAAATGTAAAAACACATCAACTGAATCTCAAAGCCTCAAACATTCCAATTTGAAGCAATCAATGACATTATCTATTTAACATATTTAACCTACTGTTATGATTTCCCGTAACTCTGCAAAATCATCATGTATATCTTATAAAATAATAGCTATTATGAATAAAATAACAGTTATTATGAACCCCTACAACCGGGGGGCAAAAAACAGGAAGCCGTTCCGGGGCATTCTGGACCCCAAAAAAAAATTGAAGGTATTATGGAAAAAATAACCAACCGGAGATTCTTTTGGTTATTAGAAATAAAATATGAATAAACGAACAAAAACAGAGAAATATACAAATCCACGGATTGAGTGAATTAAGAATCAAATCCTACAGGAAAAAGTGACGTTGTTTCATCATATTAATACCTCGCCGGTATGTGCAAAACAAGAGTTGAGATAGGTCTCATCCATCCAATACTGCAAGTCCCCGATCCACAGCGTCCGGATCTCACCGGGCTGACCCTGCTGCTGAGGTGGTACCGCAACTCCCGCCGCCTGAGGAGCAGCAGCCTGCGTGGCCCACATGGCAGGAGGCTGGGCCTGGGGCTGAGGCGGCATCATCATCATGTACGGTGAAGGTTGCGGTGGCGGCTGCTGCTGAGGCGGCGCCTGTTGTTGGTATTGGTACTGATGAGCGGCCATCGGTGGTGGCGGGGGTGGGACCGCTCCGGGCGCTGGCTGCATCATGTTCGTTATTGAGATTGAACGAAAGAATAATCTGAACTCTGAGGCGAGGAGAAACCCTAACCCTAGGAAAAGGGGACGATTAGGGTAGATTCTGTATTGTTTTGGGGCTTATAAGGAAAATTGCGTGCACGTTTGCGGCTAGCGTGTCATAAGTCGAGTCCGCGAGGTTTAATAGCCGTTTGATTCGTGGGTCCATTATAGATTTATTTGTTTTTATACCTACTTGCGTTTCCATCTAGAATTACGGCCGTGATGATAAATTATGAATTTGTTTCCTTTTCATGCTCTTTTTTTTTTTTTAATAAAATCTTTTCTTAAAAAAATATGTTTACTGATATCTTATTTATCTTTTTTTATTATAAATTATTCCACTGTAAGATTAGTTTGGATTATTTTTTAGAGACTTAAAAATAATTTTAAAAGATTAAAAATTAATTTAAATATTTGGTAGAGGTCAATTTTAACAAAATCATTCTATTATACAACAGCGTTTGAAAAGCGAATGGAATAATTTTTTAAAACTTAGGTGACATTTATGTTTTTATCTGAAATCTAAATAAACTTGAATTAGTCTGAATTCTAAATAGATCTAAATGTATTAATCTGAATAATATGTTTTTTTTTTTTTGAATCTCAAAAAATAAGTATTAAGTTGTTTTTTTTCAACTTAAAAAACTAAAAATATGTACTTTTATATTTGTATTCTTATTAAATTTGAATGTGAAATAAATAATATATTAAATACCATAATATTTTAATATTTATAAGTAAAATAATATATTAATGGGAGATTCAAGAACTAAATGAGAGAAACAAAGTGAGTAGTGATTCCATGACAGCTAAAAAAAATAATGATGAGATTATTATGTTGGGTAAATGAGTTTTGAGATAGACATGGAAAATAAATTATAAAGCATGGATATTTTTTACATTAAAAAGTAATTGACTTAATTTAAATTTTTTCATTTAGTAAAAAGCTAAAAAAAATTGGCTTATTTTATAAGTCAAAATAATCTAAAAAGTCTCATTAAGTTATAAAAATAAACACCTCTAATTAACTTAATTAATTAAGTTAAGTCCCTTTAAGTTATTAAGTTAAAAAACAAATGCCACCTTAATTTTGTGTATCAATTTTATACTTAATATAATTTCACATATATTCACATATATATAATAAAAATCTAAAATTATTCTTACATATTAAGATTATTATTCATTATTACCAATTATATTGAGATAAAAAAGTTAAAAACTGAAATTGATAATGTAAAATATTTATCTTAGCTATCAATTATTATATACACATAACAAAAAATATTTTATATACATCTTTATAAATATATAAATAAATTTTATTCAATATCACGTTCAATTTAATCATTTACATTCTTACATCAGTTTAACAAAAATTTTTACAAAATATATATAATTGTTTTTAAAACTCACAATACTTAAAAAAAAAATTTACCAAATTTTTAATAAAATTTTTTTATATCTAATTATTTCTATAATATAAGAGACAGTAAATATTTTAAAAGCCTTAATATTTCCAATCTAGCCATAATTGTGATTTTGTTATTCTCAGTTTAGCTTTATATTGAACACATATGTAACGAAAAAATAAATGCAGCACATATTAGCTAACAATGGGCTCTGACATCTTAGAATTTAAGATACAAAAGTCCATTTAACTGATACGAGAATATAAAATATAAATAAAATTATTATTAACCAATGATACCATTCAGGCTACGTTTGACACGTAGAATTAGATTGGATTAATTATTAAAATTAAACTGTATTAGATTTAACTATATTAGATTGGATTATAAAATATTGTCTTATGTTTGGTACAGTATTGGATGGGACTATATTAAGTTATTTTTTAATAAAATTAAATAACATTTAATTTGAAATTTAAATTTAAATATGAATTAATGTGAATATTTAATAATAAAATAATTATTAATATAAATTTAAAGGACAATTAATTAAGATTAAATATGCATAAAATTAGTTATTGGGTAATCATAATTATAATAAACAAATATAAATTAGATTATTCTAAATTAAATTAAGTTAAAAAATTATTTAATTTTTGATTTAATTTTTATTAAATATTTTAAATGTATTTTATTTTATCAAAAAGTTAGCAAATTATATAAATGCAACCAGTTACTAGTATTGTTAATTTTCATGATTAATTTTAATATAGTGATTATTAAATTAAATATTCATTAGATATTCAAGTAATAATTAATTAAATAGATAATTTTTTAAATTAAACTAAACCAATATTTTAATTGGGATTGTTAACCTCATGATTTTAGGACTAAATTCAAATTTAGTCCTATGATCTAATCCAAAGTAGAACTGGTCAAATATAAACTAAATAATTAGTCTCAAAATTAATCCAAACTTATATTTAATCCTACCTCCCAAACATAAACTCAATGAATACAAATAACAACCTATCATATGATTTTCTTAGGGATGGCAATTGGGGTATGTGAATGGGGTAGGGTGGAATCTCATTCACCCCATTAAAATTTAATTCCTCATTCACCCATAAATTTAATAGTGGACATTTGAATCCCTCGTATGGGAAGATATTCATTTTATAATAGATATAGATATATGATTTCAATAAATTAAAAATTAAAAACTTCAATTAAATCATTATCATATTACTAGGTATTTAAATTATGTAAAAAAATCTCCAAATATTTGTAGTAATATCTTGATATAATATTAAAATTAAAAAATATTTGCAGAGAGTAGTTCTTAAGAGAGAAAAAAAAAACACAATAATATTTTAAGGTTGAATAAAAATTATATTCTAAGGTTTTCTTTTAGTTATAATCTATTTGTATCAAGTAAAAATTAAGAAAAAATCATTAACTAACATTGTAATTGATAAAACAAAAATTATTAAATAAAATTTTAAAAAAATATCTATATATAATGGGGATTGGGGTGGGGAGTACAAAACCAAACCCCACCCCATTAAAAATTTGGGGATTATTTTTCTCTCATTCCCCAAATATTATTTAAAATCCATCCCATTTGGGGTGGAGCCCCATGAAACCCCAAACCCATGGAGGATTTTACCATCCCTAGATTTTCTCAAATTGTACTCGCGAAATTTACTCAAACTTAACCCATACAAATTTTTGAAAATGGACATTCAAGCTCTTGCTTAAAACAAAACCTATATATTTGAATAGCAATAAGATCATTTTGATACAGAATTTTTTAGAAATTATAATAAAAATTATAATAAAAATTATAATAAAAATTTTACTATCTTATATGTAATATAATGTACAATATCTCACAAGGTTATAAACCCTATATGAGTATGTACCCTATATAATTAAATTTATGAGAGTATGTACCTTACCTGTAATATTGGTGTCCTTGTTTTCATGCAAAAGTGGTCTTATTTATTCACCCCAATAAAAAAAGGTCAGACAAGTGTCACTGTCGTTTACTCTCTCAAGTTACTGCGAAAGATGACACTAAACAAAACCGTAGTTCCATGTCCGAATTGCTCTGGATCTGACAATCTTCTTCACCATCTGCTGCTCCACTCCATTCCATTGTGGTATGTGAAAGCCGATCGTTTGTAAAGTTTTAGCAGTTCATTTGATCTTCATAGTTACTCCCTTCATTTGTATGATTCATTGTTCCTTAGATTGCACATTACAATTCCCATCTGGGGTTTGGAATTTGTAACGTTTACAGGACCGAGTTACTGATTTTCTTGTGTTATCGCATTCTGACCTTTCAAGGCTGTTGCTTGCAGATAAACAGTGGAGTAAAGGTGTAATTATTATGAGATTCTTAGACGCTTTATGATTATTTGATTGTAAGAATACAAAATTTTAGTGTCTGTGCATGTCTCAAATCGTAGGATTGTGTTCCTTTTTGTTGGATTTTATTTTGTTTTTAACAGTTTTAAAGGATTTATTTTGATCCGAACTTGGAGTTAAGATGGATTTGCATTTGAAGAACTTGTTTGGTAGATTCCAGGATCAATTTGGGTCTGGTCCTGGCCTTGGTCCTGGATCTGGAACTTGCCTTATGAAAGTTGAAGGCATTGCTCCTAACTGCATCAAGTCAATATATAGGGCTGCTGCAGCTCTATATAGAACAGAACCATGGAAGAGACTGCGCCCAGGACATCTATTTGGTGTCCGAGTTGGAAAGGATTCAGACTGGTCCAATAAGAAACAACCTTTTCCATGTGCCCAATTTGTTGGAGGTGATGGTGGAGATATTGGGATTTACATGTTTAGAAATGAAAATGATGGTAACAAGATGACAGGTTCAAGAGAGACAATTCGGATTCCCAATGTTGAACTCTTGAGGGTCACTTTTGAGACTGAGTCACTGATGTTTCCATCCAACAAGAAAATGATTAGGTCATTGTCACTAGAAGCATCAGGGACAGACAGATTTCCTGTTATTGATGTTACCCGTTGTACGACCTCGGGTGAGCTTTGGTTTAGAAATCCAACTCTTGAGGAGCTTAGGTTTGTTTATGCATTCATGAGGGCTATTTCTTTGGTGCACCCATTGCTTCAGGTGGATACAGAAGGTGGTCCTAAAAGGTCGAGGTTGTTGCATTTTGAACCATTTATTGAAACTGTAGATGTCCAATGGCCTCCAGAAATGGCCAAGTGTAATGACCTTGTTGCAGTGACGGTCTCACATCCCCCTGGTCAGGCGTATGATGAAAAGGCCAGCTCAACTGCTCACTCCACACCCACCAAGTATGCAGAACCACCTAAGGAAGAGACATTTGCTGATGTGAGAATGAACTCAAATGGCGGCTTGAGACAGTGTGCCACGTGTGAGAAGGAAGTCCATGGAGATCAATCTATATGTTGTGGGCGTTGTCGAGCAGTAATCTATTGCAGCTCTACCTGTCAGAAGCAGCAATGGAAAGACACACATAAAAGCGAGTGTGGTCTTTACAAGGCTATGATGGAAAGGGAAGAGGAGCTGGCAATGAAAATCTTCATGTTCCCTTGTTCTGCAGACCAGCCTTGTAAATGGCTTGAAGCTTCGGGTGTCCATCAGAAGGGCATGTGGAGGAGGAAATGTAGTTGTTATTCTCACTGTCCTTTTGGCCTCCTTCCTCTTAAAGGTGGGCTGTGGGATTCATGGGGTGGGCTGGATGATGAAGAGTATCCCCAGGATGCTCCTTTTCACAACCATATAAGGGACGGGATTTCTAGTCCAATCCTTCTTTCTGGTTGGTCAGAGTACTACAATCTTCGGTCACTGCCACTGTCAAGCCCCATTGCCGACATTCTTTCTCACCCTTTGACAGTCTATTATATACTAACAGCTCTCAGCATTAGTTCAAAGAACCATTTGCTCAAAGGAAAAGAGGTCATTCTTCACTACCTAGGGCCCGAAGGGGAACTGGACTGGATGCCAGCATTTGCAGAGATTGGTCATTTGCTCAATGGGTCAGGTAACATACAAATAGTGATGGTGGGTCCTGAAGTTCCGACAAACTTGTCGGGAACAACTTCGGGAATAAGTAGCCGGGTAAGGGTGAACCTTTTGAGGGGTGTTTATCAGGAGGAAGCCACTTATCTTCCTTCTCCTCATGTTGTTATCGCATTAAACTGTGGATTGGATAGGAATGGAAGTTGGAGTGGAGCTCTTGATGTAATCAAAACCATGGGTTTTCCTGCTTTCTTTACAGATCAGTCTGAAATTTCATGTGCAAATGCTAAACAGGTTCTTCGTAGTGCTGGCTTACATATCACCCATCCTGTAACTCCAAATCCCTTCCGTTCGCCCGTGAGGAATCACAGCCCTTCCAGCAATCTTCCTTTTTATAGCAATGGTTTTGTGTTTGGGGTGAATACATAGTGAGACTAGGGACTCTTGGAAGACTGAAGCTAAGCTAATGTCTGTTAGTTGTATTTACCGGATCATCTATAACCTTGTTGGTCATGTCTGAGATCTTCTTCTGAGGTATTGAGTGGGAGACAATTTACTGACTGATGTTATATGTTTAATTTACCAGTTTTTAATCATTGAATGTTCAGTGTTTAATACAACCAGCTGTAAGCTTATGTTAATCCCTTTCCTTGTCAAATGGGAATGTTGAATGAAAGATCTTAGCATGGCTTCTGAATGATAAGTAGTTCATAATGTATGCTTGGTTCTTGGAATCATATTTCCTTCATCCCAATACAAAAAGGGCTTGATTTAGATGCAGCACTAAAAGTCTCAGAAACCTGGCATTCATGTTAGAAGAAAGAGTAATCAACGTATAATAAAATCTTCACGAACTTTCATTGAAATTCCAGAACTAACTCCATGGACTTTTAACGAATTCCCTCCGTGAAGTAAAAGCATTGTAGCACGTACATATCTAATTCTTTTGTCACATTGCTGCAAGATTTTCCTGCACTAAAATATAAGCCTGGGCGTGTCCACACCAGTATGACTTATTCGCTATATGGTACTTTCTATCAGTAGATCCCAGATAGAATATGTCATTTCTGGCCCATTTATCATAATCAATTAATCAAAGCAAATTAGCAAAACGTAATCCCACAATTCCTATAACTGAACAGTAACTTTTGTCTACCAATTGCATCAAAATTCAATGTATATATCAAGTCACTTTCCAATTCAGTTATTTCGGTCTGTAGTACCTCACGTTTCACATAATTATTTCCCTGGGGGCTAAGATAAAGGGTCAAGTTTGATTAACCAATCACGATCAAGCAACTTGGCCTCGTGCGCGTGCCCTCATGTGCCTATAAACATGGAACAACTCTCTATCTTTGATTCAGGCAATGGAGTTCCCTAATTATGAGCTGTCTCCCTGAAACAATATCCTCACTGCACCCGCCATTTTTTCTTATCCATTCATTCCTGAAAACTATGTTCACTGGACTCAAACCCCAGAATCCCACATTTTCTCTGCTGACCTTCCTGGTAAATTACCCTTTAAACTTCAAACTATACTTGCTTTTCTTCTTGTGTTTTCACTGACAAATGTTCGATCTTGTGGCAGGTGTGAGGAAAGAAGAGATTAAAGTAGAAGTTGAGGACTCAAAGTACCTCATAATTCGAACTGAGGCCGTCGATGAATCGACAATACCTGGCCGGAGTTTCATGAGGAAATTTCGGCTTCCGGGTATGATTAATATTGATGAAATATCTGCTGGTTATGAAGCTGGTGTACTGACAGTCACGGCGCCAAGATCAATTACCAGAAGAGGCCTCTTAATTGACCCAGCTGCTGTGCCTGAAAGTCTTGAAGCTCTTGCAAGAGCTGCTTAGTTGAAGTCTCAATCACCTTTCACCAAGCATAAATGGTTGCTTAGTTGTTACGTAGGATGAAAAATTGAGCATGAAAATTGTGATCATGATCTTTGGGATATTATGTTTCATTTGAATTTGTATTTGGCCAATTCATGTGCACAAAGCTTTCTTGAACTTGTGAAGACATTAGATTCAATTGTTTGGCTCTACTTTTCTGAAAATTAGATATGTTTTTGGTTATTGAATATGTGGTAAAATCAAATAGGTCATGAAGGACACTAGGTCCGTGTAGGTCAGTGTCTGGTTTTTTTCAGTTGTTGGTTGAAGACTTGAACTGTATTCCTAACTTCCAACTGACTTGAAAAAGCGAGGGAGGAAAAATATTCACATCAATTACCACAAAATCTTTTGATCTAAAATGTTGAGTTTGATACAGTCCATTAACAAATCATAATCACATAACCGAACCATTTATCCATGTGTTAGTTAATCCCTCCGTAGTAGAAGGAAGGAATTGTAATAGCACCATAAATATCCTTTTCCGAGCCCTTTAACGGCCAAATATACAACGATGTCCCCTTTAATTTTATCCTTTCTAATAAATATATAAGCTTAGGAATCTCGCTGAATTTTATTTATTTTTAATTTTTTTAAAATTTTGAAATTGCTGAATATATATTAAAATTAAAAGAAATTTTAAAATATTACAATCAATTAATATATGCATGCTATGTGTAATTGAATTTAATATAACTACCATTTGTACGATAATTTTTCAAACTAAATGTACACACATCGTAAAATCATTTGCTTGTTATATGACTGACACAATACTTATGATGTATTTTAAAATTTTTCTAAAATTTAAAGACTTGTTTGGTTTACAATATTTGCTGGTACCAATTTGTCCCGTAGATATGTGTAATATGTTGGATTAGTTCGAAAGTTAGTTTTGATCCAAACAGGCATCTTTTGGTGGGTTGTATAGATATTTTAGACGGCAAAGAATCTGAATTTCTTAGGGCCCTTCGAAAAAGAGAAGATAACATGTTATAGCGTGTGACAAATTTGCCGATTGGGACCCGCCCACCGCACAGAAGAAAACGATACTCGCGTCCGCTAGTTAATTTATTTGATTGAACAATAATTAAATCCTGCAACTTGACAGATTAAGAATGGGATTAATTACAATTTGATATTTGATTGAGGTCATCGAGGCAGACGCAGCCGCAGTCGCAGTTGCGGTTTCAAGTAAAATGAAAAATGTCATTTTCTTTTCTCTGAAAGGTACGGATTTAATGCTACAATATTTTTAACCCTGTACAATCACAATGACTCTGACGATCGCATTCAAATCCAGGATATGTCAAGTGATTGCATTGGATGTTTATGGCGCTTGGAAAATATATGCTACCAACAATTCTAAGCATTTAACATTTTTCTTCGCACAAAGCATCCTATTTCTCAGCTAAACTCAGGCATGTTTAATCAGTTTCAGAAGTTCAACTGCCTCTTTCAATCTCCTTTCCAAGTTCTCTCTCGCTGCCGAATTTCGGGCATTCCTGCATGGAGGAATTTATATAATTTAAATATATTCTTTTCAATTCTAACTCCGCTTAACATCAATCATAATTCCCACTTTGAATTAAATTTGAGTAAAATTACAGAAGAGATCTGACCTTTTCTCCAAGCTTTGCTTTCTTGTTAGTTCATCAACAAGACTGTTCAGTCTCTTTAAGTGGGCAGGTAACTTGCTGATGGCCTCAACACCTTTATGAGTTGAACAAATTTTCTTCAGAATCTCAGCGGCAATGAAATATCCCTCTTCCTTATTCCTGGCGAAGGTTATTAAAGAAAGGAATTAATGACAAACTACTAGAAATGATACTTTTTCCTGATTCCTGAATTCAATCAAATCGATGAAGAGTCCGGAGTCCGCACCTTACCAACTCCCACATAATTGTCTGAACAGATCCTTGACTGTCAATTAGCACATCAATCAATTGTGGATAACGGGCAAGGTTTCTAAGAGTTGATAGCGCGTGTTTTAAAACTTCTTGATCAGGCATGCTTCGACTGACTGAACCAATGAGCTTCAGTAGAGTATCAACTGCACCAGCTGCCACAAGCTTTTCGCAACAGTTCTGAGAAATTTCGGTTGCCATGTCTGCAAAAGTAGAGTTTGACAAATAACAGTCAAGGGTAAATCAGAATCAAATAACATCACAGCTTGAAAGTCCAACAAGCAGCATTCGTAACTGATTACAACGTTAATTTTGATTAATTCCTTTAACCATATTTCAGTTTTATCATTTTTGATTCATTGATCAGCCATTTAGTATGTAAGATAGTGAAGTGAAACATGCATGCAATTGAAGTGCCGATGATCAACTTGTTCCTCTTTCTTTATCAAAGCATTTCTTTGAATTCTGTTCTTACCTTCTTACCCAATTAAATTCTGGGAATAGGAAATTGGCTCAACAACCAAAGAGCTAAAGAGTACTCAAGTTGAAAATAACATTTACTTAAGAGACTTCATAGTAAAATACAATCATCACAACTGCACATATTCTTAAAAGTGATATGATCACAGAAGTAATTTTAGGCCTACTCACCCAGAGTAGTGCAAACATGAAGAATGCCACAGACACTTTTCATGCTTAGCAGTTCTCGAAGCGCTGACACAAGTCTGTTAATAATGCGCATTTCTTCATCCTCATTTGTGGCAGAGATCTGAATTCTCAAGCGCAAATCCAGTAATTGGCAACTTGAAGCTTTCCGTGCAATGCAACCCCTCCAGTAAGACTAACAAAACGTGGAAGTCAAAAAGGATTCGAAAATACAAAGTGACGCCATATTGCAGGTAAGAAAGAAAGGGAGAAAAGCATTTTATCTTGGACGAAGTCCATTTAAACTAACTGAATTCAAACATCCACATACTTATCTTGCAGGAATCTGACATGTTTTTCTGACTGCCTCACCAATAAGGAATAGTTCAAAACATGATATTGATCCCTAAATTAAAGGTGGTGCACAAATAATGACTGCTTCATTCCATTTTAATATAAATGCAAAGTTGCAAACTAGTAAAGAGAGCAGCAGAAGATGGAGATATCTTACTTGAATCAAAACAACATGGTGCTTCTCGCTGTAGGCTCTTCGCCTAGCTGTCCATCCTCGAATATGTGACTGGATAATGATAGCTGACTTTGTTTTCAATTTAAGCAATAAAACATTCTTCCACCACCTTTGCAATTTCACAACAGAAAAGAGAAAAACGCTGAGTTCAAAACTCTGGAAGCCACCTCTTAAGGTATTAAAATTGCTGCCACTAGGGATGGCTGCACGACAGTGAGAAGAGCCTGCAGCAGTTCAATACCAGGTATTAAACATTATCACAATGCTTTAACATAAACTCCATGAAAAGATATAGGCACCGTAAACTTATAAGGAAATTACATGACTACCTACGAGCCTACTTCGTACAATCTGCCCCCGGACAAATCGTTGCACTTCAGTAGCAGCATGTTTCTGAAAATGAAAAGCCTTCCAGCAATTTAAGAATCGAACAGCACTTTGGATCTTTATGGCAGCCTCCACTTGGAGCAGAAAGTCCCTTCTTCTCAATCGACCCCGAAAATGTCTCTGAACTCAGAAAGGGAAAAAAAAATTGTTGGCATGCTAAATGATCATATGGAAAAGACATATATATTGATAAAAATATTACTGGTAATGGCACAGTAATAAAAGGATAAAAAACTCATCCCAAGAAAATATACTGCATATATTGTAGGTGTGACGAAACCAAAGCATTATAAATGCTAGCAAGAGTATATAGCACCAAAACCAGAAATTCACATCAAGAGCCTGGAAAATAGCCATACTATTAGGCCTCTTTAGTCCAATGATAATATACATAAGGTAAGCCTGTCAAATCTAATGATGTTACAAGTCATTGTATTTAAGAAAAGAGGGCTTGGATGACAAGGAGTACTTAAGTGATTAACAATAACTAGGGTGCTGTGGGTGGATGTACATTGTATATCACTTTAGCTAGAGCAATAGATTTTTAAAAAGAAGATAAACAACATTTTACCTGTATAAACAACATGATAATCAAATTTTAAAATCTTATACTCTCTTTATTTTAGGATTCTAAGTCATGATAATAAAAAGCATTAATTTGATAATCCAAATTCTGTGGTCTCAATATTTTAGGATTCTAAGTCATTTCTCTAGATGTAAGGTGAACATAAGATTAAGAACCAAAGCTATACAGATCAAAGAAATAACTCTACCCTATATGAGCTATTAGAGAGAAGGGGGAAAAGAATTACGTAAGAAAATGTAAAATTCAAACGTACTTCAAAATCACTGAAAATCAAATTAGAAAACTTACTTGGATGACGACAATGAGGTACCTATGTCTCCAGGCTCCTCTCCTTGCAATCCAACCACGCACATAAGATTGAATGATTAAGGCTGACCTGGTTGCAGCTTTGTATTGCTGAAAGGCTCTCAAACATCTTAAACATCGGAAATGATTTTGAATTCTTAATGTTGCCTGCTTCTGATTTAAGAACCTTGTTCTTAGCAACCAACCGCGAAAATGACTCTGAATCTTAGTTGCAGCAAAGCAATTCTTCTGGAGGGATCTGCTTGCTATGAAGTTCCTCCAAGAAGACTGAATTTTAAGAGCTGCTTTTATTCCCACATAACTATCACTCTTTTCCTGACACATAATTGAAGCTTTATCAATTTCAGCATAGCTATGAAGATACTTCTGTTCATCTGTGGCACCACTAAGCAGATCAGGAGTGGATATACAATGAAGTAGAATATTTCGAGCCTGACGCCTGTGACTGATCCATATTCTAGCTGCTCGCTGAATGAGCAATACTGAATGTTTTAACTGGACAAAATTATGCCTCTCAACAATGAACTTTTCATACCTCCTAAATTGCTCAGATTGGTTCAACTTCTCTGTATGATCAAGTGAACAGATTAAGAAAGTGAGAAATTGAATAAATTCACACAACATAGCAAAATTTCCCGAAGACTAAGGAGTGACCTTTTCTAGTACTGGAAGAGTTTAGCACTGAATTATGCTTAACTGCCAACCAAGCACGAATGACAATTTGCAAAAAGGAAACTGCATTCCTCATCTTCAGAAAATTTCGACGTTCAATCCATCCCCTGAAATGAAACTTTATAACTTTTGCAGCATTTCCTGGAAGCATGAACACATCAATGGCTAAGGAAGCACTAGAGAAGGTCAATCACAGAACAATGAAAATTTTTGCTTGCCACGACTTAGAAGAACTATCATGTCTGTTTCTATTAATTTATTTATTTTGATTAAAATGTTTTTATTTGAAGTCAAATAAACAGACAGATTATCATAATGGTTATCATCATAATAATGCTAAGGCAGCCTCAAAACAGCTAACCTCTTTCCATGTTAATGTTGCTTTTGTCAGTTGAGAAGTTCTGCAAAGTGGAACTAAGACGTTGAGAGGCACTTTTGTTGTTTTGTTCAGCCATTTTTTGCCACCATGCCTGGAGGGACTTGAACTTCCTTACTGCATCTGCAATGAATTGTGCAAGTGGAACAAGAATTCGATCAAGTTTCAACTAAGTGCCATCTAATGAACTAACAAGAGATTTTAAAGAAACCTTTCCTCATCTATTTGAAGAGGTTTCAAGGGTATAGGTGATACAGGGCTGCTTCTAAAAGCAATGACTTAGACATGTGCAATTATTTTATTCTTTACAATGTGAGATCACTTGCTAATCTCAAAGACTCTGACTTTGCTTGTATCTAGCACCCTAATATTGTTAATATGATACTAAATTGAAACCAAAAGAATAGAGTAATAAACAGGCATAATTTTTCAAAGCCATTTTTCTAATGAATCGAGGAGGCTAACTGAGGGAACATAATGGCTAACTTACTACACAAGCAGCGTACATTTTACAGGACTACAGCTATAGATATACCCAGATGCCCAAATGGCTAACATCATTACAATTTTTTTCCCAAGAAAAAAGGTATTACTTAAAGGAGAATGAGCACCTTCAGTTCCGTGCCCATTTTCTTCTTGGTCTGGCAATGCTTCAGGGTCCACTATCCTGCGATTAGTATTTGAATGTCTCCTCTCTGGACTTTGACAGTTACAACCCAACAGTTTATGCAAATTCAGTTGATCCTAGAAAGTAAATTACAATAGTCAATAAGCTAATTTCTCAAGGCATATTTCAGTGATTATCCAGCACATAAACCTATCAATTACCATATTCTTCTTGACAATCAGCTGGGAAGACAGGAAAACCAACAAAATTACCACGCTCTGATCACTGCATGCACCATTATGTTCAAGTATGTCACTCATTTGTAGAACCTGTAAACAGAAGATTTACAACAATTATGGGACATATGACCATATGATATTGCGACAGACACTTATTGCATGTGCATGTGGGTTAAAAACATTAAATGTATCCAGTTTGCACCTTATTAGCATGCTCAATTGCTACAGAGAGCAGAAGCTATTAAATCACCTCACAATATGAACAGAAACCAGAAGCATACTTTATGATTTAGGAAGGAAAAAACAGTATAGGGAAGAAAAGGATGCTTTCTAAGCATTAAAAATAGAGATCAATTCAAATATTGAGTTTCCTGAAATCAAACAAATCTAATCTAAGGCATCTTTAACTGTGCTTTGCTCACATAAGCATTGAGTTAGAATTTTTTTCCCAATGACTCAAACACAAATAAACAATTTTCAAACCTACCTCCGGAAAGTTCCCTAATAATGTTGTCAGTTTTTGGGACAATATGAAGTTGTGGAATGCATCTGTATAATCAGTTGTTGACACAACTGATTCTTCACCTTTTGCTTCAAGAAGGTTCTGTACCATTGATCAAATTATGAGAAGCAGATGTGAGCAGAAAACTTGTAGAGGTACAAACTCAGTTGACTATAAAAGACAGCACCTTAGAAGTACAAGAACCACAAGGTTCCTTCCGGAAATAAAAATCAAGCAAGCACCATATGGCTTTTCCATCAGTCAGTGAAGAAAAATTGTTGATCCGAAAGTCATACTTTTCGCAAATCACCTGGAAATCATACAATTTCATGGAGTGAAGAATTGTGTTAAGAAGAAGCTACAAATGGGTCCTAAAAGCCCAAAAGTGATTGCAGTTAAATAATATAACCAAAAAATGGAAACAAAAAAATACAGATAGAGAACCTAATGGTCATAAGCATAAACATGAACAGAGGATTGAAAAAGGGAGGACCTAAAATGAGTAGTTATTATCATTTCTTGAAATTTGGCTGCAAGCACAAACCTCATGCTATATTGCAAAAACTTGGCACAATAAAAACAGATATATCATTTTTCAAATGTGTGGACTCTCCTGAATGCAAAACCAAAATGGAAAACAAGAAAAATGAGAGGCGGGAAGAAGTTATATAAACAAAAATGTCGTTTCAAGAGGAGAAAGAGAAGGCATGAAAACAAACAGACATGCACTCCACACGAGCAGACATCCTATTCATGTTTCATATTTAACCACTGTTTTTCTGTTAATACTCAAAATAGTAATGAAAGTGAAGAGGAAGAAATCCTTATGCATTTTTTGCTATAAGCAGTAATACCTGGATCCAATTCAAAAGCAAATCTAAAAGAGTAGAATCAAAAATGTTCAAGTTGTCCTGTGGAAGGCAAAAACATACGAACTAAAATTAGAATTCTGACAGTCACTAACAATTAACCCAAATTTGCCAAAAAGGGCTCATCACCGTATTCATTTCTCAATGATCATTGGGAAAGTATAAAGTTTGAGACATACCATATTGGTTCCACGAATTTTGCAAATTTCCTCTATTAAATGTTTTTCGTTTATCATAAGTGGTATCTGCAGGTTTAAAACAATGTAAATTATACAACTACTGAAATTGACTCCTGCAAGCAATAAATAATGTGGAATGCAGTAATTCTCAAATTTTTATATAAAAACAAGAATAGGGTCACCTGCAAGTGCACAAACATGTTCCACAGCAAGGAAAGAATAAGTTCTTTATCTCCATCAGCAACATCATCTTCCATAATTGCTGTTCCATCTTCATCATATAATTTTACACCAGCCTGTCTTAGATACTGCAGCACAATGACGCAATTCACCAAATTCTTTCTGTGTGTATCTGATGGTACTACTATTTTCTGTCAAAAAAGTAGAACTATATGTCACAAGGACATCGAGCCTGGTTCTAATAAGTAATTGGCCTTCTGAACATTGTTTTATTATTTAGGGAAAAACAAAAAAGGCCCCAACCGTAAGGATTGAGGAATCCTGTAACAAGAGTTGAACAATTCTGCCAAGCCGCACCCCATCTTGAAGGTCTACAAATAAATTAGTCACTCTGAAATCATACTCAAGGAGTAGACACTGCACCACAAGAAACATTTTACTGTTTCAGTAAACAACTTAATAAAATCGTACTTCTAAATTTATTACATGGTTTTTCTGGCCATGAATGCATAAAGGCGACGACCAGGTGAAAAATTAAATTAATTCTATGGTGAGCCTCTGTGCAGTTAACACACTCACACACCACCACAAGCACACATGAAAATCATAATAATTAGTGAATTAAAATACCTACCTGCTGGTAAGAAACTTTGAATCCAACAATCATTAGGTGTGCAAAAAGATTTCCTTCTCCATGCATTACCTCTGATGATAGGAAATCTAATTATACATATAAGTGGAAAAAGTTAGCCTAAAGGAAAAGGCATAAATCTGAAAACAACCAATAAAATGTTGAACTAAAAGAAAAAAAATGATTACCAACAATCACTTGGCGGCTTGATTTGACATTAGATTGCACAGAAAACAAGAGAGGAGAACCCCCATCCACTCCATCGATACCATATTTAAGAGGAAGTAAACTCTGAGATTTAGCTCTGTCAAGTATAAGAACCAGCAGCAAAACTCTTTTCAAAATAACGCTTCCCAAAGCCTCATAGTAACCCGGTCTGTATAAACCCTCAACATTCTTGTTATAAGCAAAAGCTTTTGCCAGCACAGCATGAGTAAAAAACTGCTTCTCAATCATCATTTTCAAGAATTCCATTTCTTGATAAGTATTAACATCTTCATTTGACAGCAAGGAATCACCACCAAATAGAATGTAAAGTCCAATTCGAAGCCAAACAGGGTTATAGCACAAAAGAATATTAGTTGCCTTCTCCTTCATTCCAAAATCAGTTACAATGGGACAATGTGACTTCATTTGTAGTCTACCATCATCAATATTCTGATAAATAGAAGACAAAACAAAATTATTCTTAACGTTTGCAACAAAAATACTTTTAAGTCTTAAAAATAAACTCTGCCTGATTTCAAAAGCAAACTAAGTAAATTCTTCAGTAAACACTCACTTTTGCTTATGCTTAATAACTAGCAATTTCCTTCTCAAAAAAAAAAAATGGACAAGCAATTTCATTCCACAACAGTTGAAACTCAATCTTTGAGGAAAGTTTATGCTAGTGATCAACATATGCTCAGAACCATTAAATTATGAAATAAATTTGATAGATTTAAAATCCAAACCTTGGTGACACGACTCATAATATCAAAAATCTCCTTGCAACATCCCAAACTCAAGTAAATTCTCATTCTTTGGTTCAAGTCCTCCAAACTACAAATGGTGTTCAATGACTTCCTCAAAGTAGAGTACTTTGATTCAGAAACTGCAGCTTCACTTTCTACTTCATCACTGTCTCCTCTCCACCACGCATCCCTCCGCCTCTTCGGGTCCCGCCACGTCATCACCTCCCCTCCCTCCCTCTTCCCCTTCCCCACTGCCACGGCCCCTACATTACCAGAATCAAATTTATCACAGCCGCATGATTTGGGATTTTCAAGGAGGAAATTGAGCCATACGGTGAGGGATTTGGAAAGCGATTGGAGCGACTGTTCCTTTTTGAGTTGTGACTTGTAAGCCGACTTCGATTGTTCGACCTCGAGAGATTTGAGCCGTCGGGCCGCGGCAGTCTTGGTCTTGGTTGACTTTGACCGGGCCGAGGACAGACCGCGGCGATAAAGGGAGGACGAGTTTTTAGGGGTATTTTTGGAAGCTGTGAAGTATTTTTTGGGACAGGGAGATTGGAAATTTGGAGGCTGTGAGGGGCGCTTCGGGGTTTTGAAATTTGAGATGTCTTTGAGAAGTACGGAGGAGGACGGCGGTCGTAGGTAGTGCGACGGCGACGTTGACGGTAACGGACACGACTGATCATCACCGTCCATTGACTGCGAATTGACGAGATTCGTTAATTGTGAGAGATTTGAGAGTAAAAGTACCGTTGCCTTGCCTTAATTCAAAATTGTCCGAGGAGTCGAAATTAGAGGGAGGCTGGTGTTTTTTGAATTTGAATTACGGGCAGTGGGGCACGTGCCGGCGCCTTCGTGAGACTTTACACGTGTGCAATCAATAACGGGAAAATCCCCAAAACGTAGCAATTCCATTAGTCATAATAGTTTATTTAATATACCAGATTCAAAACAAAAATGACATGTCGTCCGATAATCTAAACATAAGACGACTTATCGTCGGAAAAGAAGGTGTTTTTTCATTTCTAAATTCTTTTATAATTTATTGGCTTTTTATTTTTTATTTTTTGTAAAATTCACCGCCAAAATGATAAGTATCTTAAAGGGAATGATCTATTACGTTAATATAACATCTGACAACAATACACATTTATGGACTCATACCATTTGTGTGGTTGTTATGATGTACCATTTGTTAAAACAAACATTAAACGTATCGAAGGAGTTTGATTATCATCATGTCTTAATACTTTTACTGCTAACTTGAAGTAACTTTGTTAGCAGCATCATTTAAAACCAATCAAATGATACTTATGCTATATAAAATTCTTTAAATTAAAACTCCACAGAGAATTTTCCACCCAACAACAGCGAGGTTAATTGCCAGAAAACATAGCCAGCAGAGAAGTGTGCAAACCATTTTTTGTAAATGATTCAATTGCACTTCCACAATAGCAAAAGATTAATATTATCAACAAGAGAGACCTCAAGAATACATCCATATATAGTGCATGCATAACGGATTAATTTCTTGGAGCTTTGCAGATGTGCGTGAGCAATAATGACAACAAAAGACAGTTAAAACGTTCCCTTACTAATCTCTTTTAACTTCATGTCCTTTGCCATTTCTTTGAATTAGCCGTGAATCTTGCAATCTATTTTTTCTTGCTTCTATTCATTCTCCCTCTTTTCTACAGTATCTTCACCAAGAAAACTTTAAAAAGACTTCCTACAGGTTCTTTGGGGCTACCCATTATAGGCCAAAGAACTTATAGTAGTTAAATACTACAGAACAATGGCCTGAAAAAAGAGCAAGAAAATATCGTCCTGTTTCCAAGTTCAGCCTTTTTTTTTTAGACGAACGGTTTTCCTCCATGGACAGGATGCAAACAAGTTTATTTTCCCCTGTGATGGCAACACGCTGGCCCATCAGCAGCCACCGTCATTTAGATGGGTTGTTGGTAAGAAAAATATGACCGGAGTGGACAGGCGACGACTACAGGCGTGTGAGGGGAGCGCTTGTTTCATTCTTGAAGACCGAAACGCTAAGGGGAGCGCTTATTGGGAAGATGGATTAAGAAGTTGCAAAGCTTCTGGAGATGCATTGGCAGCGCAACCAAAAGATTGAAGTATCCAACAATTTATTCGATATGCAAATGTTTATTTTCTATTTTGTTTATGATCTAATTTGTGTTTTTTTTTTCTTTTTTTCTGACAAACATATAGGTAATGCCTTCAATGAAGAGCCTCACATTCAACATAATGAGCTCACTAATATTTGGAATGGAGCAAGGAGCAACTGGAGATGAACTTGCAGATCTACTCCAAAAAATGATCGATGAGTATTATCAATACCAATCAATTCCCCATTCACATGCGAATAGCTGTGGCATGCAGGCAAGCACAAGAATTAGGACTATGATCGTGGATATCATGCATGAAAAGAGGGCAGCATTAAAGCAACCCACTGCATTTCCTCATCAGGATCTCATTACTTGCTTGCTTAGTCTCCAAAACGAAAACAACTTAATGTCATTATCTCATCTGATGAGGAAATTATAGATAATGTCGTGCGCGTCACGATTGCAGGACATGACACATCCGGTGTTCTCATTACCTTTTTAGTCTGACTTTTGGCTAGTGATAAGTCTGTTTATGACGTGTGTTACAAGGTACGTATATTTCCAGTATGCTAATAAATCTGAGTTTCAAAGGTTGACCGGTAAACATAATAACTGGGTAATCCCTTGGAAGTACAGATTGAGCTAAAGAACTGTGCTAGTGTCAAATAATTTCGAGTAGTCTCTATGGACTGATCACTGTACTTACTAGTATACTGTCCTGAAATAAAAGAGTAATATCATTTGACTTTGCTTATATTTATATCAAATTTGAGAAATTTGAATAGTCTGAAAGTTCATTAAAAACCTTCTATGGAAAGATTCGTGACAAGTTCCAAAAGATGCTTATTGCAATATCAAAATTCAAGAGAGTTATTCTGATGAATTGCAAAGCCAGTAAAATCATCCAAATATCTGATTTTGACCAAAACATAGGGGAGAATGATTCTGCACCAAAATTAGAGAACTAGCATTGTTGTGTTGCAGTAAATAATAATAAAACTTGATTATTCTTTTCTCCTACCGAAAAATGGAGTTTTGATAGAATGAAAAGCATCAGAGGAAAACACAACTCCATGAACAACATTTTGATTAGAAAATATTCTAGCCAACGCAATTTCTTTCTTCAAAAGAAATAAGATTATAATAATAACAGAAGTGGCCTTGGCTTTCCATGACGTCATGGCTGATAAAAACTGTTAACAGATCTGGATTATCAAATAACACTCTTTTATTCTTAATTTGATTAATTCTTTAAGAATTTCATTATCAAATATATAGTATTTCGACTGATCATTCAATTACCAAGCATTTTGCCGTTGTCGAGTTGCCACTAAAAACATTGCTTGTCAATGTCAGAAAATGTCCTGCTTTTGTTCTTCAGGATATATCCAAACACAATGTGTTTGTGATAGATATACCCCAACGGAAAACACAAGAATGCTTCTGGCTTAAATGTTCCGCTTGTGTCTCTGAGAGTCTGAGCAATATGAAAAAAAATATAGTCACTCAAATACTGAAATAGATTGCAATCTTTCACCAAAGCTTTCCTGCAACAAAATTCTTGTTGACTTGAGCCATGGATCCTACAATCTATTTCACCTTGCTGTTTTTTCTTCTCCCTCTTTACTTGATCCTAAGAAGGAAAACTTCAAAACAACTTTCTTGTTCAGACAACTTCACCAGAAATCCGGTGCCAAATTTCAAGCATGGACTACCAATTGAAATTCACCCTAAATGGCTCTTTCAATCATAAGTACCGCCAAAGAAATTTGTCAGTTTCAATCAACTTCTTATAGGTTGTATTGATCTCAATCGAAAATCAACCAGGTCCTGTAATGGCAGAATTGCTAGTTTATTGATACATTGTTCGACTTTCTAATAAGCTAATTCATCATAACTTATCCAATGGAAGCAAGCAAAACTATTTTCATCATTTCAGGAAATGAGAACAGTTTTTGGCAATTTCATGCATAGCTCTGCTGCAAAGCAATAGCGGTGTTAACACTTGATTTCTATTTTCCCCTGACCATATGAAGCTCCATTGGAACGCATAAAGCACAAGGATACAAAAACTTCATTGAATGAGAACTATTCTTAACAGTTCAAAGGATTTCAGAGAACGGCTGATTATCTCTTTTCCAAACATTCCAATGTAGCCATCTAAGAATTTGCTTGATGGTATCCAATTCTAGACCAATCATAAAATTAATAAACCTTCTTCCGTTTTTAAGTAATTCAACTTCGGTTAGAGCAACACATTGGAAATACAGCGATCCATAAACGACACACTATGCTGATTTTCAGAAGATTATAATAATGATAATAACAAACTGGGCAGTTTTTGGGAGTGGTCTATGCTCTTTCATTTTTTATTTTTATAAGATGTAGAACTTCATTAAAGATTCACACCTTTTATACTTATGATCCCAGTGCATTAGGAGATAACTATGCTGCTATTAAACATCCTTAATTCTCCAATATCTTAAATCTGGGCAGTAGACATGAATCATGCAATATGTTTCACCTTGATTCTCGACCAGGAAAACTTCAAAAATGCTTCCGCCAGGTTCTTTGGAGTTGCCTGTTGTAGGTCAAAGCCTCAGCTTTCTGCATGCCATGCACACCAATAATACAGAAAAATGGTTTCAAGAGAGAATTAAAAAATATGGTCCCATCTCTAAACTTAGCCTACTTGTGACCCTAACTGTATTCATATATGGGCAGCCCCCTAACAAGTTTGTCTATACTTGTGGTGGTAACGCACTTGCCAATCAGCAACCATCATTAATCAGAAGAATCTATGGCGAGAGGAGTATAACAGAGTTAGGCGGCGATGAACACAAGCACATGCGGGGAGCACTTGAATCATTTTTGAAGCCTGAAGTTTTAAAACAATATGTAGGGAAAATAGATGGGGACATTAGAAAGCATCTTCATATGCATTGGCATGGGAAGCAGAAGGTTGCGGTAAGATACATTAAATTGTTTATGGTTTGACTTTTTAAATGCTAATCTGCTCTTCTGTTTGAGCAATATAGGTAATGTCAATGATGAACACCCTAACCTTCAACATACCGAGCTCTCTTATATATGGAATTGAGCAAGGAACAACAAGAAATGCATTTATAGAGCTCTTTCAAGATAATAATACCAATCATTTTTGCCAACATTGTCCAAGGTCTGAAATGAATTCATTTTTTATTTTTCCCCTTAAGATTTGGTCCATGCAAGTGATATTTCAACTATCTCCACCTGTTTTGCCATAGTGATCTTACACGTAATGCATAAACTTCTTTTTGGAACAAGCGGAAATAACTAGGAGCAAGGCTTTAGGGGAGCTCCTCACACGGGACAATCTTACCAAAATGTAAGTACACTTCGAGAGTAGCATTGTAGAATTTAAGGATGACTCCTCCTTTGTAAGAACCTTCAGGAAAGCTGTCAGAGATTTTGAATATGAAAGATATATTATCCCCAAAGGATGGCAAGTATGAGAGAATGCTTCCTATCTTTTGCCTCCTTTTCTTTCTCATATATGTTTTAGGTACTTAACCTGCAATTTGTTCACCAAAACATGCCACTGATATCCTCATCAGTAACACACATAGATGACCATATCTTCCCAGATCCATCAGTCAAAGTTTGGTCACCATCTCTTCCCAGATCCAAAGAAAGGGCTGTGCACCGATCCATCTCTACCAGATCCATCAAAGTAATTATATCTTGAGGAGGGCCACTGGATCCATCGAGATATGAGTTTGCAAAAATTGTAACTCTAGCTACAATTCATGAGTTGGTGACCCCCTTCACATGGAAACTTTGGCACAAGGATAATTTTTTCTCCAGAAATCCTTTTCTAGTTTTCAAGCAAGGACTACCAATAGAAATTGAACCAAAGGACTCTGTACATCAAATTCCATAATCTCTATTCATATCAATGAAAATTGAATCTCTAAGTAAATTCTTAAACTTGTGCAGTCTCCCTGGTTGAATGGCACTCATCCACCTATGGGAAAGATGTCCATGAGGTTATGTACTCAATTACGTTGTCATATTTAGCTTGGGATTGCGATGAAATAAGTTCGCTTATCGTGCGAGATGAAATAAGGTGATTAAAAAGTAGCTTTGGTTTGCAGTCTATACATTCGTGAGTTTGAAAAGTATAGTACATGCGTTGGTAAATCTTATTACGAAAGTGTTGTTGTATTATATAATGACTAAAGTGGACATACGTTTTAATTTTTTTTATTTTATATTTAATAAATTGTTTATACATATATAATTCTTTTTCTTAAATATGCAAATTAATTAAAAAAATTCAACTAAGAAAAATCTAAAGAATTTCATAATCTATTATATAAATATAATAAAAGTTTACACTTTTACATAATCTAATAATTTATATATTAGGATTTATAGATAAGTATGATATAATTGTCTTTTCATTAAAATATTAAGGTTATAATAGGTATTTTAAAAAGGCGTAGTAGCTTATTAAATAAGCTACTTATGAAAAGCAACCCTCAACCTGCTTTTAAAAGCTGCTAATGAAATGGAAAAAATTATAAAATAAGCAGCTTTTACAAAATTTACCAAACACTATTTTTATCAAAAATTATAAAATAAGCAGTTTATTGTGCTTCAACCTCAATCCCAAACGGGGCCTTAGTCTGCGTGGAATTTAGAATCCTGACAAGCAAACATGATTAGAGGTACAATAACGAGTACCCTTCTAATGAGAGATCTCTTATTTCAATATAATAAGGACAAGCTAAAAGATAAGAAAATATAAAATTCTAATATACTACATGGCAAAATGCATTAAATTGAAGTATGTCGCTTTGTGTATTTTACTTTAGACCTCATCTTATTCTTATCGAAGTAAAGGATCCTTATTATATAAAATTACTACTCGTACATCAATTATATCAAAGCATAACGAGACGACAAAACAATGTTGCTACAGATACTAGGTTATCACTAATGAGGACAAAATTAAAAGATACCGCCGACAATTTTCTTTTAATAGTAATGATATAGTCGCAAACTCTTGTACAAGCTTATTTTGTACAAACTGATGTGGCATGATAAAATTGGTTGAATTAAATATCTCTTGGCCCACGTGATTTATTTATATTATTTTATATTTTCATTCAACTAATGAATTAATACCACATCAGTTTATACAAGAATTTGTGGCTGTATCATCACTCTTCTTTTAAATGAACTTCTTCGTTCCAGATTTCCAGAAGATATAGATTCATTCCCTGCAAATTTTTCTCAATCAGACATGAGTCCAGCAAATTTGTTAATATTGCTTCTTCTTGTCCTCCCTCTTTACGTTATTATACTGACTAGGAAAGTTAGAAAAAAGTTGCCACCAGGTTCTTTCGGGTTACCCTTTATAGGCCAAAGCCTCAGCTTTCTACATGCCTTGCGCACCAACACAGCAGAACATTGGCTTCAGGAAAGAGTAAGGAAGTATGGAGCAGTTTCAAAAATGAATCTTCTAGGCACTCGAACAGTACCCCTCCTAGGGTTGGCAGAAAAGCCCGGGCCCGCGGGCTTTAAGCCCAGCCCATAGGTTAAAAACATAGACAAAGGCTCATGATTTGTAAAGCCCATATATGATGGGCTTAGTTATGGGCTTTATTAAAAAGCCCGGGCTTAAGCCCAGGCTTTAAATAAAAAAAAATATATAATTATATATACATTTTTTTTTATTTCAAAACTTTATATTACATTATAAATTTATGAAATTCTAATTAAAAAAAAAAAGTCACAAACGAAGACACGTAGACGGTAGACGTTTCACGTTTGCCCCCTCAAACCAAAATCCAAAATCCCTAAACGGCTAAACCAAAATCCCTCTTTCCCTCACAAGTCACAGGCTCACAGCCTCCTCTCTTAGCCATCATCCACTCATCGTTCGTGCCCACTGGCCACCGTCTTCAGCCTCTTAGTGTTGTCATGGCCCGGCGATAAGCGCGTCCAACGGCAGCGTCCGGCGACCAAAGCGACCATCCGTGGCGTCCGGCAAAGCGACCAGCTGTCCGGCAAAGCCACGGCGTCGGCCGGTCGACCACCCAACATCTCCGCGCGGTCGCGGCGAGCTCACCAGCGGCGCTGCGGCAACTCCTCTCGGCTCGCCCACTGCACGCAAACGCGGAATTAACCCCAAAAGCGACGAGCGCGGTACTTCACGAGGCAAAAGCGGTGAAATCGCGGTGATAAGAATTTTCTTTTCAAACTCAAACCCGTCTTCATATTTACAAATCACTTTTGGTTGTTGTGTAATTGCTCCAAATTTCAGGCCTTTTGTTTTTTCTGTTAATAATATTGTTTGTTTCACAAGTGCAATGATAGATAATTGAGAGGTGTTAATAATATTGTCTGTTAATAATATCATGTAATGATAATTGATAGATGTGTGTGGCATGCAAAATATATAATGATTCGGTAGCTAGCCATTTGATAGAATTAGAATAATCCCTTAAGTTCACACAGTCCATTATATTATATGTAATTGGTTGAAATATTCTGCATTCTTAAAAATTAATTAATTTAAATATCTAATGTCTTATCTCCTTTAATTTTGTATAGGTTTATAATGGAAAATACTTCTGTATCTTCTAATTTGCCTTCAAATCCATCTGTGGAGTCACAAATTATTGAAGAAGAAACACGGAGTGATAAAAAAAGGAAACAAAGGACTGTCTCAAATTGTTGGGATCATTTCACAAAGATAGATGTCGGTGGTGCAGCGAAGGCAAAATGCAATCATTGCGGAACAGTTCTTTCTTGTGGATCGGGAACTAGTCATTTGAATAGACACACTAAACAAATTCACGGTTTTAATCAACCGACAATTGAAGAAGTTCTTGAGAATAAGCAACACTTGGTGAAAACTGAAAGTGGTGAGCTTGGAATTCAGAAATTTGATCCATTGATTGCTCGTAAAAAATTAACAATAGTTGTTGTAAAGCATGAGCTTCCTCTTAGGTTTGTGGAGTATGAGGCGTGTAGAAATTTTGTTGATTATTGCAACCCATTGGTGAAGCATATGTCCAGAAATACTTTAAAAAGTGAGATCTTTAAGATATATAATGTTGAAAAGGCGAAGGCAATGAATTTGTTGGAGAATAATAATAGTAGGGTGGCAATTACTACAGATATGTGGACTGCTTGTAATCAAAAGAAAGGTTATATGGTTGTTACATGACATTTCATTGACAATTCTTGGAATTTGCAAAGTCGAATCCTAAGGTATTTATACTTTATTAAATATTAAAATTTTGTATTTAAATTTTTATAAGTACTTTATTAAATTTTAAATTTTTTGTAACCATGATTCTTATTATTGTTTTTAATGATTAGGTTTATATATGTGCAAGCTCCACATGGTGATTGCCTTCGCAAATTTTGGTGAAGTGTTTAGTGGATTGAAATTTGGATGAAAGATATCCACGATTACTTTGGATAATTATTCAACTAATGAAGCAATGGTGGAAAAATTGAAGCGATTGTTATCAACGGAGTCAATGATATTGGGTGGTAATTTTTTTCATATGAGGTGTGCGGCCCATATTTTGAATTTAATTGTTAAGG
The DNA here is from genome assembly GCA_030449925.1 of Citropsis articulata. Taxonomy (NCBI): domain Eukaryota; kingdom Viridiplantae; phylum Streptophyta; class Magnoliopsida; order Sapindales; family Rutaceae; genus Citropsis; species Citropsis articulata. The sequence goes on along the minus strand of JASUUH010000085.1, from coordinate 272,059 downwards.
ATGGGTTGTCGGTGATTGAGAGTGGTATTGCACGTGTTAGAGACGATGTGTCTTATTGGAGTTAAATGCAAAGCGGGTGGAAAAGTTTGAGTTGGCGTCTTAGTCAATGCAAATGGATGTGAAAAAGTTGGGGCTTGATTGTCCAACTAGATGGAATTCGACTTTTGCGATGCTTGAACTTGCGGTGAAGTACAAAAGTGTTTTTTCTCGACTGCAAACACTTGACCCGCAATATAAGTGTTTGCCTAGCAGTGACGAATGGGAATTGGCTAAGCAAATGTTGGATTATTTGAAGCCTTTTTCAAGGTTGACTGAGATGTTTTCAGGTACCACATACCCCACTGCTAATTTATTTTTTCCATTAGTATGTAAAATGAGGATTGCATTGAAAGGGTGGCAAACATCTGATGTTCCTGTAGTTAAGAATATGGCGAATAACATGATTGAAAAATTTTTGAAGTATTGGGATGAGATTAGTGGGATATTAGTCATGGCTGTTATTCTTGATCCGAGATACAAGATGATGTTGATCAATTATTATTATCCAAAGATTTATACAGTCGGTCTTGAAAATCAACTTAAGAGAGTGCGAGAACTTTGTGATGAAATGATGAATTATTATGAGGCTAAATCCGCAACTACGAGTTTCAGTGTTATTGGTGAGCATTCTACCTCAATTGTTGTTCCTTCTGACCAACCTCATATTAATTTTGATGATATAGATGATATGGGTGATTTTGATGCATATGCAACCCAAAATAGCCAACCAATTAGTTCGCAATCCGACTTAGATAGGTATTTAGACGATCCTTTAGTCAAAAGAACTACGGATTTTGATGTTTTACAATGGTGGAAGATGAACAAAGGTAAATATCCTATTTTGGCGGAGATGGCTAAGGATTTGTTAGCCATACACCTTGACAACTATGTTGCCTCGAATTGGCTTTTAGTACGGAGGTAGAACATTGAGTCGCGTGAGCAAACTCCATCAGACACTGGAAGCGATCATGTGCTCTCGGCATTGGTTATGAAACTCTTAAGGTATAAAAAATTCTTTACAAATTTAATTACTAATTATTTTATTTTATTATCTATTTTAATATTTATTTTTTGTTAGGTGGAGTTCACGAAGAAGAACTTTTCTTGGCGAGGAATTAAATGATGAGGAAGAAAATGGCCAATATTAGATTAGTTTGTTTTGCATTAGCGATTATGGTTTATTATGTTGTGTCTTGCGGTATTAGTATTTTGAGTTTTGGATAATCATGTATTGAATAATTGTCTTTAAGTTTTTTAAATTATTGTGGTGTTATGTATTAGATAATTATGTTTTTAAAATTTAAAATTTTATTTTTAAAAATTATTTAAAAAATTAATAAAAGCAAGTATCCGGCCGGCTAGCGGGAGCCGTGCATTGGATGGAGCTTTTGAAGGCGCAGGGCTAACTACATGTTATGTGGGCTTGGGTGCGAACTGAGCTTCAGTAGAAACCGCTTACAAGTGCAAACCTAACCCCTCCATGGGCAGGCAGCTAACTAGTTTGTCTACACTTGTGATCAAAAGATACTTGCTGGTCAACAACCCACTTCTATTAGAAAAATTTGTGGTGAGAGAAACATCCTTGAGCTGAGGGGAGATGATCACAGGTGCGTACGGGGAGCGCTTTTATCTTTTTTGAAGCCTGAAGTGTTGAAGCAATTTGTTGGAAAGATAGATGAAGAGGTCAGGAAGCATATGAAGATGCATTGGCATGGTAAAGAACAAGTTCAGGTACGTCAAATTAATTAATTTAATAACTTGCAAATCTTTTCCTCTTCTTTGTTATTCTATTTTTCTGTTAACAATTATAAAGGCAATGCCCCTTATGAAGACACTCACCTTTAGCATTATGAGCTGACTTTTATTCGGGATAGAAGAAGGCGATCAGAGAAGAGATGCACTTGTAAAGCTCTTTCAACATATAACTGATGGGATCTTTACGATACCTGTAAATTTGCCTTTTACCCGCTTCAACCATAGCCTCAAGGCAAGCAAAAAAGTTAGAGCTATGTTAATGAATCTCAAACGCGAAAAGGGGGAAGCACTGGAGCAACATACTACTTCTCCTCATCAAGATCTCATCAGTTGCTTGCTCAGTATCCGAAACGAATCAGTAGTATTATCTTATGAGGAAATTATAGACAATGCCATCATTGTTATGATTGCAGGACACGATACATCTGCCATCCTTATTACCTTCTTTATCAGGCTTCTAGCTAATGATCCATCTGTTTATGCCACCATTGTTCAAGGTATGATTTTTTTTTAAAAAAAAAAAAAAATCAAAAGATCATTTGTTAGCATACACATTAATTCTAATTAATTAGGGCTTTGTAGAACAAGAGGAGATAGCAAAGAGCAAGGCTTCAGGGACAGGGGAGCTTCTCACATGGGAAGACCTAGCCAAAATGAAGCAAACTTGGAGAGTGGCTATGGAGATTCTAAGGATGACGCCTCCTGTATTTTGTTCTTTCAGGAAAGTCCTTGAAGATTTTGAATACGAAGGGTACATTATTCCCAAAGGGTGGCAAGCATGTTAGTCAGAGACTCACCATTACATTAATTTTGTGAGATTTGATGATACTCAGTATTGACATTGATTTTATATATGGCATCTACGTAGGTCATGTGGGCAGCATGCATGACACACATGGATGATCAGCTTTTCCCAGATGCATTAAAGTTTGATCCAACACGTTTTGAGAAACAAGCAGCGGCACCACCTTTTAGCTTTGTGGCATTTGGAGGAGGGCCTAGAACGTGTCCTGGGAATGAATTTGCCAGAATTGAAACTCTGGTCATCATTCATTACTTGGTCACCCAATTCACCTGGAAGCTCTGCTGCTCGGACAATTCTTTCTCTAGAGATCCGTTGCCAGTTTTCAAGCATGGACTGGAAATTCAAGTTAACCCAAAGAACTGTGCTACTGGATAGGGTCATTTGCACCTTTTTCGATGAAAATTTTAGTAGAATCCAAAGTTCTTAATTTTTGTGGTAAAATGCAAATGTTTGGACAAACTCTTTTGTCAAGTCAAATTAAATGTTTCTTTTTTTATAAGCAAATTATATGTTCAATGTACTTGTTCAACATAAAATTAAAGAGGAGCTAATCATGATAATATGCATAAGCTGAATAGACAGGGAATAATGCTCCAAGAAGGCAACAACACCAAAGAAATTCTTTTATAGTATTATTAACAATAATGAATATATAACTGAAATTCTCTTTACAGTAATAGAATTAATTGCGTAATATATTATTAGAATCTACTCAACAACTCAGATGAATAGTTGAGTTGCTTGGCACTACTTCTTGCTCCCCTCGGGGCAGTAAAAGCGTTACGAGTACGCTGATCTTTAATTTCAGATGTGAACCTCTTTGTATTGTATATAATAAATATACTGTCATATTAAAAAATATATAGATTGAAGATTTTATAATACAAGCAGGCGTTCATACGTTTGAGAATTGTAAGATAAAAAAATTCTTATAACCATTTTTTTAGTAAAGTAAATCCTTATTTTAAAAAAAAATTAATTTTAGTGAAGTAAATCCTTGTTTTGTGTAATATTGAAGTAAAAGAGATCGTAAGAAAAATAAATAAATGTAAAAAAGATCTACACTGTGAGGAGGAGAAAAATCAAAATAGAATTGAAAACACATGAAATCGTAGCCAAAAACACATAATTGGAACGTGAACACCACACGCCCTCTTATTGGTGATGTCCTGTCATCCAAGATAGAACAGATCAGAGATTATTGATACATAAAACATGTTTTGTGCTTCGTCTCAAAGACGAAAAGAATTGAAAGCTCTCTCCCGATCCATCGCCACAATCAAAAACCCCGTCTTTTATTTTTTTCACCACTTCACTCAGAAATCTTTAAATTTTCAAAAAGAAAAAAAAAATTAGTACACTTTCAGGGCTCCAGAGATAGATAGATAAATCATATAGTCAAAAAAATTAAAAGAAAATGGCTCAGGCTGTTGAAGATTGGTACAAACAGATGCCTATCGTCACCCGCACGTATCTCACAGCCGTTATCGTCACCACCGCCGGCTGCTCTCTCGATGTATGTCATCTTCTTTCTCTCATGCTTGTATTTGGGCTAGCAATTAGGGGTTTTATGTATAGATTGTTATGGTTTTTTTGTGTAGGGTTTTCTAATTAGATGGTGTAATTTATTGTGATATTGCTTCTGGGCGATTGGGTTTTTTTTTTTTTTGTACGATTTCATCTCGGTTTGTCTCAATTTTACAAATTTCTGGTGCTTTCAATTGATTTCCATTTTGCAATGTGGGTTCTTTAAAATTTCGTCCTTTCCTTAGTTTTTAATCCCTTGGACAATGGATTTGATTGAAGGTTTATGTATTTTGATTGAATTGGTTTGCAATTATTGGGATTCCATTGCTCATGTCGTTTTGTCCTCTATTTGTCTAACATAATTCTGATAAGTAGTGAGTGACATCTGAATTCTAGCGATTCAGATGTCAGTTTCGGACCTGAGGGTATCCAATTGTGTTGTGATGGTAAAAGTGGGCATTGATAGAAAACCCTACACATAATTCTGATAAGGTTTATGTATTTTGATTCAGTGACATCATTTGTTATTCTTATAATTTCCCTTTTTTATGTTAAAATTTTGCAGATAATATCTCCTCTTAATCTGTGCTTGCACCCAACATTAGTGGTTAAGCATTATCAGTTTTGGCGCCTTATCACCAATTTTCTCTTCTTCCGGAAAATGGGTAAGTTTCGGACCTGAGGGTATCCAATTGTGTTGTGATGGTAAAAGTGGCCATTGATAGTTTCAAATTTATATGTGCAAAGCATTTAGTTTTGGCCTTTCACACTTGACCTCTGGATATGCTAGTTCAATTGATACATTGTTTTGCATTTATGTTAGTTTTGTCAGTCATACACTTCTTTTATTGCAAATATACAAGCAATATATAAATGCATTGTGTACTGTTGAACATGCTACAAGCGGCACACGTGTTTGCTATTTTTTTTTTTTACATTGATGGAGCAACCAATACTGTAACTATTAATATGGCAATTTTTTTTGTGATGACAGATTTAGATTTTTTGTTCCATATGTTTTTTCTTGCACGATACTGCAAGCTTCTTGAAGAGAATTCCTTCAGGGGAAGGACTGCAGATTTCTTGTACATGCTTTTATTTGGAGCCACTTTTTTAACCGGCACTGTTCTTATTGGGGGGATGATACCTTACTTGTCGGAATCATTTGCAAAAATCATTTTCCTTAGCAATTCATTGACACTCATGATGGTTAGTTTTCATTTATTCAAATTGCTAAAATTGTTTTATTGGTGATATGGCTGGAGAATACTTTCCTGGAAACCTCACTGTTTTCCTGCTCACTACAGGTTTATGTATGGAGCAAACAAAATCCTTTCATCCATATGAGTTTTTTGGGCCTTTTTACATTTACAGCAGCTTATCTACCGTGGGTGAGTTAGCTTCATAGGTTCTTCATGGTGTTCTATTAGTATCTGGTTTTCATTCTAGTCTTTAATTAATCTTGATTTAGTTAATAATAACTCAATATGGAATCTTTCCCACTGAGAAGCAGCAATGTTTTGGTATCTTTCTTCGTAGCTTATGTTACTGTTTGGGATTGAGGTTGGGTAGGTGTAACTTAAAAGTTATAGCATTAAAGTATTTGGTAAACACTAACTGCTCTAACTTAGAAGTTATGTTGATATGATTTTTCACTTGTATGATGAAAAATCTATTATATCTTTAATAATTTTGTCAAAAATATTATTTAAAAATAATATTAACTACGTATTATTAACTTTTGTTTTATAGTTATAGTATTTTTTTTTTTTCAACAACAGCTGTAACTTAAAAGTTACAGTGCCTCAATCCCAAACAGGATCTATATCATCCTTTGACCCCTTTCCTTTCAACTGCAGAGTGTTGTAATTACTGTCTTGTTGCCTCCTTGCAGGTGCTCTTGGGATTCTCAATCTTTGTTGGTGCTAGCGCTTGGGTGGATTTGCTGGTACGTGGTTAATTTCACATTGGTGAAAAAGACATTGACATGATATTTTATTTGATCCGAAACACTTTTGCACATTCTAACAGTATTTCTTACCCATCAACCACATCTATCTCTCTGCTTTATGGTTTGTTTTACCCTATATTTCAGGGAATGATAGCCGGTCATGCCTACTATTTTCTCGAAGATGTTTATCCTCGGATGACAGGTCGCCGGCCCTTAAAAACACCATCTTTTATCAAAGCACTGTTTGCGGATGAGGCTGTAGTGGTAGCACGGCCTGCAAATGTGAGATTTGCTCCTCCACCTGCGGAGGAAGTTCACTGAATCTAATGAGAACCTTTGAGGGATGGGACTGTCGTGAGGGCTCATTTTTTGTTTGTGTTGATCTGTACGGGAAATCTGTGATCTGCAGAAAGTGTTGTTGACCCATGTCTTGAAAGTATTTATGTGAACTAGCTAATTATAGCTAATTATGGTGTTTACGTCATAAGTACATCACAGCTTAACTTTGTATATGCTATATCCTGTTGCTGCTAGATCTGTCTGGATTTGAAGATGAGTTTTGTAATCTATACATAGAGGAATGAATGATTGTAGTTAGTACAGGGTGCTTCTTGTGCATTTGTTGACTGAAGCTATAGATACTAAGGATTTACACAGCCAATGTCAACTTTCTTTTAGCAGCTTTCCTTTAGAAGTATAATTACTATTTTAATTATCATATTCTAACTTGTTATAAGGACAACTCATCATAAGGATAAGGACAATGCATGATCATTAAATTTGAAATTTTAGAATTATATTATTATCCGGTTGGTTACATTTTTTTTATTACAAATCAACACAATTTTTATTCTCCATTTGAAATATATGAATATGAGTGTTGCCACTTTATTATTTTATGAAAAAGGCCAAAAAGCCTCTTATCGGAATCTTTTTCCTGAAATTTTGTTAAATTACCTTTCTCTAATATTTATCTTCCTGCCGGCTGCTGATTTTAGTTTTTGGCACTTGGGGTCGTCTTCTTGTTCTGGCTCTAGAAATATTAGAAAGAAAAATTGCGCACTATTTTGTAATTTCTCTTTAACGTTCAATGCGTTTGTTGGCTTGTTGATGAAATAGTGGAAACTGAGAATTGAGAAAACCACATGATCAGCTCTTAACTTGTTTCGAAAGTTTTACCATGTCAAGTTGTGAATATTATTTCACAGCAAAGGATTATGTCAGCCGGGCTGTAAAATTAAAATTATTTACAAGCAAAATAAAAAAGGATTTGTTTCATTTGAAGCTGACGCTGCAAGAAGTATTGGCCCCGATACATAAAAAAGTAGAAGAAGACGACGGACGTCTCCTTTGTAATTTTGTCAGTTCTTCAAAGAGACCAAACCCGATACCACAGTAATCCGACTTCACCAAGGGTAAAGTCGGAAGATAACGTATATCACCAAAGGCCAAAAAGGAAAGGACATGTATACCATTTCAAATTTCATCGACCTTTCAGTTTTACCACACATCATAATGTCTAAACTTCTTAAACATGACAAAAGTGATAACTTCCACATTGAGACAGACATTAAAAATCCCCCCAACTTCACACTTTTGAACAAACATATTACATGAAATAACCAATTCTTCACATAAGCCATGAAGATATCAATTTAAACCAAAAAAAAAAATCCCCCTACTGCTAGCTGCAAACATCTTCGTTAATGCATGCAAAAAATATTGCCGACACCAGGAGCTTCACCAGGATAATACATCGGGATTGTCTTTCTTGCTTTCATGCTCAAGCCTCAATCTCAACTCCAACTGCCCTCTTAACTCTCAAACTACTACAAGCCTCTAGGAGTGGCATGTTTGGCGAGGTCAGGAAGCAGATGGCACTTTAAGGAGGAGCACGGCTACCGGATGGGATGATATTGGGCAGAAATTCTCTTGGGAGGCAACTTGCGCAGGATGTACAGGACTAGAGCAGAGGGTAGGATCTCCACCAGCTGTTTGCACACAATCCCACTTTTAGATAAATAAATAAATAATAAGCAAAAATAAAATAAATACAAGAAGTAGCATAATACCATGTAGTAGATCAAATTCAAAACTGGATGATCCAGCACATCCAGGGAAGCATCTTTATCAAAAGCAGATAAAACCACCTGCATTTTGGGAATTGAGTTAACAGTGCATGTGCATCTCAGAGATCCAATTTATGTGCAGCAAATCCAAAATATATTAAAGCAAACATAGAACCCCAATCTACATTCATTTTGGTCCTTGTAGAGATTAACCTTTCAGGCTTCTTTGTACTTGAATCACATGGTGACTCTCTCAACAAAAATCGCGATGTCCTACACAAATATCCATCATGACGTTGAAGTAACTGGACTATCTTTTTCCCCTTTATGAAACTTCACCACCACTAAGGCACTAAATGAAAGCCAAGATTGAATCTTATACTGCTCTGGAAACTTAGAAACATTTGAATATCCATCATCACGTTGAAGTAACTGGACTATTTTTTCCCCCTCACCCCCACCCCCCCCCCCCCCCAAAAAAAAACTGCAAAATAACTAAAGAGATTTCCTTTTGCTTTTCTCAAGTAAATTTTAAAGATAAAGAAAGAAATTATGAAATCCTCTACCATGAACTACAAAAACAAAGTATCAAATTATTACCATCTGCCTCATATTCCATTTTCTACTTCTACAATAAGCAAGACGATCGCAATGGGGCACACACTTTTATGCAGATATTTTGTTTCTTGAAAGTGGTCAAATTGACAAACATACACAGAAAGTTCAAATTATTACATTATATGGCATGTATGGGATGTGCAGGATGCAGATTAGCTTCATAAGCACTAAAAGTCTGAAACCTCTCGTAAACCTAATTAGGAGGAGACAATATAGTTTGGAACATACCACAAAGCATCGTATAAGGAAGCAAGTGAAGCAAATGGCTGTCACAGATCCAACCTGCAAAAATATTGCATATTGCATCAATCACACTACTTTAGAGCCATCAATATCCTAGCATGTTTTCTCCCAGAAACAGCAAAAATGTTGATGGACACAAGGCAGGGTACCCAAATTTCTGCAGTGCGAAAAGATCATTTTAGATCCCTCAGAGACTCCAGAGTTGCATCTTCAAGATGCAATAGGCATGTAAAAATATCCATTCCATATATCTCATTCACCTCCACTACCATGTTTATGGTAACACAAAAGCTATACACACAAGCACGGGCAGGAACAGACACATATGCATTCATAGTATTGGAAGGACAGTGATTAAATAAACCTAAGTACACTTTCCACAGAATAGAGACACCAAAGTCACCAAACGATAACATGATTAACTTCTAGAAGGATTTGGCAGATTCCAGACCAAACCAAACTTAAAATGTCTTTACCAAATCATAATCCATGAAAGAAATTAATTATAAGCAGATCTATTGCCAAATTTGTTTTCCCTGGAAAAATGCCAAATTGAAAACCCAACAAATACATGCATACACATATACAAGCTTCATTCAAAGACACAAAAGCAGCCAAGGATATTGAGTCACAAATGTGATCCCATAGATTTACAATGAAGGGAAGAACCAACCTCGTGAAGCTTCTTTCTTCTCCCTTTTGATTCAATTGGGAAGCGTCTCAGCATGAAAAATAATCTACCAGCATCATAAATGATAATGCAAAAGATGGAGATGTACAAACAAAAAGAAAGAAGGAAATACAAGTGAGGGAAAGGAATTGAAACCACTCTAATGCTCTAACCACTACATATAATTTGACATGAAACCTCACCTTCCTCCATAGAGCAAGAAGCCTAATGCTGCAATAAATGACACCACTGAAAAAGGAGTACCATAAGTATGTGCATTTATATGAGAGCAGCAACAGTTATAATGCATAGATAATCTAGAAAAATGAATGACAACTTGAAGTGCTAACCTCCAATATTACTGCATGAAAAACCTAGTTAGATTAGGAAACAAGAACTTACCGGCAATAAATATCTTTCCGATGAATTCCACTGCACTGCTTTCGTCGATCCAGAGGTAAACCCAGATGCAGACCTGTACAAACACTTCATTTTGTAAAATTTTGCTCAAGCTTGCTAGTAAGCAACATCATGAATGTGGATTGTAAGGGGCTGCTCAGCACATGCTAGGAGTCTGGAGTACAAACTGTACTCTTAAATTAACCCTCTATCTGCATCATACTGTGCACTTTGAATGCTTTTAGCACGGCTTCTAAGGAAAACCAATAAACATTAATCTCTTGGACAGCAACAAAAAATCGTATTTGTAATAAAGGTTCTGAGGGGATAAATATGTATTTATATATAAATTTTTTAATACTAACTCCAAAGGACAATTGCTGAAATTGTTAACCTTTATAGAAAACTAAGAGACTCACTGGACATTCTACCCAGATACGTAGCTCCTAGGGCATTTAACCTTAGATATCTTGATTGGAAATATAAATACTATCACTTTAAGTTCGATTATGGGCTTGCAGTTGACTATGCTGCATGCAGAAGTGGTTACAAGAATGTTCAACCTCATATTGCGCGCAAGGACTACAAAGGGAATTTAGAAATTTCAAAGTAATGCTAGCAAATGTGCTCCTATGCTACTTCCTCATAGAAGTTAGTGAGAAATTCTGTATCTATGGATTTAAATGTTCAGATATCATTTTTCTTCCAAAATTTCAACCATTTTCAAGATGAGATAACTAACAGGCATGCCTGCCTTGTGAAGTTGTACTTCTAAGTTATAACTATGTGCAATAAACCCTACAGTGAATAAATAAACAGAAATTATAGTAGCTGCTCTAGAATCCAAAGAATAAACCAGCTATAAGATTTACATAAATGTCAAAACCACAGCAGTATAAGACAACTGGTGAAAGTGAGATGGACCATACCTGTATGAAGTATATTATTCCATTGACTGAGATATAAAAAATCCTGAGTTTATCAGTTGGTAAGCTTCTTGCCTGTCAATCAGTTAATATGTTAATATTTCCTTGAATAGTACTAAAAATAAAAAAAAATAAAAAGGAAGGAATCATGCAAGTTTCCAGCAATCATACAAGCTTGCAAATAATCTAATGGCATCATAAAAACATTAGTTACTTGCCTGGTGATATATCTCTGCCCAAAAGAGGACAAGTAGTGTGTATGTAGAGAAAAACAACAGTCCCGGAAGATCCAATACTACAAGCGTAAGCACCTGGTTCAATATACAGCGGCACTATGTCGTAAGAAGGCTTTAGACATTCTAGATGCCATATTATGGCAGGAAAAAGTAAAGTGTCATCTAATTCACATCAACGAAGAACTATGACTGCAGAAACTTAATTTACCAGTAGTTTAGAATGTTAGCACAAGTACAGAAAGCACAGAAAAATGCACAATGTTTCATAATTAAAAGTATATAATACAGACAATGCTATGGACTGAATAAACAGTAAGGAAGATATCAAGAAAATTTTCATTATTTGTTCATACACTGAAAAAAAATAAAAATAAAAATTTAAGGATTTGAAAGCCAAAGCATATATGGTTGATCAAGAATAGAATTGTAATTTATTAGAACTACAACAAACTGACCTTGGGATGCAAAAGAAACACTTGCATGTGAAACCCAAAAACAACTGCACGTACTGTTACAGTAAAAAAGAAGACAAAATTCAAAGTCAAATTAGTTCCCAATAAAATAAAATGAGCGACGGCAATCACAATGTCACAAAGACTCTAGTTATCACCTCCATTTACAATGAAGTTCATAAGATGAAAGACCTTCTGTGTTGTCCAACCATATTCAGGCACTCTCAACTCAATCCTTATTAATTGTATCTGCTCATCATAAACATCAATCAGAAAACCTCATCATTCACGTCAACTAATCTAACCACAAAATCACAGCACGCAGAAGCAAACATGTCTTACAAACTGTAATTAGACTTGAATTTGGATAACGGTAGCATTTCCTAATTTTCAAGATGCTCGTGAAGAACACACACAAATAATAATAATAATAATTAAAAAAAGAAAAGAAAAAATTGCCATGCATTCTCCGATATTTAAGATGAATTCAATAATTATATACAGTACATACACAAAGATGTTATTAAATGATACGATTTACATAAAATCAAATCTCAAAACAACAGAACATGATCATACAAGAAGAGAGAAAGAGAGAAAATAACCAGAGCAACAGAGGATACAAGCGCGTAAGCGGCACAGAGAGAGTAGAAGATCCCGTCCTGCCACTGAGACGACTCGTTGATCTCGGCCCACCAGCTCGTGAGCACAGTTCCTAACTCGGAAGAGGATGAGTTCAGTGGCATTCCCGTAATTCTCCCCATTATCTACAAACTTTTCCCGAGCTCTCCCGAGAAAGTCAAAACTCCTTTCTCCTCGCCAACAAGTACAAACTCCAGCCTTCGAGAGGCCAAGAAACGTGGACGCGAGCCCAAACACGAAAGCACGAGTTACCAATCGCGGAGAAAATTTTTAAAAGAAAAGTAAAAATAATTGTGTGACTTAGTATAACTCTACCAGATGAACACGGCTTCCCTCCCCTATGTTTCTACCAGATCAACGAATGAGATTAGTTGTTTTTTGTTCTTATTTAGTCAGTTTTTACACCTGTCACGTTTTGATTTGTTGTCTTGTTCGACACGTGGTACAAACTGCGCTACAATTGTCAGTTTTTTTTTTTTTTTTCCCTTCAATTGGTTTATTGCTAATTTACTACAGTGAGGTGAACATAGTAGAAAGCGTCGGCTACTTTCTTTTCATGTCTTTTCTCATTTTTTACTAATTGCAGAAAAATGGCGTGTAATTGGTACCGGTGTAATTACTAATTAGGCGGCAAACAAATATAACGATATTATGTTACGAGGATAATTATTTTGTTCTGATCTGAGCACTCCTAATCTTTTAAAGATCTTATCTTCTCTTGATTTGAGTATTTCTAATCTTTTAAAGATCTTACGCTACCTGTATTTTAGTGTTAGTGAATGATTAAGATTTAACTACTTTTTTTTTAATCTATTAACTACCAATCATATTAATAGATTTTACTAAAATAAAAATCAGATTAGGAGAAGATCCTAATCTGTGTTAAGAAGTGATTTTTTTTCATATTACATAATACAAATATTAAGGAATTGTTGGTATGTTAAAAAATGAATTTAAAACTGTACAATAAATTTATTTTTTATTTAAATTGTTTATAAAATTATTTTTATATGAATTAGAAAATAAATTAAATTAAAAAAAAGAATTATAAAAATTTTATAAATAAAAAATTAAGTTATAAAACGATATTTAAAATAGTTACAAGCATTTTGTGGAACAAGAGTACGGTGATCGCAAGGGAAGAAAAATTAAATTTCAGTTGGAGAGAATCACGTGTTGAGGGTGAGAGTGAGAAGATGCTCCCAGAGATTTCCCCTTTGACAATCAGCGTGGGGCCCACTGGTCAAGGAGTCTAAGTCTAGGGAAGGAGTGTTGTTTTAACAGCTTGCGATGTGAAGTTTCCTCACCGACCAGGCATCACCTCACCTAACGGCAATCCGGCGAGGACGGTTAGTCGGTTCTCGCTTACTCGGCGCATTTGGACTTCGGTTTCATGGTGACGTATTCATCATACACTGATTACATATTTATCATATCCATCTACTATCCAGTTGAATATTTTACAAAATATTTATATTTATATTCAAAATATTTTTAATGAATATTATTCAATTTAATTTATATGAATATCCAATTTCATGGATCAATTTCCCATCTCTATATGCAGTACATATCTGTCTCTGTGCGTCAAATACAATTTAAAATTGTACTACTTATGATAACAAAATCTATGGTTCGTGAAGGACACTTTTGTTTTGAAAACACGGCTTCTTACAACATTGCCCATTGAAGCTTATGCTTGTAATGGAAACACAAAAATAATGAGATTTACATAATTTTAATCAAAGATTAAATCGATTTATCTTTCAAAATTTTAAATAAACCTTTTTCTTCAGTGAATGATATTCTCATTGTTTATGCTTGATAATCGACCACATGACATATAAATTACAATCGACATCAATGGCAGTATTAAGAATTCAATCTAGTAGGGCTAAGTTGAAACAAGAAAAAATTAATGAATACAATTTATCAATTTTAGTATCAATTATTTTTTTTATTTGGTTACCAATCCCTTTTAATTTTGAAAATTTGCTATCAAAATCTACATTCATAATATAAACATCAAATTAAATTTTAAGTGATAAAATTCATTGAAAACAAAAATATTTGGATAAACTTAATAACATGAAATAGTTTTTATTTTTCTGTATGAGGAGAGTTATACCGAGTTAGGACCCAAGGGATTTCAGAATAACGATATTTTTTTTTAGGTTGTAAGTGCAAAAATAAGTACTTTGATATTTTAATTTGTTTTTAAAATTTAATAGAGATTTTTATGGTAAATTAAATAAAAAAATAAGATAAATATCAAATTAAATTTATAAATTTTGAAAAGTCAAGGACTTTATCCTTTGCTGGCCCTAATATGGCACCTCGGCTGATCGACATATCTGTGTCATTTTAATATAATTTTTTTCCTTCACTTATGTTTACCCTTGAAGTGAAGTACGAATTCCATCCATTAAAGAAAATGATTATGCAACCCAAGGACTTCGAAGTGCGACTAATGAGTATTTCTTCTTTTTAAACTTGGCTAAAAGAAGACTGGATACTTCAATTAATTAAATAATTGGTCATTGTCTCAAGTTTCCAATCAATTTCACATAAAATAAACAAAAGTCTTTATATAAAAAGAAAGGATAATATTCTTTAGTCAATATCATTAATCTGCCGATTGTGATAAACATTTTTTTTTTAATTTTTTCTTTTAAGGAGATAAGCATCTTAAGTAGTAGTAGATTGACATGATAGCACCAAAGGATAACGATGCAAACCATAGTCACATAAGGATGAAGTTTCTATTTACTCGTAGATTGCATGTTTTTTATCTTAAAAATTGAGAAGTAAATAGGCAACAACCGGATAAATTTTTTTTTTCCCCAAAGGCAAATACTAGCATTATGCTGATTATACTCGGAATATTAAGAACGCATAACATTCAACGCAAACGATATTATTCAATATTTTTAAGTACTAAATTTATTCTTAATCAATGTTGACTTTACACTGATAAGTTACAAAGACAAAACTATTAAAACAAATTTAATTAAAATTAAAAGAATGCAATAATACGACAAATAAGAATTCTATGTTTATAGATGAAATAGCCAAAAAATATTGTTTAACTCATATATCAAAGTAATCGTAGCCGAATTGTTCACATCAGGATCCGTGGCGCAATGGTAGCGCGTCTGACTCCAGATCAGAAGGTTGCGTGTTCGATTCACGTCGGGTTCAATCTCCCCGAAACCAGATCCAACATTTTTTCAAAAATTCGGTTCAGCCGAAGTGTTGCAGAAATTTATGCTGCGTTTATTTAGTAGATTGGAGAATCGGAATAATTCATGTGTTTACTTGTTAAATTGTGTTCAGGAATGGGAATCGGAATTCGGAATCGAAATAATTCATGTGTTCACTTGTTAAATTGTGTTCAGGAATGGGAATGGTTTATGCGGACCCCACACAAAATATGAAAAGATTACGAGAGTTCTGATTCCGGACGAGAGGGTTGGGAATCAGAACTCCATTCCCGGGACTGATGCTTTTATCCCTCAATAAATTTCATAATTCCCATTTTGTCCTCGGTTAAAAAGCAAAAAGACTAACAAAACCAGTGATCTCTCTCTCTCCATCTGCAACAGCCGGTCTCTCTCTCTCTCTCGAACTGCAGACGGCGATTGGTTCTTCACCCCTCGTATCCGTCGTTCTTCACGCTGCAACCCACCGCCGTTGCCGTTCGGTTATGCGCCTCACGTCATTGTCGTTTGCTCCCGCCGTCGCCGCTGCATCGTTGTCGGTGCCCGCGTCGTCGGCCTTGCGTCGTCGCCTCGATTCAGTTCTCCGTTAGAATTTTAACAGTTATGCTTATTATAATGATAAATTATTTTCATTTATTATTATTATTATTTTTTTATTATCGTAGTAGTAGTTATTTAATTTCATTATTATCATTAATTATTACTATTATTTATTTATTTATTTATAATGTTATTAAATTTATTATTATTATCATAATACCAAATGACAACTATTATTATTATTATTATTATTATTTAGGATTATTATCATTATTATTATTATTATTTTTAACAACTATTAAGGGTATTTTAGTAATTTTAAACAACTTATCTATTGTCAGAATCTACTTGTAAATCAATTGAACTAATCAATGAATTAATAGCCCAGGTCGGAATGGGGAATGGGAATTAGAATAAATTGTTTACTTAAGCGATAGGAATCGGAATCGGAATGAACTGAATTATGTCAAATTACTAGAATACCCTTAATTATTATTATTAATTATATTACTTTTTATAAAAATAATAATATTGTTAATAGTTATTATTGTTAATATATTAATTAATTATATTCATATGTTCTTAGATTATTAATTAATTATAATTTATCATTAATAATAATAATAATCAAAATAAAAGATCATCATTAGCAAAATAATAATCCATTTAAAAATAATAATAATCATAATAGATTCATCATTATCAGCAAAATAATTCATTTAAAAAAAAAATAATCCTCCAATTAATCCATTTCCCAAATAATCATCCTCAACAAAATAATTCATTTCCAAAAAAAATAATAATCTCAAAATAATCCATTTCCCAAATAATCATCCTCAACAAAATAATTCATTTCCCAAAAAAAAATAATAATCCTCAAATTAATCGATTTCCCAAATAATCATCCTCAACAAAATAATTCATTTCCCAAAAAAAAAAATAAATTAACAGCTGTTGTCCATAAAATCATCAGATCGGAGTCGGATTCATCACAACAACAAATCATCATCATCATCGTTGGCAGCACCAGCAGCAGCAGCAGCATCATCATATCGGAACCACGACCATCAGAGACAAATCGAAGACGAAATGAGATGGGGACAAAACTGAAACGGCGACGAAATCCACACTACCAATGGAGACTAAACAGGCAAGGTCATGTCCATAAGCAGAGAAACATGTTAGATGAGCATTGATTGGGAGGCTCGTGCAGAGAGAGAGAGAGAGAGAGAGGGAGAGTTTAGGTTTTTAAGGATTTTTTTTGTTTTTTTTTAATTTTTTGCCATTTATATTTTTATCTGAAGTGAGGGTATTTTTGAAATAATAAAAATTTATGAGGCAAACGAAATATCGGAATGAGTTTGATTCCCAATTTCTAGAATCAAGTTCTCATTCTTGATTCCCATATTAGTGTGGAGCCCACAAAAATGATTCCCATTCCCCATCTTATTTCACTAAGTAAATGCAGGAGTCATTCCAATTCCGGATTCCCATTCCTGAATCCGGGAAGTAAACGCAGCCTTAACTTATTCCGATTCCGATTCCGATTCTTAGATAAAGTAAACACATCAATGGAGTTCAAACTCATTCCGATTCCGATTCTTATAATTTAAGTAAACAATTTAATTTGATTCCTATTCTATATTTCAATTCTAGTTCATTCTGATTCTTATCCATTTCGATTCCAGCCATTCCGATTACTGATAAGTAAACGAAGCATTAGCCGCGAGATTCTTGCGGATTACTCTTCTTGTCCTCTTCTTCTAAAACCCGAACGAGACTATCAGAATAAGCTCTCTCATGAAGTGAGAAAATGGCCTTGTTTTCTCGACTCCGTACAAACCCTAATCCTGAATTCGTTAAATTGCCGAAGCTTGGCCACTTCATCGATCCATCCTGCCGGAGACAACGCGGCCGCACCGTCAACCTCGACAAGCAAAGACGAGACACGCCTCGCTATTACTTCTCTAAAATCAGAATCCAATCCAGAAAGGATCCTTGGCCGTTCCTCTTCTTTCAACCCGGGCTCACATCTTGACCGCATGGCTTTAGCAGTAGCGCTCAAAGCTATCCGAAGCCAGTTACACCAACGGCATCTCGCAGTCTCTGGAAGAGCTCAAGACCCGACCCGAATTGTACAAAACGAAAGCGTAATCAATCACTCGATCGTCCTGCACGCCCGCTCCAGCATAACCGAGCAAGCCGTCCAGACTTCTTTGAAAATGGACAAGCAGGGGCTCCCTCATTCAGTCAACGCGCTCAATGCCTTGTTATTCGCTTTCATATTGGCAGAGGATTACAACGAAGCGAAATGGATATTTAGCGAGTTCCGTGAGACTTACGGAATCGACCCAAATTTGGATACTTAGGATGGAGCGATTAAGTCGTTGTGCAAGTCCGGGGATTCGAGTTCGGTGAATTCGATTTTTTCCCAGATGGACAGGAAGTCGATCAAACCGAATGCAGCGAGTTTTGGGCTTCGGTTAGATGGGTGTGATAGGGAGGAGAAATTTGGAGACGTGGGGTGAAGTTCTGCAAATGATGGAGACATGCGGGATTGGGCCTGGGTTACTATCTAAAATGTGAGGCTCATGGGGTTTTGTAAGTTGTAAAAATCAAAGGAGGCGAAGGCATTGCTTGATGAGATGTTATCTTAGGGGGATTACAGTCATTTGATTCGTGGGTTTTGCAAGGGAGGGAATTTTGAGGGAGCTAATAAGACGTTTGTGAGTATGATTAGCAGAGGGCTAAGACGGGATAGTGAATGTTATTTGGATTTTCTCTGCCAAGGTGGGGATTATGAGACGGCATTGAAGGTCTGCAAAGTGAGTATGGACAACGGTTGGGTGCCCTTTTTGCCGAAGCCAAGGAGCGTCTTGGGCTAGTGATCAGTCAAGGTGAAGTTTCCTGAGGATACTGATATGGAATCAGATTGAGGCGGGCTTGCCTCTCTAGTTATTAGTTAATACCGAATCATGGCAATCCTTTGTTGTTTGATAAGTACTAGGCAGTCATCTATAGTGAACAAAAAATTCTTTCTTCAGAGTTGCTGGTAACATAGGGTAACTTGGTCGGTTGCCGGAATCATTAAGGGCATGAGAAAATTTACGCTGAAGATCTGGACTCTTTTTCGATTTAATTTCGCTAGGTTTTGTTGTTCAGAATCAGAAGACAATGTAAAATAAATAAAATGAAGCGAAATAAGTGTTAAAATATTTTTTTGATAGAGCTTATGAATAAAAAATAATTTATTTTGCTTCAACTAATAAAAATTTAAATTTTGAGTTTTTACGAGTAGAGATGGATTTTTTAAGTTAAAATATTTAAATTTTATTTATTTATTTAATAATTTTATTTCATTTTTTCATAATATAATTTTAAAAAATTTATTTATTAAAATTATTTTATAATTTTCAATAAAAGTTTACGTTGACAATTAAATAATTAAATTTTTTGGATAAAATTTCTATTTTAAAAATTTTATTAACAAAATCTTTACTTATATAAGAATTATTTAAAAAATTATACTAAATGAAGTTTCACTTAAATAAATTCTATTAAAGAAGGTATTCTAAACAAAATTTAAAAGTAAGTTTTCTTATTCACGACTTATTTTATGAATCATGAATTTCATAATACTTTTTTTTTAAAATTTATTTTAGATTTTCAAATTTACTTAAACAGTAACAAACTACAAGTAATTAAATAAATAAATAATTTTTTGATAAAAACAAATGATTAATTAATTATAGTAAAGCAGAATATTGGAGAATGAAATTTTTTTTATAAATGGAAAATATTTTTTTATTAGAAAAATTATCCACCGTCTATCCGTTTTTCACTATTTTTTAAAAATATACAATTCTTTTCTTTTTTTTATTGAACCCACATGAAGTTACATTTTTTTTATTTTTTCACTCTCATTATAACACCGTTGGAACTTTGCTGACATCATAAGGATAAAATTACCATTTCACAATAACACAATAGTGAATAGATGCAAAATAATATAATTTCAAGTAGAGTTGAGAAAAAAATTAAGAATTATGTATTTTTAAAAAATACGAAAAAAAAGTGGTCGATGAATAATTTATCTTTTAAATTTAAAGATAAAAAAAATTATTTAAATGATATTCCGTTAGTGTACTTAACAGTCACTCCAAACGAAAATAAAAAAAGTGAAAAAAAATATAATTTCTGTGGGTTTAAAAACAAATGTGTATATTTTAAAAAATTAAAAAAAAAAAAAAACAGGTGAGCATAAGATAATTTCTCTTTTTATTACTCCTTTCAGCACCTTGGACATGGTACTCCATCACATACCTCACTCGGGCATAATAGTTCTCTCTGGTCAGAAAGCTAAAATCGAGTGGCTCTAATCTCTCCTCAAGGGTGCGTTTGAGATTGAGGTGCTGAAGCTTTTAAGCTACAGTTGCTGTGGAAAAAAAGTTATAACTATAAAATAAAAACTAATAATACATAGTAAATATAAATTTTAAATAATAATTTTAACAAAATTATTAAAGATATAAAATATTTTTCATGATATAAGTGAAAAATTACATTAACGTAATAACTAAATTACGATAATTAATATTCTGCGAAATATTTTAGTGTTATAAACTTAAACTACAAATTTAAACCTCAATTACACAAAGCGGCTCTAATCTCTCTAACCTCTCCTCTAAAGCTAAAAATAAGAGTGCATAAGGTCAGGGATCCAGGAGTCTACAACTGTTTACACAAGGGAGGGTGCTTTAAACTTGAGGGTACTCAAGTAGCTAATTTTAAAATTTTACAGGATTTTTTAATATTATTACAAACCTCAGCACTCAGTCTGTCGTTTCGTTTCATTGTTCTCTATCTAAAACCCAAAACCGTTTCTCTTTCTGAATTTTCATTTAAAATAATCTTTTTTTTAAGAAAAATGGCCTTGGTTTCTCGATTCCGTATAAATTTTAACCTGAAAACTGTAAGTTACCGTAATCTGGCCACGTCATCACTGCCCTCGGCCGGCAACGAGGCTGCGGCGTTGACTATCAAGGACAAGAAACGTGCCACTATAGCTCGTCTGAAATCGGAGTCCAATCCATTTAGGATCCTAGACATCTGCTGCGGCGCCTCGCTCGCACCGGAGTCTCCCCTGGACCGCATGGCCTTCTCAATCGCCGTATCGAAGCTATCCCAGGCCAATCACTTCAACGCCATCTCTCAGTTACTTGAGGAGCTCAAGACCCGACCCGATTTGCGACAAAACGAGCGTTTCCACGTTTACTCCATCGTCCTGTACGGCCAAGCCAACATGATCGACCACGCGATGCGGACTTTTAAGGAAATGGATAACTACGGACTTCGTCAGTCCGTTGACGCCTTGAACGCGCTGCTATTAGGTTGCATTTTATCGAAGAATTTCGAAGAAGTTAAACGGATATTTACGGAGTTTCCGAAAGTTTACGGAATCGATCCGAATTCTGAGACCTATAATAAGGTTATTAAGTCGTTCTGTGAGTCTGGTGATTCGAGTTCTGTGTATTCAATTCTGGCTGAGATGAGAAGAAAATCCATTAGACCAAACGCGACGGATTTTGGGCTTTTGCTAGCTGCGTTTTATAAAGAGCACAAGTATGAAGATGTGGGTAAAGTTTTGCAAATGATGGAGAAATGGGGGATTGCATCTGGGGTTAATGTTTATAACATAAGGATTCAGAGTCTTTGTAAGTTAAAGAGGTCTGAGGAGGCCAAGGCATTGCTTGATGGGATGTTGTCTAGAGGAATTAAGCCCAATTTGGACACGTATAAGCATTTGATTCATGGGTTTGGCAAGGAAGGGAATCTCGAGGGAGCTAAGAAGTTGTTTGCAAGTATGATTAATGGCGGCTGTGAACCAGATAGTTATTGCTTTTTTATGTTCACTTATTTTCTGTGCCAAGGGGGGGAGTATGAGACAGCGCTGAAGGTATGCAGGGCCAGTATGGCAAGGGGTTGGGTGCCACATTTCTCAACTATGAAGTCATTGGTGACTGGGCTGGCCAGTATCTCCAAGGTTGCTGAGGCGAACGAGCTTATTGGACTAATGAAGAAGAGGTTCCCCAAGAGTATTGATATGTGGAATGATATTGAATCTGGCTTGCCTCAGAAGTGAAAACAGGTTATGGTATGCAATTTACTTTGGTAATTATAGATAGATTGATGAATTCATCATTTAAAACTTTTAATAAAACTCAATTTTAAGCTGCTGCTACTACTACTAATAATAATAATAATCGAATGGAATAGTTCAAGATAATGTTGAGTCATTGACCATATGACACGAGTTTATATGTAGCTGTTGACTTGGCCCTATTTCATGATTTGTAAAAGAATAATTGAAATCTGTTTTAGTATACACCATACATTCATAGAGATGGCAGTGCAAGAAAGTGAATTCAATTTTGTTACTTAGAAAGAAATGTGAGTCTTTAATTTGTCTAAACTTGGTTACAGCATTTTAATCACTGGGAGCTTGTGGCTTCTTCCATTAATTTTTGAATATTCCTTATTGGTGAGATTGAGTTTGTGGCTATTTTGAATTGTCAGAGGAGGAAGCAGGGTTGTTGCATCTTATTGTTGAACCATACTTCTTGAATGTTATCAAACTAATCTTACTAAAGATTTCCAGCAGATGCGTCATTGGTTGGCTGGTCTCAGAGATCCATGATATCATGGTAAAGAGAAACCTTTTCATGCTTCATAACCATTCCTAGATCATGAGATGAGGTTTATCTCAATCTGGCCAAATTGGTTTTGGCAAAGGAGTCCTTGATCTGGCTGGAGGAGTCACCTCCATTTGTGCCTTATAATTCTTCTTGTCTTCTATAAACTTGGTAAAGCATGCACGGGTGTAAAGAAAAGACTGAATGATAGCCTACAGAGCTGGTTATGTTATGAATTCTTTGAGCAGTACTCGCTTCATCACCAAATCTAACAACTTGCTGATCTGTTTCTTCTAGACTAAAGTTGGTTCGGGCCAAAAGAAAGCTGGTTGAAGCTCAATGCTTGTGGTTGTGTCGGGCAGCTTTCCAGATCCTGCAATGCTGTTGGCACATACACGGGGCGAATTTGACTTTTACAAATGAGGAGCATTTTGTTTTGTCTATCTATTTGCTGTAACCTTTTCTGTGTGTTTTAACGAGAGCTGCTTTTCTAAAGGATTTTGATTTAGAAAGATTAATGATTGCAAAAGTTTGTCGTCTCAACTTTCGCGTGAATGTGATTTTAGAGAGCGGAGTTTTAGGGAAAGGTTGCGGTGCAAGGCAGAGTTTTAAATATTACTGATTTAAATAATTAATGTGGAGGAGCAATAACCAACAGGATCCGTGGCGCAATGGTAGCGCGTCTGACTCCAGATCAGAAGGTTGCGTGTTCGATTCACGTCGGGTTCAATCCCCTTAACGGATCATTTTTTTTCAAGTTGCTCGCTATGTTTACATCTGCCGCTTTCTTATATCACCACCGACCATCACGCGGATCCTCTGCTTCACTCTGTAGTGCTCTTCTCTAAAAGACTAAAAACCAGATCCCTAGCTCCCCCTTTTTTTTCCAATCATCAATATTAAAACGAATAGAATGGCTTTATTTTCCCGACTTCGAGCGAACCTAAACCTGTACTCACAAAAACATCACCGCTACTTGGCCACGTCATCTATCCTCTCCTCCGGCGACAAAACGCCCTTGTCCAGCAAGGACAAGACACGCGCCGCTCTTACTCTTCTAAAATCGGAATCCAATCCAGAAAAGATCCTCGAAATCTGCCGCGCCGCCGCTCTCACGCGGGCGTCTCGCCTCGACCGCCTCGCCTTTTCAATCGCCATCAACAAGCTATCAGAAGCCAATTACTTCAATGGCATCTCTCAGTACCTCGAAGAGCTCAAGACCCGACCAGATTTGCAAAATGAGCGCTTTCACGCTCACTCGATCATCCTGTACGGCCAAGCCAACATGACCGAGCACGCGGTCCGGACTTTTAAGGAAATGGACAAGCATAAACTCCGTCATTCGGTTGGGGCTTTCAACGCTTTGTTGTTGGCTCTCACGATAGCCAAAGACTACAAAGAAGTTAAACGGGTCTTTATAGAATTTCCCAAGACTTACGGAATCAAGCCGGATTTGGATACTTACAACAGGGTAATTAAGGCGTTTTGTGAGTCCGGTGATTCAAGTTCTGTGTACTCGATTTTGGCTGAAATGGATAGGAAGTCGATTAAACCAAACGCCTCGAGTTTTGGAGCTTTGGTTGCTGGGTTTTATAAGGAGGAGAAGTATGAAGATGTGGATAAAGTTTTGCAAATGATGGAAAGGTATGGGATGAAGTCTGGGGTTAGCATGTATAATGTGAGGATTCATAGCCTTTGTAAGTTAAGAAAGTGTGCAGAAGCCAAGGCATTGCTTGATGAGATGTTGTCTAAAAGCATGAAGCCGAATTCAGCCACGTATAGTCATTTGATTTATGGGTTCTGTAAAGATGGGAATTTTGAAGAAGCTAAGAAGTTTTACAGGATTATGAGTAACAGTGGGTTGTCACCAAATAGCACTGTATATTTTACTATGGTGTATTTCATGTGTAAAGGTGGGGATTATGAGACAGCATTGGGCTTCTGCAAGGAGAGTATAGCGAAGGGTTGGGTGCCTAATTTCACGACTATGAAATCATTGGTGACTGGGCTGGCCGGTGCTTCCAAAGTCAGTGAAGCAAAGGAGCTTATTGGCCTAGTGAAGGAGAAGTTCACCAAGAATGTGGATACCTGGCATGAGATTGAAGCAGGCTTGCCTCAATAGTGAGTTTGCATCACTTTATTGTTTTTCATTTCATGAACAATGATTAATATTAGGATCTGGGAATGTTTTATAGGGTCTTCCAGCCTAGAGATTTTGTTTAATTTGTTGAATCATTGAGATAGATAAAAGTAGTTCTTGAAGCTATCTACAGACGGGTTGGAAGATATGCTTCCCAAGCTATGAAACTTGCACCTCGACTTATTTTTAATGCTTGTAGACCTGATTTATTGTCTGGCATCATGGTTATGATGATTTTGGCAATTTTAGCATATGATATGGAGTACAAATTTTGGTTAAAAGGTCAATTTGATTTTAAAGGTTTGCTTTCATGTGAGAATTTTGCTTTCCAAGATTGTTGTTTGTAATTTCTATGCCTTGGCATATTTTGAAAGCACCACGGATAATGTGATTGGTAATCACTCTTCTACCCCCCTCTTAACTTGACCACTAGTGATTTGATTTCCTTGCTACCATGGCTGCATCTCAATCCCAAACATACAATGATTTAACTGGAACTTCTTTCTTTACTGTGTTTTAGGACCTAATATTCTAGGGTGAAGCAGTACGTTATAATCATAGTAGACCTCTCATAACACCTTCTCTTTCTAGCTCCTCCTGATGTTCCCTTCAAGGTTAAGGGAATGGAGAGAAAACCGAGTCAAAAAGATTTTGGTACTGAATGTTGCATCAAGCGAAATATCACACATCCCATTAGATATTTATCGATCACTCCATATTAAAAGTTGGACATATTTCTCATTTTTAAGATCAGACATACATAATACTGTTCCGACAACACAATAATCCTCCTGGACCACGAATATTCAACTTCCTTTTTTTTTTCCCCTCTTGCAGTGAAAGTTAAAAAAACATGTCGGTGTATCACTAAAGAGAAAATTAACCTTAGCAAATAACATCAATTCATTATCTGATCCAAAAAGAAATACTATCA
The DNA here is from genome assembly GCA_030449925.1 of Citropsis articulata. Classification (NCBI taxonomy): domain Eukaryota; kingdom Viridiplantae; phylum Streptophyta; class Magnoliopsida; order Sapindales; family Rutaceae; genus Citropsis; species Citropsis articulata. The sequence goes on along the minus strand of JASUUH010000085.1, from coordinate 246,200 downwards.
ATTTCATTAGCATTAGCAAACTTTGCTTCCTCCGTTCCTCATGTGGGTTGTCGAGCAAACTTAGGCCATTGGTGTGCAAACCTATTCAGTACAGAACTCAAATACTCAAATTCAGTTTTTAATAAAACTCGAATGTAAAACAAGATTTTTGTTATCTCTCCCAGCTCCATGGCATGTGATTGGGAAGTAACCAGCTGAACGGCATCTGCCTAACATTTTTGTTTACATGATGCTATTGCTTTGACCATTGCTCAGCTTTACACAAGGAAACTAATTATCATCAGTTCCCTGTATTCCAATTACACTCTGGGAGAATTCAATTCCATGACTAACTGAAAAGCAAGAAAACTTTGATCAGCTACTTATATCCTTTAGCTTTACTATGGCAGCATTACACCTTTGCTACCAAAAGTTCAGTGTAACAGCCAATTTGTCCACAACCTTTTGAGCTTGCCTACGTTTATATGCATCCTCTTGAGTCTTGACAGAATAATCAGACAATAATTACTGTATTTATCAAGACCCCGATAATGTGATGATACAAAATATTCTTATTGAAGCAAGAGGGAGAGCAAGTCCAAACAAGATAAATAGATTATAGAACATGCCAAGAAATTACAAGCGATTTGAAGAAATTTTGTGATTCAGCACGCATCCAGTCTTGACATTGACAAGGACTTCACCACAAAGCCCTACCCTTTCATGGCCTCTTATTTTCTTTTCAATTCCCATTTTGAGGTGTGCTATCCAAACTCAAATATCTGCAGGCTTGACCTCCTTTCCTCAGCTTTAAGCCTTAATAGGTTCACATTTCCCTATGGCTTAAACATTGAATCCAATATGAATTATTCTCTCTTTTTTTGGGGGGTCGAGATAGCAGCAATGCTATAATAGGGCACAGCCAGTCCGAAACAGAAGGGTCTACAGTAAAAAATTCAACGAAAAAATTCCCCGGCCTCTCCAATGGATGCCACAAAATTAGAACTCTTTTTGCATCAGTAATAAAACCGGCACCCATTACCTTTAGAACCTCATTATAGCGCCGGGCAACCCACCATTTTAAATGTACAGTTCGTGTCGTAACAATTCAGAACTACAAGTTCCTTGACATCAAGGTGGATTTCTTCCTCACGTATTGTACACCATATGCTGCAGTAGAAGCCACTGTAGTTGAAGCTACCAACAAACTGCACGAGAGACACTTGATGTTAAATTTATTAACCTTGTTAAAACAGAAATATGCTTGGTTGTTGTACTACCTCAAGTATGTGATTACAGGTTGAGTTTCTGGAGTCCCAAACTCTGGTTGAAGAAGAGCTGCAGCAACTAAAACCAGCTGGAAAACTGTATTAACCTGCCATCAGTTAAGGTCCTTGTTAGAAACTAGAAGATTTTGGCTAAATAAACACTCACATGAGCCAGCCTTCATGTTTTGTGCAAAATTTTTCCCCTTACATGAGAGTTTTACCAAATGCCTACGGGGAGTCAGCTCAGGGGTGTCCCAACTATGGGAACACAAGATTAATTTGGATTCTGTCTCTACTGTATAAGATAATAAAATTTCAGTTCTAGAACACACAGGAATTACCTTATGCCCTATTCACCCTTACGAAGAGAAATAAATCATCCTCCCTAAATTTTTAGAGTCATAACCAAAGTAACCTCTACAATGAATTCTAATGTCAATGCCTCCTATTTATAGCCAAGGGTTTAAAATAATAAAATAACAAACAAGACTACATTAACTTCAGAGGAGACATGCACCAATGTTGGCTGAATCCATTACTGATGAAGAGAAAAAATCGTGAATATTACCTTGCTCAGAAAGAGAGGTTCAACCTTCTGGGGACAGGTTCCATCAAGGTTGACAAAATCAGACCAGCTTTTCCACTGAGAGAAGACATCAAAGTTTCCAACCAGCAGTTTAGTTAATTTACTACTCAAATCGTCATACTGAAATAAAAAACATTGCCCATAAACAAGGTTCAAAATTAGGTAATCTCACCTTCCATTCCAAGATACTAGCTCTTTGATAAAGAGCACCGCCAACTAGAGCAGCATCTCGCAACACAACAAGTCCAACAAGTCCAGCTTCACAACAGAAAAACCAAACAGAATCACTAACCCAAGACAGACAGAGAACAGTTTTATACTACATTCAGGGAAATGGGTTTGCACTAATGCTATCATTGCCTGTTTGCTTCAATTTTTTTCTCCTTCTCATAAACATCAGATCTTCTTCAGCAGCTGAAACACAATAAAATGAGGGAAAAAGCCAAGATAACTTACGGTGAAGAAGATCCACATGTACCATTGCCAAAGCAACACATCCAATAAGAATCTGAGCATAACAAAATCATATTATCAAACAAGGATTAACCCCTTATTTTATCCTAATAAAAGTAACCAGTCAATAGAAATACTAAATAACATTAAGCTTAGCTAAAAATGAACTTTTACCTTGTCAGCAAGAGGATCAAGGTATGAGCCAACTACAGAATCAATTTTCATCCTCCTAGCAATATATCCATCCAGCTACACGGCGTAATACAAATGAAAATTAATATCCCATATTTTGGAAAACTGTAAATAGTTTCCATACATTAAAAAATCATCTTACCCAGTCGGTTGCTCCAGAGATAGCCAACGCCACAAATGCTGATGAATACATTTCGTTTGTGATCATCCTGGAATGAAACTTGTTAATCACCCTTCCCCTCTAATCCACGGAGCAACAGATTCATTCATAGAAGAAATTAAAGAAACGAAGGTCTCATAAATAACAAATGCTGAAACGATAAACATAAGAAACTACAAGTTGATGCTATCAACATTGCCTCAAAGAAAAGCATCCTCCATGAATTGTACTAAAATTATAGTATAGATGGCCTTTTAATTTCCTCTCATTTTACCCCATTATCTAAAATTGTACTCACTACTTTTTTTTACTTTTCTCACTTGTTTTGCAGCAACCAGACGAAACATAAAGAACAATACTTCATCCTCAAACAACGACAGCAAAATCAAAAGTTTTAGAAAAATAATAATAATAAAATCAAGAGAAAACAAAACATAATACCATGCAATGAAAGGCCCAGAAACCAAACGGCTCACGGAGACCAAATTCGGCAAATTCACGAAACTCTTCACTAGGCCATGTCTCTCCGCCTCTTCCTTTGACCCGACCCGGTCCACCACATTGGGTCGGGGAAAACCCAACGCGGAAGGAAGATTAGCGTGACCCCGAATCAAGTCGAAATTCAAGGCCTGAACTTTCCTGAGAACGACACCGTTCAGGGGAGTGGCGGATTGGGAAAGCTTCCAGGGAGGGGAGGACAGGAAGAGAGGGCCCTGAAACGGAGCGATCCATTTGGAGAATGGAGGTCTGTGAGAGAGATGGGTGCAAAACGGCGGCGTTAGAAACAGAGCGGCGTAATTGGCAGTGGCAGTGAAGTACTGGCGGGTTTTGCTCTTTGAGTTTTTGGTAATTATGGTTTTGATGGATCTGAAGATCGCCATTCTTGATCACGAAGCATTCATTATACTAATTTGAAATTCGTCATTCGTCTTTTTGAAATTTCTGCTCTTCACTTGCTAAAGGTTTTAGGGATACGTGTCCCAGTTTACACGTGGTTCGGGTTGACGCTTACACGTGCAAGCTGCCCGAGAGGGTTTTTCACCTTGTCTTCTTCCACACGCTAAACTTTGACGCAGTTCGAATTGTTTAATAAATTTAAGAGTTGCATGCTCATCGAATGTTTAGTAGAATACTCGCTTGCCCCCAATTCATAAATTTTTACATAAAAATTCCTACATTTTTCTCTTCTTTTCCCTTTAATAAAATTGGCATTATTCATTGAAAGGGCAAAAAAAAAAAAAAAGAATAAAGCCTCCTTTTATAGGTTTTGCAACTATATATAACTACCAATGTAAACAATTCGTAACTATATAAGTAAAATGAATCATGAAAGGCTACAAATTACATGGATGGATATTGACATCAAAATGAATATTTTCACAACATTATTTAAATTATTTGAAATTAGATTTGACTCGTTAAATCTAAGTTATGTAAACACGTTTTCAATAAAATTGATATTTTGACTATGCCGCAACATAATCACTTATTAATCGCTATAACTAACTTATCTAGGTCGAGTCTGGACAAATGATATCTAGAATGAGCTATAATAAAACTATCTAAACAAATTTTTTGCGTAGTTTTGTTGTAAATATTAACATTGTAATATTTTTAAAACTTTTTCTATACGTAATAGATTTCTTACCAAAAGACTTTAAAAAAATGCATGCAATTGTCTTCGAATTTTATGTCGTATGGATAATAGAATCTTCCACAAAATATTAATATAGGATTTAGACTATTCATAGAAATGAATTATTAGTTTTAGTTAGTTAATTAAGAGGAACAACTTAACAACTTGGTGTTGTCTTTGTTCTCCATTCCATTCTCTTCACTAATTTAGGAAAACATTACCGAATTACATGCGGGTGAAGATTAATTCTGGCGAAACCAATGCTGATTACATTGTCCAGAACAATCGAAAAATTTTGTTCTGCGTATGGTATTTCTGTTTCTGACACTTTTCATAATACTCCTGAGACTTTTTCTTCAAATTTTACAGCTTTTATAATCTGAGAATACGTGCCGGTTATTAGCAAGGGCCTCTGCAGGTTTCGGAATAAGATATTTGATCAATAACATTGACTCAGTTCTCTTTAAAGGGTGTTTGGTAGAATTTTGTTAGGGAACAGGAGGAAGGAGATGAACTGCTTTCGTTGTTGCAAGGCAGACCATAGTCTTTCTTTTAAAGATAAACGCAGTACACACAACAGAGACAGCACTTTTTCGGCTCTTATCCACGGCATGTCACACAAAACAGGTATGTCGTATACAAAACATAACGTGATTGTTCCATTATCTTGAATCTGTTGGTAGAAAATCCTGGACATCAAATGCTAGATACCTTTTTGGTCAATGAAATGGCTAGAAGTTTAATCCGTCAATCATCATGGCGTTCTGTCAATTGAGATGATTGCGCATATGAATTTTGGTGCCTATTAGATTTTTTTCACCACTGGTTACGCAAAGTTCTGTGAATGTTTCTTTAAATAGAAAGCAGTTTGATGCTAAGTAAATGTTTTGCAGTTTGAACAGATGAAATTCTGATATTTCATGTTATAGTAAAAAAAAAAAAACCTTCTTCTTTGCACATGTAATTCATGCATGTTATGAATCTGCAGGCAGCAGCAAGCAGAGACATATAGCTGCTGAGATTCGGAAATTTGGAAAGGCCAAAAAAACTCCTAACGTTTTCAAATATCAAGAACTGGCTGACGCCACCGAAAACTTCAATCCTGATTGTTTAGTGGGTGAAGGAGGATATGGGAGGGTGTACAAAGGATACATTGAAGCCGTTGATCAAGTCTCTCTCTCAATCTGGTCTTGATGAAATATCGCTTATGCGCACGCATGTTTTAAGACAATCTTTGAGCCTCATTCTTTGTTTCATTTCTTCAGGTTGTGGCTGTAAAGCAATTAGATAGGAGTGGAAACCAAGGAAGCAGAGAATTTTTCGCAGAAGTTTTGATGTTAAGTCTGGTTCAACACCAGAACCTTGTCAATTTGATCGGATATTGTGCAGATGGCGATCAAAGGATTTTAGTTTATGAATTCATGTCCAATGGATCTTTGGAAAATCACTTTCTTGGTACAAACATTATATTCTTCAACTACGTTTGAATAATTTTTTCTTTATTTGTGAGCTATTCTGATTGCATTCCTTTCTTACAGACTTACCTCCAGATCAGGAGCCTCTAGATTGGTTTACACGAATGAAGATAGCAGGAGGGGCAGCTAAAGGGCTTGAATACTTGCATGATGTTGCCGATCCACCTGTAATATACCGCGATTTTAAAGCGTCAAACATATTATTAGATGCAGAATTCAATCCAAAACTGTCTGATTTTGGACTTGCTAAGTTAGGTCCAACAGGAGGAAAGGATCATGTGTCTACAAGAGTGATGGGGACATATGGTTACTGTGCTCCAGAGTATGCAATGACAGGTCAACTGACAAAAAAGTCCGATGTATACAGCTTCGGTGTTGTGCTCCTGGAGCTTATCACAGGTAGAAGTGCTATTGATAATTCAAGACCAAGTGAAGAACAGAATCTAGTTACTTGGGTATGTTAATATCCTGAAAAGAATTCCTCGTTCCAATTCATATACAATCATACTTGTAACAGTTCCCAATTTATTGCAGGCAAAGCCATTGCTAAGGGACAAGAAGAAGTTTACAATGATGGCTGATCCATTGCTGGAAGGACAATACCCTCGGAAGGGTCTTTATCAAGCTCTTGCAGTTGCAGGAATGTGTCTCCAGGAGGATGCTGACGCTCGACCTTTCATGGCAGATGTCGTAACAGCTCTAGAGTATCTATCTAGTCCAGTAACTGATGAAAAATGTAGTCCAATTACTGATGAGAAAAGTAGTGATTTAAGTGGGCCGTTTGTTGACTCTATTAGAGGACAAAGAATCAATGGAAAGCAAGAGGTCTAGTGCTGCTGGGGCATTGGATGTATAGTAGGTTTTGTGAAGCAGATAATATTCAGAATCAGACATAGGAATCTACAAATTTTGTATTAAGATGAAATCTCTTCTCTCATTCCCACTGCTGAATTGCTGTTAGATTTAAGAGCATGTATACGACCTTGTAACCCTTGTCTGATTAGCAATTAGGCAGCTGGACTTGTGAGGCTGTAACTGGAGTGAATTACTGCATGCGGTTGATAATAGAAAATTGTTGGATTGAAAACTGCAATATTTGCTTTCTTATCTGACAGAATTTTAGGCATCTTTGTGCTCAAAATGATTCTTATTCATGTGAAAGCTGCTTCCACCGTTTCTCATTAGACTCATTAGACTCCTTTCTCATGTTGAAATGTCAAATCATTTATGCAAATGCAGTTTAAAAATTCCGTTTTTTTTTCCCCCGATGTAACGTGATTGCAAATATCAAGGTTGGTGGTGTTGAAAGTGCGAGATTATGCATTTCGTATTTAGAAATGGAGTGTTTACTATCAAACGACAGCAATTTGAAACTTTTGTAATCTTTGTTGATCTGTCAGTTCTCAAAGAACTTATAGAGGCGAGAACTTCTACTTACTCCTATTCTGATAATGAAAACTTTTTACAAATCAAATATGTGCACATCTTACTTCAAGAACTGATCTTACAGGAAGGATCAAATCCGCCCTGATCGTGTGGAAAAATCTAAATCTGTCAGGGTTGAATGAAACAGCATAGAAGCAACAATTCTGGTATCAAAAGAGCAGCAGTTTCATGAATTTCACCAGAAGATTGAATTTCTGAGGGGTTAATCTGGCAAGAAAAATTCATGATTGCTCACTAGACACTGGTTCTGAAGAAACTATGAAATTATAAGTATTGTCTCGCTTTAGAAAGGAATGAATGCTGCCTTTTGATATTATGACAAGAAAGATGAAACGATCATCACATTTTGAAGGCAGTAGTAGAAGAAGCCTAAGCAACAATAGATTGAGAAGATTACTTAAATAACCCAAAAAGAAAAAAAAAACATGATCACCCTCATGCTCATCCCTGACAACAACCCTTTCAAAGATCTAGTCGGAAGATAAAACCTGATAGGACAATCCAATACTCCCAGAATACGGTTTTCTGAGATTCCCCATTGAGTGAATGAATAACAGACTGGCCCAGTAATCACGAAATCATTGTTATCTCGGCTCTCCAAGAAGGCCAACTATATGTGCAAGTTATTCACATCATTCTTCAGGATCCTGTAGTTGAACCCAGGAATCCCATTCAACTGATTTCTATCAGCAACTTCTACAGCAGAGCATATGCTTGGAAGGATACAGCTGCTGCTGCCTCTTCGCCTCTTCCTCTTCCATCTCATTATCATAAACCAGAAACTATTCCTGGAATGACCACTGCTGGAAGCTATGTCAACAATCTGTCCCTGAGGTTTCCTAATACTTGCACACTGCTGTAGCTCAAATTTACTGAAATATTCAATCTCCCTCCTGACAAGGGATCCCACAGTTCCCCTGGTGCCTATAGCAACTGGAGCAGTTGCAGCCATTTTCTCAGAGAATTTGGTGTTTGTGTTGCAGGCTTTATGCTGCATTATATGTTCTTTAAGGTATAACTCAAGTGATGTAGGAGGCTTCTGGATGAAGAAATTGGTGGCCCCAGCCCTAGGTCAGGGAATTCTCTTTGGTCTTTGCAAAAGTTTTATTGATACGACTTTATTAAAGTGGACAGCATGAGTTTTTGCATGATTGAAGCTCTTTGATGGACATATTTATTCTTATGCTTTTCTCATGTCATCATGCAACTGTTACACTGGCAATGAAAGTATGCATGTTCTCCGGATAAATTGTTTCGCCCTTTCACCCTTTTTTGTCAATTAGGTTCGGTCGACACTTGGATGGTGATTGTGAATAGTACGGGATCAGGTATTCTGAATTATTGTGCTGAAACAACAACGTGCTGCTATGATTTCTTATAATTTATGTTAGGTCAAAATTCTTTTCTTCCGTGTAAGCTTGGATAAAGAGAGAGTCAAGAGTGCGAGCATTTTCATTGTTCTCTTCACAAACTAATGCCTTTACAGACCATCTGATTTTGGTGCCATAGATGTTGATTTCACTCGTTTCCTTTCACTTTTATGCCACATTCTGCTGGTTCACATGATTAACAGCAATTCAAGGTAGTAGTGACAGATATCATTTCTTTATTTGCTGACAAAATAGGTTAATCTGTAAGGCTTAAAAATAATCCAACAGTTGCTAGGTCCAAAAAGGCTGTTGCTGTGGAACATCCTCTAAGGATTGTCGTCATATAGAATTAAGTGGAGACCCCGTCGTCATCTAACAAGCAATTGGAAGGCAAAGCTTCACCATCTAAAACGCAACCATTGAACAACGAAAGAGTACTTAAAAAACATTTATAATCACTTAAATGGTAGGCTTCCACAATGGAATGCATTTGCTCTATAGCTTTCAAGTGTCAGTTCACCTAGCATTTTCAAGTACTTTATTGAAAAGAGTTGAAAGATGACAAGAAATTCACCATTTCACTATCAGCTTACTGATCATTTCATTTGCTCATCAAACTACAGTACCCTGCTGTTGAGAATACAGACTCGTATTCGTATCCATTCATCAGAAAAGCATTATAGGCAAAGGGTGTATGGTGCCACCACCTGAGTGAATTAATTGGGGCCCTCATACAAGAACTGAAGTTTTTCATTACCCACTTGATTAAAATTGCTAATCTGGACTACTCTATTAGCTTTACAACTTGCAGTACTGATCAGGTAGGTAATCACAAGCATCAGATCAATCATCAATGTACATTCAAATGCCTCTGTAAAATGACCATTCAAGTTTGGGGTTCAGCGATAGGAGACTTGCATAAATGGATGACTAAGAGGTAAAGCTTTCAGGCAAAACTAAGTCTGAAAATCTTATAATTCAGAAAAAGGAAAAAAGCTAATTAATATACTCCTGCTTATGCGATCAATAAAAGACAACAAATTTTCTGTAAGCCTCAAAATTGGATGTCCCCTCTCATTTTTGTATTCACACTCATCTATATTCTTATTGCTTTTGATTTCTTTTGATTTCTCTCCTTCTTTCTTTCTATTATTTTTTTCAACTTTCTCCCTTTTTTCTTTTTCCTCTTTCTTTAATGTTCTTGTATGAGAATTATCCAAAAATCTACCGTATACCGGGAAGATGGCAGATATACCTAAGCTTCCTATGTGAGGCAAGAGCTTTTTGTAAAGCAGCATCTACTCTTGCACCTTCCCGAAACAGAAAGTCATATAAGTGACAGATGAACTGCGACAGCTCCTCTTCATCGTCATCCCAAACACCCATCAAACGTTCCCCACTCTTCTCAGGTTCACTATCCTCCCAGTCACTCACTGGACTGGAAGGTTCAACATCTTCATCTTCCGCCTCTTCCTCTCCGATTTCAAACCTCCCATTTTCCACAACATTGAACTCTCCAGATCCATGGAATGATGTGAGCGACATTTCCTGTGGTTCAGCTGAAGGGCAAACAACAGCTTTGGCACCGGAGTCTAGAAATGCCTTAACTAGAGGTGGGGTAGGCCCATATGTTCCTGTGCAAATTATGACCCTCTCCCTCCAAGCTCCAATCTGGGATAACACACAACATTGGTATCAGCCACATCTTCGAGGGAGAATAAAAAGAGACTTCAATCTCATAAAAAATCATTATAAAATTAAAAAAAATAAAAAATAAAATTCAAAGCTTTTCAAACAATTAAGGATCTGAAACTTATAGCCGCATCAGTGACATCAGTGCAAATAGAAAACTGAGTGCAGTTCATTAATATCTTCTAGTAAAAAATGCCTAAGGTTTAACAAATACTGCCGTGCAAGGGGAAACTAAATCCATTCAAGGAAATATAATAACGATGAAGATGGACGAGCAACGCATATTACAAGTCAAGAAGTATGATTAAACATCATCTGCCAATTTTCTCTATCTATAGCTGTGAAATTCCATAGAAGTTGGAGATGAAGGGATAACTAAGTACATACCATCCAACGAACATCATCAGGTGTTAAGTGCATGGAAGGGACAGTTCTACGAAACATATATGCTGCAATTTCATGGTCATCTTCCATAACCTTCCCAAACATCACAAGACAGATTTTTAGTTGGATAACCCCTGACAAGCAACAGAAGATCATCTAAATGAAAGGAAAATGTAGAGGATGCGTACTTGGGTTTGGCGTCCTATATAACGGTGGACAACATTTCCAACTTGGAAGTACGGTCTAAATTGGATCAGATCAGCAATTGTTGATATATTGGAAAGAACTGATGCACCCTTTCTACGGTTGCTCCGCATCACTGATAACAAACTTGACTTGACGCTCTGTAGAAACCTGTCTGCATGTTCGCCAGGTTCAGCAACCACAAACACATCATTCTGCCAGCTAATAAATAAGCGCATCACAATTAGGAATACGAGTGAAACTGAACAACAAGCACATCACAGTTAGGAATATGAGTGAAACCGAACAGACATGAGGAAGAATAAGAATTTAACACAAAGGTAAGGTCATACTGACCTTAATATTGAACCTACTGTATCATTTTGAAGGCACAAATGAACAATGCCAACTTGAGGAAAACTTTGTAGCTTCTCATGCAATGATCGGACATGTAAAGAGAGCTGCCTGTGAGCCTTAGGAGACACTGGGGGAGATGAAAATGTCTTTCCAGCTTGTAATCCATCCAAGCTTAAAGGTGGAACCATATCTATTCGGCCTATCCTCTGAGGACCAACATCTGGACTGTACAAAAGTGGGCTTGAGGGGAAACTTCCAGTGATCAAGGGAGAGGAAAATGGTGTGGGGAATGTTGATCCAGGCATAGACTTCCCAATTCCGGAAATTCCATGCAAAAGAGATAACCTTATTCCATTACTAGCACAAAATGATTCAAGTGCCCGAGCATGGTGCCCAACTCTTCCTGAATCAGGACTATGCATAGCTTCAAAAAGCAGTACATTACGCCTCCAACCCAAGGATGGGCTAATCTCATCTAAAATTCCAGGAGAGAGGGGAAAAAAAGGGTTCAGTGGGAAGAGTATCATATATATAAAAACTATATAAAATCGGAGAAAATATAAGACATGCTACCTGTGTTAGACACCTTTCCTCGGGGAAAATGCTGAGATTTCAAATTCTCTGACCACTTCTCATCTTGTTGGAAAGGTAGAAGCAGTCTCTCACAGACATTCTTAAAGGACTCAGAATTGTTATTGATGTATTCATCAACTGCAGCTTCCAACTTAAGCCACTCTGCTGGATCAGTCTCATCCAGCTCCATCTCACATCGTTCATCAACTGTGGGCAAATCATGTGGAATACTAAGTGAGAGTCATGATTCTTTCATAAAATGAAGTCTTTAAGAATATCTTTCCAGATAAATAAACAAAGTACAGGAATAAAACTATATCAAATGACAACTGGTCATTATCCTGTCAAGGTCAAATAGAAAAGATAGCCTTTCACATATGATGCTCAAACTAAAAATAAACACTACAGAGTCCCAAAGGATGGCCTATTTGGTTGGCTTCTTGCAGTGGAAGCAAGAAGTCAATGTTCAAGTCCAAGGGGATACTGTTAATTTGAGGGTGACAAGGGGGTTCCACAGTAACAACAAAAAGAAAAGAAAAGCAAATAAAATATTACAGATATAGAACCTGGATTAAACCGGTAGTACTGAATTTCAGGAAGCATAGGCAGCAATGTGCTTAATGCTTCCTCCGCCCTATCTACAGAGCATGCACTCTCAATCAAGACTTGTCCAGTATCCAGATAACGCCAACCACCTCTCCGAGTCTGCAAATGCAATGTGTGCTTGCAAGAGTAAGGGATTATAATCACTACAAAACACAAGTGCTATTGTCTAGTATTGTAAGAAACCTTTGTAGTCCAGCATTCTAATCAAGTCATACCCAGATTTTTTACCTACAGTCATCTCAATACATCTAAGGGTCCAACATGGAACAGAAATGCCTAAAAGAAGCTTGTGAAGTGGAAGATATTGTTTAATCATTCTTTTCTCAACTAAACACCCCCCCCCCCAAGAAAAAAAAAAAAAAAGAGGTTTTGAAGGGAGCCACAAATACTACGCTGAAATGAGAGCTCCCAGTCATCAAAAGATATTTGAACCAGTTCCAGTATAAAAGTGACACTACACTTAAATATATTTGTAAAAGAAATACGTTTTAATAGGAGTGCGTGTTCATAAAATTGAGGGTCGGTCTATCTGATAAATGAATCACAGTTCAAAACAATAGAGAATATCCAGCAGCATGCCACTGAATATGTCCATCTAAAGATTTTACAATATAAAACTATTGAAAATCAAGACTCTATTAACAAGGAAAAAAATTCAAAAATCAACTTGTATGATCATCTGCACTGAATTCTTTACTACAGAGGGCAGTGCCTAGATAGCAGCGGAGGACTTCCCATGCGGAGTGTGGAAAAGGTTGGGAATTTCAAGCTTTATGAATCAGTGAAAATATTAGAATGGAATATACATAACGAAGAAAATCCTTTATTTATGAAAGGGAAATTATCTCTGCACCCCTTTGTTTTGCCATATGTAAATTTAACCAATACAAGATTTTGATATATTCTTTGCACCACCTTTATCTCTAAACTTGTATCAATCAATCACTTTGACACTAAAAATAACCTTTTTACCCCTAAATGAGTTAAAAGACTATTTTATTCTATAAAATTCTGAAAAATAAAAAAATATAATTACAAAAGTACCCCTAAATTCAATAAAATAAATAAATCTCAAAATCTAAGATGATAATTTTTAAATGAAATTATAATTATAAAAAATTAACATGTTGTAATTATAATCTTTTGCAATTATAATTTCATTTAATTTTTTGTCATTAAACTAAGCATAGGGAATTTTACAAAACTTAACATGAAGAGAAAAGTTCCCTATAATTATTGTAATCCCTATATTATTGTAAGCTTCCCTATAATTAATGTTAAGAAACTTCCCTATACAAATTAAATGAAATTATAAATTACAAAAACTTAACATGATAATTCTTAAATGAAATTATAATTATAAGAAATCAACATATTGGATTTAGATTTATTTATTTTATTAAATTCAGGGGTATTCTTGTAATTATAATTTGTTTTATTTTTCAAAATTTTGTAAACTAGAATGGTCTTTTAATTCATTTAGGGCTAAGACAGTCATTTTGTAGTGTTAAACTGGTTTATTGATACAAGCTTAAAAATAAAGGTGGTGCAAAGGACATGTCAAAATTTTGAGGTGGTTAGATGTACATATGACAAAATAAAGGTGGTGTTGTGGTGTAGAGATAATTTCCCTTTATGAAATTTCACTAATTCATGCAAAAACTGTGACCAAAGGAAAAAGGTTAAGAACTACCATTAAAGCCAGAATCTAATAACCATCTCTCAGAAAACAAAATTAAGAAAATTAAGAAACTGTTTACCTTTGTTGGAACAGAGCCACACCCAATAGAAACTAAGCAGTCTATCCTTGTATCAGGCCATAGAAGTTGTGCTTCTCTGATGGCAAATATGGTAGGATTGTTTGCTACTATTGCACCATCTTGCCAGCGGAATACATCTGTGAATTTTTTTCGCAACATTTAAAAATTCGAATAGAAGAACAAAAAAGGATCAAAATGGCCAAGCACCGAACAACTGGAAAAAAAAAATGTGCAAGAAGAATGTACCATCTGAGAAATCGTCAAGATAATAAGGAGCTGCAGATGATGCTCTTATAGCTTGCCATACTTGATGCTTACAACTCCCAATAAAAGCACTGCGTTTATAACCAACTTGAGCACCAGTAGTAGGTGATCCCAGCACAGTGATTCCGGAACTTTCTGAAATTGAAAAAGGAACTTCTCGTGTTCCAGCGGGGTACTGAATGTTGAAACCACAAAGAAGTCAGAATAATTACCATAATTTAAAAAATCACGCTACATCTATGCAACAGAACAAAACAGAAAAATAACAATCCTGAAAATAAATTGATGTGTCCAAATTACTCTGAGAGAAAGAAGTATTTCTGTCAAACCTGATAATTGCGGAATATGAACGGCTGTGCTGGCATCACACTCACCAAAGTTGACACAGTAAAAACTTTGGGAATGTTTTTCACAGATGATTCTATCAACAGATCCCCATCCTCATCAGCGCACATTTCCTTCAACAACCTCTCAAACTGATCTGCACTGTGCTGCAAGAAAAAATGAAATTATCTAATTTCAAGGCATTAAATATCTGAAACTGTAAGTGGCATTTATCTATTTAAACTGTAACTTTATATTATCAACTAAGGTACCTCTTGATCAAGAAAATTTACAACAAAGAGGCAAACAATGACAAAGGCTCATAGACCAGTCTAAAATGAAGAACAAGATCTGCATGATCCTACTTGTGTTGTTGGAAATAAATTATTGATTTCTGTGTACATACTAATTTTATGCACGCATCTATTCGCATGTGCCCATACGGCAAATTTATCAAGTAGAGAAGAAAAATCAAATAGAAAGAACAATCCGTACTTTAGATCCATGTACAACAACTCTAAAGCTCTGTGATGAACTTTTATAAATTTGATCCAACTTTTCTCTCCATGTTGCAGCTTCATTGTCTTTTGGAAAAGGCTCAGCAAAGACAAGTTTCCCTAAAGAACCATAATTGCAGAATGAGACAAGTAAATTGAACAAATAAATAAGCCATTCGGAAAAGCTAATTTTTGGTTCCCCAAACTCACCCAGATTTTTGTATATTTCTTCACATTGATCCAAGGTCATTAGCTTAACAGCAAGAGCAATAGCAAGCATGCCACCAGTTGATGTGCCACATACAAGATCGAACAACTCATGTATCCGCTTACCAGTTCCTTTCTCAATTTCTTTAAGAATTTGCACTGTTGCCAGACCTTTCATGCCACCTCCATCCATTGAGAGAATGCGCAGTCCTTGTTTTGGAACTTGTCTCCCCCTTATGGCACGCCGCAAACTTTCATTTTCTCCTACAAAGGCACACGATGAAATGACCAGGCCTATTTGGTTAAATGATCTCAAAATACAGCCAAAGACAGATTCAGAAGCTTACCGAGAATTGCCAAAGCACGAGCTGCAGCTTTATTTACACGGGGTTCAGGTCCAACAGTCAAACGCATCAAAAGGTCCCGCAAACTTTCAGAAGTAACTAGAATACGGCGATTCTCCAAACAGAAGGCCAAATTTCCAACTGCAAGCAAAGCAAACCTTTGTACCTAACAAAAGATAAACTTTTCAACATTAGATGACCACTGCATAAGCAATCGGTACACACGAGGAAATTTTACTTGCCTCTGGGTTTTTATGTGCACATAACAATTTTAATGACTTCAACACATCCTTAGTCAACATTTTCTGAGCTACAGTATCAGATGCAAAAGCCAACTGTCCCACAACTTGCAGAACAGATTTTACTTCTTCTGGAGCAACAGATTTTAGCACTGCTATAATAGGTTGCATGATGTCACATTTCATCAACAGCATTGCCACAGATACATCTACAGCAAGGGATGATAGAGCAGAGCATGCTTGTTCGACCTGCCAAAGAAGTAAGAATATTAAGAAAGTGCCAAACAAACAGGTTGGACTTCTTTCATGGTTACAAGTGTGAGAAACATACCACATGACGGTTATCACTACTTATCATACTAATAAGCTGCCGCACTGCATTTTCATCTTTGCCAACAACTACCCGGTTTTCTTGGTCTTGCATAATCTTTGCAAGTGCAGATGCTAGTAAAGGGTGGTGACAGGAAGAGAAACGGAATATGAGAGAGAAGAAGGCACTAAGCTTGTGTCTAGATGCCCCAAAATAAGAACTGTTCTCCATCTGCAACCAAAGAAAAAAGTACAATGTAACTTAATAATTATCTCTAGCTTAAGAATGCCAAAAAAATGTTCAAATAGCTTTATCAACCACCACCTCGATTTGGACATTGACTAATCTAAGGTTTTCATCAGCCACAATCCTAATATTTGCAAGAGACAAGTGTCGAAGTTTAAGCAGTGGCAAAATTTCTGGAAGGAATTCAAGAGGGTTTCCAAAGAGCCTTAGAATTTTCAATTCTGCCATAGCCCTGCCATTTAAATGGATAGACACATTAGAGACAGAAAAATATAGAAGCTACAAGCTTAATTGATGAAGTTAACAAGTTATAGACTCAAAAATGATAAGTCACTGTCAAATTGACCTGAAATCAAGAAGAGGCCGGACAAGCCTGTTGTGTTCTAATGATAACTCCACCAATCCTACACACTCTCTCAGTTCAACTGCATATAATTTAACAAGAAATCAATTAAGCAAACAAATTGCACGAGACATAAGCAGAATAGGAATCCACATCACAAGGAGTTTTCTGCTTGCTACGGAACTTGTATGTTAAGCAAGTCAATATAGCCATACATACGCATACAACAGTTCCATGCTTACCAGGAACAGAAACAAGCATGTTGTTGTCAACAATGAGAACTTTTAAATTTTTCATAGCACCTAGCTCGGATGGCAAAGTTGATAACCTGTTGTTTTCAAGGTAAAGTTTCTCTAGAACCGGCAAACGGGTCAAATCAACTGGCAACGCCTGTCAAAACCCATATATTAAAACTGTTTGAGTGCAACCAAAAACTGATTTAGCCATTAGAACTTAGTTTTGCCATTAATATGTTTGAATTCAGATAAAAAATAAAATATAACAAACTCACCGACAGACCAAGACCGCATAGGCTAACCGCTGTGACAGTCTTCCAATGGTCGCAGAAACCAGACCCCATGTTGTTCCCCGGACCACTAGTAGACAAGTCGGATCTCATGAGCCGGGTCAAAACCCCAATCCCATCGCTCAGCTGACCCGAACCGACCCCCTTGGTCAAGACTACCGCTCGTAACGGCTCTCTCCTCTTCACCACCCTCATTTCAACTCCCACATTCGCCGCGTCAGTAGCAACATCGCCCTCCTCTTGCGGCGCCAATTCAACCACCACCGTGTCTTCCGGCACAGGCAAAGCCACCATCAACTGCGATTGCAGCTTTAGCGCCACCTGATCCTCCTCCTCGCCACTCGTCCACTCCAGATCGATCCGGAACCCTAATTCCGGATCTCTCGTCATCACCGTCGGTGACGACAAAGACGATGTTGACGATGACGATGACGTAGATAATCGGTTGGAGGGGTCATCTCCGGCTTCTTCGGTACCATAACTGAGAGTCAATTTGAAGATCTCCAACGGCCGCTTCCATCCCAAACCCCAAGAAGACATTTTGCTCGAATTCGATCAAATGACAATATCAAAATGCTTGATCGGACGGCAGGGGATACTTTTGTTTTGTTTTTTTTTTTTTCCTCACATTATAAACAATCATACCATATCATTTCATTGTTAATTTTAATGTTAGTGTAGGTATGTGTGTTTGTGTGTGTCAGCAATAATTTACAAGTTAAGGTACGATTACGTAAATCCCAAAATGCCAATTTCTGGTGGGGTTTAAAGATGATGAGAGTTAATGGCGGGAGATAAACGAACCCAAGGTGCCGTGTATTTTAGTTTGCTTAATGCGGTGACTGATTTTTGCTGTTCGCCTCTGGGCGGTTCTCATCTAACGATGCCGTTTCAATTGCCATATAGTAATACACATATTTATAATTTATGTCACATTAGTACATTACAGACGAGACAAGTGTATTTCCTCAACAAAAACCTTTTTTTATATTAATAATGTTTGGATTTAGATCGTTGAGTTCCACCCTTTTTTTTTCTTTTTGAACTTAGTTGAGTTCTGACTTGCGTGCATTATTATGTGTCATTTGTTTATTAACTAATAAAAATAAATATTTTATTATTTAATAAATTAATATTATACTTATTTAACTCAAATTAAAATTCAATTTTTAGGATCCTAACATTTGGTATGTATTTTTATTTTTTGTCTTTTTTGAAAAATTTCTTAATTTAATAAAGGAAAGCACTTAACGTAAAAAAATAAATAAGATAAGAAAAATGAGACAACCTTAAATACGGACCGAGTAATTATTATACCTTAAATATGGACTGGGTAATGATTATTATTAATCATTCCGATGGATAGAGAGTCCCAACAACTCCACTTTTCGTTAAGACATTCAGACGTAAACAGCGCACAGGCTGGGTGGTTGGCGAATGGGCGGGCCTGCCCGGTACTGGTAAAATGTTTGATTTGCTGACAGCCACATGGGCTGGGCCATGGCTCATTTGTCAACTGTCATATAATACAT
The DNA here is from genome assembly GCA_030449925.1 of Citropsis articulata. NCBI lineage: Eukaryota > Viridiplantae > Streptophyta > Magnoliopsida > Sapindales > Rutaceae > Citropsis > Citropsis articulata. The sequence continues at coordinate 227,248 of JASUUH010000085.1, read as the reverse complement.
ATGACCTCGCATGATTGTCCGGAAGATTCTAGTGGAAATGATTCAGCCGCACGCGAATCAGACCTTTCTTTTGAAGTTTTCGACCGTACAATGTGCCTTGCATTTCTGGGATTTCAATGAACGGGGAAATTGTACTGCGAGGCCGCCTTCAGTACAGGCTATAAATTTCAAGCGTAAAATGGGATGCATTTTGAACTTCCCTTTATTCCACCAAAGAAAAGGATTTCCTGAACCAAATAATGCTTCCATTTACAGCTATTCGAAATATCCAAATCATTATAATGATAAACACAACTGAATGCATCCATAACCAACTCTTGCAGGAAATATTTTATACTTGCTAGCATTTTTTCATACCAGCCCTCTAGAGTAGGGTCTTCAACTGTCCTATTTGTTATTGTAGTGTAATTCTTAGCAGTCGGCAGATACTAGTTCCTAGGATGGCCAAATCACATACCAATCAAATTGACACAGCTAAGTTTTATTCCAAACAAACATGAACAACAATTAGATGCATGATCACACGTCATGCTACTGCAGTCAATGGAACTGTCATATTTATTCCAGAGAGGCATTTTTCGAGCAAACAATTCAAGCTGACCATTTCAACAAGTGGCCATGGTCAATTCATTGCTTCCTAAAACGATGGTGACATAAACCTATCTTAAAATCTCAAATTCATCTGCTAATGCACTTTCAAAGACCAAATTACCACTTCAAATAATTTCCTACCAGGCCATACCCATACTACCATTAATCATAGATCCAGCTTCTTTTCAGCCAAATCAAAAATTTCTATCAAATCCTCTTTCACTCTGCCATTTGCAAATATAAACTTGACAGCACTTTTTGCTAGCTGAAACATTTCCCTCCTTCCAAGACCTGCAGAGTGGTAAAAAAATCAATCATTAAGATAAGGCTTAATTAATTTCAATCAAATAAACTAGTTACAAAAAACTTACTGAATGCTGAAGCGGCAAGATGGTACTCCCTAGAAACACTAGTGGAGAAAACACCTGAGTCATCAGTACAAAGGACTAAAGGGTGCTGTGCCTTGTACAGATCAACTGTATATAGAACAATGTGTTATAGAGAAGACATCCAAAAATTATTCTCTAGCAGATAAAGAAAGGGGGTAAAGTTTATCGAATACCCCAAAGGCTTGGCCTAATTACAAATAAACCCAATGTTTTGAAAAAAAATAAAAAAATGCAGAAACCTGTCCCACCTCTGGGAGGTTCTTACAAATTTCAAAACCAGACGAATATGATTGTATTTTAGTCGAATATCGGCAGAGGTCAATAGAATTTACTCAATTTGGAAAAGTTCAACATTAGTAAGAAGTAGTGACTTGTTTAGCAGATTAGTCCACAAATAAATAATTTTATTAAAGGTGAAAAAATGGGTACAAGCTATCTACATATTGAAACAGAAGAGAAGAAGATCTAACCAAAATGATGAATATCTAGTGAAGAAATTGTTTCAGTTCTGATGTTGGATGTCAAACAGATCTCAACCTGCAAAATGTATATTGAAAGAAACCAAAAAAAAAAAAAAAAAAAAGATAAGATAAGAGAGCAAAGCATAGGGGTGGGCATCGGATCGGATTCGGATTTAAAGCCAAATCCGATCGGATATGATTTGTGCAATCCGATCGGATCGGATCGGATTCGGGTCAATCCGTATAATCCGATCGGATTGCACTGTTAGAAAAAAATTAAAACCTTAAAAGCAAAATACAAAAGCAGAATTGCAGTAGGAAAAGGGAATGAAAACAGAACACCAAAACCTAATTCCTAAAACAAACCAGCCGCGATGACCACAAAACAAACCAGATCCACCACCGCACAAACCACACCCACACACCCACAGGCCATCGCGTGACACACACGGAAACCCATATTGCCGGCAACACAAACCAAAAAAACCAAGCCGCGTCTTCATTGACGTCTAGCCGCCATGACACCGAAGAGAGTCAATAAACAACCCAAACGATCCGAGCCGGCAGCCGCTTCTTGATCAACATCGACATCCAAACGATCCCAATCGGCAGCCACACGCCATCGAGGTTCCAATAAACAATCCAAATTCCTGTATTGCGGCAGTTTGGCTTGAAATTGGAATTGTTTCATTTTTATTTATATTTTATTTTGTTATGTGGGGTTTGACTTGATTAACCAAAGCCCAACTCCTATTATGCAAATTATGCCTTTAACTTCGTGGGAGTTAATTATGGTGGGGAAAGGTGGGGATTGTTCTTGTTTTCTAGATTGTATTAATAAATATTCATGTCTTTGATAAGAAAGTCTGCTGCTATATTTATTCTCTCTTTATTAAATCAGATCTTGAGAAATTAGAGGACATTACTTGTATTTTCACTACTATTTATAAATTTCATGATTTTTTGTAGAAGTTACCAAAATGGTCCTAAATCCGAATTCAATCCAAACCGATCCGAATCCAATTAATCCGAAATATTCATCCGATCCGAATCCGATCTGAAAGATTCAAATCGGATTTAAATTCGGATTAGAATCGGATGGATTTTTTTCCAATCCGAATTATCCGAAATCCGATCGGATTCATTCGAATCCGAAATTTCCCACCCCTAGCAAAACATACCTTTTACCAGTATGGTCAGCTTAAAGGTTGATAAGGAACTTTTCCTTATCAGAACACAACAAAAAGTTTTTTTACCTTTTTACCAACAAATATAAAAGCATTGATATGCCAACAGTCAGAGGTTTGATAAATGATCAAGGCACAAGGAAGCTGGCAAACTAATGGACCAATAAGATTTCCAACTTCCCTCGTCCTAAGAAAATTGCAAGAATATATTCTTTATCATTCAAATTTCAATTAAAAGAAAAAAATTGTAAATGAAAAAGGATTTCCATGAAATTCTAACCGGGATTTTAGATGATTTCAACTTTCTCCATTCTTCCTCTTCAAAGCAACAAGCATGCCCAATTCTCTGGGGAAGAAAGTCTAGCATACTTTGGATCTCCTCCTTATTAGGTATCTACAAACACTAAGTTATGAAAATAAACTGGTCAGGATCAATCCACTAATAGCAGAAACACATAAATCGTAACAGCAGTAAGCATTCAAAAGACATACGTACCTCCCCACAGTGAAGAGTTATTTGAAGACCTTGTTCCCTAGCAAATTTTAATGCTGGCAGGAAAGTAGTCCTGTCTCAGATACAAAGAGAATTTGCAATATTTTTAAGAGAGTTACAATGGACTAGTAACACTTATGCGCTACAAAGAATGATCAGTAACAAAGGAGTACCATTCACCCTTGGTAGGGTTTCCAGAGAGGTCAATGCCAACTACCCCTAGGTCCCTCATTTCCAGAGCCAGCTTAACCTGTAATATGATTGAGGTAAGATAAATTAGTCACCTATATACATGAGATGATTCACAAGCTTAAAACATCATTTGCAGACCACATTTTCCTAACATACAGTTTCCATGGCAGCTTCAGTTGTCTCCCGGCGGTCAATGCTGAGAAGAAGTCTAACATATATCTTTTCACTTCTAGTACCATTACATGCATCGTTCATATTCATAGTATTCACAGGACGTCTAACATCCGTGCTACGAGAAGCAAAATCAACATCAACTGCGCTGACAGCCCTTAAACCCTCCACGACTGCATCCATGTAAGATCGTTTGCTCATTCCAATAGACTCATTTCTCTGTATAAATTGGAAGCCAACAAATTCCTTAAAACTCCATTATATACTAACAAGGTCCCAGAAATAAAAAGGCAACCGGGAAGTCAACACACAAGTAAATACCTTTGGAGTAGTTCTTAGTTCTAGATATACAATATTCTCGGAAGCAAAATCTTCAACCACCTGTTTTGTAAATGTTTTTTTAAAAAAAAAAAGAAAAAGAAAAAGAAAAGAGGCTTGTCAAATGGAAGTAGATGTTGCCAACCCAAAAAAAAAAATCATAAATCAAAGAGAAATTTGCCATACTTCTTGAGTAATTCTTGTCACGGTTGCGTGGTCAGTAGTGAGAACGTGGATCAGGTCAAATAACTTGAACACTTCATGTAAAGAACGGTCACCTGAGTTTGAAAAGAACCCAAAAAAAAAAAAAAAATTCCAATGCCACAATTAAGAGTAACCCAATTATGCAATGAAGAGAATAATGAGAAATTGAAGAAATTCACTTTTTCTTTTTCCTTTTCTGGGGAAATCAAACTACAGCAAAAGGCACATACTTTTCATAATAACATGCTCCACATCTGAGAAGACAATGACACCCTTTTCACCCAAAACTCTTGCAAGCTCCCTGCACAACATAATTACAAGTGATTCTCACCCTCAAAACTCAAAATTATCATTGAAATGAAAGAGCCCGACAGAGACAAAAGATCTTACAGAAGAGTAGAGTCTCTAATGGAGCCATTCAGGTGGGCATGTAATTCAACCTTTGGCATCGACGCAAACCACTCCATTTTTCGTTTGTGAAATTTTATTTTTTTTCCTTCTTTCCAACACGTTTGTTTATGGATCTTATTTCAGTTCTTGATTTTGTTGCTTGCTTTTCTTACTCGAAGCTCGAGATTAAAATAAATTTTTGTTGTCACTGAAGGGTGGTTGGCACTTGGTAGTTTGACAAAGGGATGGCAAAATTCTCCGTCGGCTTGGTTCTACGGGATAGGCTGAATTTTAAATGATTTTAGAAAATAATGTAAGAAATAAGAGAAAAATAATTTTTAAACTCTTAACGTGATGGGATTTAATTTTATAATTAGGAATAATAATTGCATCTATAAATCCGTCAATCCATCTAAAGTCGCCTGCCAAAATCCACTTTTACCCATTGCAAACGAATTTAGCATTATAAATTAAAACTCATACATTGATGAGGGTGAGTTTGGAATTAATTTTATATCTAGTGGATATTCGTCAAACTCGTAATATTTTTTCAAATATTTTTAATTTAATTTTAATCTAAAAATATATATAAAGAAAATCAATTAATTATTCAAATTACCAAATAATTAAAGGCTAAAAGTTGTATATGTATGTACGTGGCGTGTCTCCCATTCTAAAGTGATAATTTAAATAAAATTAAAGGTATTTCTCCTTTGACTTCGCCGTACACCCATCTGACCATCTCTCATCTCTGTCTTTATTTAATTATTTTTTTCTTCTTCAATCGTGAGCTTGTAACAGTGAAGCAGTGCCTTACACCCAACTTAATTCATTGATTATTATATATCTATTATAATTTTGTATGTACTATTTTTCTTTAACTTAATACGTAATTAATTAATTAATTTTTTTTTGAATTAGTATTTGAAAATATTAATCTTAATTATTATTGTAGGCATCATGTTGGATGGGTGTTTATGGCAGTAAATGAAATAAACATCCTATCTTGGAGCTTGTTTTAAATGATAATATGAATATAATTGTTATTTTTATATATTAGTTTGTGTTTTTTAAATGGATTTGTATAATTTATACTTAAATTTAAGAATTTGTATTGAATTGATGTTGAAATTTTAATTTTTCATTTACATTATTTAAATATAAAATTGAGTATATTATATGGAATTTGAGGTTATTATTATAAATTTATATATAAAACATTTATGATTTTTAATGCAGAAACCCACAAAAAATCCGCACCATTGCGAATTTGGCAATTATCAAAACCCACTGCGGGTAGGTTTTCTTATAAAAATAAAAACCCACTGCGTATTGTGGGTGGATTTGGTAATTTAAATTTTGTGTGGGTTTAGATTTGGTAATGGCAAATCTGCTGCGATTGTGCCTATTGCCATCCCTATTTGTGCTCCCCACCCCAATTCCCATTATATATAAATATTTTTCTAATCTTTATTTTATCAATTGTAATGTTAGTTAATAAATGTTCTTTTTATCTTTACATGATATAAACAGACTACAACCAAAAAAAAAAAAAAAACTCTACAATATACTTTTTATTCAACATTAAAGTATTGTTATATTTTCTTTTCTCTTTTAAGATATTACTCTCTTCAAATATTTTTAAATTTTAATATTATTTCAAGATATTGTTTCAAATATTTAGAGATTTTTTAAATACATTAAATATTTTATAACGTGGTAATAATTCTATCTAAGTCTTTAACTTTTAATTTATTAAAATCATGTATCTATATCTATTATGAAGTAAATAAATGAGGAATAAGGTGGAGATGGAAAAATTATTTCCTATATGGGAATTCTCCATTCTCACCCCACTAAATTTATTAAGAAATAAAATAAAAAATTAAGATAAAATTTTTAATAAAATAAGAAATGGGTAAGCCTCTCCATCCCTGCTCCACCTCATTGCCATCCCTAAGTTGACACTCATTTTCTCTTACCAAATGGTCAAAGGATAAAGCTATGGATGCCACAAACAGAAGCTGTTAAGTCAGTTTTTGAATCCGAAGCCCATATCATGACCATTTTGTCCCGCTTCGTTGTGGGCTAGGCCAATCTTGGGCTTGAAGTCTTCGGTATAAAATATCATGAGTTTTCGGTATAAAATATTGATTTTGACACCTACAAGATTGCACATTCTCTTACAATTTTAAAACTTTGGAGAAAAATATCATTTAATTTATATGATCTCATAAATATTAATTATGATAGCACTACCTTTACACTTATTAATTTATTTTTCACAAATTATTTTCTCTGTCCTTTGTTAGAAACAAGTGACCCAACCTTTCTTGTTGATGTTTTATAAACTTTGTTTTATTTAGATTTGTATTTGTTTTAAGGATCCCCCTACTATACAATTCATGTATGGTACACTCACTCACTATTTATGTGAGTGGGTGTACCATACATGAATTGTATGGTAGATATTGCCTTGTTTTAATTTGGCCCATGTAAAATAGAACTCGAAGGTCCGCCCCTAGGTGCACCACATCGCAGTAGAAAGGGCGTTTTTATTATTTTTGGGCATTGGTCAAAATAATTAGTATAATTGTCATCATTCTTTGTCAAATTTATTTCATTTAAACAAACCTTAACTTCCTACTAAATTCACAGTAATCCCTAAAACCAAACTGATCATTGAAATCATCAACACCCATATTCGGTTGGTACAGTCGCACGCGACCATGGGTTTGCTTGGTATCACCGCTTGTGGCCATGGGTTTTGCTAGGCATAGTTCTAGTAATATGTATTATTATTTTTAGTGGGTTTTGCTTATCAAGATTTTTTTTTTTTTTTGAATCTTTGCTTATCAAGATTTTGATTTATAACTTATGGTACATTTGGGATTGAGGTTGAGCAGCTATACTTTTTAAGCTACGGTACTAAAGTGTTTAGTAAACACTAACTGTTGTAACTTAGAATGTATGTTAATATTATTTTTCACTTGTATAATAGAAAATCTATTATATCTTTAATAATTTTATCAAAGTTATTATTTAAAATTTATGTTTACTACATATTATTAATTTTTGTTTCATAGTCACAATTTTTTTCCACAGCACCTCAATCTCAAACGCACCCTTAGATTGGAGAATTGTGGTGAATTACAAGTATTTCTCTAAAAAGGATATGAAGATTTTGATTTTTGGACTTTGATTTGTAGGAATTATGATTCATTTTTAGATAGTGGATTCAATGTAGAGTTGTAGAAATTGGATTTAAAAGTGGTTGTGGATTTGTCAAGTGTGTGAAGAGGAAAGATTAAAATTTAAAAAAAAAAAAAAAAAAGGAAACCAAGAAGAAGATGAATAGGGAACAAAATGAAGAAGACGGAGAAGAAAGAAAAAGAAATGCCTCTTTTTTATAATTTTTGATATTTTATTTTTTGATTAATTTTGATTATAGTAATGTTGTTTGATTTTTTTATTTTTTATTTTAATTAATTTTATTATATTTTTCTTGTTAGTTTAATTTGAATCAATTTTATTTACTATATTTCATTTGTTGGTTTTATTTTGTCGGACAATCTGAAATAGTTGAAAAACATTTATCGAATGATGATCGGTTGAAAGAATACAACGTCATTCTCCCTTAATTAACCCATTTTGTAACTAGCAAGGTATTATAGTATTCTATTAAGTTAATGTTAGTAAATAGATAAATTTAATAAATTTTTTAAAGTAAGTGGAAGTTTTCATACTTTTGAATGATAAATTGAAACTTGTCATTCTGAGTAGGGCTGAATTGAAGTTTGTACTTAAAAAACAATTTAGTGCCAACTTGTTAAAATAAGAGTTTTAAAATAATTTTTTTAGTTGTGTTGTTTAAATAATCAGCTTTAGATTGAATCAATTAAACGTTTGATTAAATTTATTTTAAAGTATTGTGAGTTTTAAAAGAAGTCTTATGTATTTAGTAAATCCTACTGTTAAACTGTTGTGAGAATACAAATTACTGAAATAGACATAATATTTAATTAAATTTATTTACTTATTTATAAAAATGTATATATGATTTTTTTATTATGTATATATGATAATTGATAACTGGCATAAATATTTTTATTTTTATTTTCTTTTCTCAAAGTAATTGGTAATAAAAAAGTTTAATGGTTTTATTTTTTAATTAAATAACAATAATTTTATAATTTTATAATATATGGGATGTTGTGTGTCGAATTGTATTAAGTATAAAATTGATTCTTAAAATCTGATTTTCAAAAGTCACTTGTTCATCGCTTTCAAAATCTACCGTAGGATGCAGTAATTTTGGCAAAAGTAATTTTTTTAAAAAATCTACTAAATACCAAAATTAATTTTTAATTTTTCATAATTACTTTTAAGCATCTCGAAAACAATCTCAAATACATACTTAATCATTTAATAAAATGACATAAATTGACTAACTATATAACAATATGGAATCCAAAACTACATCGCTTAGTATTTATATTAAAAAATGACTTTTCATCTTCTTTTTTCTAACGTAAACCGTATTCAAATGATTGTGTAGTCATTCATTGGACAATTATATAATGTTAAACCAACCTTACTTTTTTTATTTTAATGTTCGTTTCTTTTTATTATTTTATACCTTTTGAGGAGAACTATTTGAAAGACACTGATTTTGGTGAAGCAGTTGCCTTGTGCTTTTGCATACAACTTACTAATGAGATTGGTTTATATCCATTGATTATCAAGTCGGTTCTTTATGTGTGGTGCCAAAGTAAGATTTTAAATTTCATCATAAGAACTTTGAGCTGTTCTGATTCTCTTTGTATGGATGGAAGATTTCTCATTCCACTTTATTTATAGTCTTTGAAGCTTTAGATAATGTGATTGTTTCTCTTTGTTGTTTTATATATTTAAAATTTAGGTTTAATTGTTGTTTATGCGTTATATTTGAAATTTTGTAAAAAATATTTTTATTTAAGAAATATAGAATAACAAATAGATGGATTTGGTTTTGGTTATTATGTTTTGACCCAATAAATTAATTGGTCGGATTCAAATAAATAAAATTCAATACATGAATGGTGATATTTGAAAACTCAGCCCTTCCCCCTCTCCCTGCTTTTCAATTAGTCCCATTTATTCCTAGAATAATCCTTGTCGAAAATAAAAATATAATTAAAACACTTAAAAAATCCCAATAAATTATGGAGTAACTGCTTATTAGATTGTCCTCTTTTACTTGGAACCAAATTCATCAAACTCTAATTTTTTAAATTTACATACATAAAAACGGATGCAAAAACAAAAATCAATACTGAAAATTTAAAATATAAAGCTCAATATACAAGATAATATAGTTTTTTTTTTTAATAGTACAAGATGATATGGTTAAAATGAAAGAATTAGGAAAGACGAATAAAAGATATTGATTTGAGATCTTGATTTTTGTTATTTATTTAATTAATTAATTAAGTAGAAATCAGTTATACTAGAAACAACTAATAGCTTTTGCTTATGAGATAAATAACATAAGGTTTCAATTACTCATCCTGAAAATCACATGTCTTGACTTTTGCAGTAATTTGTTCCCGTTATATTTAAAAAATACAGTATTTATCTAAATACGCCTTCATACTTCGAAATTTCTCATATATGCCTTTTTTCATGTGCAGTAACCAAATTATCCTAATTCAAAACCTAATTTTTTAAAATCATTCACGACTAGGTCACATACACCTCTATAGTTGGATAACTTCATAATTACACAACTGTAGTTTATCATAGTTACATGACTATTCTTGATTATCTTCATAAATACACGCACATCTCACTATATCTTTGTTGTATCTTCTTGTGGTTTATTGATCATTTTAAACTTGTAAACCATTAGCCATCATTTAAACACCAATTGTTCATCTCTTAATAAATGGCTTTAGTAGACTAAAATTATATGTGCACAACAACAGTTGGGTAACTTTATAAATACACGACTGTAATAGAGTACGTAGATATAGAACAAAAACTACCAAAAATATTCATTAGAATAAACATAAGTTATAACATATCAAACATCAATTCATCAAACGACAAAAACTTTTATACATCAAACAATATAGGTCTAATACATGTTCAAATCATAAATAGGTTTTAAAAGAACACAAGTTGCTGCTTAATCATCAAAGTTATTAATTTACTCCAAACACTCAGTCCATTTATTATAAACCCTTAGTCGTCTCTCGTTGAAAACAACATAAGTTAGACAAATATGTTGTTTCGCCTATGAAATAAGACGGTATAAATTTATCCGCTAACTAATACAAATATTAAAGAAATTAAGACAATAAAAGGACAAGTATATAATATTGAGTATATTACCTAGGACTAGAGATGACAAATAGGCTGGACGGCACGTGGCACGACATGTGTTCATACAACATGGCACTGCAGGATACAAGCACGTTTCGGTAAGGTATACGGCACGACACGAAACGCATGTGAGCTGAGGCGGCTTAGAATTTTAGGCAAGTAAGCCTTAAAAGTACGGCACGATTAAAGATGGGCTAAGCATGGCACGATAAAAAAACATGCAATAAGCATGTTTTATTTTTTAATGAAAGTAAACTTAAAATTTTATGATTTTACAAGTAACTTAAAATTGAATTTTTTAAATTTATTTAATTCTTAGTTTAAAAAATATTATAATTGATTTATATTTATAATTTATTAAATAAATAATTGATATCATGATTTTAATGAATAAAATTATAAATATCATAATTTTTATAAATATGCATTAATATTATTGTGAACTATAATTTATGATTTATGACTTTATGTAAGTCCAAGTTAATAATAAAATTAACTCTTTCAAAAAATTTATTATTATTATTGTTGTTAAGTAAGTTCTAGTACTATAAGCTTAAACTTAGTAATTAATATTATATTTTCTTACGATTATTTGTTTATTATTATTAAATATGGACTTGAGTTTTGATTTGTTGATTTTATTAAATATGAATAAAAGTATAGACCTAAGAAAAATACATAGACTTAAAAAAGTATGCCAACAGCTTAGTATGCCCTCTTAAAATTTTTTTTTATAAAAAAAAACTTATTAGGCTAAGCAAATGAGCACGGCACAGGCCTAAGTAAAAAAATTTAGGCACGACATGGCATGGCACAAAACATATAGTGGGCACGGTATGACACAGGCATGAGCATGCGTGAGCCTTGCTTTGGTGTCGACCCGACCCATTGGCCATCTCTACCCAGGACAAGCATGTAATGTTGAGTATATTATGTGTACTTCTATTTCATTCAATTCAACTATAGGTTTATTGTCAGACAGTAGAATTTGTGTGCTACTAGTTAGTTGATTATATCATCGAAAACTGCATATACCATACTTACGACGTAACTTCTCTTTGCCTTGTGACGTTATCCTAATTTCTTGTGACTGACTTTTATTCATCTAGCTCGTTGTTAGACAATGCAACATTTTTCACACTTGCATGACTGCAGTCATATAAATTCACACATGCACGATAACAATTGTGTAACTTAAAAAAAATTGACAACTTGTTCAACAAATATATTTCTTCTCCAAAATTATATTTTTTGCACTAATAGAATACTAAGGTCTCATAACAACTAGAATATATTATACACTTGCACAACTATAATCGTGTAAGTTCATATATACACCACAACAGTCGTGTAACTTACTAAAATACACGATTATAGTCTAGTAAACAATCAGAGAATATATTTAGTGAAAAATATTTTTTTAGCACTAATAGAAAGTTAGGGTGTCACAACAGCTATAATATTTATCTCATTTGCACGTGTAGTCATGTAAATTCATAAATATACGATAACAATCGTGTAACTTATAAACATTTACTACTACAATCTAGTAAATAGTCAGATGACATATTTCTTCTATAAAATTATATTTTGTGCAGTAATAGAATGTTAGGGTCTTATAACAGCTGTAATATTTTACACACTTGTACGACTATAATCGTGTAAGTTCATGCATACACGACAACAGTAGTGTAACTTACTACAAGACTCTAGTCCAATAAACAGTGAGAGGACATATTTAGTTAAAAAAATATATTTTTTACTCTAATAAAATGTTAAAGTGTCATAATAGCTATAGCATTTTTCACATTTGCAAGAATATAATCGTGTAAATTCATATATACACGACAAAGGTCTTGTAACTTGCAAAAATATACGACTACAATCTAATAAGTAGTCAAAAGATATATTTGTTTTATAAAAAGATATATTTTTTACATTACTAGAACGCTAAGGCCTTATAACAGTTGGAATATTTTACACACTTGCACGGCTATAATCGTGTAATTTTATACATAAACGACATCAATTATATAACTTACTAAAATACATAATTACAATCTAGTAATAGTCAAAGGATATATTTAGTGAAGAGTATATTTTTTTGCACTAATAAAATGTGAGGATATCATAACACCTGGAATATTTTGCACATTTGCATAACTGCAATTGTGTAAATTCATGCATACACGACTACAATCATATAAATAGGTGCAAGAACAAATTTTGAGAACAAAGTAATATTTTAACAAATGTAGTTAAAAAAATCTATCATATAACAGTGATATGATGCAAATGTAATAAAAGTATGAGTTGTTTTATTATTTATCACAAACCAGTCAAACCTTAAAAACAATACAATGTTAAGAAAAATTAAAATAAATGCAAAGTTTAAAGTGCCTTATTGATTAGTTGCAAAAAAAAATTCTCAATATATTGGCGGTTCGTGAGTAATTTTAAGAGTTTGAAGTGAAATGGTGTGCGAGTAAAAAAGCGTGTTTAAAGGTGATTTGTGTGTGTGCTTCATATTTTTTTTAGAGACAATTTAGACAATACGCCATATAAAATAATATATCCATATGATTATCATGTATAGGATATATTTAATTAAATACCCAAATTTTGGGACATGTTTAATTAAAAACCCCTTACTTTTGGGCATATTCTTATGGATATGCGTCAACCAGTAGTGACGAATTAATGAGGGGTTTTAGTTGATGGTTGGGAATTTGCTATGACGACGAAGGATTGGTGGTGGGCGGCTTGAGACAGTGATAATGTACGTCGAAGGTGGCTAGGATTTACATAATTAGCTTTATTTTTTAACTATATTTCATTTTTTCATTTTTAATAAGGTAATCTTTAAAATACAGAAAAATATGGGCCAATCAGAAAAATTGAGGCATCAAAATTATCAGCACTCTTGACACAACACAAAACTAGTTCAATATGAACTTTTCATCGGCCCAATTTTCCTTGACTAAACAACCATGGGGACTTCTGAATAAAATCATGAAAAAAATTTAGAATCAAATTTTGTTACAGAAGATCCAAATTATATACAATTTTGAAATTTATTTTTGAATTAATCACGAGTCAATGCTTTATCAAACTATCACATGCACATATCTCCATGTATATTTAACCAAATTACACATTAACCAAAAGCCCAAATTTGGTGAGAGTAGTAATCACGTGGAATTAGCTTATAGCCATCACAAGATCATAAAACTTCCGTGATCGTTTCAAGGATCAAATTCGTGCATGCGTTACACTACCATATTATATGCCTCTGGATCATGGTCCATCATATTGCCTATGACATGTACATCAACAATAACCATTAGTATTATTCATTTTGGCCATGCCATATTAATTATCTTGCATTTACTGGTTCATCTACTCTCCAATTTAGCATTGAATGCACCTAGGCCGCAACAATAGCATAGTGATTCTTAATCACTGTATATATTTTTATTTTTCTTCTTCAAATATTTATTTATTTATATGGTATATAGAAGTGTGAAAAAATAAGTTATTTTTTAAAATATTTTTCGAATGAAAATAAGTTTATATTTTTTTCTCTAACAAAATAATAACAATTATAATACTTCTCTCTTTTAAAAAATACGAGATAAAAAATATTATAATATTAAATTAAAAGCTACTAATAGGATTCTTCAACTGAGATAAAGACAATCTCATTTAAAGACTTTTTTGAAACTCTTTATACTTATATAACTCTCCAAATGAGAATTAAAAATCTCATTTAAAGGGCATTTTGGTTATGTTGTAAGAGACTAAAACTGTGTAATAAATTTTCTTAAAATGTGAAGTCTTACTATAAATATAAATTACACATATGTGTGTATATATTCGTGTCTGTGTCTTCTTTATCTGTTCTAATTACTTAGAATCCTATAATTTATGAAATTTCATATCAATGGAAAATAAAGATAAAATTCAAAGAATGAAAGATATCGATGGATTTCTTCTAATATTCTCCTAATTATAACTACGATATAATCTAACATATAATTAAATTCTTAAAATTTTTATTGAAATGAAATATTTTTCTGAAAAGGTCATTTATACATGTGCCTTGGCATAAAATATATAAATAATAAATGTGCCCATGTTTCTGAACCTCCCTCTTTCTTCCAAGCTTCATTGTACAACGTGTCACCCATGTTGTTTTTGGTTTGGGCACAAAAAGATGATAGGTCTAATTAATTTTAAGCGACAAGGTCCCAGCGCCAGTTTGGATTCTGGATAATGCGTGCATGCATGGCTGCAAGCTTGTGTCGTATATTGCTACTGTATAACTTGCGTCGAGACCAATTCTTGCTTGTTCTAGAAATATCAAAGATATGCAGCTATAATATATTTTCAATTTGAAGACTTTTATCATCTTAATTTATAGTTGAGATTTATTTTAAATCAAACAAAAAAAAAAAATCATATCAATAAAGATCTTATATATCATGCCTTCAATAATTTTAAAAAAGGAGGAGGATCCGAAGAAATTCAAATTTGAAGGAGACAATAAAAGTGTAAAAGAATAGTGCGAAATTTCTAACTAAGAGACTAACACTTTGGTCCCTATTATAATTTATGTTTATCACTTCGGTCATTATTAAATTTTTTAGCACATATCTTGTTTCATCCCGATGTATTGTTAAAGGGCAATGCAAATTTTTATTGGTAGAGTTCTCAATTCTTAGACAATCAATTTGTATATGAAATAGTCATTATTCCTTCTTATTTGACCTTTTAAAAATAAAAACTTAGTAGCAATAAGTACCATAAAATATGAAATTGTCATTTTTCCATCTGTTGGCTTGCTGGATTTTAATTTTGTATTGCAACTTGAAAGTGATCTGGATTCATCTGATTTATTTGAACACATTTGAATCCTATTTCAATATGATATTACCGATCCAAATATGAATTAATCCAAACTATTTTGAGTTCAGATTGAATTCGAATGACTTTTTTAGCAATCCGAAATTCAATTGGATTGATCTAAATTTGTCCACCCCTATCTCCTACCGTTTCTTCCAACCAAACATGAGTTAAGTGTCTATTTAATCCATGTATTTTTTAAAATACTTCAAGAAACACATATTGTTGAACTTATTACACTCATTGCCTTACTTTTTTTTTTTTTTAACTTTTACTATAAAATCCTTACAATAATATTCTTGGGATATTAATTACTTTATCTACAAAAAAAAGTTAATTAACAAATTAACCTTAAAAAGTAAAATAAAAAATAAATATAATTTTTTATTATTTTACTTTTAGTATTAATTTTTTATAAATAATTATTTGTAAGATTATAATTGCAATGCATTAAAGATTGCTACTATTTATTTCTTTTAAATAATTAGACGGTTGTTGTAAAGGTATGAAAAATACCAGCTCATTCACAATAATAATTATTGGTTAATTTACTAATTACCAATTATAAGCCAAATTGTTAATTAATTTTACCACGGATTAATTAACTAATGTCTCTAAAATTAAAGTAAAGATTTTATTGTAAAAGATTAAAAAAAAAATAAGGACAAGAGTTTTATATATTTGATAGTAAAAGTGTCTTAAGATATTTTTTAAAACTTAGAGACTAAATAAATACTTAACTTAAAATATAAAAATTATTTAAATATTTACTTTATAAAACCATTATGAAACCCAGATAATTAATTTAATTAACTATTATTACTTTTCAGCTCATCTCTATTTCAACAAAATATTTACTGATATTTACGAGCATGACTTACATAATGTGTAATATGGCGCGCGCTATCTATATTTATATAATTATATCTTCACGTATGTTAAAGAGATAACCAATCAGCTTACATTAATGGGAGAGTTGTCTTCCTTACTTGTTGGGGGACTGTTAGAAAGCTCATTGAAGAATGTGGCCCACGTAATATTTAATTTCTAACCCACCTAGGCGGCTAGCGTTTAAAACCAATTGGCATGGCAGTAATGGCCGATCAGAATCAGCTAGCAGGCGCGAGACTCAGAAGGCTAGTGGCATTTGTTTATTCAAAGAACAAATAATTGCCTGGCCCGTACGAGTTGGGACGATGCCAAGAGCGATGCCGTCGCCTAGCCAATAAATTTTCTGAGTTATTATCGTTATATTATTTTAAATTTTTTAATTATTTTACTAATATAAATGGACGGATATCCATCATTTTACTATATTTTTGTTATTTACTATTAATTGACTAGTTTGTTTATTAATAAAATATTAATTTTTTAATAAATTTTTTTATAAAAAAAATAACATGTAAAGGAATACAATATTATAAATTTAAAGTATAAACTAGCTAAAAGTAATTCATACAAACTTATAAATATAAATTTAATATCTTTATTTGTGTAGTTTTCTTTTAAGTATATAATTGGTGTTTTATTTATTAACTTATTAGTCAACTAACAATAATAAGGGAAATTTAACAAAATAATAGGTTTTGTGAAGATATAGTAATAAAATAATAAATTACAATACTTCTCGTATTGATTTAATAAATTGTGATTCTTAAGGTTGAGATAATAATCTTTTTTTTTTTTTAATGTTTTTACATGTATTGTTGATGGCTAAGTATATATAGCTGGTTCATTTGCTGCCATTTGGGTATTGATGGTTTTAGTTTATTGAGCCAGTTGACGCAATTGATATTAAATTGATAGATAAATAGGAAAATGCTTGGTATAGAGAAGCACGAGAGAAACAATAAAGAAAATAGGAATTGATGTTTTTTTTAATGTTTTTACATGTATTGTTGATGGCTAAGTATATATAGTTGGTTCATTTGCTGCCATTTGGGTATTGATGGTTTTAGTTTATTGAGCTAGTTAACGCAATTGATATTAAATTGATAGATAAATAGGAAAATGCTTGGTGTAGAGAAGCACGAGAGAAAGACGAGAGAAACAATAAAGAAAAGTGTAGAGAGAGAGTGAGTGGGTAGAGAGAGAGAGAGCAAAATTCTCTCATGCTTTTCTCGTGCTTCTCTCTCTCTAGCACTACTCAGATAAATATACACCTAGTTATAGTCTTGACACAAACTTATAACCATAAGGCTTTATTAAATCCAATGGTACATATTTAAAGTTAATAAATAATATTAAATATTATTTAATCATCCACCTTTTTGGTGTTCTTATAGTATTTCTCTTTATTCATTAAATGCTTGCAACGTGGATATACATATTATCATGATTGATTAAAACATACATGTGATAAAAAATAAATAAAACAAGAACATTACTATAAGATCACCCGAGACTTTCTAGATAATGAAATCAATAATCATAAATTTGAGTTATAAGTAGATAAATAAGATAACACCAATATTCAGTCACCTAGACATGCGGCAGAATTTTGTGGCTCCTTATAAATAGAATTGAAGGTGTAAGTTAACCAAATAATTGAGTGACGTGCTGCTCACAATAAGGTAAACACCAATGTCCGGTATTCACACGTCAGCTTATTAAGTTTAAAAAGAGGGAAAAGGATCCTCTCATGATCTGAGCTCTCATGAGCTTTTAAAGATCTTGTGCCATGTGTATTTAAGTGGTAGTGTATGGATAGGATTTAACTTTTTTATTTTCTTTATTTATTAACAACCAATCACCACATGCATTTTTGATCAGGAGGAGATCAGATCATGAGAGAATCCTGATCCTAAAAAGAGATATGTTCAAACTCATTTACTGATAAGTGAAATAATTGTTTCAAACTACAGATTAATTTAGTCCAATACACCTTTCAAATTAGAACGGTCACAATATAGAATAAAGCCTCACAAAAACAGAAACTCGAAAATCAAATGTAGTACTATAGAGTGTATCAAATGAATCCACGCATGCATATCTTGCTTCACTAAAATAAGGTACAACAAATGCGAAGCTAAATATGAGATATGCTTAATTAGTTTTTTTTTTTCCCTTTTCTGATTGATGGGATTTTTCACAAGAAGACTTTACCATTTCATCTAGGCAAAATGACAGCCTTAAGGGAATTCTTCATCACCACAGTGAAAGCATAAGTCTCAGTCGGGTCGGGTGGAGCACCCGGAACCGGCAACCACTTGTAGGCATGCACCATTCTAGCAATTAGCAAATTGATGTGCAATATACCAAGACTCCAAGCCGGGCAGATTCTCCTCCCTGCTCCAAATGGCACCATCTTTACTCCCCGTGTTCCGGTCACATCAACATCAACCCCATCACCCTCCAGGAATCTCTCGGGTCGGAACTCGCCCGGATCTGACCACGTATCGGGATCCTCAGTCAACCACGCGGTGTAGAATTCCACGTAAACACCTGCCGGGATGGAGTACCCGCCAAGCTCAGTATCCTTTATGGCAGTGTGAGACAGCAGAAAATGGCCAGGAGGGTGCCGCCGGAGAGTTTCCTTCACGACAGCATCGAGATAAGGCATTTTCTCGACATCTTCTTCTTTAACAAGACCATCTTTCCCCACAGCAGCTACAGTTTCTTCATACAACTTTTCTTGAATCTCCTGGTTTAGCACCAAGTGAAGCATGGCCCATTCGACCGTTGTCGCGCTAGTGTCAGTGCCTGCACTGATCACTTCAGAACACAATGTCACAATCTCTTGTTCCCCCAGCTCCTCTCTCCCCGTTGGCTCCAGCCCAAACAATGAATCCACATAAGCTGCCCCAATTGGACTCACCATATCTGACTCTGAGTTAGGGTTTTGGCCTTTCTCTACAAAAGCTTTTCTGTTCCTTATCAGTGGAACCAAGCACTCCATTTGTCTCTTCCTCAACTCCTTTGCTTCTCTCATTTGCCTGCGAAATAATGGAGTGAGAATCGGCAAGAAATCCGGAAGCTGCGGTGATGTTATCAGCATTACATCTTTTAGTATGCTTTCGATGTGCTTGATCCGCTCCTCTGAGATCTTTGCACCAAAGCACAAGCAGATCAAAATTCGGCATATTGTGAGCCTGCAGTTGCTCATCACCTCAACGAGCAACCCATTATCAAGAGCCTCACTATTGAGCCTTTTCATGTGGCTTTCCATTGCCCATGTTCTTATCCAGCTGCATTGCTTCACTCTTGTAGGGCTTATCAACTCAGTTACAAAGTTCCTCCTCAGGCTTCTCCAAAGAGGCCCGTATTCAGCTGAGTTGATGGCGCATTTCCCGACGCTGAACACGAGCCTGATCGGAGAATCTGGCGGCCGGGAGGCGAATTCAGGGCCTCTTTGGACTAGGGCTTCGTGGATGAGCTGAGAGCTAGTGACAATAACTATAGTACGTTGACCCATCTGCATGGTGAATATTGGGCCATACTTTTTACGCAAATCACGGACTATAAAGATGAAATGGCGGCGTTGGAGGATGACTTGCACCAGGTTTCCGACAAGCGGCCATCCCCGTGGCCCTGGCGGCAGGTTCTTTGGCCCGCCGCCAGTTGTGGACGAGTATCGCCACCATAAACAGAGAAAGATAAGGCTTGAAATGAGGATAGCAAGGTCAATCAAATCCATCAATAATTTCGTGAGAAGAGATTATGAATTAAGCTGCCTGAAAGTGAAAATTAGTGCAAGAGACGTGGTAAGCTTATAGACTGGTTTTATAATAGAAAGACAAGATGGGCGGGGTGGAGTGAATGAGTTTGGTTCAAGTTCAACAACTTATTTGTGTATTAAATTTTTCTGTCAGAGAGATTTACTTCAACGAACAGCGGATATGTTCATAATGCATTTGAATATTAATTAGTTATGATGCATGCATATTCATGTATGCGTGTGTGTATATTTGCATATCTTGTTGCTAGCTTTTATCTGCACTGTTCTTTAATTTCTAGATATATGCTAGCAAAATGTCTATGATGAGAATATTTAATTAATTAGAAACACATGTTACCAATATTTATTAGCTCGTTTTTTTTTTTTTTAAACATTGATATGGATTATTACAATCAGGATACTGTCGATATTTACAATCAATCGTACTATGGTATATTATCCCTAAATCAAATTTACTTAAATACAATTTGGATTATTGCCTTCACTAAACATTAAAGATATTTATTTCATCCTCATAATTGGAGGAGATGTTCATCTTCAGCTAATTAATTAATTATAGAAATGGAGAAAGTATTGAGTCCAACGGCCCACCACTTGGCCTTTAGCTGTCTTAAATTTGAAATTTGGTTATCGTGTAACGTTGTTCTTAATTTTCTTTCGGCTAATCAAAGTTTCCTTTTCATGCCTTTGATCACTTAACTTGTAGCCGGAACCTAAATTTGCTTGATTCTTGTTTGTGTTAAGTGTTAGATCAACGGTCAAATTTACACATTATTAATTATTATTTTCAGACATCCGACACGGGGCTTGTCTATTAGTGGTCCAAGATTTAATTCTATTATTTTCACCCAAAAGAAGAGATGAGTAGATGACTTTGACCAGAAGCTCCTATTGTACGTACACCAGTTATTTACTCCCACGTTAATAATCAGCAGCTTGTCTTTCCCATCTCGGCCAAAAAAATTTGATAGAACCGGGATTTTTACATCCTATTGGTAGCAATGCTGTGTTTTTTGTACGTCCATGTGAGGCTGTGGGCATTAAAGAGTACTGAGAACATGTCTTAATGAGGGAAGATTTTTATTTTTATTTTTTAATTTAGAATTGTGATTGTGTTAAAAAAAAAAAAAAAGCGGTCTTAAATTTGTTAGGTGCGATGAATCTACTTTCTCGCTTCTTACCATATTCGATTATCTTGTGAATTTGAATCATCACAAGGGCGAGCCATATGCACACATACATGATCCGTGTATTGAACCCTACTCTTGGGATAGTGAAATGTCATTTCTGCTTATTAGGATGCCCCTCATTTTTTTTTTGTTTAACACGAGATGGTATACCTAACCGCGGGAGACCTTGTGCATCACAACCCGCACTAAGCCCGTCAACCGAGCAGCACGTGTTCTCCCAACAGCGCGACTAATTAACCTGTGAAAGAAACCCGGTTTCCATGACCCATCACATGGAGCCAACATTTTGTTGGTGATGCCCCTCATTTTCAATTAGAAGCTCAGGCCATTAATGTGACAGATATTGGGCAAACGTTATTTGTTAGTGGAGAGAAGCAAGTTGCAGATAAATAAATAAATATATAAAACATCTATAATAAGATTATAGCTGGCTTCACAGATCTCACCTGCCAAACTTAAAGAGATGCATGGTCTTGCTTGCTTAATTAGTTAGCAGAAAAGTAATGAGAACTACTAAAGCGAGTCACATTTTTAGCAAATATCAGTAGTTTTTTTAATTAGCAAAACGACACAACAATAACCAACGCTATTCTTGACGATGATCATGGTCAATTTATCATTAGTTAATGTTTGAAGTAGACAAGTCCTATTGATTTTATTGCACGTAGGATTGGGATGGCGAAAATTCGTTAATTTATTTTGGCCATACAGGCATGAAAAAGTTAGCAAGCGACAGCAATGGCCGGCAATACCGGTGATCCCACTCTCTCCAAGTAGTTTAAGTTCACACTTTGGCTTCACTAAATTAAGTTTGGTAAATATGTAGCCGCGGGGGTGGAGGATAAGATAATTATAGTCCCTCCTAATCTTGTGTTCTTTTATGATGATAGGCTTGAGCTGTTTGGTAATCACACAGATCCATGGCTCAATTATCACCAAATATGGATAATGGCATATACGTTGCAGAAGTTGTCTGCCATCACAAATAAATTTTCCATTACAGTTGTTAATTGACGGCTTGATCTCTCTCTCTCTCTCTCTCTCAATATATCATATTTAGAATTCTACAATTTTTACAATTAATAGTTACATTGTACCTCATTCCTCTGCAAATGTATCTCTTTGGACTTGAAATTGTAACTTTTTGCTTTCATACCAGACATTGACTAATTGAGCTATTCTTAATTAGAGGATAATTACAAATGTTATATTAGGGATTTAGATTCAATGTTGAGTTGAGCTTTGTGCTTAGATTTTCTTATAATATCATTGGTTTTTGGCACAACATATGAAAAAAAGTCATACCAAACAGTTTTCAAAATTAAGATCTAATGTAGAACTAAAGTCTAGAATTGCCTTACGTCGCGTTGCAATTTTTTTTTTTAAAAAAAAAAAAATCCCCAAACTGTAAATCCATGCTATTCCTCCCAGCCAAAAAAAAAAAAAAAAAAAAGACAAGTAAAATGTCAGAAAGAAAAATTCTGACCGAGTCAAGAACCGGCAAGAAATAGATATTCCATGAACTATAAGTTATTTTGATATGACTGAAATGGAAAATAATACTTGACTTGCATTCGTTGGCTTGCCTAGCCCGTAAATGGTAGCAAGAGTGATCTCTGATCATCACCTCATCAGGAATTGTTATCACAGAGTCAAGATTATCGTTTGCCTGGCAGGTATTGTGACGACAGTCCAAATGAAATGCCTCATCATATGTAAGTAGTGATCATAATTTAACTTTCTATTATACGCTGATTACCTTCAAAGAAGGTTAATGATATATGGTTTATTAGATTTTAATGAATTTAATCAATACTTACAATGTCTTAATAGAATGGTGCATGATGTTGATTCATGGGTTACACGCAGTGTCTTTCTTAATTTGCACATGTTGTGTGTACCGATTGCGTCAATGCACTTTGCAGCAGCAACTACTGTTTTATGCTAATGTCTCATCAACCCAGTGTTGGGCACAATCGCAAAATTAGGCAAAGCTTATCGACTGAAGAACCGACATGAAATTTTGTAACAAATGTGCCATTATCGTTCATTATTAAATACCCTCCCATTGCTATTATGACACAACAGCTTAACTTGCCGTAGTCAATCCACTGTGCTTTTTTTTATACTACGAATTAAATATAATCAATTTCTTAGATGGGGCCTCGAGAGAAGTGTTTTGACTACTCTCAGAGGGCACAATGCCTCAGAGCTGTTGTCCTAGCAGGCGTTGAAGGTTTAGCTTTGAGCCTTTGACAATAGTACGGATCATGGGAGTAGAAAAAGCGACACATAATACTTGTACTACAAATGAAATGAAGATCATGCTAATCTCAGGGGCACTTGGCTTTAATTGCCGGGGCCATGAGAATTGCAACTTCAGTGTTGGTGCCTGTTTACACTCAAGTTGATACAATCAACTTTCAAGCGGAAAGAGGCTTCAAAATGGGACGCTCCGTTGATCAGAGGAACGGCGGTTTCTAGTGCAATTCTCATAGCCGTGGCATCATCGCTCGCTTTTGTTGTTTTGGGGCCCGGTGACTATGCTTGCAGCTGGGTTTATAAAAGATCATCACTTGAGGTCTTCCATTGCCGCGGTTGCAGCAGCTTTGTCGATGGTGATGCTGGGAATCGTTGGAGCAGCACTTGGAAAAGCACCCATTATGAGGTCTTGCGTTAGAGTTGTCGTGGGGGGATTTGCAGCAGTCCCAAAAATGCGGGGGAAGGTTAAAATTATTGAAAATAGGCTTCAGATCAATGAAGGCATAAAATTTTAATGAGTACGTTGTTGCATGGCTTGCGTTGCAATCTAAAAGATGAAGTATATATGCTCATTTTAGATGGTCTCTGAGACCGGTAATTAGATCAAATAAAAATAATTTTCTAGATCTTATAAATTAATCAATTCATTTGCCATTAACCTAAAACTCAAGATCATTTATAATATGGACCTTCTCTTGTATGCCGTATTTCTGTAAACTCATAATATAATCAAGAACGAATTAAGTATTTGACCCAAATCCTAGAGATTAAAGGAGAATTATTCGGTAAAATTTTCCCGACACACCGGCAACGGAGTAGTTTCTTCCAAATTAAGGGGAGGGATTTGAAGAAAGTTTTGAAGTCATTCCAAATGTGATCGTTAGAGGAGACTTAAAATTGTGTGTTTATTGTCGGCAAAGGAATCTACGCTCTGGGCTAGTGTTTGATATCTTGGACAGCATAATATATTGGGTCCAACTGAAAATTCCAAATATGGAATGACTGTAGAATGAATTTAGAGAGAGAAAATAAATAAAATTATATTAAATTTCATGAACTGTTTCAAAAAATCCTCTTTAACTCAATTGAAACTCGTTAATTAAGTACTAAATTCACTCACGTACATTCACATTTTTGAGTTTTCAGATTTAAAATGGATATACACCCTTTTCGTAATATAATTTAATTCATTGTAATGTAAATAGAGATTTTGTAGTGAATTATAAAACTACTAGTTCTAATTTCGAATAGAGACTTTGTAGGGATTCAAACTATTTATTTATATACAAAGAGACTGTGTGGATGCTCCATGCTGGAAATATCTATTCTAGGGAGCTCATGTGTGAAATCACGAGCACTAGTTTAACTACTAATTTGCTGCTGGCCAGGTTTTGTTTTCATCTAGTTAAATGTAAATTTCAGCAAATTTGACAATCTCATCACCCCCCGATTAATTAGTTTATAGTCCTACTGTCTTCTCTAAACAATCTTTCAATTAGCATTATTGTAAAGAGACTCAACTAAAGCATCTTGGAGTTTGCCACATTCCGCTCGAAAAAATAATTATAAAGCTACAAATGGATTGGGCGGTGAACTTTGGAAAAGAACCTGGTGGGATATCTATCCTCTCTTATGTTTAATTAATTAATTAATTAAATCTATTTAATGTTCTATATATATGTTTAAATCTCAGAGAAATCAAAGTCTTTGTATCCCTTGTTTGTGTTCTGATTGAAATGAAAGGGCATGTTATGGTGCAAAGGCTCAACAGGTTTCTTGATCGGATGTCATTTTTTTTTTTTGGCTTTTTAACTGCCTTGCTAGTTGTGTTATAAATAATGGTTGGCCTTCAACTTCAAGAATTCTTCTATATATACGTGGCACGTTTCAATTGAATTACGAGGTGCTCGTCTCTTTACTTCATCATTATCAGCTCCAATGTAGGTAGCCCAATTAAGTATAATTAATGCTACAATGTTACCTCACTCCCAAGTCCTAGCCACAAACGAAATTAAACCAGGCAGGTGAGCTTTATAATTTTAATTTAAGGCTGCAATGTTACCTCACTCTCAAGTCTCAATCACAAATGAAAAATCAGGTAAAGCTTTATAATTTTAATTTAAGGTGATAGTTTCTTTAGAGCTGAATCGTGTAATTATAAAAACGTGTTTTACTTTCGAGCGATTCCAGTATATTCGCTTCCTTAATTTAAAGATAATTTATGTCACATGAAATTTAATATCCAGTGAACCATTACTATGTTAGTAGAGGTAATTTTCTTGTATGAAAGTTAATAATTAGCAAGTCAGCTAATGCTAATTACTAAGATTTATGTACTTGTACGATGGATTAATTCATTGTGTCCTCGCCTGTGTTTGTTTTCCATGGGATCTCAACTAGACAGCATTTTGGCTCCGTTTTACTTTTCATTTCAATGTGTTTAAAAGGTGGGGGGGATGTGTAATTTCGAGTTTTCGACAAACAAAAAGAACTTCTCAATTCTGAGCAAACGTCACCATGATGGCCCCTTTAATTAATTTCTAAAAAACTTTCTTCATAAACTGAATTTGATTAATCACATGTTAGCGTTACTTGTGCCAATCAATGAAATGTTGTTTACTTGATCATAGGAAGTCCGAATTTTAAATGGGTTTATTTTTTTAAATAATTTCTCAGGAAAAAAAAAAAATCAAAGATTTATTTGTTGGCAAAACTTTACTAGAGTTAAAAGATCCACTACTTCCAGCTCGAAAGGTATTTCATTTCTTCCCACTTTGTTTTCCGTTAATGATTAGATTCAATTAGTTTAACTCCTGAACGATCGAGGGGCAGATTTTAGAGATCAGCGGCTGAGAGAGACGGGTTTCGATGATTTATTTTGTGTGCCGGCGGAGTTTGTCTGCATGCTGAAGATGATATCATGCTCCATGATGGAAAGAGGCTGGACTCTAACCATGCCTTGTGTCAGGGCCCCCTCCTATCCCACTCTAGAATCATCCATGGGCCAGGCCATGTTGGAAGCTTGGGCCATGGCACTTGTGAGCTGACTTGTTTGCTTTGAATGTTGTTAACTTTTATTTTTTATTTTTCCCAATTTACATTTTAATTCACGTCACTGGTAAATAAATAATGAATGATTTCTATGATAATTGTTTTTAAAAAAATACTCTTAAGAAGAAAGAGCTTTAACCTCAGCATATTTTTGAGTTTTATACGACCGGCTATAAATAAAAAAAAGGATAAAAACTGTAATAAAGATAAAGTGGGAATTAGATGAGATATATTCTGAGAAAGAAATTATTTTTAATTTTTTGTACTAGGACTAATTTAGAAGTAGGGCTTCTATTTAAAAAAGGAAAAAGAAAATTTAGAAATAGAGCTGACGAGATATGTTGCGGGATGAAAAATCACCTCTGCTCGTGGACTAATTAATTACATTGGACCACAGGCCCATTGGTCATCTGCCGACTATTTAATTGAGACTTAAATCTGCGAGTTCTAGGCGGGCCAAACTGGTAAGCCCATGTTACCTTGTCCATACCCAACCCAATGAGAACCCGGATCGATATTTATTTACTAATTTTTAACCTCAAAATAACAAAAACGAAACCCTGAAACAGAGCAACGGCGGGACGGGATCCCGGGAAGATGAGCGTGGTGAGCTTCTCCTCGATCTTCACAAACAATGGCCGGAGTTTGGGTGCACCGGTATCCATCCTGCGCAAGTTAGCATCAACACACGCATCT
Source organism: Citropsis articulata (assembly GCA_030449925.1). Taxonomy (NCBI): domain Eukaryota; kingdom Viridiplantae; phylum Streptophyta; class Magnoliopsida; order Sapindales; family Rutaceae; genus Citropsis; species Citropsis articulata. Next base: position 199,704 of record JASUUH010000085.1, on the reverse strand, counting down.
TGTCATAGAAATATCTATAAGAGCAATGTTGTTTTATCTTTCTATTCAAGTAACAGAAATTTTGTTTGCGAATCCTGGAAACGACATGTATTCACTCACACAGACACAGCCGCTACTGCTGCTGCCACAACTCCTTCGTCTTATGGGTATTCCCGAAATCCCTTTTCTTTGTTTCCCATTTTTGCCACTTGGCTGTCTCTCTAAGTTAAGCTCCTGCTTTTTGAAAATAAGGCGGCTACTGGACAAATAAAAATTTGTAGACTTTTTTAACTTATTCTTTGTTTGGTTGCTGAGACATTTGAGGAAAAGGAAGGAAAAAAAAGGTTGGAATTTAATGCCTACTCTTAAGTTTTGTCTGCTGTTGTTTTCAAATGGCTGTAAATGATTTCAGCTTTCGTTTTTTGCCTTTTTCTGAAAGATTTTTTTTTTCTTCTTTTGATTTGGTCTCCCACATTTTGTTGGTGGGTGCTGAATAAATTATAAATACATAGCATTACTTTTTAGGGTGTCCGAATGCAATTTTTATGGATTTCTTTCCCCTGAAACTCTGGGTTTTCAATTTGAACTTCAAGCTAAAGTATGGCGGATTGAGCTTGCACTTTTGTTGGAAGCTCCAATAATTGAGGAAGCGGAAGTGAAAGAGAATAAATCCTTGAATATCAGTCTTTTACTAAAAGAAAATTCCAGTTTGTGGGTGCTGTAAAATTGAAAATTGGTGCACTTATTTTTCTGGTTGTTCTTATAAATTTCAGTTTCATGGAACTTATAATGTTGTAAATTTTAATTCTGTGCAGCGTTTTATCTTGTTGGATGCAGGAAATATTAACATATTAAGCTTTGTCTTTCTATTTCTGATCTGTTACCATTATTCCTGCTAAGTGTGCAGCTCTTCTTTCCTATGTTTCTTTTATTTAATGACACCTAATTGTCAAGCTTCGTGACTTTTGGCATTTATCTATTTCAGCTATCCTGAATATCATCGTTTGCTTCCATGCCCCTCAGAGAACAGTCCACCAAGAGTTGAACATTTAGTTGTTTCAGAAGGAGGGCCTGTCCTAGAATATATCTGTAGAGAACTGAATCTTCCCCCTCTGTAAGTGCTCCTCTGTTTGAAATTTATAAGTTTTTGATTGATGGTCCAAGAAACGCACGTCGTATTTCCAAATTTATCTGATTTTAATCAGGATGGAGTGATATATATACATCATTTCATTCTTTGAAGGTTTGTTGCAGATCTTATCCATTTTGGAGCTGTTTATTATGCCCTTGTATGTCCAAAACCTCCTCCAACTGCAACTCCTGAGCAGATGAGGGTATTTAAAGAAGTTACAGATCCATCATTTCTCAGTAAAAGAGCTTCTATCAAAGGAAAGACAGTACGAGAAGCACAAAAGACGTTTCGTATAAATCATGTTGACCAGATTGTTGAAGCCGGAACATACTTGCGTGTGCATGTACACCCAAAACGATTCCCAAGGTGGAACAAAAGTTCTGGCTGATGTTTACTATGATTTCTGACAAGCAGTATAAAATACCTTCAGATTTTGTTCAGGTGCTATGACATTGACTGGAAATCAAGAATCATCGCGGTGACTGAATCCTATGTGGTTTTGGACAAACCGGCTGGGACATCTGTATGTAATTCATCAATTAAGGTCTCATATTCTTTATTTGTTGATTTCAGCATGTAAGATGTGATAAGTTGTTCGCAGCGTGCTTTAGTAGTTAATTATTACTCTTATCTTAGGAGAAAATTGTCCTGTTTTGAGCTAGAGGCAGCAGCACTCTGCCTGTTTGTGCTGTTGACCATGCAATCACAGTGACTGTCAGCTGTGACCAGAGTTATAAACTACTGAACTAATACTTGCTGTGCCTTTTCCTCTTGGTATATTTTATTTGGTGCATTTTCAAATGCTTTTTTGACTAGTCAGCTTTTGTTTGTGGTGTCTAATTATTCCTTGTGAACATTGGTTAGGTGGGAGGAACTACAGACAACATAGAAGAAAGTTGTGCAACATTTGCGTCTCGTGCCTTGGGATTAACTACTCCTCTGAGGACCACCCATCAGATTGATAATTGCACAGAGGGCTGGTATTACTATTTTACAACATTAGCATTGTAGCTCTTAAATGTCATTAGAATATAGTTTTTTTCTCTTTTTTTTTCCCATTTTTCATGTGGACTTTTTTAATAAATACTTTTTTTTTTTGGTTTATTATTGAAGACAAAAATATTATCGGTATTGGTATACAAAGTAATAATGACTAATAATTCTTCTGCAGTGTTGTGTTAGCCCGGACTCAGGAGTACTGCTCAATTTTCCACAGAAAAATCAGAGTAACTTTTTAATTCCAACTCTTGGATTTGATTTTTTATACAGCATATTTTGCAAAAGCTTAAGCATTGTTTAGGACAGCTGCTGCCAAACCTACATTATAGGAGAGATACTCTCCTAAAATACAGGTTTGGGACCGCTGTCCCAAACAGGCCTTTAGTCTAGCAACTCAGGAGCTGCAAGGTGAAAATTTTATCTTGTCTTTCTCTATTAGGGCTCCCCCTTCAGTGTCAATATCCTATGAGACAGATGAGACCGTATATTTTTGATATAGCATATTTATTAAGTGTTATTAATTTTCTGTTCATACCCTGAAGTCATTTACTTTGCAATTATATTTTGTTTGTTATTTAGGAGAAAAAGGTGAAGAAGCTTTATCTTGCCCTTACTGCTGCTCCTGTGCCAGTTGGAATAATGACTCACTATATGCGTCCAATTAATATTGCTCCAAGACTCGTTTCAGAAGGTAAGACCATCTTCAGCCTTGCCATGATGATTAGAGAAATGGTTTGGAACTTTGAAGCATGCATTCTCTAGCCTCGAGATTGACAGACCTGTAGCATGTAAGTGTTCAAACAAAGTTCGTATGGAAATTGAAAGTGTAGGCCTTGAGGTTCGTTCCAAAAAAGGAAAAAATTAGAACTGTAGGCTCTACTTTTTCATCATATTTTTTTTCTCAAATAATGCCCCTCCCTTTTTTTTGGTCCATTTTCTCAATTTTTCAAAACATGATCACAAAATGGTGTTAGATCGTATGTAGAGGTACAGCAGCAATTGGGGAACAAATTGCATTCTTATTCTAGGTGCCGCAAACTCTGCTCCCTTCCTTTTTTTTTTATTTTTCAATCTAGTTTGAAGTGAATTTGAACTTATATCTGAATTCGTGCTTCTCTCCTTTAGATCCTTTCAGTAAAAACTTTCTAATACCTGTTGTCGTGTGGTTCAATTTTGAGAATGCACTCTTTCTGTAAGTTGGCCAAGAGCACCTTTTGTCTTGTCTCCGTATATGGGAAATTAATTATATAGGAGAGCTTTATTGCATGCAGATTTTATTAAAGGATGGTACTTATGCCAACTTAAGGTTATGGAATGCAAGAAGGTACCATGGCCAGATGCTACTGTTGGAAAAGCCTATTCTATGGAAGACTGTGGATGGCCATCAAGAGATTATGCATATGAGTGTAAAATCAAGCTCTTGACTGGTCGGACTCATCAGGTTATTGATCTGTCCTTGTGTTACCTAATTTTGCTGGTGTTATGTTATTATAAAGTTTGATTTACCCTGCAGTTGTCAGTCATGCATTTTAGAATTTCCATATATGTTACTTCAAATGCCAATCTGTACTTTGGAGCTGGGTCTAAAAGGTGATAACATCCCTGTCATTTTGTTTTCTCATGCTTCTTAAAGTATCGTGTTTAATTTTAGTTGACCTTGAGAGCAGAAAGTTCGTTGTTGTGTAGGGTTCAATGAATTAACCCAGAATATTTGACTAGGTTTATGGGGGAAACTGAAAAAAGTAGTTAGCTTGTTCTATATGCTTGATTTTCAGGTTCTTTGGTCCAAGACATAAATCAATGGTAATATTGTGTTGAAAATGGTGGTCAGAGTTGTAAAGCAATTGTTCTCATTTTATTGTATATGGCTGCTGCAATCATAGTTTTTTATGTTATAAGATGCGAGGGTAGGATAGGATTGAATAAACTAAATGTTAACCTACTCTTTTCTAAGCCTATGTAACCTGAGGCTGTGATCAGGTGCGAGCACAACTGGCTGCCTGTGGTGCACCGATTGTGGGTGACTCGATGTACATGCCAGCTGCCATTGCACAGTTGTCCAGTCCTGGGCTTAATCCCTTTGGCAAATGCCAGAAAGAATACGCAAGTGAGGATGATAAAGAAATGGCTCTGATCGAGTGGATTTCACAGCATGGAAAGGAACCTAGTGTTGCTATTGGTCTGCAAGCATGTCATATCTCATGGGATGATGGTGAGTGCTGTTATGAGGCTAGATCTCCTTGGTGGAGACGTAAGGGTAACGTAGGTTCTGGGGAATGAAGATCAATGATACTCCATTATTTTCTCAGAGCTGAAGGTGAGGTCTGTCTCTCATATCACCATTGTTATAGTCCTGACTTCAGTTTGCATTTTTCAAAATATTGTTCACTGATAAATAAGATGCATCTTATGTATGTAGGTATAGCTTGCAAAAGACAGAATCCGCATAAAAACAAACTAAAATTGGAGCAAATTTGGTAATGTTGACAGAGAAAATAGATCATGACCTGTGGTTTATGGAGAACTCAGATCCTGCTGTAGAAGAAGGCAATGAAAGCATGATTTTACCTGAGACCATCTCTATCACTGTTTTTGTGTTTCTCTCTCTATCTGATTAAGTAGAATGGTTTATGCCTATGATAACTCTTTTATATATTTGTGATCATTGAGATCTGTGATGAAAAGTGCAATTGTGTTTTAAGGAACTACCCATTCCTTTCCATGATAATGTTGATGACTTCATATTTAATTGCTCCTTTGTGGCACTGCCCTTGGAGTAATTAATGGTACATATTCAGTTGATTCAGCCTGCAATTGTTTTCACTTTGAATAACCGTTGATTTTTTATATGCTTCCACAAGCAGTCCATGCTGCATTGAATAATAGAAATCTGTATTAGTTAAGCTGCTCCTCAGAATAGCAACTTTCAGTTTGATTAAGAGTACAAATTCATCTCTATACTGTAGAATGCGTCACACATTGTAAATTATGAATTCTCTCATTTTCCTGGATGTGCCGTGTGTGGCCATATTTGTAATTTGCTGTTGTGTCTCAGATAAACGTGGAGAGAAGATTATGAATACCCTTAGAACTGAGGGTGTTTTGAAGTATGCTTTGGTGTCTGGGATTTGATTAGCTTATGCTTTGCAATGAAGTGTTTGTACCAAGTCGCCGACAGCTTAGGAGTCCTCTTCAGTGTTGCAAAATCAACATGGTGAAGGCCGAACCTTGATGTGTAGCCGAAGGTCCATTCAAAGCAGTCCAGCAAGGACCAGACAAAATAGCCCCTAACATCTGCTCCGTCTCTGTGTAAATACAAAAGAAAGGAAATCGGCCATTGTAGTACTTGCTAGAGTTTACATATTAAAAAGATTGCATTGCATTGGGAGCTGTATAATAATGCACAACCCTTTTGTTCTGATTATTTAATATTATTTCATTTCGTGTTACCATATTCTTACCTCATTGCTGTTATTAGCGCATCCAAGTAGCTAGCCATGTACTCAACTCTTTTGACATCATTGAGTAACACTTCAGTGCTGGAATTTGGCATGCTAAGCTCACCATATCCTACAAGATATCAGACATTTTCAAGAAGATATGTGGCAATATTGTGATGAGCTGGCCTGGAAATTTTTTCTTACCATTTTCCGTGATGAACATGGGTGTGTTCTTGTATCTTTCTTTAATGTAGTTAATTATCTTCCACATTCCTTGTGGGTAAACATTTAGCCAAAATAATGTTGTCTGCACAGCCAAAAGCTTTAGCAGCTTGTAAATGCATCAGGAAGGTCAGTTATCATGGTGATGAATTTAGGTACTCACAGGTTCGCCAATGGGGACACCGTGTTTCTGTGAACTTTGTAGGCAAAATCCTTCTGTCTTGGAAGCACCTAGTCCTGGTTTGCACACGGAGAAGATGCAGTCTTGGACGTAGATACTGGTGTAGTGATTGATGCCAATGAAGTCCAGGCCCTGCTTCAGTTTCTTCTTATCCTTGCTTGAGAATTTTGGTAATGTGGAACCCACAATATTCATCATCTCTGCAGGATATTTCCCATATATTATTGGGTCTAGAAACCTGCATTAGAGCCAAGATTCATGAAACCCTTATTGACGAAAATAAGTTATGCACTTCTGCATGTTCATTGATGGAAAATGATTGACTGAGAAGTTAAAGAATTAACCAATTCATGTAGAAGGATTGAGCTCTTTCAGCAGCTAACTTGTCTGCTGTGGAGTTGCTGATGGGTTCAAACCACACTGTGTTTAAGATAATGCCAATGCTCCCTCCTTGATCTTTCTGGACTTTCACTGACACAGTTAGCTTACGCCTAAAACTTAAATATTTTTTTATTTTTAACACTGCAATGTGTTTATTGTAGCTGCTAATCCGTGGAATTGGGACTAAGAAAGGGGGGCTAATATTGGTTTTAGTGTTACTACCTGGTATTTGGCTCGGTATATGTCAACTGCAGTTGCATGTGATAAGATGAGATTGTGAGCTGCTATAAAAGGCTCCTCCTCTGAATTGCCCTCACCGCAATTTCCAAATGGCTGCGAGCAATGAGCTGGGGGATGGCTGCCTAAACGATAACTGAGGGCAACCTGCATATTTGGCTCATTGATGGTGAACCAGTATTTCACTCGGTCTCCGAAAGATTTAAAACAAATGTCTGCAAAATATCCAAAATCCTCCCTGGAAAAACAAAAGGGATGTGTGAACCGTTAACATGATCAGACCGTTTCCAGCAGCATAATCAAAATCATGCTCTCACAGAAAATTTCTTACTGTGATTCAGGACTAAGCCAAGCTCCATATTTGTCTTCAATTTCTTGAGGACTATCAAATTGAGTCAGCGTCACAAATGGCTGGATCCCTGTAAGTGCAGAATTGAGGAAATAAGAAAGAGAACGCAAGACTTCACATGGTGAATGTCAAAGGAGAGTGTAGTGAACCTTTAAGTAAGAGGGCATCAATGAGCTTGTTATAGTGGTTAATACCCTCTGAATTGACGTCCCCAAATCTCCCTTCTGTTAAATTGTATCAAAAAATTACTTTCTTTCCTAGCAACAGCATTTTACGTGCAAACGAGAACGTACTTGGTAAAATTCTTGCCCATGAAATTGAGAAGCGATAGCTGTTCACTCCGAGGGATTCCATGAGATTAATGTCTTCCTATTTTCATCAATGCAGCCATCTCAGAAATTTTCAACAATTAATCTCATTCTATACATGGCACATATTCAAGAAATTTTTACGGTTGATGCTTTATTGAAATCATGTAGTTATAATTGGCTCTTCCTTTTAACATTGATATGTATATTATAATTTTAAAAAAAAATCTGTTGAAATTTAGAATCAGAAATCTACTGAGATAATCTATATTAAGTTTATTATGACATAACCAAAATTTTTAACCCCACAAATATTATAAAGAGATTTTACTCTAGTAATGTAAAGCAAATAACTATCCCTATTTAATTTTAAAATTGAGAGGAAATAAATTTCTAGCATGGGATGAGGCTCTTTATTTATTTGCTGGTAAGCAAATGTGAAGAGCAAGGAGAAGTGATCAAGAAATTATTTCCCCTTCGCTCCAATCAAAGTATCACTATACTTGGTGGGGTCCGCTTATAATACAAAAATAAATAACATGGAAATGGGTCCATCGCGGACAGGCTTTCTCTTATCAGTTCATGTATGCCCTATGAATTGGAGTTGCCCCATCAGAGAAATGAAGATATTTTTATCTGAAAGCATCAGATTTCATTTTCAATGGCTAACCAAGTAACATCAAATGATAGTGCCCGAGTGCTCGGACTCATTCACTTTTGAACGAAGAAACTAAGTAAACCATTTAACGCTGTCCACGTCAACCATATTATTTTACCCTTATGATTTTATTTTACCACATGATGTTTCATTTTTTATTATTTTACTATCAAATAATTATCTACATTTAAAAAAAAAAGATAATTATCCACCAAACCAACCACTTATTTTTACTTTTTTTTTTTAAATACACAAATTTTTTTTCAGCACTTCAACTGAAGTTAATATTTTTTTCATCAATCCACTCTCATTATAACACTATTAGAACTTTACTGACATCATAAAGGTACAATTATCATTTCACAATGACATTGTTTGAAGATAGAAGTGAACGGGTGTAAAACAATATAACTTTAAGTGTAGTTTAGCAAAAAAAAAAAAATTATTAAGAATTGTATATTTTTCATAAATACGAAAAAAAAGTGGTCGGTGGATAATTTTTCTTTTACATTTAAGATAAAAAAGTTATTTATATAATATTTTGTTAGTTTTTTTAACAATTTAAAGACGAAAGTGGACAGGTACAAAATAATATAACTTCAAGTGTAATTCGGCAAAAAAATTAAGAATTACTTATTTTTTTAAAAATATAAAAAAATAAGTAGTCGGTGGATAATTTACCTTTAAAAAATGATGACATCGTAAGGTATTTAAGATATTTCAATTTAATAAGTTTAAACAATAATGGTCGTTTAACATATAATGGAAAAAAAACATGTAGTAATTTGATAACTTCCCAATAAGTTAGTGTTAAATCGATAATATTTCAATAAAATATAACAATTATTTAGGATTATTAAATTAAATATTGCAATTAATATGCATTTATTAAATTAATTTAAATAGCCAAATACAAATTTTAAAAGAACAAGCAACTAAAATTAAATAATTTTATTAAATATATTACTATAGTTGATTGGGTCTAGGAACCTGGATAATAAATGGGCATTATAAGGAATCTCTAAATTACAATTATTGTAACTTATAATTTTTATCTCAACCACATGAATTTAGGGTCTTATAATTTTGTGTGGTTGAGATGGGAGTTGTAAGTTAGGTAACTTAGAGAGACCGGCATTACAAGGAAGGGGGGGCCCAAAACTAAGCAATAAATGAATGCTCAGACAAGGTTCGATAAAGATGAATAATCATTGTCAGAATAATCCAAAAATGTCCGTGGGAGAAAAGACTGATTGAAAAAAAAAAAAAAATTCTTAGGTTCAATTTTCTACCTTAAACAGGAAAAAAAAAATCAAATAAGGGGTAAAATAATTTTTTAACCAAAATAAAAATTAAATATTTTATTTATTTTGACGACCCTTGATAACAAAAACCCTTGACAACAAAATGATATATCAAAAATCCTAATAAAGCGATATATTCCCAAACAAATTGTCTGCTTTAATTTGACATAGCAGCACCTTAGTGCAATGTGGGCCCTTTTAAATTTTGTTCAAAATTAGGGGAGAAAAAAAAAAGGAGTGGAGGCAAAACCAGATAGCGATGATAATGATCCACGGCTACATCCCCATTGCTTCCATCATCTATGTTTCCTGCAACACATAAAGCTTTCTTTACATCAAATGAATTTGTGAATATATGATGAAGCAAATGAACTTATGTGTAAAAGCTGCTGAAAGTTTGCTGGAGACAAAATGAATCAGGAAAAGCGGTTTTCTTGTTTCAAAAAACATTGGAATGTTGCAACATTTCAGGTTAGTTACTAATAAAATTGCACAAAACTCTGTTGGATCATGGAAAGGAAGAATTCTTCTTACCAGGTGTATGAGTAAAAACATCCCAGTTGCTCAAACCTTTACCTTCACTCAAATACGCACCTTCGACCTGCAAAAAGTAAAATTTAATTTAATTTTCTTTTTAAGAAAAAGAAAAAAGAATGTGAGGCTGACTTAAGTTTTATTTTATCATATTTGTTTCCATTATGGAAAGTATGATGAATGAAACTGTGAGAACACGTGAGAATATAAATGGTAATAGGAATACCAGAAGCCAAACCTGAAATGAGGAGGTGGAAGTTCCAAAGAGAAAGTTAGAAGGAAATGGAGATGGATTCAAGCTTTGTTTCAGAGTTGTTTGATCACAAGACATGAAGAGAGGTGAGAGTAGCATCATTAAGATAAAGAGAGCTGTATCAACTGTTGGGAAATCCATGGCATCAGCGTGCTTGCTCTGTTTGCTTGCCGTGGCCCTACGCAAAACTTCATCACACATGCATTACTTCTATCTATTTTAACACGGGAGGGTTGGTGGGAAATCAATTGAAAGAATTTGTTTTCTTGCATTGCGGAATGAGGATTACTTGTATTCTTGCACTTTTTCTCAACTTTTCGTTGTGAGGTTATCCATTTGACACTTGTGTCGGGCATGTCATTATCGAGTTAGGCATCCGGTCTTGATTTCTTTCTAATTCCCATTTATTTTTCAAATTTCACTGTTACACGGTATTACTCCATATAGTAGAGTAATATCGCTGTATTTTTTTACTCAAATTTCGGCCGCCCTTCGTATTGATTATTTCTGTTTTCTGCCGTTCAGAAGGAAAAAAGGAAAATACGTTTGAGCAACTGATTTTGCGGAACTGTGGTAATTCTCTAGTACCATCTTTGAAATTGTGGAAGAAAGAGAATTGTGCTTTCTTGGAAGTTCACAGCTTACTCGAACAGCAGCCAAAAGCTGCATGATATATAATATTTCTTAAACACTAGCACTCAATGATTTGCATGGCATCTTTACATACTAGGGAAAAATTGGCCCCACTCACCAGTTTGAACTTAATTTACACAGCACAACAGAACCAAGGACTATATGCAGTATCGGCCAAATCTGCAGCTATTGCCTCTTGGGGTAATTTATACAACATTAAAGGCCTACTGCCATTACCACTAAAATTAAACTTTCACTTGGCGTTCAGCCTTGATCTCTTCATTTTTCCTTTTCTATTAACTTTTCACTTTATGATCATGCGGACGCACTGGACCTTTTGCCAGCCATATGTTTAGCAATGTACTGCTTGTACCAATTTGCTGATAGTCTTTTAGTTCTCTTGAGTGTGGCATAATCAACATGGTGAAGTCCAAACCTTATTGTATATCCATGATTCCACTCGAAATTGTCAAGCAAGGACCAGGCAAAGTATCCTCGGACATCCGCTCCATTTCTGGAAAAAATTATATGATTTCGATTTTGTTAGTTCCATTTTAATTTGAACATGGCAGAATACGTCTTAATTCAGATTGCAGAGAACAGAAACATGGCCAAAAAGCTTGCAGCGTTTGTTTATCTTGATCTCAGTTAAATACAATTTAGGATCAAATTTGAGATAAAATTTAACAGATAAAAGAGTTTAAAATGTAATGCCACACCTCACTGCTATTGCCAGGGAATCCAAGTGGCTGCTCATGTACTTCACTCTCCTGATATCATTGAGCAAATCTTCAATGGAGCTATGGGGATTGTCCCTCTCGCCAAATCCTTCAGGGACAACCACAATAACATCTGAAAAATCAACAAAATGTGCAACCAAATAATAAAGCAACAATTTGATCTTTGTTCTTACTCACCATTTTCGGTGATGTACATTGGAATGTTATTGTACCTCTCCTTTATGTATGTCACTGTTTTACTCATTCCTTGAGGGTAAACGAATAACCAGTCGACATCAGTCTGCATCAATAAAAGGCTCAAGTATTATGCCACATACACTATACAATTGAAATGGTAACAACTGAGATGACATACTGGTTCTCCAATGAAGACGCCATTTCTTTTTGCAGTTCGCAATATAGAGCCCTCAGTCTTAGAATTTCCTGGCCCCGGTTCACATACAGAAAAAATGCAATCTTTTACATAGAAGCTGGTATAATGATTGATGCCGATGAAGTCTAATCCATTCTTCAGCTTTTCGAGGTCATATTTCGAGAATGATGGCAAGCTAGATCCAAGAATTTCGTACATTTCCTTGGGATATTTCCCAAGTATGATTGGATCCAAGAACCTGCATTACTTTTAGTTGGAGTCAGGATTCAAGTTCTAGAACTGTCGCGCTAAAGCATATTAGATGTGGTGGAAATGTTACCAGTTCAAATAGAAAGCTTGAGCTCTCTCAGCTGCCAATTTGTCTTCTAAGGAATTGCTCATAGGTTCAAGCCATAAAACACTCATAACAATTCCAATATTACCTTCTTGCTCTTTCTGAATATTGAGGGACATCACGTTTGATCAATTATCACAATAATCAAAATGGTTCTAGGACATGATTTACATGAAAGTACCTGGTATTTAGTTCTGTAGATTTTGACTGCAGCAGCATGGGATAGGATAATGTTGTGGGCTGCAATATATGGCTCTTTCTCTGAATCCCCATTAGTGCAGTTTCCAAATAAGCCAGAACAGCGAGATGGAGGGTAAATCCCCGACCGATAGCCTCGAATGACTACAACATTCGGCTCATTAAAGGTAGCCCAGTATTTCACCCTGTCTCCAAAGTATTTGAAGCAAATGTCTGCATAATACTCAAAATCTTCCCTGGAAAATTTACGATCTGCATTAGTCGGAAACCTTAATGTCTACTCCATAAAAGCATAAGAGAATGCCACTCACTGCACTTCGCGACTCAGCCAAGCTCCATATCTGTTTTCAAGCTCTTGAGGAATGTCATAATGAGTCAAAGTCACAAAGGGCTGGATCCCTGAAATCAGAAGCAATCAACATTTCAATGGAAGTTTTATGTCAGAACTTAACTATATTTCGATGATACTTATGATGATCGTTGCTTATGTCACTTGACTAGAGTTGATACCTTTAAGAAGAAGAGCATTGATTAACTTGTCATAGTGATCAATGCCAGCCCAATTCACATCTCCAAATCTTCCCTCTTGTTAGAAGTTAATAAGATGACACTTAGTTAGAAACAAGCTGAAATTAATGATAAATCCGGAAATTGAACATGCATTCCTTTCAATGAATTAAAAGGACTCACTGGGTAAAACTCTTGCCCATGATATAGAGAAACGGCAGCTGTTGACTCCAAGGTAGTCCATGAGATCCAAATCTTGCTGTTTTATCATATCGTCCAAAATCAAAATTACCATTCTTCATATCTGTAAAAATTTTCACTACCAAAACCCCAATCCATCTTTTAAAATTAGGCGCCCCGTATTTCCTCATTATTTGTCAGAAAATATGACGTAATCCCCTTCCCTAGAATTGTTCCTAGGCTCAGTTTGCAATTGTTGGTCCATGTAAAGAATTTTTCTCGTGCAGAATATGAATGGAGACACTATCATCACATTATTACAAATTATTTGACTGGTGACCCCGAGCATAAAATGAATCAAAACAAAAAAATGGCGAACAGAAAATAAAATTGCCAATTCAGAGAAGAAATATATCCTGAGATACACCCAGATTTAGACAAGTGCGGTCTTATAATCTAATAATTCAATCAAATTAGCATAGAAATCTAGGATACACCATAATCAGCTGTCTGCGTCCAAAACTGTAAAATTGATTTGACATATTACCAATAAAATCTCATACAAGACATTATACCGCTATCATACGTCTCTAGAACTAAACAATATAAGATTAATTGACCTAATCTTAATAAGTTAAATGATTAAATCTTTGTTTTTTTAACATAACAAAAATTTTCAATTACTAGGTAATTAAGTTATTAAACTAATTTTTTAATTTTTTTCTTAATAATATTATTAAAAAATATTCTCTAAATTATCCTTATCTAATTAATTAATTATTCTTTTCAATTGAAGATAATTTATGTTATGATAATAGCTTATCTTCTTTGAATTCTTTGAAATGCTTATTATTTGTTTAACATTTATTATTTGTAAGGGCACAAGTACAAAAGTATTAGTTTTTAAATTTTTTAAGTTAAAAAAAGAAACAACTTAATATTTATTTTTAAGTAATTCATACAAAAAAAATAAACATATTATTTAGCTTCATAGATTTAGTTCTATTTATAATTAAAACTAATTTATATCTATTCAAATTTCCAAAAAAAAAACACAAAAACAAAAAAATAAAGGTCACCTAACATTCATAAACACATATATTTTGCTAAAATATGAACTATGCCGCTGGTTTAGAATTCGATTACAAATTCATGAAGCAAGTCCTAGCCAGTATTCTCTGGTGCCGGAATTGGAATAAAGATTGGATTCAAATTGACTAATCCGTCAGCGGCCAGAGAATCACAATTTTGGCCAACTGATTTACAGAAAAACCTGTTAGATATTAAGAAATTTGGACAGAAGCTTTTTGAGAAATCCAAGTTGTATATGTCAATGTTAATTAAGAATCTTTTTTGTAATGTACGATAAATTTACTTGTGAATAAAAACACGAAGGAGCAGCTAATGACTCAGGATTAGAGAGCTGCTTTTATTTTTTATCAAGGGCCGCATAAAAATAAAGTTCAATTTCAAAGCATGAATTTGAGTTACCAGATATCGATGGTAATGATCCACAGCAACATCTCCATTACTTCCATCCATGATGTTTCCTGCAACAAGTTATCTTGCGTATTTCTTAAAAGCAAAAGGGAATGATCGAAAGAACATGAAGCATCAAAGCTAGCTGTGAAACATAATTGACCCAAATTCTGACCAGGCTTGTGGGTAAAATTATCCCAGTTGTTTAGGCCTTTTCCATCAGTCAGGAAGGCTCCTTCATACTGCAAAGACCGAAAGCATACAAAAATAATCCATAGAACCTGAAACAATCTGACTGTTGTAGAGGTCGCGTAAGAAAGAACCTGATAAGAAGAAGATGCAGTTCCAAAAAGGAAACTTCTGGGGAATGGAGATGAACTGAATTCTCCATTCACTTTGATAAAGGGATTACATGATACCAATAGTACTAAAAAGCAAATTCCAAGCAGAAAGAACGCATGATATAACAATGGAAACTCCATAACAGTGAATCTGAAGCTGTCCTCAACTTCACCAGTTGCAAAGAAATAAAATAGAGTGGTGACGCTGGCAGCACAATCCGAGAGATTTTTTTCAGAAATTGAAAACGGAATGGCCCTGTTGACGTCCAACACTTGTAATTGCTAAGTATTACTTGGCTGAATGTCATGTAGACATATATATATAGTGAGCTTTCAGAAAATGCCAACAACAAATTTCGTAAAATTGAATCCATTATCTTAAAAGGCTTAAATTGCGGGAATTTGTCCCAGCCATACCCCAAAAATAGGGTATTTATCTAAATACACTCTCATACTACAAAATTGTTCATATATGCCTTTTTCTATGAGCAATTACAAAATTATCCTAATTCAAAACCTAAATCATCATGACCATTCATTATCAGGTCGCATAACACAACACCCAATTTATCATTCACGATCAATGTACACAACACCCAATTTCGCCTAATTCAAACCTTTCTCAAGATTGAATCTGGTAGAAACAAGCAAAAACAAGTGAAGCATCATTAGCTAGGCTCGATTGCGGTCCTTTCGGTGGGCTGTTAGATGAGGTCAATACCCACGACACTTTACTGCTGTTACTTCACGCCTTTGTCGTCGCTTGTTCTAGTACCATAAATTGTTGCTTTGAATTGAAATTGGTTGAATTAAAGGTGATTTACCACATAAAACTTGATTGTTACATCTTGTTGAGCATGATTCTATCAGAATATACACTTAATAATTTGTGTGATTGTAACACGTAACATTAGAATATGTCTTGAATGACCTGGAAAATCCGATACAAAAGCTCAATTATTGGAGTTGTGCTTATATGGAAATATAGGGTTACAGTTTTAATGAAAACGAAAAAACCCCTGCATTACATATATTTCCTTTCTTATTTTCAACCACCAAAAGATGTCATTTAAGAAACTACTACGAGATAATTTTATTTTGGACTATCGACATTACTATTTATTTTTGAGGTTTTGTTGCCGATGTGAGACTAATTTCTTACCTAGGTGTTACTATGTTCTCTATTTTATATTTGATATTGTAAATTCTTTTTCAAGTTTCTTCCGACAAAACTAGGTGGGATCTAATTCTATTTGTATTTGAACCTTTGATGCTTGTAGGTTTAATGTTAATGTTCACAGTTGGGTGCTACTGAACAATTTTGGTTTGACTGAAGCAAGATATGATGCTAATTTTCTATCAGAAACTACAACTAACTGTGGTGTTTAACTATCTTATGAGTTACTAAAAGTGATAATGTACTGCCAGATTGTTGGTTAATAAATATTATACTATCCCTTTCGGAGTATCAATGAGTCTTGGAATCTGCTCTTAGGTGGTTTTTCCCTTTTTTCCTCTACTCGCTCTTTCTATAGTAATTTATGTTTTTATACTTAATTGTTTACTAATCTTCCTTTTTGCTGGTTCAATTAATATGGGACTGAGCTCTTGGATTGCCACTTGAGAGGCCAAAAAGTGCAACTTTAGATTAGATTGAGACAAATTACAAAAAGTTAGCTTAGAATTGGAAATAGTGGGTGGATAACTTTTTGTTTTCAATAATAATTGCTCAAAAGCAACAAAATTAGTAATGGATGGAAAGTTTGTGTAGAATTGCAAGGCCATTTGATTGCTGCAGGCATTTTAACTGTCTTATTTTTGTAATTTTCTTATACAACACTTTGATTTGACATAAATTTTTGCTGTTTTTGTTTTGAACACATGTGATTTAGTACCATATGATTTAATCAATTGAATAAAGTAATGATTAGTTACAAAAGGGGCACTAATTTCGGTGCAATGATGTGGAAATTTGTGGTTTATTGTTTGGAACTTGAAAGTGCAAGATGTGCTATTAATCCATTAGAACTATAAATTGTTATCTTGTCTACAAATTCATGTCACCGTGAGTTACTCAAACGCGTGTATGCAGTGAATAAATGCATTTTGACTGAACCAACGAACCATTATACATATTGATGCTTTTTAGCCTAGCGATGTTGTTGTACTTGTTTATATTGCTACTTACGTGTGGGTTTGTTTTTATTATTATTATTACTATTATTTTTTCTTCAGTATTCCTTTTGGTAACTGAGTTTTTATGATAATTTAAATGTAGATTGTTGGATAGTCTAGTGGATGGATGTGTTTTTTGTCTTTAAATACCTAGACCTTGATCTGCATTCATTCATCACCAAGCACAAGAACACTTTGAATTCTCTCATTCTAAAATAAGTAGTTTTGTTTGCTTTTTTCTATCTAATACTTCTTTAGCTCACTGTAATACTTTGAATGAGTATTACCTGTTCTATTAGAAATCACATGATACTTGGTAGATGATTAATACAGTTAGAGAGCTTAGTTTTTCAATAAAAAAGCACATTGGATGTTAAATGCGAATTGTTTATTAGTAAATTGTTTTAAATTGTTTACCTGTGTATGCATATCCGTTATTTTGTGAATATCTAAAAAGATAATGAGATAAATAATATTTATTGTCCAATAAGTTCATTATGTTTGCGGATAAGTTGCAACCTTTTTATGAGCATCGACTTTGTAACTACTCCTATGAATTGATTTCTAGATGGCTCACTTTGAAATGTTTAGGGATTTATTTTATTGCAAGGGTTAAGTTGTTGATGATTTTATGATTTATATTATTTGAATTTTAAACTCACATTAGCTTTCATTCAATGTCATATAGACTCATGTGACAAATTTTATGATATTGTACTGCTACCTGGGCAGGTTGATAAGCAAATTCTTCTGCCTTGTTGATTGCTTAGTTGTGTGTTATACTTATTTATATATCATGTGACAGTAATACTTTGTTTGTAAGTCCTTTAAAAACTACTTTAGTCCATGGTTATGGTCAATAACTTTTGATTTGTGATTTGATGGGTTTGCTGTTGTAATAATTATTTCATTTTCTATTAAGGTAAATTATTTTAGTTCATGGTTTTTTTATTTTTTTGTTTCTAAGTTCTAAGAAATATATATTTGCTTCATATTTTTTATGCATGACTTCATTTTCTACTGAGTCAAAGAATTATTTATGGTTTATATACTCGACTGTAGTTGTGTAATGAATATTTTATTTGACTGTAGTTGTGTAATGAATACTTCACTTAATTGTAGTCGTGTATTGAATATATATTAAGGTAAATGATTTTAGTTCATGGTTATTTTTAGTGTTTTGTTTCTAAGTCCTAAGAAATATATATTTGTTTCATTTTTTTTTATGCATTACTTCATTTTCTATTGAGACAAAGAATTATTTATGGTTTGTATACTCGACTGTAGTTGTGTAATAAATATTTTACTTGGCTGTAGTTATATAATGAATACTTCACTTAACTGTAGTCGTGTATTGAATACTTTACTCGACTTTAGTTGGGTAAAGAAAATTGTACTTGACCAGTATGCAATGCAATTTTTCTAATTGGTTAGAATTTATTATTATGCAACTTTTTATTTGTGTTCATGACTTATCCTACCATCTACAGGTCTTTCTCTAATATAACGCTACGTTGGAGTTGATCCAATATAACCGAACCCATTCAATTATAAAATCTATCCCTCTGCCAAATAACAGAATATTTATGACTTATCCTACCATCTACAGGTCTTTCTCTAATATTTTGGACCCACAAAAAATGATACTTTATCTTTCAAATCAATCTGATTCTATAATTTCTCAAAAGTCGATTTTCTTAACCGCCGCCAGCCTCCAATTACAACAGCAGGTTAGCAACAGACCAACAGTGCACAGAACCAATCCTAAATCAGAATATTGGTTAAATAGTTAAACGATGGTCCATTGCACTGTGAATTGTAGGAAATATAAGTCATGTTTTATTCGCAAAAGTCAAAAGTAGAAAAAGAAACTTTTCCGAGAAAATTATTTTGACATGAAAAGGATCTACTCAATTGATTCCAATGATCCATAAAGCCAACAATAACAGTTCTCCACAAAATGCGATTCATCATTGATTGTTGGAAAATCAGCACAGGAATTGTTATTTTGAGGCATAATTTTAAGTGAGATTTACACCAAAGGTTAGGTGTAATTTAGATATTCCATTGTGAGTACTTTGGAATGATATATTTCTATGATGAATGAGAAAATAATACTTAAGGTAAACTCATAGAATTTAAAAAATTAAAAGAAAAAATGCACTTTTTAAAATGCAACGCCACAGGTTTTTGATCCTGGAAACCGAGCTGACAGCCGAGATCATTCGAAGTACAGAAATGGAGAGCTGTAATATTTAATTTTGTGCATTAATATTGTTGAGGGGAAATAAATGAATGAATAAATAACTCTATTAACATTATTACAGCTCATTAACTCATTTATTCTTACTTACTACAAAGGCATTAACCCACAATCTGCTCTCGGGTGAAAAAAACTTTTATCTGGTTGCAAGCATCATGAGAATATTATAGATATAGATACTACTCTTGATTACAAGGAATAAAAACATCATTCAGTCCACTGTAGCAGCGTCCTTTTTTTTTTTTCCTCCCATCAATCTTCTATCAGACTTCGTTACGAATAGTTCAAGCAGAACTCATAGACTATGCGGCAAAACCACCTCAAAATCCTTCACACCTTCACTGCTTTGCCTGCTCAAAAATTTATCAAAATCCCATCAGCTACACTCACAACAATCAGTCTTAGCAAGAATTCAACGTTTATGAGAGTAGTTTCACTAGACAGGGCTCATTGCAAAGTGGGCTTAGATTTTGTCACATGAATTCCCAAATCTTGGACCGACATTCACAGGAAGGGACAGATTATCATCAAATTGGATTCCCTTTTTTTTTTTAACCCCTACCGGTAAATGGCCCTAAAGAAGATTGAAAGGCTGTTCTGCAGGTTTTTTGTCTCCATACAAACAAGTGGGCGGTACAAAGCTAAAAGGAGGAAGATTTTTCTGCCTATTGTAAACCATTTGGTCCCCGGGGAAAATCTCAATGAAGATTTTGAATTTGTCATACTTGACTAGAAAGATATGAGAATATACCTGTGAATAGATGAAGGTGCCGAGTATTGCAATGGCTGCTCCAAGAGCATTGACAGGTTGAACTGGCGTGTGGAAGATGATGATGGAGGAGACTATGACAGAGATTCGCTTCATTGTGTTGCCGATGCTGAATGTCAATGGAGAAATTTGATCGAGAGACATGTATGAAACTTGGTTGTACAAGTGATAGAAGATACTCTGTGCTGCTACCCACCTGTGACAATCCAGAGCCACACAAATTTATCTTAGAAAAACATCAAGGAAGTTAACTAGTACTCATTTTGCAACCACACCACTAAACATTATTAAAATCTATAATGTTTCAAATCAAAATGGAACTTTTTTCTGATATCAAGCAGAGAGGAGTTATCAATTTTCTTCAATTCTTGGGAAATCTCACGCAAATGCATCTAAACGCATAGAAAATCTACCTCCCATCACAAAACAAAACAATAAAATAAGACACCAAAGTTTTGGAGCTGAAATTCTAATGAACAAATGATGAGAAACTATTTGGCATATAAACCATTCCACAAAAGCAATTTTGATTAATAAAATAGGCAATTTTAGTTGAGAAAAATTAAGAGCCTAACTGTCTGTCATCCGTGTGGATGCAAATGACACTGAAGCATAGCTACCGAGATTGGAAAATCTATTGTCGTGTAATAAAATATCAATGACAGCAAATACTGGTATTGAAGAAGTAAAAATACACAGTAGAAAAAAAGTTCAAATAAAATACGAGGTCATAGTATTTACCACACAAAGTTGGGACCAATTTGAGCAAGAGCCTTTTGCCAGCCAGCAGCCCACATCTGAGGGCCCTCCACAGCAATTGCAAATGGTGTGAGAATCAAAAGAGACATCATAGACAAACAAGCATAATAGTTCATCCCACTAACAGACTTTCCCTTCATCCCTTTCTTGGAGAAAATGTTCCGAAACACGAATGCCGCATTCGATATCATAGCTCCCATAAATCCTGAAAACACCGTCAGCAAATTCAGCAATCAAAACCAGCAACACCATCACTAAGCATGAAATATTTTCACGTATTCATCCGAAAAAAAAAAGGATTTTTTTTTTTTAATATGTAATCAGAATCATTTCAACCACAAATAGAACAGTTTATCTCACCAATCATGTTGAAGTTGAGCTCTGTAACAGCAGCAAGGGCACAGCCTCCAATAATCGGCAGGAGTGACATATAAACCGGCATGGGAAGTGTCTCACCGAACAAGAACTTTGAAACCAATACACTGAATGCAGGCTCACCACTCTTGATGATGTGAGTGAATGAAACTGCAACTTTTGACATACTAACGGTTGCTGCTACATGCCCAATTGTATGTGCCACTGCAACCTGCACAGCAAATTCACCAAGAATAAGTATTGTATAAATCTGAATTTAGCAATCCCCACCCAATGCCCCATTACGGGGAATTTGAAGCGCATTCGTAATTCCTGGTCTCAATTCTCAAGCAGCCAAAGACAATCCAACCTATAAAGCATCGAAGCAAAGCAAATGAATTGAAAAAGCAAATTTAACTCACAGGAAACAAACTCTTCCAGAACTCAAGATCGGTTTTAGGGGCTTCAGCGACTCTGGCGGCCCAAGAAACCAACATCATGAGAGAGCCACAAGCCAGTGAAAGAGTAGAAGTAAGCCAAGGATAAGGAAAAGCATTCAACACTTTTTTGTTATAGATATTAAACACCACATTCAAGGCCCACCAAGTGGCAAAATATATGCCAATTTTGAGCCTCTGGGCAGCCTCAAACCGAGCCTGCTCATCAAGAACCTCGATGTTTATGTCCAGAGGACGTGACCTGTCAGCCTCATAGGCATTGCACTGCGTTTTAAGCTCTTTTTGTTGCTCTTTTGGTGAAAATGTGATATTTTGAGTTGATGAAATATGAAGAGGCTTTTCTGAAGAGAATTTGTTGTTAAAGATTGAATTTTGGATGATGGGTAGCGGAGAGAACTTTAGCGTTGGGGTTAAAAAACGTTTCTTTGGCAAGAAATCTGTGGATGCTGAAAATGGGGTGTGCTTAACTGAAGAGATCATTGTGTTTTTGTGAAGAATGCGAATGGTAGGGGGATAATTCGACGAATTCGACAAGTTTTGTACCCGAAGCCGGAGAGAAGAGAAATTGTGTACGTGTTTGTGTGTTGTGCTGATGCTGCTGCAAGTTCAGAGAGGAAGGAATTTATAGGCAAGGGAGGGAGTTGACGTAAAGTATGGGCTAGCTGTGATACATTACATGTAGTGACAAAAGTGACAGCCTGAGTGCCTGACCGAAGTTTTTAAAAATAAAAATTGTTACTCTGCTTTCTTTTTTAACGCTTGATTTTGACATTACAAGGAGTTACTCTGTTACTGGGAATAAAATTGGAAAAAAAAAAAACTAATCTCAGATTGATATATTATTCTTACGATAGAATTGGAGGGAGGAATGCAAGTGGACAAGTAGGAGTTTTAATTGATTTTTTAAGACGTTAAGTATGCTTATAGAAATTCAAATCATGGTATTTTGTGAAATTAAAGTGCTGCGATTCTATGACATTACTGGTCATACTATAAATAAATAGATAGAAATATTATTAACATTGAATTTTTTTTTAAAAATGAAAATGATCATAGGCTAAGGTTTTGTACTGCATTGTAGGCAAAATATTGTCTTGTCCCAGCTCCACGAAGTTGTTCTTGATTCTTTGAAACAGTAGACAATTCAAACGTTTCCAAATTTGAAGCACTCAAGAAAAACTCTTATCAATTACAATCAAAATTTTGAAAATATTGTAAGATATTCCCAGCCGTTCCAATTTGAAAGTTGACAAATCCACCCTTCTCGTCAACTGAATTATAGGCCGCTTGAGGCTTGAGAGAGATATTTTCGCCTTCTAGGAAACCCACGAGGCACCACAATAAAATTCAAATTTTTTTTTTCTAATTTTAATTTCTTAAACACAGCCTATAATTCGGCCAATGGCACGGCCCTAATAATTTCAAGGCATACTTATTTTATACAATCATGCGGACCCAGGTTGATTGAAACAGCACCCTCCATGCATTCAGCTGCTGCAAATTCTGGACCGCGAATTGCTTGCAGGTTGCAGCAACTTCAACGGTGGTGAACAAAACAGAGACAACTTATGGGGGTTTAATAATTGATTGTTTTGATGTATAATAATAAAAATAATAATAATACATCTGAGTGATGAAGACAGATACCTGGCTTGCTTTGCGGGGGAGTCACATTGATATACAAGTTGTTAAACACTTGTCAAAATTGAATTATTGGTACCGCGTCTGTTGTTGATTTTCCAATGTTTTCATTGCTTTTCATGCTTTTTTTATTAGATTTTAAAATTTTTGACGGATGAGAATTTTCTTTCCATAAAATAACAACTAGATTTTTCATTCGCGGCTGCCATTTGGCTGGTTAGAAATTTCTACTCACTTCGTTCCCTAATAACTCGTCTTAGTTTGTAGCCATATTCAGGTCCAGTTCTAATTGTCTAACCCTGCCACGTTTTGCTATTAAGGGCTCATTTAGGATCACGTTTATTAAGGTCTCATTTAGGATCACGTTTATTTTTTTAGGGATTTAAAAGTAATTTTAAAAAAATAAAAATTAATTTTGATATTTGATAAATTTTTTTAAAAATTAATTTTTGTAAAATCATTCTTTCTTACAACAGATTTTAAAAAGTAAAAAAGAAGTAGTTTTTCAAATTTTGATTTTGAAAATTACTTTTATACTTAACATAATTATATATATATATATATATCATGACATTATTATTAAGACAATCATACAATAACCAGATCCAATCATCGGATCCACCATGACAACCCAGAGGATCTAATGACCTGATTCACCGCCAGATTACCACAGCATTGGGCTATATACGATTTATAAAGAATAAACTCTCAGATAAATTTATTTCATAAACCGACGAAGATTAATTTATTGGTTGAATGAAAATACAAAATAATAAAAATAGATCATGTGAGCTAAGAGATATTTAATTCAATTAATTTTATCATGCCACATCAATTTATACAAACTAAATTTGTACAAGAGTTTGTGACATATTACTACTCATATATATATATATATATATTATAAAAAATCTAAATTATTAACTTTAAAGAGATTATTATCATTATTATTATTATTATTATTATTTTGAGATAACAAAATAAAAATAAACTAATAGTATAAAATATAAATTAATACTATAAAATAAATTAATACCAAACATGATAGTTTTATAAAATTTTTCAAATCACTTTTTTTTAAGAAAAAATTATATTGTAGATCAATTAATATTTACAATTGAAAAACCTATAATCTTTTAGACAACTTTATAATACCGGACCCAAAAATAAACTGAATCTATTTTTTAATATTGAACAAAAAGAAAATAGATGGAAGACTCGAACCCCTTATTGCATGTGTGAAAATCAACTTTATTTTTTTTTCATAAATGAAATTGTGAAATTTGGTACCCATGTCAAAAAGGTTTTTGATTATGACTCTGGGGCGTGGGCGGTAAGTTGTAATTTGTATTGGCAACGAGGGTCGTTCCATAGGGACGTTTGATTGGAATAAGAGTGGTTTGCTTATGTTAGGCGAGATGCAGGGACGTGTGGGGGCACGTGACTGTCGTGTGCGACCAGTAACCTGTCTTTTGGATGTTCTAAGAGGTAAGTGTGGCAAAAATACGGTCCGGACTCGCACCGCATGCGGGTATTGTGGATAGGGTATTATTTTGTCTGGGTATAAAATTGAATAGGTCTTGGGTATCATTTGATAAATTCGCAACTTGAATTTTATTAAAAAATATTATAAAATATACATTATTTTAAATATTTATATTTATTTAACTAATTTATTACACATATATAAAATTTTAAACACTTAAAGTTTACATTTTCATGTCAAATTTTATTAAAATAAATTTAGAACTTATAAAATTAATAAAAAATTAAAAAATATACACATATAATATTAAAAATATCGGTCATCTTATACCTACACCCGACTATTCTGCTGGTAAGCATCAGTGGAGTGTGGCTTTGTCATGCTGGGTTTTGCAAAATGGTAGTCAGTTGAAAGAGGTTTTAAAAAAAATTTATTAACCCGCCAAAGTTCTCAACTATGTCATACTAAATATTTTAAGAATTTCATTGACAAATTCAACTACCTCACCAAACTCCCAAACGGACTACAAGAGGATCGAGAGTCGCACGCGTACACGCATTTTGCGACTTTGCCTAGCCGTTATACTTATGTAGACGAGTTTGGCCTCTCGCGCTAGAACTACTGGAAGCATCCTTTGAAATAGCACTGGCTAACCCCCTGCGGCTGCGGCTATGGAATTGGCTAATCGATAACCGTTCAAAGCTACAGACGGCCAGGCCAAATCCCCCTCATTCGTCATGCTAATGTCATCAATCATTATTTATACCCAAGACCAAGGCGCATTTCTTCTCCACTTCATTTAAACGTCTTTGCTCAAGGCGGCAGTATTTTAAATCTTAATTTTTACTAAATAATGAATAAGTATTAACACTAAACTATTCTGTTAATTCCGCAGTGGACTTCAGCTAACAAGATGGGGCCAGCCTTCCTCTCGTCTGCAAAAGCTAAATGGGCTAACCGGCTAAATGCACTTTACCCATATCCAGGCACACCCCTTTCTGAAAGCAATTTTTGATGATTGAAGTGTTGGCGCTCAATTTGAAAAAATTTCAGAGAATATTTGTTGGTCTTTAATGATTTAATCTACCAATTTTGCACTTAATTTGAAAAAAAATATTCAGAGAATATTAATGAATTTACAAAATATTAATACAAATTATGCTAACATTTTCTTGACGTCAATGCCAATTGTGTTGTGCTTCTAATGATAATTTACCCTTGATATTTAATGAAATTATAATTTTTGTTTTATTTTATGTATAAAGATATTTTCAATCTTATTACGTCAATGATCAATTAACAGTCACGACTAAAAAGTAATAAAATGTAAGGGGTTTTTAATTAAATATGCTTTAAAAGTGTGATATTTAGTTAAATATACCCCATACTTAAAAATTATCTAGATATACTTTTTTATGTGGTGCATTGTCTAAAATATCCCTAGAGAAAAATATAAAACACACACAACTCACCTCCAACACACTTTACTCTTTTTCACTCCACACAACCAAAGCTCACTCTACACCACAAATCACTCATGAACCAAGAATGAACGAGATTTTAACATAATGCAGTGCATTATTCATCCTATGAATAAGGTATTTAAAACTTTATTTTTATTTTGTGTTATTTATTCATTTTGTTGACATTATGTTACTTTTAGGGTTTTGTTTGGTTTGTGATAAACAATAAAGCAACTCACATTTTCATATGTAAAAAGTTGTAAAAAATTTTATTCTGATATACACGACATCGATGTATGACGGATTTACACGATCGTAATGCTGTATACTGCAGAATCGGTCATGTATCAGAATGCCCGATCGCAATGTGATTGCATACGCAGAACTGATCATGTATTGTTAATTCCCTGAGCATATATGGCCATGCTGTGCAAATACCCAATTATTATGATGTCCAACTATTTTATTGGTGCAAAAAATATATTTTTTCACTAGATATATCCTTTTACTATTACTGGACTATAGTCATGTGTTTTAATAAGTTATACAATTATTATCATATACGTATAAACTTACATACTATAATTGTGCATATATGAAAAATGTTCCAACTGTTATGAGATCCCAACATCTTATCAGTGCAAGAAAAATAGTTTTTGGAGAAGAAATATGTCATTTGACTATTTACTGAGTCATGTATTTTTTCAACTTACACGACTTTTGTTGTGTATATATGAATTTTCACAACAGCAATCGTGCAATTCTAAAATATATAGTAGATGATATAATACTTAGCATTTTCTTAATACAAAGATTACAGTTTTTTTACTAAATATATCCTCTAACTGTTTACTAGATTAAATGTGTGTATTTTAGTAAGTTACACAACTATTGTCGTGTAAACTAGCAATTACACGATGTCCGTCGTGTAAACTAGCAATTACACGACATCTGTCGTGTAAATATACAGGCAGTTCTACACTTCGTTATATACCTTGTTTGATTTTGTTTTTGTATTTGTTGTATAATTAATTATTACATTGTTGCAGGAAATGACTTCAGTACGTGTGCCTATTATGTTTTATGGTGAATGGATTGAGCAAAATGACCATTATAAATTTAATAGCACAGAGGCAAGAGGGATCATGGTGCCCCGTTCTACAATGTATTCACAATTGATAGAAAGAGTATCTCGAGTTATTTGCATTGATATTTCTGAATTTGACATTGAAATAAAGTTCAAGCTTAAAACATTCGATCCAATGCCGCCCGTTCCAATTATGAGTGATGATGATGTAGATTATTTTCTAGAGGAAATAATTATGATGATTGTGCAACAATTTCCATTGTATTACATCTTATTTACGATTTGAATAAAAATTGGATTTATATTGTTTGATGTATAACCACATATATTATATCGCAAGACTCAAATGTTGTATCGTGTAAATACACCGATCGCCGGTATTTACATACGAGTGATTATATATTGCAATGCACCGATCGTGTATCAATACACCGACCGCAATGGGTATTTTACGAAGAGCTAATCATGTATTGCAAGTACCCGATTGCTGTTGTGTATCTGTGTAAATACACGACTGCAGTGGGGTATTTGCACACAAACAACTGATCATGTATTGTAAATACCCGACTGCTGGTGTATCTATACAAATACCCAACTGCAGTAGTATATTTTCTTACAGAGTATTCTCTGAGTATATATGGTCATCCTGTTATAGCACATACATTGTACAAACTATCTTCTCTATCATTAATATAATTAATAAAAAAATAAAACGCCATAATACTTGTACATACTATTTTTAATAATATCAAATATCAACAACATCCTCATTGTAACCATTATTATATCTCCTGGTCTAAAAAATGACACATCAATGAAGTTTTAAAGAATAGAACACTATGAAGATTTTTTCCACGACCTATGCCCAAATAATTTGACAACCAATGCTTTTCGAAATTGTGTAACATGATCTTGTTCGCAATATGAATTGACGTCAAGTCCATGGGCTAGGACCTCTAAGTATCGTAACAAAAATGCTCCACAATCACCACCAAAAAAATTAATGTAAATCAATTGTTAAAAATCACCATTCTTATTGTTAAGTTCAAAACACAATATATATTTAGTACATACCTTGATTTTTATTGCGGGATGTTATGCACTCGCACGATGGGCCAAGGAATTGAAAATATAATCTCAGCACAATCTGGATGTGTTTTGTGATATGTTATCTTCTAAAGTAGCAGAGGTATCATGTCTGCAACAGGCAGTAATTGTCTCACAAAAACTGAATCCTTTGTTAAGTCTATCATGGAGTCATAAAAAGAAATCTTGCCCCCAAGTATATCAACCACACCAAGAACTCAATGCTCATTCATGAATATCGGCAAATACACCTATAAAATGCGGACAATCTTAACAACTAACGGTAAATATATCTACGAAATGTGGGAACTGTTTTTATTTACTTACAGTACATATAATATCAAAATCTAAGCATACTTTGAGCTTTTGTACCAAATTTTCTAGGTCATTCAAGATAGATTCTAATGTTACTAATAAATCACACAAATTAGCAAAGCATATGTTCTGATAAAATCATACTCAACAAAAGTGTAACAATCAAGTTTTGAGTGGTAAATCACCTTTCATTCGCCCAATTTTAATTCAACGCAGCAAATTTATGGGCTGGAACAAATGGCAACAAAGGCGTGAAGTAATAGCAGCAAAACGTTATTGGCGTTATTGGCGTTAGCCTCATCTAATACTGCACCAGAGGGACTGCAATCAAGCTTAACAAACAACTCTTCACTCTTTTTTGCTTGCTTGTAACGAACTAGAACTTCAAAACACAATTAGCATGCATGTTCTGCTACCCAAGCTTTATCATTCTTCTCACAGAACTACAGAAGTTATTGGTTCATAAATTACTACTCAAACTTATCAAAAAAATTAAGTAAATTAATGAAAAACCTTCCACTCAAAAGACATACGAACACGTATAGATTCATCAAGATATTAATTCTTCAGCTTAAATATTTACAGAAAAAAAAAAATCTAAGGTAAGGAGACCGAGAAAGAATTAAAAAATTCTACTCAAAAGACATACGTACACATATAGACTCATCAAGAAAATATTAATTCTCCAGCTTAAATATTCACAGAAAAAAATCACAGGTAAAGAGAGCAAGAAAGAATCAGAAACTTAAGTATTACTAATTTTGAAGCCCTAAGAAAATTCGTTTTAAAATTAACTAACCTGTTTTTGAAGTCCTTCTTGATCAGCATAATCCCACTTGTGCAATTTCATCTTGTTTATTCACTTCCAGAGTCATTTAAAAAGGAAATGAGAAAAAAAATTTTGAAGGAAACGAGAATTAATTTTTTGTTGATTATAAATCTCAAGCATACGAAAAAGGCCAAGAGTAAAAATAAAAATAAAAATAAAAATTTTTTCCAGCAAAGTTTGAATCTTTCTTCTACACTGCAAAATGAACGGCAAATGAAAGAAAAAGTAGAAACCTAACACAAACAACTATTCACTCTTTACGCGATAGGGATTTGGATGATTTAGGTTTTTATTAGGGTAGTTTCGTATTTACATATTAGAATAGGCATATGTAAGGAATTTTAAAATATAGGGGTATTTTTAGATAAATACCCTATTTTTAGGGTATACCACGGGTAAATCCCTGAAAATGTAAAGTATTATAATTCTTTAGTAGTAAAATGTTGGAGTGTAAAACCTATTGTACCTAAATGTTATTTCTCAATAATTTCTATAATAAAAATACAATAACTCATTAGTTTCTATATCTGCACTTTTTTGTACCTGAAATATAGGCATTCAAAACTAACCCTACACGATTAATTCAAGTCTCAATCCTAACTGGTTGAAACAATAAACGACTGATCCTTTATGTTAAAGGCAAATATTATTATAATAATAATTATTATTTTTGTTTTTTTCGGGGTGTGTTTGGGATGCTGTACATACTATATTAGATTGTACACTCATTGAAATATTCATTGTAGTGTATTTTAATACGAAGAGATGTGTTAATAAAATACCAATGGTTAAATCTTGAGTGCAAACAAGAGGTTTAAGATTTTCAACCTCTAATATGGGTGGGATGGGAAGTGATTGGGACGTCACTAATTATAGCTAAAAAGAATAATAATAAATTTTCATTATTAGTAAAAAAAGGTAAAAAGTGCCACTATCAATCATCGCTGACATTTTACAAACAATTTAAATTACTTATGGTATGTTGAAATTCTCATGTCGATTCCAAAAAATTTAATTATTGGCGAGCTGGAGCTTGATTTTATTGTGGTTGGTGGTAGTGATCGGAGGTGTAAGGTTGTCAACAGTAGCCGAACATCAAACATTTGCCTATGGTGCCTAATGTTTTTGTTTGTTTTCTTTACAAAGACTACAATTTGATAACGTTTGAACACCTTGATTGGAGAAACAAAGAACAAAAAATGCTATGAAATTACTGGAGTCTATTTTGCGTTTACAAAAAAAAAAAAAAATGTCTAGAATGTTAGAGATTTGAGTTGGTTTTTTAAAGTACCAATATTCCATTTTCCTTAGATAAGAGAGCACATTTTAGTGTGTGTATAAACCAAATATAGTGTGATAACAAATCCATTAAGAGGAGGCCTACATGCACGAAATCAAGCTAGGAGGGGTTCATCCTTGAAATATGAGGGGTTCATCCTTGAAATATGTTACCTAGGCTCAAGATAACCAACACCCCCCTGCAGAGATGACGTGTATACGTGCAAGCGAGCTTGGCCTTCTTCTTGCATAGAGAATTTGTAGATTTCAATAATTTTATTGAGGAGTTAATGCTCTTATTTATAGTCCCTCATGGGGTGACCCACAATCCCACCCCTCTCAATTAGGGGTGATGTGAATGTGCACAAGCGATTTGGGCTATATCTTGCATGAAAAATTTTGTAGATTTCAATCATTAGTAAGAAGTCAATACTCTTATTTATAGTCTTGTTTAACTTATCCTTAGGGGGGACTTCCACACATGATGACATCTCAAGCTGTATGTGTACAAGCCCCCATGGCCTCTTTCTTGCATGAACATTTGCAGATTTCATTAATTTTATTAAGGGGTTAGTGCTATTATTTATAGTCTCGTCTAACTCACCCTTAGGGGAGACTCCTTCCACGGGAGTGATTGAGTGATGTCTTGCGTTGTATGCGCTCAAGTGAGTTTAGTCCTTTATTAAGGAGTTAGTCTCTTATTTATAATCTCGTTTAACTCACCCTTATGAGACTCCCCCCTCCCGGGTTGACTTGTACATCTATGAGCTTGGCCTTCTTGTTGCACGAAAAATAGAAAATTGGATAAATACAAATAACCTTTTGACTATATTTGTAGATTTCACTATTTTTATTTAGGGGTAAGTGGTCTTATTTATAGTCTCGTTTTTTTTCCCTCACCAACACAACCAATATTTACAGAAAGGAAAAATCCAGTAACTGTGAAAAAAAACTATATATATGTAAAGATGGTAATGGTACATGCAAACACACATATCCTCCCAAACTAGCATGCCAAGACCCTCTCGATGCAGATAATTTTATGGGTCGCAGACGAGTTTAATATTATAAATTGAAACCCACACTAAGTTGTAGGTGGGTTTGATTAGCCAAATATCCATCGGATACCTACAACTTTTTAAAATATTTTAAATTTAATTTTAGTTAAAAAATTAAATTCTTAAAATATATAAAGAAAATATTTAAAGTAAAAGCATGTGCATAGGTTCTAACGTGCGCAAGTTCTAACAGGCTTTAACTTAATGCATGGATAATTATATGCTTATTATAGTTTTGTATGGATTATTATTCTTTATCTTAATACATGAACTATTTCATTATTATAATTTTGTTCTTTGGATTAGTATTTAAAAAGTATTATTTTTTAGAAAATATTAATCTTAATTATTATTGTAAGAATTGTCTTGGATAGGTGGGTGCTAATGGTGGTGAATGAAACAAAAATCTTTTTCTTGTGTTGGATGATAATATGAAATGGTAATTGTTATTTTTAAATACCAGTTTGTAGCTTTTTTTACGGACTTGTGGATTTTGTACTTAAATTTGAGAAATTATGTTGGATTGATGTTAAAATTTTAATTTTTTATTTATATTGATTAAATTTAAAATTGATAATGTTATATAAAATTTCAAATTATTATTATAAATTTACATTTTGAATATTTATGATTTTAAACGTAAAAATTCACAAAAAATCTATCGAATACCATTATAAGTTTGATAATTGTCAAAATCCACAACGAATGAATTTTTAAAAAAAAATAAAAATTCATAGTGGATTGTGAGTAAATTTAATCATTTAAATTTTATACAAATTAAATTTAATAATTTAAATTTTATACGGATTTGAGTTTGATAAGGGTAAGTCAGCTGATCGGTACCCTCTTACCATCCCCTGTATATCTGTAAATGGTGAAACAAAACAAAGAGGAGAGTGTGAATGTGTGATTGTGGCACAGTGGAAGTGTCTTGACTGTCTTCTGTTGGGGTCCACTTGAACATTCTTTTAAACAGTTAAAATCCGTGCGATTCGCGGACCTAATAAAATCATAATCGCTGTGATCACTTCCCATTTGTATACTCACATTAAAACAAAGGTGTGAGTACGTTAATCAACGTCCACGTACTTCACATTTGGACAAGAATTCAGTTATTTGTCCAGAAAAGATCCCGTGGGCCCCACTTATGTCACAATAATAACCGTAGATCAAATCCGGATAGTAGCCCCCAAACCATTTGAAAAAAAAAAAAAAAATCGCCACCGTCTCGGCTCATGATAATTGCACGAATTCGTATCACGCATTCACGCTAAAAGAACGCACTAAAACGGGACAGAGACGAGCTTCTTGTATTGAACTTGTTCGATACCATTCTAGTAACCGAACAGACTGCTCATGTTTCAAAACCCAACCCTAATTCATTATTAATACTATTGATTTCTGTGAAGTTGAATGGAATCTGGGAAAATCTTACAAAACCCTAGACCTTCGCCTTCACCTTCACCTTCACTTGCATTCACTAATAACAACAAGGCGATGCCAAATGAGCTGGCGCAGAAGCCGTCAACGCCGATAATTGACAAGTTTCGGGCGCTTTTGAAGCTACGAGAGGAGGAGGCTAGGGTTGGGGATGGTGCTGGGACGACGCTTAGCACGGATGAGATTGTGCAGCTATACGAGACGGTGTTGGCTGAGCTCACTTTCAATTCGAAGCCGATTATTACTGATCTGACGATAATTGCTGGAGAACAGAGAGCCCACGGCAATGGCATTGCTGAAGCAATTTGCACCAGGATTCTCGAGGTTTGTTGATTGTTTATTCGTACTATGCGGCTGCTTCAATCTTGTTAAATTTTAAATTTGGACTTGTAATTTTGTTGCATAATCTAGGATTTGAAGTTTCTTGAAGTTTTCAAAACCCCTTATTTTGTAATTTTGCAGTTTCAGCATTCTGAGTTTCATCCTGCATTGCTGTATTTTTAAGAAATTATTGGAAGCTATATTTAGAATGAACAAAAAAATAGTTTCTGCCACTAGTGGTGAACTGCTGAATTCATACTTTCCAGTTAATTATGATAAAATAGTACAATTCTTTGGTTTTCAACCGTGCATTTTGGGTAAGGTTGATAGGAAAAAGTGGGGAAATTGAATGTAATCAACATTTTGATTTTTTTTTTCCGTTTTCAGATCTGGCGGTGTTTATGTACACTCTAAGTTTTATATTTGCTTTCTGCTGTTTGTGCTTAGGCCCCAGTTAATCACAAACTGCCGTCGTTGTATCTTTTGGACAGTATAGTTAAGAACATCAATAAAGAATATGTTAGGTACTTTTCTTCCCGTTTACCTGAGGTGAGTGCATCATAGCTTATGTTTCCATTAATTGCTGATTATTTTCAGATAACATATGGACTTTGCTTTTTGAGGCACATATTCTAATAAATTTTTTTTATTTCACAATGTTTCTAGGTTTTTTGTGAGGCATACAGGCAAGTTCATCCTGACTTGTATAGTGCTATGCAACACCTCTTTGGCACTTGGTCAACAGTTTTTCCTCAAGCAGTCCTCCACAAGATTGAGGCGGAACTGCAGTTTTCTTCGCAAGTAAATAAACAATCATCGAATGTTAATTCTCTGCGAGCGTCTGAGTCTCCTCGACCAACTCATGGCATTCATGTTAATCCTAAATACATACGTCAGTTTGAACATTCAAACACAGATAGTGTAAGTTTTTAAATAACTCTCTTGCTCTATCTCCCTTCGCTTCCCAGAGCACAGAAGGGTTAGACTGTTGCTTAATTTTTTTAGCTTGGATGAAATCTATGATTTATACGTTTGGAGTATTCCATTTGGTGGATATAGTACACCATTTTACAAATATTATGTTGCAATTGCCATATTTACCTATAGCCTGTTGTAAAAAGTATAATATTAGTGAAGTTTTTGGACATCAGTCTTTTTCTTGTTTCTGGCATTTGTTGCATTAGATATAACCAAAAAATTATTAGTTTTCTTAAGAAAATTTATTCTAACTCTAATAATTACTATAGCAAATGCTGCTGGGTCGCTGCCAAGTGCAACTGGACAGGTGTGTGTCTCCTGGGCGAACATTTCATGTTTTGTTGATGATTATCTCCATATCTAGATCAGCCTCTCCTTGATGTTGCTTGGCTGGACCAGTGCAGCTTAGGTACAAATAATTAAGAAAAGGCAAAATGCAGATGATGTTGATTCAGTTTCAAAAGGGATCACTATTTGGCAATATGCATGAAGTGCAAATAGCTTCACAATTGGAGACGCCCCTTTTCGATTCTTGGAAAGCTTTGCATCAAATGCAAGTTGGGATGGAATCTTCTTTTAGAAGTCAATATGCATATAGCTGATAGTTATTTATCTTGGCCCATGTAAAAAATAGTGTCCTAGTAAACTGGGCTACAATTACCATGGCTATAGGATGACTAGGTGACAGTTGATTAAGTTTAACATTTATTTTGAACCTGTATTTGGTTTTGGTGTAATCACATACTTGTGTCTTGGTGTTTGGTCTACAGATGTGCAGAATTCTGGTTTTTTGTCTGGGAAATCTATAATTCATGACTGTTTTGGCTTTGAAAAATGCTGTTTGATGCATTGAATGTATTTGCTTTTTTTATATGCTTGTTATACTTTTTGCCATGTTCGCTTTTGCCTACTTGGTTTGCATTCTTCAATTATGTCAAAAAATTCATGTCTGTATTAGGAAATGAAAAATGGTGCTTTGAATATACAGCTGACCTCTGAGTTATTGCAATGAAAGTATCTTGTCCTAATTCTTAATCTAATTTATTTAGTTGTTGGTTATTTTTCTTCACTTGTAGCTACAGTATCATGGGGGAAGATTTTAAGTTTAATTTGTGTCTGTGCATGGACTAAGTTAGGCTGTAAATTGGGGAAAAAGAGCAAAGTGTTGTTTTGTTGATGGCTTAGAGCCTTAGAGGCAGTTTGGCCATATGAGTTCTTGCTATGGATGCATCTAACAAGAGTTCCAAATCTAGACAAAACTTGTTTACTGATATATTGGAGCTTTCTTTAGATTTTGTTGTGTGTTCTTAACATTTGTACTTTGCATGTATTGTTTTAGTTTATGCCTTTTTTCCTGTTTGTGGTAGAAGGGGTGCTTTTGAGGTTTGTTCTTTCCCTGTCAGTGATCTTATTACTTTTTCGTTATTGTTATGATCATATACCTGACTGGGAAACCTGCTTAGGTTGTGAACTATTTTCAGTTATCGACTCTAATGTGAGTCTATTGGTGCACATTTGCTTGAGGCAGACAAGTTTTGACATTTAAAGAGTGGAATTTGTTTATAACCCTTGCAGAACATTCAGCAAGTAAAAGGAACATCTTCAAATCTGAAAGTATATGGTCAGAATCCTGCCATTGGTTATGACGAGTTTGACACTAATCATTTAGAGTTGACATCCTCGCAGGTTGGAGGTCAAAGATCGAATCCAGCAGGCAGTGTCGGTCGTGCGACTTTTGCTCTTGGTGCTAATAAGCTGCATCCATCTTCAACTTCCAGACTTGGAAGATCTTTGTCACCTTTAGGAATTGGATCAGAAGGTGATGAGTTTGCAGTGGAAAATTCACCTAGAAGGCTTGAGGGGACCTCTCCATCTCATCCAGTATTTGATTATGGAATAGGCAGAGCAATCGGCAGAAATGAGGAGGTGAGTGAATGGCGTAACCCCAATAGATTCGAATCTACTTCTACTTCTTATAATCTTAGCAATGGACATGAGCATCAAGGACCTAGAGCTTTGATAGACGCATATGGAAGTGACAGAAGAGCTTCTAACAACAAACCTCCACAAGTTGGACACATGGGTATAAATGGAATGGGCAATAAGGTAGCATCAAGATCATGGCAGAATACTGAAGAGGAGGAGTTTGATTGGGAAGATATGAGCCCTACTTTACTAGACCGTGGCAGGAAAAATGACTTTTTGCCATCATCTGTTCCACTATATGGATCAACTGGGGCAAGGCCTGACTTCAGCAAGTTGAATGCTTCCTCCTTGGAGTCTGATATTAGGACCAATCATTCTAGTCAGGCACAGCTACCTCTGTTGGATGATTCTTCTGTAACTGCTGAAGATTCAGTTTCTTTGCTGAGTGTATGTTTTCTCAACTTTGTTTTTTGTGCCTTGTTTAATCATTTCAGTCTGCTGATCTGGACACCAAATGATATTTTTACATACAAAAACTTCTCTTGTATTTTTTATAAGTTGGTTTATTCAAGTTTACTTCTTGTCATTATTTTTATTATGGATCCCTTGTGCATCATGTGGTGATTATACCAAGTATTAGATGTGGGAACCCGACTATGATTTTTGTTAAGAGCATGTGATATC
Organism: Citropsis articulata; assembly: GCA_030449925.1. Taxonomy (NCBI): domain Eukaryota; kingdom Viridiplantae; phylum Streptophyta; class Magnoliopsida; order Sapindales; family Rutaceae; genus Citropsis; species Citropsis articulata. Next base: position 162,572 of record JASUUH010000085.1, on the reverse strand, counting down.
AGATCATGCATCTTGATTTCCAATTACATCTTACATTTTAAAATTTTTATATGTTTTCACAGTCTAGTCGCGGAACAGGTAAAGTATCTGGGTTTCAATCTGAGCCAAATCAAAATCCGGGTTCTCGTTATCCTCAGGAAAGCTGGAATTTGCCACGTCTCTCTCGATCATCACACCCTCCTAATGGCAGGGGACGAGGGAGAGATTCCCATATTCCCTTTCTGGGCAGTGGTGTACCTGCCTTGGGTGTTGATAAAGCGGCTCCTTATATTGACAAGTTTGTGGGTGTTGATGCACAATTTGTTAGGCCTCCAGTAGTTGTGTCTAGAATAGGTTCTTCAGGTCCTGACTTGCTTAGTACTGGGGCTAGACAGTCATCAGCTGGGGCTTGGGCCCCAATGAACTTGCATAAACCTCACCTGCCTCCTGGACAACCTGTTTATCCACAGCAAAAGCAGACAAGGACTCAGTTTGATTCAATAAATGCTGCTGGTAACATTTTGAATCAGGGACCAAGTAAATCATTGTATAATTCTGAAAGCAAGGAACTGAGTTTGATGAAGCCACAACTGCACGATCAACATGCTACTCCAAATCAACAAAACCAGGGCCGGGCACAATTTCTTTCTCAGGAGGCTGCAAATAATTTTCTCCCCTCCATTGCAGCATCGATGGCACCTCACCTACTGGCACCACCCTTGAGCCATGGGTACACCCAACAAGGGCACAATGCTGTCATGGGTGTTCCATCTAATCCAGTGCCTGCTGGACGACAACCTTTACATGTCCAGAGTATTCAGAATAGCTCCTTGCATTTACAGGGGAGGCCGTCGCCACCTCTTCCTACTGGTCCCCCTCCTGCTTCTTCTCAAATGATACTTGGGTCTCAAAGTGCAGGGCTAGCTGTCCCCACTCAACAACCAGGCCATGCATTTTCTGGTTTGATTAGTTCCCTCATGGCACAAGGTTTGATCTCATTAACAACGCAAACACCTGTGCAGGTATTTATTTGAATTGTTAGCATCCTGTATGTTTCTTTTTTGGTCATTGGGTCAATGGTGTTACTTATGCAGTGTAAGATTATATTTCAACCTAGTAATTGATTTGTAGGATTCTGTGGGACTTGAGTTTAATGCCGATCTTCATAAGGTGCGCCATGAGTCGGCAATAAGTTCCCTATATGCTAATCTTCCACGACAGTGCACCACATGCGGCCTACGTTTTAAGTGTCAAGAAGAGCACAGCAGTCATATGGATTGGCATGTGACTAAGAACAGGATGTCCAAGAACCGTAAGCAGAAGCCTTCTCGTAAATGGTTTGTAAGTGCTAGCATGTGGCTTAGTGGTACAGAGGCATTGGGAACTGATGCAGTTCCTGGGTTTTTACCTGCTGAGCCCATTGTGGAAAAGAAAGATGATGAAGAAATGGCTGTCCCTGCTGATGAAGACCAGAATGTGTGCGCATTATGTGGAGAACCCTTTGATGATTTTTACAGTGATGAGACCGAGGAATGGATGTATAAAGGAGCTGTCTACATGAATGCACCAAATGGATCAACAGAAGGCATGGATAGATCTCAGTTAGGTCCTATAGTGCATGCTAAATGCAGGTCTGAGTCTACTGTGATTCCCTCTGACGATTTTAAACATGACGAAGGGGTATGCTTCTACATTTTATTGCTTTACCATTTTAGCATTTGTTTTCTTTTAGCAACTGCTGTTGTCTTCTATGGAACATGATTATCATGCTGTATGCTGTTTCCATCTAAAAGTTGTCTGAACCAGAAGATGTTGTTTTTGACACATCCTCAGTCCAATAATCTGTGCTCTGCTAGCTAATGACATTTGGTTGGTGAATAGTTTCTATCGTCTTCATCTTCAGAAGGAAAAATTTTGATTCAGCGCTGAGTTTCAAAGCCCAAAGATCAGATAGACACTTGAATATTAATGAGAATCTTTAAGCCATTTAGATCAGGATGAGTACTTCTTGCATTGTGTAAATTGATTTTCTGTGAAATTGAATTTTAGAACTTGAAGTTTCCAGATGCATTCCTGGTTGAGGATAAATAGGGATGTATCCTTGGGGTCTGCAAAGCTTTGTTAAAAAATGTACCCCTGCAAATGGCTAGATATAGTCATGACCATAAATATTTACGACGGAGTAAATAGGACTGACTTGCCCTTGTATGGATTAGACTCTGGTAGGCCACTGATTGTAGTATTTAGTCAATTTTAATATAATTTCGAGAAAAAAGTTTTTTTCGGTGGGGGGGATAAACTAGGCATTAGCCAAAAAATTTGCCAGTAAACTTAGATTATTGACTGACAAATCCACGCAAACTGAGAGCACTTTGATGAAACAATGGTTTCAGTTCTAACTGGTGTTGGGCCTGTCCTCTTATTCTCAAAAGAAAGAGGGGGGAGGGGGGGTGTTGAATTGGTGTAATATCCCATGCATTGATGTTTTATAGTGTATGTCTAGATGGTTGTAGTCAGAGAAACTTACATCTTATTCTGACATTTTTTTTTTTAATTTCCGACTTGCAGGGAAGTAGTGAAGAGGGTAATCAAAGAAAAAAATTGCGGAGTTAACTTTAATAGATTGCTTCTTGAGTGTTTGTAACTTGAGTTACTACTTTTAGCGGTACGCTCTTACTTACTTTAACAGTAGCACTGGAGATTGCAGTTCCTTGGTTTTTTACCAAAATCATGTACATGTATAGTTCGATTTGTATCATGCCCATTATCTTGCAGTATAAGATTATAATTTCTCTGGAAGACTTTTCTTTTCAAGCATGTTTGTTCCTTATGTCAATTCGTAAAGAAATTATTAGCTATTTTCAACAACAGTGCAATTGTGACAAGTGGAACACTTGTGGTCGGTTCATTTTCATTCTTGTTCCTTTTCTCCTTCTACTGAGTACTGACCTTCTTTGGTGTAAGCAGTGCAGGTGGGCTCTCTAGACTCTCCTACTGTTGTTTTAATGGAATAGAGTTATATCTTATCAGAATAAATGTGGTTGCTCTCTGGGTTAATGAAATTATACTTTTATGGTAAATTTTGTCCTTTTTTTTTTTGGTTTGTTTTTTTGCAGTTGTGATCCACCAGTTGCAATGTGTACTCTTTGTTGACCACCAGTTGCTTATTCTAAAGTCATTTTACCCCCTACTTTCTGCTTTTCTTCTTTCTCACTAAATTGAGATGGTGAAAATTTTGGCGACTCCTGCCAGTAAAGCCAATGAACCAGACATTTTCATGATTTTGATAGTTGCTTGTGTTGCTTGGCACAGGCTGAGACTGTGGTCTTCATAATCACATGCCAACGTTTGATAAAAAGTTTTACGTCATCTTGTCCATGGGAGAACTGCAAGTGCAGTCGATTTCAAATTCCCTCTCTTTGTACTTTTTTTTTTTTTTGGGTGTTATAATCGCATAATTTTATCATAAAAATGGACTTCGTATTTAATGTCGAAAGGTCGGGAGAAATATCCCACTGTATGGTTATATAATTTAATAATTTAAGAATAATTTCTAGTGTGGACTTCTTTATTTTGTTAAAAGTATATCGATTTCAGTGTGTGTGTGTGTGTATAGATATTATAAAAGTTTGATTGTTTATTGTATAGGAGTAATTGTGACTTCAATATACAAATTGATTAGCCAACAATTAATGGGCCTCTGGCAGGATACGAGAACACTTGCTAATTTTCTTATTTAATTATAAAATAATTGTAAATTAGTTTTATTAATTCTCTGATTGTAAATATGAGCAAAAAGTTAATGTATTTTTCTGTTAATCATTTAGTATTAGAGATAAAATGAAGTATTTTTGTGATAGTTAAATATTTTTACAAAGAAAAAAAATTGATTATTAAAAAAATGTTCCTCGAAATAATAAAATAATTTCGTTATGTGAAATTAAAATATCATGAGTGCAATTTTAAATCAAGTTAAAACTTAGTTGCAGGAGGTGAAGGATTTTTCTTGATAAAGAAGAAAACTAGAAGCGGTTATCGTGGAGAAGGATATTTGGTTTTTAAGGAAACTCGTACGATAATAAAATCCTACGGGAATTCATAAGCGATTGTTATTGGGGAAGTCGTTTCATTATAGGCACGGATTGTAAGGATGTTTGCATTAGCATTCTGCAGCGTTAGCCTCCGTATCTAACTCATATTCAGAAAAGAAATCACGATCAGTTTGTTGACAATCCTCAAACCTCAGTCAAGCGTCAGACTCACCGTCAGTTCCAGCCACCGATGACTCCAGTTTCAATTCCATTCAGTGCCGGTACTACTTGTGCAAGATCAACCCAACCAATCAACAAAAGCCCAAACCAACAGCCTCAGCCTGCGTATTTGATGGTTAACAATATTCTTTTGCCTGAACAGGCGACCGGCCAGCCGACAACTAGTACACCTACAGCTGCCGAACCAACGACAATTCCCTGCTGGAGGAATCCGTTTCTATGGGACTTAAGTTTTATCATGCCAAGCTTAAAGTGCGACCTGAATCTGATATAAGGGCAATGTATTCTGATCTCTCAAGACAATGAGAAACCTGTGGGATGAGGTTTGTGTCTTAAAGTAATGCAACACCAACTCTAGGACGAAGCGAAATCTCTCTCAAAGCCATAGCTACTTTCCAAGCTCAACATTCTTGGGCCAATGGAAACCCTCCAGCACATGCAGTTTTTGTTGTGAGAAAAATAAGAACCAGGATTATGAATTATTTGCTGTTCCTGCCCACGGAGATCAGAATGAATGTCCTCTCCGTACGGAGCCTTTTGATGTCTATATGAGTGATGATACCAACGACTGGATGTGCACAGGAACTGTGTATTTGAGCGAGGCCAAGGCATCATCAAGGAAATTCTACAAGTCTCTGTTAGGTCCCGTTGTGAATGCTAAATGCATCAATTCGTTGCCTCAATTAATTTTCACTCTACTATTTTATACTATACCCAGATGTTTTATTTCAATTTCAATTTCCACTTTTGAAATCTTTGTACCTTTATATATATATATATATATATATATTAATAATAATTGAACGAGAACAATCATCTTTGGATACATCAATCGAACCGTTCATATTTCTATATAGTCTTATTCCTTCTATGGCTGTGTGTTTTCAGTGAGAAACTGTTTGGTTATATTGATCAATTTGGTTGCCCTTAAGACGTGTGATCTCGTAGACTTTAGTTTATGCATAAATTTCACTTCTTTTATGAAGTTTCTTTCAAATTCAATCACTCTAAAGTCTGTACGACTTTTTCAATGCGGTTATTAGCTAAGAATCCAGATCTTCCTATTTTCACTAATTGCTTACTCCAGAATGTGAACGAAGTTGGAATGGAATGAATTTGAATGAAAATGGGTTTAATGAGAATGAATGAGAATGATTCTAAATGTTTCTTGGAAAATAAATGGGAATGAGAATACCTGGAATCACGCCATGTGTTTCTTGTGAAATAAATAGGAACGAAGAATGTGAATGAGAATTAATTTATCAAAATACCCACAGTATTAAATAATGTAATTTTCATTAACTAGATACATGCTTAAATATTATTATAAAAATGATATTAATTAAAAATAAAATTATTAATAATAATAATAAATGTTAATAATTATTATAAATATTATTATTATTAATAAATTTTATTAACTTTATTATTTTAGTTACTATTAATTATTGTTATTATTATTTTTATTAATATTATCATTATTAACATTTATTATTATTATTATTATTATTATTATTATTATTAACAACTTTATTATTTTAGTTATTATTAATTATTGTTATTATTAATTTTATTAATATTATCATTATTAACATTTATTATTATTATTATTAAAAAAAATTATTAAATTTATTATTTTATTTATTATTAATTATTGTTACTATTATTTTCATTAATATTATCATTATTAACATTTATTATTATTATTATTATTATTAAAATTTATTAACTTTATTGTTTTAGTTATTATTAATTATTGTTATTATTAATTATTATAACGAAAATAATAATTATTATTTTTATTATTTTTATTGTTAATAATAATATTATTAATAAATTAATAATTAGAATGGTACAAAAGTAAATTCATCTTTCATTCTCGTTCTCACATTTTCATTCCCTACCCCCCATAAGAATGGGATTCACATTCTTTATTCCCAAGTTGTGTGGGACCCACACAATTTATTCCTATTCATAAATTCAATTTTGTCAAGTAAACATATCTTTGACTCTCATTCCTTATTCCAAGAAATAAACACACCCTAATGTTGTGTTTGGTTGGAAGGAGAGGATGGAGGAAGGGAGAGTAATTTGAATTCTTTTCTTATTTCCATTGTTTGGTTTGACATAACTTATTAGAATTTAATTTCTATTGGAATTTAATATCCATTGCAATATAGAATTTAAATTCCACACAAAAAGTAAAGAATTCAAATTCCCTTTGTGCTAGAAACCAAATCTTCCAAAAATATCCCTTGAACTTGTTAACTTATTTAATGTAATCACATAATTATTATTTATAAATTTATTTTATCAATTCAATATTATAGATAATTTTAAATTAATTAAATTTAAATAATGATTTAAAAAGCTTAATAAAATAAATTTATTATTTATTTAAATAATTTATTTAATCTGAAAATGTAAAATATTAATTTTAATAGTTGCCGATCTCATAACCGTCATTAGACTCTAAGCATCACATACAGCATCACCCTAGTAGTTACTCACCGCCACTACCATTCGACTTGCTGATCAACGCTCAACATTCCTACGTCGTCACCGATATCATAAAATGGTCGTATGTTGTTCAAATCCGGTTAAAAAATTTTAGAAACTTTTTAACTTCCACAGATCCAGCTGATCGACGGCGATTTGGTGCTTATTAGTGGCTATGGATGATCGGAAATGGAAATGGCAGCCTTGATGGACAAAGCCAAGGCGACGACGTGACCAGAAAAGGGCGAAACTCGCCGATTTGAGGCAGCGACACCGCCTTTCGCGCTTCAATCGGTGACTTTCCGGCAGTATTCGAGTGGCAGTGATGGCTGGGGAATAATGGGCGGCTCTTGAGGTTCCGATAACTGTCTTCCATTGCGGGTGATGTGGCCGGAATCAGAAATGGATTTCGGTCGGGTTCTCAAGTTCGGGTTGACCCGTTTATGTCCTCTGACCCGACTCTCTCTCTCTCTACCATTTACTTTTTTTTTTTGAATTATACACATGATAAATATTGAAAGCTTAATACTTATTAAGGTTAAAATTGCCTTGATAAAAAATTAAAGACTTCCTTTCTTTATATAATTATGTGACAAACCAAACATTAGAAAAAATTTTTACTCTCCTCTCCTCTCATTTTCTCTCTTTTCCTCTACTTTCCTCTCCTTTCATCTTCTCACATTTATTCAAACCAAACATCACCTAAGAGTAGATAAGAGGATGCCGGAGATGCCCATGTGATTATTAATGGAGCACTCCAAAGCAAGTTTAGAGCGAAGCTGTCAGCCCAGTCCAGTGGCTGCTCATATCTTTATCCCAAATTAAAAAATACAGATTATGTTAAGTTATTAATTTTTCTATCTTTTAGTTTGACCTAATTTTACTACTATTAGCATTCTTGATTAGAAAATTAAGTATACGAAAAATGTTATTTCAACTGAGTCAAATCTTGACACTTTAAAATGCATTGTTTTACGAAAGAAAAATGAAAAAAAAATGTTATTTATCTTTTACATTGTGATGTTTATAAATAGAATTCTCTTTAAATTGAGTAACTTTTTATAAATGTCAAATATCTCACATTCTTATTCTTTTTCCTTTTTGCAAGATCTCTACGTCATTGGAAACCTCTCTTATTAGCCATAAGTTTTGTAATATTCAAACATTTCATCAGAATTATTAAAACACATTCTAACCTTAGGCACAATAACATTTTTCTCCAATTTCTCAATATTTTCTTCAAAATCATCCTTCTCTAATTCCTCCACTTCATCAACTTAATCCACTTGTTTCAAATTGTCCATTATTACTGCAAAGTAACATATCTAAAAATATTATTAATTAATCATACCAAAATCATTAAATGTATAATGGCTTATAAACTCAGTTAGGTTAGCAAACACTGCAAAATCATTTGTAAATGTTTTCGTAATCCCTATTAGTCTATAATAAATTCAATCATTAAATTCCATTATTACTGCAAAGTAACATATCTAAAAATATTATTAATTAATCATTCCAAAATCATTAAATGTATAATGGCTTATAAACTCAGTTAGGTTAGCATACACTGCAAAATCATTTGTAAATGTTTTCATAATCCCTATTAGTCTATAATAAATTCAATCATTAAATTCTAAAAAATGGATTCTTGTGGTGCTAAGGTAAAGGAGTAGCATGGGGATGCCGGATGCGTGGCTTGGCTGGTGGCTGGTTGCTCGACTCTTGTAAAGGACGCATCACAGCGGAGGCCCGGAGGCCGCTTCTACAAACGACCGATGGCAACATATGAACATGCCTGAATCATGTGGCTTGGCTGGCGGCTGGTTGCTGCGCTTCTGCTTTTGCTTTTTTGTTTTTATCTGAGCTAAATTGCGTAACCCAAAAGGAAAAAAAAGGGAGTCTGTAGTTGGGAAGAAGAAGGGAGAGTTAAAAAGCTGTAGTTAGGAAGAAGAAGGGAGAGGTAAAAAGAAAAAGTTAAAATTAAAAAAAAAAAAAAGGATTAACGAAGGTGATATGGTCGTTGGTGATGCTTGGCATTGGACTAGAGGTAAACGTATATGCCAATTCAGTATCTTGAATTTGTTAAAATCGGGGAAAGCTAGTAAATTATATAGTTTAATTTCCTCTAACTTTATATAAGATTTTATATAAGATTCCGCTATCTATCAATCCATCTATATATGAATATATAATAATTTTTGAATGAGGGCATTTTTATTTTAATAAAGTGAGGATGTTATAAAAAAAATATAAATTTTAATATATCAACAAATTAAAAAATATAGTTTTTAATACTTTAAAATATATGTCTATTCATATTTTAATAATATCATTATTTTGTTAAAAATGAGAATGCCCTCTTTAGAATGGCTATATATACGAGCCAATTTTGATTCAAGATTCTCATATTGTAGTTCAATCTAGCTTTTCTAATACTATAAAGAACTAAGAGGTTATTTGTTAAATGTCTGAAATATGAAATTTTATTAATTTCAGATCTTTTCTAAAATTTACTTGTTTGTTTTTTGGAACTTATGTCTGATTTTCAGACATTTACATTTGAATAGAAAAAGTAAATTTTTGTAACTTTTATTTTAATGGAAAAATATCTGACAAATAAATATTATATTCTAAAAATATCTCTGTAAAATAACTTATTTCCTAAACTATAAAATCTAATCCTCTTTTTTTTTAATTGTAATTTACAAGGACATAAATGTCAAACAACTAAGTTTAAGATGTTTTTTATTGTAAAAATAAATAATATACCACTTATATTCATATATTAAAAAAAGAAAAACAAACATGTCATTCAAATTTTCATATTCAAATTTACTTGACTTTAGAAAAATTCAAACTATTTAGATTTCAGACAAAAAATCAAACGCTACCTAAATCTATATTTTAAAAAATATAGGTGCCCGCGCTAGGGGAAAATCTCCATCCCCAGCTTCACTTGACGTCTCTTTGTTATCAAATGGCCTGAAGCATGGCTCTTGGAACAACCACCACCGTTGATCATCGTACCATTCTTAGTACTTGTTGCACCTACCCTTAACGAATTTGCTGCAGTAGTAGTTTTTATATGTGTTTGTTTATGCAGGCATACTTCAAGTTGCTTGCATATGTATGGGAATTTCCAGTTAATTAAAGAAGGGCAATCAAGGCATTTACAAATGAAAGAACAATTGTTTATATGTCATATTGCATATTGTTCACGTGGGTTTTTAATTTTGAATAATTGAATGGAACCTAGTAGCCTTTGTTTGCTACCAATCTTGACCAGTAGATGATGGCTTGCTTACAGGAGTTTTGCTGATACAAGGAAGTTGAGTGTTGAAAGGGAACTCAGAAAGCTCATTGAATCAAGACCATACAATTAAAATACGTACTCATTTGTTTCATATGTTTTTTAAGCTTTTATATATAAAGATAACAACAATCCAACTTCAATAATCATCTTAAAATTATTTTTATTTAGTTTAATTATGTATTTTCATGCCTCGGGTCACATTCTTTTGACTTTCAAATTCAACCACTTGGGGTATCTTTTACTTTTTAATTAGTCTCTCTATAATTGAGATGAATCTAAACGGTCCATACTTTAAATATGTGAAAGAGACATGCCATGTGCAGCCACTCCATCTTTGCTGGGCTCCTATGAGAAAATGTCCAACTTTATTCATTACATGCATTTTAAAACATATTTCATTATACTATAAGGTACAATGTATTGCACTAATATATATATATTATCTTTTAACTTTTTTATCTTTAATATGATCAGGGACCCTTGATCAAAAAACTATATATATATATATAAAAGCTAAAAAATAAAAAATATATAGATTTCAATATATATGTAGTGCAAAAGTGATAGTAGATGTCTTTCTAGCACACATTACCTATGAAAAATAGCTCTAAAAATGAGAAAATGTTGAGTTAACCACAAAGATAAACCCAACAGTAACTAATCTAAAATGTTATTAATGAAAGATATGATAATAAACTAAGATAACAAGCCTATTTATACCAATAACTATTAAATTCTAATCTTTCTCAAATAAGCGAAATAATCAAACATCCTAGCCAAATTAGAATTATAAATGTGACTCAAATAAGCTTAATAAATTAAGATAAATTATAATAAAATACTAAATATCAAATTGACTCAAAATTTAAAATTCTTAATTTATTCTACCCTTTATGCTTCCTATATCATTATCGGATAGAATAAATAGCATTGAAGTTTGTGGTTTTTTATCTTGTCGTTTATCTCGTCGTTTATCTCCAACTTTAATATGGTTGTATATATAAAGCGTTATGACCAGGCAACTATGAGCAGAAATGTGCTCTCCTCGGTCAAAAGCAACCTCTTCTAGAAATTTGTCCTTGAGGAGCCGTCTATGGTCACTCTAATATAGCTGGTCAGGGGGATATGAGGAGAGACCCTGGTTGAGTTGGACCAAGGATGCAGTCAGTGACAGCTATCAGTATGTGGGTCACCTCCAGAGAATTCGGGGACGAAACCCACTCAACAACGATTGTTATACCCATTCATCCACGAAAGTGCAGCTGACTCAAGAGTGATTGTTGGGAAGAGGAAGCTGAACAAAAGGGTTGGACATAAAAAACAATGAATTGATCTGAATTTGATTTCTCTTGGCTGACAGTTTCTCTTTCTGAATCTTCCTTTTATTTCCAAAAAGCCATTTCTTTAGACTTAAACAAAAATGAAAAATTGTGATAATTAAGCCACATGATTGGTGGCATAGATTTTTCCAAGTAAACCTATAGTGCTGAATTAAGCATCAGAACCTCCGGCGTCCTATGACTGGTTGATTGTGAGGGCAAGAGTCTTGAAGGACAGAGCTGCCAGTCCCAAGGTCTTGCTCGTCAGGAGAGGAAACAGCTTAAAATCGCCCCATATCAATTACAAATTTAAGTGTTGAAGTGGTTTCTTGGTCGTTATCTAGCTCGACCAGAATCCTGCATATATATATATATATATATATATTAAAATATATGTTCTTTTTGTTTTTTTATTTGTCCTTCACTATATTAAAGTAAAGAAATCCGTATTAAATAATGAGTGTGTGTGTATAAATTATTTTATTTTGATTTATCAAAATAATTAAATAACCGCTAGCAGCCACAATAGGCTACTGCCTACCACTGTCAGAAATTATAAACTTTCTCCGTTAAGGTTAAATTTAGTACTATGGGAAATCCTCTTTGAGCTCTATACAATGTTACTAATAACGTTGCTAATGAAGTTGTCGTTTTCCATATATATATATATATGTTAAAGTTTTGAAATTTAAAATCTCAACTATAATTTTACAGTGAACTGAAACATCGTTGCCAATCACATTAGTACCATTGTGTAGAGCTCGAGGTTAAATTCTAATGGCGATGAATTTGATGTGAAAAGATGCTGGAAAAATTTTAACGTCGGCAGACGATGGTGATCGGTGGTGCAAATTGTCAGCGGTGACAATCAGTTACTGATAATAATTTAATAAACTTATTAAATTAAAACTGTTAAAATACATTTAATAAATAGTTTAGAAATTGAAAAAAGAAAGAAGAATCCATACCATGTGAGAACCGGGGAGAGCAGGTCCCATTTTTCTGCTCCAAACCTTTATCAAGACCATTGTGTTCACGTTAAAATAATACCAATCCAATGTTTGGTGTTAAAAAATAAGTTTGGAATAGATTATGATCGTTTCATCATTTAGTCTTAAATAGTGTGAAAATTTTGTCATAGGGGGACCTTGGTATTACTTTTTCTAAAGCCAAAAATGTTATTCTTGTTGGGATTTTATGCTCTTTTAAAGCATATTAATTTATTTTTTTATTAATAAAATATTTGAGATATTTTCAATTGCATAAGTATATTGAAAAGTTCCGTTTAATCATATTATATGTATTTATGTGATCATCATATGGATTCACAGAAGACATAAATACAAGTTATCTTATGATTAAATAAATTAAGTTCGCAGTTGATGAATAGAGTTGGACGCTTTATTTATGTTTAGACTGTAGTAAATTCATTGAATGATTTGTCTTAATCATATATGAATTCTTGATGTAATTATTACGTTGAAATGGATCACATATAAGATTTAATTAACCTTGAAATGATTGTCAGACTTATTAAATCTCATAGGCATTGATTTTACTGTAATCTTAATCTTGAGTTAATTATAATTTCATGATTGTAATTGTTATTCCATTTGAGTTACCAATGGGCACGACACACACTTGTGGTCAAGATTAACCGGTATCTTGGTGGGAGCAATTATGAGTATTAGAGTTATAGATTAACAATATAGAATTTGCAGACACATCTCGATGAGTTTTCAAGACTGATCATGTAATTCTCAGTGTGTTAACATATTTAGTATGTTGAAAATGATCATTAGAGAAAACCGTAAGTATCAAGGAATAAGATGTAATTAAATCGATTGACAATGAGATATCGATTTAATTAACGATGTGGTACAAAAGGATTGAGCAGAAAGAAATCAACGCTTTAATTTTTATTCGAACATACAATTATTATGGAGGCCCAATCTTATAGTGGAGTAGAGTTGGAATTAAATGATTAGGCTTGTTTAATTACAAGCTTAATTGTCAGAATACTATCAGATGTTCCCAAACGATCCCCAGTTACTCATTTAATTCGACCGCACTACTCTTTGGATTAATAAGCGAGATAACTAGCAATTTGGTCAAAACATAATTATATTATTTAGTGGGATGCCCATTAATATCTTTATGTATAAAGAACTTTATGTTATTTTTCATTTAAAAGCATGGAAAAGAACGTAACTTTTGGTTTTGGGCTTTAACTAAAGAATAATATAAAACGCTTATTTTCTCCCAAAAGAAAAATGACTTCATACGGATCGTAGAAAAGATTTTTCTCTAATTTTTAAAAATTTTCTCGCCATTGGCTTAGTATGACAGCGCACATCGTCAAGTCAGATCAAACCCGAGTCATAACCCCAAGATCATTGGTGACGATTCATGATCTAACAGATGTGGTGGTGATCGTGATCTAACGAGTGACGGATCGTGATCCTGTTCAAATCACTTCAGCAGAAAAATCCAAATTGGATTTTCAAGGTACCATTTCTAGATTACAAATTCATATATATTTTATGAGATCGGTCCTAAAAGTTTTTTTTTAAAAACTGTATTTTCCCTAACAATTCTAACTATTCAGAGGAGATGAATTATTAATTAGATATTCAAATTAAATTGTGATATTATTTTAAACATTTACAAATATTAAATAATGATATAATCTTAATTTTCATATATAAATTTATTATGAAGTTAATATTTAAAATATTTTATTAATTTAATAAAAAATTTAGTTTTTAAATTGTAATTATAATATTAATATTGTAAATAAAAAAATTTAGGTACTATATTTCTAATTAAATTGATTTTATTTTTCCCATTTTATGAGTTTTTATTTTATAATTTATATTAGTTTAATTAAATTATAATTAACAAATACGTAATTTTTATTTATTCTATTATAATTTAAATAATAAAATTATTGTTCAAATTCAATCAAATCATGAACTAAACCAAATACGATATAGTACTAAATATAATCCAACACAATCTTATCCTATCATATCTTATCATAGTCCATCGTCCTATACTATATGTGTAATCTGTGTAACAATCAATCCTTATACTTGTTTTTCCTATCAAAACAAATATCAATGAGTACAATAATTGCTTTGGCGATTGTGGCTCGAATTGGGTTGAAAAACTTGGACATTAAATTAAAATATGCACAAATGTGAGGAAAATAGGTCTTAAATAGATTTCTCGGGTTGCTGCTAAATTGACGGGAACCCTTAAATATTGTGGTCATAGGCGGTGCCACGTTAGGACTAGGAAGGGCTGAAGCCCCTTCTAACTTTTCAAAATTTACAAATTTAATTTGATAATTGTCTCATTTATCATAAAAGCCCCTGTTAAAAATTAAAAATTAAGTATTTATCTTTAATTTCCAATCCACAAAGAAATTGTTATTTTGAGATTCGTTGCACCCTAACTCTCCTCACACAAAAAAATAGAAATTATTTTATTTTATTGAGTTTATCAAAATGATTTTTCTTCAATGAATCTTATAACACTTAAAATTCAATTTGATGTTTACATTACATAAGTGGGTTCTAATAACAAATTTTCAAAATTGAAAGAGATTGATAGGCTAACAAGAAAAATAGTTGATACTAAAAAAGATAAATTGTATTCATTAATTTATTTATTGATAACATTTGCATTGATTTTACTAGTTGTCATGACTACAGTAATAAAATGCATTTTCAACTATAAATTTTGTAAAAAATCATCTGTAAAATCATATTAGGGATTAATATTTTAGTAATATTATTGTTGCACATGTAGAAAAAGATTTATTTTTTATTCTTAATGATAAGTTTATTCTTTAATATTTTTAACATATGAAAATACGTCGAGATCAATTATAAATGTATTGAATATATTAATGAATTTTATTTTTGATACTTATTATTTATTGATATTTTCTAAATTACATTATTATTTAAACTTAACCATGCTAAGTTAAATTTCTGACAATGCCACTAATTGTGGTCACCATTTCTTAGATCCATTACAATTTCTAAGTCGATTATTATTGATTGTATCTATAATTGACGACCGTGTCGACGTCCTTATCCCCACCTCCACTACAGTTGACAACAACTTTTGCACCATTTGGTAAAGTAGGGCAAAGTTTCTCTAGAAACGCCAATGCATGAGACGCCTCAAGGGCCGGAAATATGCCTTCTAATCTGCACAGCCGTTGATATCCTGCCAAAAGACACCAAATCGAAATAAACAATCAATTTTGATGTCGAATTAATAAAAAAAGTTGTAACATTTGAATCACCGGCTGGAGTACCTTGGACAGCTTCTTGGTCAGTCGCAGTGTAGAACTCCGCACGCCCAGTGTCCTTAAGAAAGCTTATCTCCGGGCCAACTCCTGGATACTCTAGCCTGTGTGCATTGAATTTCCAATTAGCCTTAAATCATTTATGACTAATAATATAATATTAGCTAAGCATAAATATAAAGATTGAAAGATCTTAATTAATATTATGTTTGTTTTGTAGATTAGACAGCTATAACTTACAAGATATATTATTGAAGTATTAGTAAATATTATATAGTGATTTGAAAATAAAATTAATTTTATCTTATGAAAAATTTATAATACTTTTACTATTTTTGTTAAAGATATTATTTAAAAGTCATTTTTATCGTGTACTATTAATATTTGTTACAAAAATATATTATTTAAAAATTATTTTTATCGTGTACTATTAATATTTATTTCATAAGTGTAATTTTTTTAAAGTCCCATTATCTTAACACCAAACAAATCCTTAATTATAATTATTAGCTCCTGTCCCCAACTGGTACTGCGAGAAACAAAGCATAGAAAATGCAAGGCGCTCACGACACTTACCCCACACCGACAGAATGAGTCCCCAAAATTTGGCCTTCTTCATCTTGCAACAAGTAGCTCATGGCTCCATGATAAACACCCACTTCCCCTTTAGCCAGAGTTGCAGCGTGTTTGCCGCTGTCCAAGCCAAATCCAGCAGCCTCCACTCCAATCAATCTCACATCTTCATCATTTATGAATTCATGAAACAAACCCAACGCATTTGATCCACTGCCCACACAAGCCAGCAATACATCAGGCTTCCCTCCCCATTTTTCCATTGCTTGTTTTCTCGTTTCTTTGCCTATGATTGATTGAAATTCTCGTACCATTATGGGCCACGGGTGAGGTCCCACCACCGTACCCGGTAAATAATAGCTTTTTTCTAAGTTCCCCACCCAATTTCTGATAGCTTCTGAGCTTGCTTCTTTGAAACATCCATCCACTGCTTTAACCTAATTAAGTCAAATTAACATTTAACAAATTTATTGATCAACAAATTATAATTAATTATAAGGATTAATTAATCAAAAAAGTAACCGAAGGGTAGGTACCTGAGCTCCTAGTAGCTTCATTAGGAGCACTTTAGAGGATTGTTTCTCCATATCAGCGGAGCCCATGAACACAGTACAGTCCAAAGACAGTTTTGCGCATGCAGCAGCTGTAGCAACGCCATGTTGTCCAGCACCGGTGGCCGCTACAACACTTTTCCGGCCCATGCGCTTGGCTATCATTGCCTGTGCTATGGCGTTGTTGATCTTGTGTGCACCCATATGGTTGAGATCTTCTCTTTTCAGATAAATCTCTGGCCCTTCTCCCTTTTCGTTCTTGTAATGATCTGTCAGCCTCTCAGCAAAATAAAGAGGCGTCTCCCGTCCTACATAGTCTCTTAATGCAGTCGAAAGCTCCTCCTATAAATAGATATATATCACAAAACAAATTGAAATAATAATTAAAATTAAACAATCAATTTAATTAATGATCTTGCAAGCTAGAAAGCTATCTAGCTATATGCATACAATAATTCCACATGCATATATATTAATGTCAAATTAATCAATCATTAATTATATAGTAAGTAAAACAAAGATGACACTACCTGAAACTTAGTATCCTGCAAAACAAATTTGAATTCAGCTTCAAGTAGGCTCAAACAAGTGATTAGTGTCTCAGGCACAAACTTTCCTCCAAATCTCCCAAATTTTCCTGGATTGAGTTTCCAGTACTCACGATGATCATGATCAATTTTAGGTAATAAGCTTTTTATCAAAGGCTTTCTCATAATGGGACTCGAGGTCGAGTACTTTTGTAAAGAGCAGTACGGCCTCGTACGACTCTTTGTTGTTGTGAGTCTGAATCGCGTTCGTGAAATGGATAATTTGTGAGGAAGCTGAAAACTTATGTTATTGCAAACAGTATCCATGTGAGTGGGCACAAAACGCTTCTCTGTATGCAGTGTGTGTGGTGATTAAGAGACGATTTTGGCTTGTGATATCTTTAAACACACACACACCTATACATATACATAAAAACGTTATGCTGTTTTGCTGTGGCTGTTTAATTTGATGACAGAGTCTTTGTAATTTATATATCCCTGATGGAGATATGAAAAGGGGACGAGAAGGAAAAAAAAGAAAAAAGAAACGTGTTTCATGTGTATATTATACCACTAATTTAATATAAATATATACCACTAATTTAATATAAATATATACCACTAATTTAATATAAATAGTAATGTAAAAAAAATCATATTGCAATATAATCCATGCTGCAATAAACATATACTACCAGTCTAATTCAGCACAAAAGTACCAAATGCCCTAACCCCTTATTTCTCAGCAATAGGGATGGTAAAAACCCCCCATGGGGATGGGTATTATAGGGAATTTTTCCTATTCTGGGAGGGTATGGGGATAATTTTATACCTAATTTCTTATTCGGGGAAAGGACAAGAAATTTTTTTTACTTAGTTTCTTATTTGGGAAAAGACAGGGATGAGGTGGAATCCACACCCCCTACTCATTTTTCCGTTTTAATTTTAATTTTTAAAATTGCTAGTAAATAAATTATAAAATTTGAATTATAAAATTATAAATATCGGTAAAAATAAAAAATATCAAAATATCTATATTATTAAACTTTTAGGCCTAATTAACTAATTAAAGTCTTAAATTTTTATTTAGGACATTAAAAAGGCCATGTAAATTCTATTAGCCCAAAAATTTTGTTTTAATTTTAATGTTCATTAAATATTTTAAACTTAAATCTACTTTTTATTTATTTTGAGATGTTATAATTTCCCACGGCGAATCTCAATTTTAATATCTAATCTAATCTAATCTAATATTTTCTCTGGATTTGCTCCGACTTAACTATTGTACTGTAAAGGAAATAGTCCGCATTGATAAAGTGCCCACGCCACCATTGAAAATATTAATTAAGTATTGCCACATTCTTCGAGGAAGAACAAGAGGAGTAGGACGAGAAGGAGATGAACAATTTTATTAAAAATATTAATTAAGTATCTACATTTATTTCATTTATTTTATTGTCGATATAGAAGTAATTTCTTTTTCTTTTTATTGTAGGATTATGAAGATTGACAAAGATAATTATTTTGATAATTTGTATTCTGCATATAACTTTTGTAATGAATTAATGTTAATGTAAGATATATTTTAAACTTTATTTTTATTTACATTTTTTATTTTAATATGATTAACTCAAAATCAAAAACAAAAAAATGTATTAGTTATTCGGAGATTGGGGACCCTCGTGGATCCCCTATTATTATTTGGGGAGGGGATGAGGATTCTCTCAAGCAATTCTGAAGGGAACGGAAAGGGGACGGGGACATACGCAAAATATCAAGGATGGGTATGAGGTGATTGGTTCCCTCCCCTCCCCACTGCCATCCCTACTCAGCAAATAATGAAAGAAAAACGAGCATTGTTCCTTGGGTATCTGAGACTTCCCACCTGAAGATGCTAAACTAACACAAGTCTTTTTCATAAATAAGTAAGATTTGAATTTCAATCTCAATATACTTTGATATTACGGATCTTGTTAATTGAAAAATAAATTAACACTCACATTTCTTTCGTTTTAGATATATTAAGTTTGAGTAATTTTATAAAGTAATATATAAGATAAAAGATATAAATAATATAAATTTTAATACACTATATGACAAAATACAATATTTGTCTCTTATCTTATTAGAGTAAGAGGTTTTTTTAATTGTAAATTACTGTATTAACTTTTACCTTTATCTTTTTTTTTTCCTACTTTAAAGTTTAGTATGGAAAAAATGATAAAAACCCTATGTTATTTTAGTAACTAATTAATCATTTTCTCCTCACTCTTCAAAACTCATCAATAATTCATTGTCATTAAAAGATTTATTAACTTTCAATTTTTTTGTACCTTTACTATTTTATCCATAGAATAAAATTTATAATTTTTTATTCTACTGAATGAGTTTTTTTTTTTGTTCTTTTTTTCTCACACTATTGTACAATTAAGAAAAAAATTGTTATGCAGCTTGTGAGATCCATCTACTTGTTTAAAATAAATCAACAACTTTAACCAATTGTGGATTTGTAATAAATTATACCCTATGTGCAAAACCATGTATAAAGGATATTCTTTTGTATTGGCTAAGTATTGATTTTGGGTCAATTTGATGATATATAAAGAAAAAATAGCAATTTGATGATTATGATTTATAGTTACACATCCAACTATACATTTTATTATTGTTCAACCAATAAATTATGATATATAATACATTTTATTTTTATTAGAGGTTCTAAACAATGACGACGTCTTTTTTAAGAGAAGGTTATGATTTTATTCACTTGACATAAATAATCTTTGTTTGGGGAAAAATTAGACATGGGCTATTCGCTTAATGACACGTGATAAAAAAAACTTAACTAAGGGAAGTTAATTTGTTTGACTGTGTGTCAGAATAACTAAAAAAGAGATAGGAGATAAGCTTCCTAAAAAAAAGGATATCAAAGGGCATTATTGAAAGCCAAATTTTGATGGTTAGGGTTAGCATGTGAACAGTACAAACCATCATGAGAGAGAACATAAATATCTTTTTTTTGGCTAAGGATAAGGAGCCAATAAGAAGAGAGATTCTCTAGCTATGCAATGAGAAAAGACCACATCAGTTGTCCTTTGCTACTCCCTGAAAAGCAACAGGATCATAAGGTTGAAAGGATGCCACATGCTTAACTATAAAGGCAAAAAGGCTCTTAAGGGAGGCCAGTTACTAAATGAATATCACATGTCTAAAACTACTAAAATATCGTTAGTGCACACTCTATAAAAGCTTAAAATTTTCTCCCAAAAGTAGGAGTTTCTTGATTATTCAAGTATAAGGGTCATCTTCTTCTTCCCAAGAGCTTGAACACCATTGCAAAAGTTTGAAGGTCCCTTAGACCTTGAGGCCACTACCCCATCATTTAAAATTTTACTTCAAATCTCTAGCTCTATCTCTCTTCTTTTGCTCAATCTAACCCCAGATCTTTTTTTTAAGGCTTGATTTCTTAAAAGGCTATTTTATCTTCTTCTCCCTCTATTTTTATATCTTCATGGAAGATCTTGGACACTTCATCTCTTAAATAAGCTCTTCTATTATTCTTCTTTTAGAAAAATCTCTAATTTTCATAAGATCCACTTTTTTCTTATGTTATTGTCTACCAGAAACACCCTTTAATAAGTTTTTTTGATATTATAAAGCAAATCATATAATATTTCACATACATAGTGGATTGAAAATTATTACTCTAGTAGATATAAGCCAAAAGGCCGAACCACATAAAATATTATGTGTTCTTTATTTCTTATACTTATTTTCTTCATATTATGATGGTTTTGATGCCCATAACACATTTCATATATGAGCTCACTTAAATTATCCTGCAAGCTCTACTAAGCTCCCCGAATAAGCTCTCTATAGCTATCCTTGAATTCGTTAGAGCACTCCATATCAACTCTCTAAATTAACTCTACAAAACTCTTCATATTACTCTAAACTCAAAACACCTTAGTTCATCTCTCAAATCACCTCAGTTGACCTCCCAGATGACTTCAACTATATACCTCTCACGCTAAACTAAAAAAAAATACATCTAAAATCAAACAAAGCCCAATCTCCCCTCAAATATAAATTTATTTGTTTAAATTGAATTTGAACTGGATCCAATGAAAACAACCACTTAATGGCTCAAATTGGATCTTAGCAAAAATTTAGTTAAAACAATCTTTTTTTTAATAAGCAATAAAAAATTGGTATTTCAATATCTCCCTTTGGGTAAAAGCTCGTTTAGTCTCTATATTTTGAGGTTAGTACCTTTTTAGTCATTGTATTTTTTAAAATAGCTCAAAACATCCTTCTAATTAAACTATTGTAACCCTTGCCATCGGTTTTAGCTCCTTTTGACTTGCTTTGATAATATTATTATCTTATAATCATGTTTATTTTTTTCTTTAGACATTAATAAAGAAAAAATTAAATTAGCAATTTAAAGCAAAAATAAAATTAAAACAAAAAATATATATTAACTTTTTTTGGAAGCTCATGTATGTCCAAAAAAAATTAATATTGTAAAAAAATTAATATATTAATTCCTCAACATAGTGTATGACAAAGATTAAAATATATTCTTTTTATTTCTATTTTATTTTTGGGGTTAAATTGGTAATTTAATTTTTTGCTTTATTAAGTCCAAAAAAAATATTATTATAAAAGGGTAATATTATAAAAATAAGTCAAAAGAAACAAAAAATAATGGTAGAGTGTAAACAATTTAATGACAGAGATGTTTCGAGCTTTTACTCATCTCTTTCCTACCATAAATGTGGGCATGTGATCTAAACTTTTCAATCTATTAGTAATCAAGATCTTTACTATGGACACAAACATGATTTGCGTATAGCCTAATCTTCCTTGTTTTTTTCTCATTTTGTTGCGAAAGAAATTTGAACTTCAAAGTTTGAACGTCTTGTACCACTTTAAAATCTTGTTACTAGTAAAATCAACTAATTAGTAGGGATATTCTCTTTATCTTTTTAAGTCTATGATGATTTCAAATTTTTGTATGCTTATTCATTTTTTTGAATCTTACAATTAATTGTTACTCATATTCTCTTGATTATATTAATGTTTCATTTACTGATTGGTAACCAAAATGGATTGAAATCGAACTGTGTTAGATTGAGAATGAAGAATGAAAATCAGAATGAGAGATTTACTTGAGTTGAAGAAATTGGAATTGGTATGGGTTCTGTTATCATTTATGTGTTTATTTTGTCTAGGTATCGAAATGGATTGTTACAATTACGTAAAAAGAAAAAAGAAAAAAAGAAAAAAAATCAATAATGACAACAATTGTAATAATAATAATAGCCATCATCATCAATTCATCATCAATGATCGGCAAAGATGGCTATGGAATCAATCGGCTTCTGCTGTGGCTGGTTCATCATCAATGATCGGCAAAGATGGCTATGGAATCAATCGGCTTCTGCTGTGGCTGGTTTGTTTGTGACAGCATTAATCGTTGCTGCTATTTGTTCGACATTTTTGGCGCGATCGAAAGTGGTTGAAGATCTATTGCTATTGCTAGCAGTGGCCAAGGACGACAATATGATTCTGGTAGGTGCTACATGCTATCAACGGTTGTTGACGGTGGATCGATTTGGGAATAGGGGTTTTCTGATTTTTAATTGTTGTTATATTTAAATTTGATGACAAAATTAACAATTTTCAAAACTGCATGGGGGACAACAGTATGTACAAAGAATGAAAAGCTTGATTCGCTCAAATCAAGTTTCTATTTTTTAATTCTAAAAATATATGAATCTCATATGTTTTATTTTCATTCTCTTTTTTATTTACTAATAAATACCATCCATTATTTTCATTCTAAGTTCGATAAGAGAACATGATAAAGAGCTCTTGATGACAATATAGGTAGTATTTACAGTTTGGATTGTAGTGAGAATCCTTAGAAATGAAAATTTTGAGATTGAGAGTGTGGAGTGGGAGTGAAAGTGGTAGTGTCATTAGGGTGCACCAAATTTAAAAGCTTACTATTAATATAAATAATTAGTACAGAGTGAGTAAGGATCAATCTCACGAAAACTATATTAATTGTATTTATTATCAACTCTAAGGCAGAATTTAAAATAAAATAATAGTAGTAATAATAATATAAATTAATCGAACTAAAGAAAATGCCAATTATAAATAAAAAGGGGGGTTTATGAATTTTTAAATAAATAGCAATAAATAAAGAAATTAAAACTACAAAAAATAATAATTTAATAAAAATCGAATTTAAGGAGAAAGAAATAATGATGGTAAAAACTTTGCTTAAAGGATCATTCGCCACCACCAAATATGCACATAATATATGAATTCTATCATTAATTTTCTATTAACACTATCAACCATAAACAATAATAAGCTCATTAGTCTCAATCTTTCCTTAGAGTGTCGTTAGGCAAAATAAGCTCTTCACCTAATCTCTAACCATTAAATAATTTAAAACAAGCTATTTAAAATTAAGATAATGGAAGCATTAAATAGAGAAAAATATTAGGTTGATCTAGGCAATAAACACACAAACTCGGATTATTTAACCTAGGCTATGCTCTCCAATTGAATCACTGATTCCAACCTACTACTAATGATTAAAATATCAAGATAATTATGGATCAAGAATTTTAATATAGTAATAGAATTTATTCAAGTCTTATCTAATTGGCCACTCAAATAAGATAAGAATAAAATCATAAACATTAATTATAGAAGAACATAAACAATCTCAATTAAATAAATTGAATGATAGCAATTGAACATTAATCATATGACAAATTTGGGGTTTTGAATTCGAAAAAGGATCCTCTCCTGATCTGATCTCATCTGAGCTTTTTAAGATCTCATGCCATGTGTATTTGAGTGGTAGTATATGGATAAGATTCAACTTCTTTTATTTTTTTATTTATTAACTACCAATCAATAAATTAGTTATTTGCTCAGAATATGATTAGATCAGGAGAGGATCCTGATCCTTTGAATTCACCCTCAACTAAATAAAAAATCTAACCTAACATAAGTGAATTGGGAATAAAAAAATTAATAAAACCAGACATAGAGATTAATTCAAGTGGCTGCCTCATCTATTTTTTCTTCTCTTCTTGCCGTTGCTCCCTCTTCATTTCCTCTTGGCTGCCGATTGGCCAAATTTTATTTCCAATTTAAAGCAATTAATTTGGTTCCTTTAATTGCTGTGCACATGCCATTTCCATTCTTTATTTCCAACGCATTGTCCAACAATTGTTTAGGCAATTCACGTGCAAGAAATATGGCCATTTCCTTTTTTGTTCAATTTGCTTCCCATATTAACCAATGAGCTAGCCAACGCCACTTTAATGCTTGCACATGTTATTGCCCTTTAAGATTCTTGATTCCAATTAAATGAATCCACCAAATTCAATTAAATTCAATTCCCTCTTTAATCTCCACGTGATGGTCATAATCTTTTGAAGAGCAGTGCTACGGTCAGTCGCCCAAACGGGCGACTGACTCACTCGCTCTTTGTGAGTTGGACAAATGTCCATCATCTTTCTTTCTTTAAATCACATTAAATAACTTTTGTCTCGTTATCAATAAAATATTTAATTATTTGTTTACCCACCACTTTCAGTGAAATTACATTCAAAATGTCACTTTGCTTCTTCAATTTTTTTTTCTTTTTACTTAATTGCCCATTAAATATGAGAAGCTTCTCTCTCTCTCTTCCAAATAAAAGATTTTCAATAATCATATATATATATATATATATCAAATGTACAACTACACTTCAACAGTACAAAGCAACGATTTCAATTGACCAACTTCATTGTATATAAAAAAACTCAACTTTTACAATGTAAATAGAGAAATAAATATACAAAATTTTGCTACATAAAATGACATAAATATAGTAACAAAAACAAAAGACACCGAATTTGCATAGAAAAAATTGACAGAAGCATTTTCAATTTTAAATAATAATTGGAAATTATAATCATTTACCTTAAAGTTATCTTGTTATTAAAAAAAAATACTATAGAATTTTGAATACATTTTATTTTCACCATAAATTTACAATTTATATCAACTATCCACAAAAAGATATAATTACTCTCATAAAATAATTATACTATATTATGTAATTAATTTTATTTTTTCATTTCAATAAAGACAATTATGTCATTTTGGTGGATGGTTGACATGAATTATAAATTTTAGGATAAAAAATTAAATAAATTTAAATTTTTATGATTTTTTTATAATAGGATGAATTTAAAATGAATGACTAATAATTTTTCTAATAATAAAACAAAAACCTAATGTAATTTAAATTTCGTTATAAAAGCATATTTTATAAAGGAAAGGTAAAAGGTATTACCTAAAAAGGTTTGTGGCTTCTCCAAACAATTTCTTATTGGCGGCGGTTGAGATGATAATTTCAAAATAAAATTTCCATCTAAAAATGCCTGTGCAACTTTTGTGCTTTTGAAAGTGGAAGTAGGTGGAATCTAGTATATGGTCTGTGCGGAGAAACTAAGGGCAATTAAGTGAAAAAAAAATGAAGAAGTCCGGTGGTATTTTGGATGTAATTTCACTGAAAATGGTGGGTAAACAGTATAATTAAATATTTTATTAACAACGAGACAGGAGTTATTTAATGTGATTTAAAGAGAAAAAGACTAATGGACACATGTCCAACTCACAGAGAGCGAGTGAGTCAGTCGCTCGTCTGGGCGACTGACCGTAGCACTGCTCTCTTTTGAATATGCATGAATTAATTTTGTTGGCTTCGATTTTCTTGGTTTCCAAAAATTTTCAATTATTTCCCGTTTCGATTCTTTCAAGCGGATTTTTTTCCTGAACATCCCAAATTTAATTCCTCTTTAATTCTGGAATATATCTAAAATAAAAATATATAAAAGTTAAGATAAAATTAACACAATAAAATATAATTTTTAAAAAATAAATTAAAATTATTATAATATTTGAGACCAAAATAAGAAAAAGATGGAGAAATTAATAGCAAAATATATGAAAAATATCCACTTATAAGAGAGTAAGAGCCTATTTGGTAAGACTTATTTAAGAGGTATAAGTGCTTATTTAATTCAATAAGTACTTTTTAAAATTTTTTATAGTGTTTGGTTATTTTTTTAGTAGAGATTTTTTAGCTTAAATAAGCTAATTTACCTCTACTAGCAAAAGCAAAAAATTTGAGCTTTTGAGAGTAGAGGTTAGAGAGCTTTTCTAAAAAATATATAATATCAAAAATATCCTTAACATATTTCATTAATTACATAATACCCTTTATATAAAATCTATCCAACGAAAATTGTTGCCGTTATATAAACATATTGTCGCCGCTACTTCACTTTATCTCTCTCTCTCTCTTTTTTTTTTAAATAACTAGCACTTTAATTTTGCAATCCCTACATATACCCAACACTTGAGAGAGTATATATCAATGATGCAATTTAATTTGGATAATATTATTTATTTGGGAGAATATATCAATGATGCAATTTTTGATTTTGAAAATTAAAGAAGTAATTGAATTAATTTTTTCTTATTAATTGATATCTTGGATGCATTTTGTTACATGTTATATAATTATGAATACATATCCTTTTTGGTAATTTAATTACACAAAAACACTTTTAGTTTTACACAACCAAACAATTTAATGGTTCAAAAGTACTTTTTTAATTAACAACCAAACACCCAATGATTTTTTGTCCAAAAGCTCTATTAGTATAAGCTTTATTAATATAAGCTCTACTGCTATAAGCTCTATTTAACAAGCTGTACCAAACAGAGCCTAAGAATATGTTGTTTACTTACACTAGAATGAGAGTATAGAATCAAAATTAGAATGCAACTTATATATTTACTTTGTCTTGAATTTGAAGTAAATAGTTTCAAACTACAGTTTTACCTTTATTTAAAGAATTATAGTTTCTAATTACAAAATTTATAAAAAAATTTAAAAAATAAAATATTATATTTGTAAATTGAGAATAATTATTAATATTCTTAATTATGTAAATCACAATTTTTTTATTAGTTTTAATTTTAATTATGTATATTAAAAACTATTGATAAGAGTAACACAAATAAAATACTGTTATTAATAATATAGTACAAAATTAATATTTTCTTAGAATAAACTATTTATTACTGTTAATTATTAATATTAAATAAATACAACACTATTATTTTTAAACAAATATAATAATATTATATCTTCAAATAAAGATAGTATATAATAATATTATTAATTCTCTATCAATATAATAATATAATTTTTAAGTAATTTTAACTTAGAATCATTATTATTTTGAATTAAATATAATAATATTATATTTAAATAAGTTTAATATTATTATATTATTATTAAAAATAATAATACTATTTAAATAAATATGATATTATTTATTTTATTTTATTAAATATAATTATATTAAATTTAAGAAAAGAATGGTTAAAAAAAAAAAGGATGGGAGTGAGAATCCATGAAAATAAAAATTTTACTCTCTACTCTAAAAATAAGTGAGGCTCACGTAACGAGATTTTCACTCCTTTTAAAATATGTAAGTAAAGATTTCAGTGGAGCCCAGTAAAAATAGGTGGGGCTCACCCACTAACAAAAAAAAAAAATCTACCACCACTATCACATAAATAGTAAGTACCCATACTGTCGCATATTATCTTCAACAACAAAACGTTGAACATTTTGATTGGAGCTCATACATGTATGTAATGTTAACCCGTATTCTTTTATCGGCGAATGACTTTCACGTGATTAATGTTTTCCAGAAATTAGATGTCATCGGTCAACTTTTTTCTTGTTTAACAGACCCTTTAAAATTCTCGTGGAAATTTCATTTGTTGCAATTAACAACAGTACGACAAAATAGCGAGATGCTGAAAGTCAACATCGCAAGAAGAAAATACAACACGCGTTTGTCAGAAAGACGAAGTAATCTGTAAAGTTTCAACACGTTTTTCTCCTGAAATCTCGTACATGTGAATACATTTTTTCTTCTTATCATTATTATTATTTTTTGTCCATGATTTTTGTGGTCTTTATTCACTTTTAGCGAGAATCCGTTTGTTCTTATTTTACGTGTTTTTGTTTGCTTTGAAATCGTCGGTTACAAACAACCATGGGGCGTGGCGGCTTATCCTTTCGGCTGGTTGGGCCGATGGGTGTTGCTTTCACGGTCTTTGTCCGCCCCTTTGTGGTGAAGTTAAGCCAAACCTCTTCTAATCCACTCGTTTGCCTGGGGTAGGCTGTTACACTTAATATCTCCTGCCCCAATTATATAATTGGGTTGGAGCTGGCTACGGTACAGATTCTGTACCTTACAGACCAGCTTAGCCAGCTCCCCATGGGTGTCATTTGCTTCCTTTGTTTCCACAGGCGGGGACACGTGGAGTGTATGGAGTGGGGGATGTATGTTACAAAATCTGTAACATAGACTTCTCCAATTAGGTTGGGTGTAGTCGACCAATTTGAAAATTCGTTCAATAATACTAACGGGGGTAAACATTTACGATTTCTTTGTGGGAAAATTATCATTGACCCACTTTTTTTTTTGTCTTATGTTCATCTAAACACCATTAAATTTTAACATATTCTTTACAGTATATTTATTTTTAAATTTGTATCAATTAGCCACTTTTACACTAACACCATTAAATAATTTAAATGAAATGATAATTTTATTCCTAAATAAATTAAAAGACTATTTTATTTTGTAAAAGCTTTAAAAAATAAAAAATATAATTATAAAAATACCCTAGATTTAATAAAGAAATAAATCCCAAAATTAGAATTTTTATTTTAATAAAAATTATTTTAATAAAAATTATAATTATAAAAATAATTGTAAAATTTTGGGATTTAATAAGCATCTCCTAAATGCTAAATTATTGAAATTTTGGGATTTATTTTTAATAAATAAATTCATTTATTTTAATAAAATTTTAAAAAATTATAATTTTTTAATAAATAAATACAGTTATTTTTATTAAAAATTTACAAAATTATAAATTTTTAATAAAAACAAATATTAAAATTTTGTAAAATCTAAATCTAATAAAAGTCAACAGAGTATCTCTATTTTGGATTTATTTTTTGTTTAATTTAGACGTATTTTATAATTATAATTTTTTATTTTTTAAAGTTTTTATAAAATAAAATAGTTTTTTAATTTATTTAGGGGTAAAATTATCATTTCATTTAAATTATTTAATGGTGTTAGGGCAAAAGTGGCTAATTGATACAAATTTAAAAAGAAAAGTTGTGCAGAGAACATGTTAAAATTTTGTGGTAGTTGAATGAACATAAAACAAAAGAAAAGTGGGTGAATGATAATTTCACTTCTTTTTATTATTCTATATATATATATAAATTTCAGAAATTAATAAAACAATCAAAATAAAAGCCAGCAAACCCTGTGAAGGGGATCACTTTGTTAAACCAGACAGAAGCATGAAAGGCTCACGAGTCTGGTATCCATGATTTAAATTGCTGGAGATGCAGTATTATAACTCTGGAAATCACTAAGTTTTCTACACCTAAGGTTGTGCAATAACTCAGCATGCGTATTGAACGCAGAGTTCATGGCTTTGTAAGAAATCTTAAAAATCAAGGCTACTGGAACAGATCCTTCAAACATATGGTAATTATGTGTTTTGATTTGTAACATCATGCTTTTTAGAATAAATTCCAGTAAAAAAGAGATGAAACTCTTCTCTTGCAGATTGACTTCGTCAGGAAGATTGATATCTTTCCATTGGATTGGTTTTGGGACAACAGTATATGTTTGAAGGATCTGTTCCAGTAGCCTTGATTTTTAAGATTTCTTACAAAGCCATGAACTCTGCGTTCAATCTTGAATACTGCACAACCCAGTGTAAAACTTAGTGATTTCCAGAGTTATAAAACCACTTTCTTCACCAGAGTCTTCCTTCGGGATGATGCAAATCATGTGACCTGGAAAGAAAAAATCCTTGCTGGTTTACCTACTCTTTTAGGTGAAAAGGTAAGAAATACCATTAAAGCCTTGCATGGGGATCGTATCCCCTATGACAGTCTCACCTATGGTGAACTAGTCAGTTTTGTCAATAAAGAAGGATTAAAGATTTGTCAGGATCTTAAACTACAGAAACGACTAAAATGGGAGCTTAAAAAATCTAAGCAAGAATTAGGTAGTTTCTGTAAACAGTTTAATTATGATCCTTTCAAAGCTTCTACTTTCAAAGACTGTAATGGTAAGTGCTCTTCAAAGCCTTATAAAAAGCATTACAAGTCAAAAGACCATATGTTTAGAAAACCTCTTACAGATTTTAAAGAATCTTTTCATAAAAAACCTTCAAAGCCCTATAGAAAACCTTATTTTTCCAGAAAGAGAGAGGTTAAAACAAAACCTAGAACTCCTTTCAATTATAAAGAAGCTACTTGCAACAAATGTGGCAAGAAAGGTCATACTGCAAAATTTTGCAAAATGAATAGGAAGCTTCACGAGCTTGGTCTTGATGAAGAGACATTGTCTAAAATTGCATCCTTGCTTGTAGAGTCTTCCATGAAGGAGATAGTGAGCCTTTCATGCTTCTGTCTGGTTTAACGAAGTGATCCCCTTCACAGGATTTGCTGGCTTTTATTTTGATTGTTTTATTAATTTCTGAAATTTATTTATTCAGCCAATTCACACACACTCCACGATTCTGGTTTGCTGCGTATTGAACGCAGAGTTCATGGCTTTGTAAGAAATCTTAAAAATCAAGGCTACTGGAGCAGATCCTTCAAACATATGATAATTATGTATTTTGATCTGTAACATCATACTTTTTAGAATAAAATTTATTTATTCAGTCAATTCACACATACTCCGCAATTCTGGTTGTCTACTGGTATCAAAGCCAAGGGAGTTATGTAATATAGCATAGAGACTTTGTGTTGAGAAACATGTGCTTGATTGAAGTTGTTTTGTTGTGGTGAGTGTTACCTTAGGTGCCTTGGTAATATTTGGTCGTAAGTCCCGATTTGGTTGAAAGGCAGTAAAACCAATTCTTAGCCTTGGATTGTAGCCACACCTAAAGAATTAGATCATCTATAGGTCTTGCATACATGGATTCTCTACTCTGTAGAGCATCATCTTTCTCTAACTCTTCTTCTGGAAGATTTACCACAGAAGGAATTTTAGAAAATCTTCTTTCCAATAAAGGAATCCTTGAACTTGATTCTACATCCGAAAATCTAGACGATGTAGATCTATTAAAAGACAAATTGACTTTTCCATCAGAATACTGAGTCACATTTTGTAACTCTGTATTTGGCTCTAATTGTTTTGGAATCACTGTTTCAGTGGCTCCTTCCAAAATCCATTCGTCAGGAAGATTGAGATCTTTCCATTGGATTGGTTTTGGGACAACAGTATTGGCTTTAGACAAGTCAGTCTGCAAGAAAAGAGTTTCATCTCTTTTTCGAATTTATCTTTGCGTATTGACGCAGAGTTCGTAACTTTGAAATGTTAAAAATCAAGGCTCTTTGGAGCGGATCCTTCAAACATATGGAAATTAAGTGTATTGATCTGTAACATCATGCTTTTTAGAATATTTTTGTCTGTTAAAGCTATGTTAGGATATGTTTAAAAGAAATTGGACCTTTACACAGACTCGATTCTATGCTACTTAGCAAGGAATCATCAAAGGAGATGAATCTCCCATCCCTAAGGACAGCTAGAATTGAGGTGTTTAATCCTTCTTTAGTTAATGGTTTTATACCGACTTGGATTAACCCCATGTGAACATAATTGCTACTTAGCAAGGAATCATCAAAGGAGATGAATCTCTCATCCCTAAGGACAGCTAGAATTGAGGTGTTTAATCCTTCTTTAGGTAATGGTTTTATACCGACTTGGATTAACCCTATGTGAACATACTTAAAATTCTTTTCATTTTAATCTTTTTAAAGATTGTTCAGAAAACAAATAAATTGTTTCAAATGGCTTTGAAAGGGTTATGTCTCTTTCTTCAGTCTTTATTACAAAATCAGTCTTTAAAAAATCAAGTTTTTTTGTTTTGTAAATCATGTCTTTAGAAATTTTAGGCAGTTCCCAACAGTCAATGGATTTATTAAAATCTTCAATTATGAATTCTTCCGAATTCACAACATTCTTTGATTCACTAGTCTTTCCAGAAGAAGAGGTAGGGAAAGGTGATGCTCTACAGAGTAGAGAATCTATGTATGCAAGACCTATAGATGATCTAATTCTTCAGGTGTGGCTACAATCCAAGGCTAAGAATTGGTTTTACTGCCCTTCAACCAAATCGGGACTTACGACCAAATACTACCAAGGCACCCAAGGTAACACTCACCACAACAAAACAACTTCAATCAAGCACATGTTTCTCAACACAAAGTCTATATTCTATATTACATAACTCCCTTGGCTCTGATACCAGTAGACAACCAGAATCGTGGAGTGTGTGTAAATTGGCTGAATAAATAAATTCCATAAGAAGAGCTAGAGAAAGATGATGCTCTACAAAGTAGAGAATCCATGTATGCAAGACCTATAGATGATCTAATTCTTCAGGTGTGGCTACAATCCAAGGCTAAGAATTGGTTTTACTGCCCTTCAACCAAATCGGGACTTACGACTAAATACTACCAAGGCACCCAAGGTAACACTCACCACAACAAAACAACTTCAATATATATATATATATATATATATATATATATATATATATATATATATATATATATATATTTTGTTTTATTTTTTTTTTAAGTGTGCTAATCCTTATGTTGAGAGTCGCAAAAATGGGTAAATCGTGTTGTGTCAAATGTCTTGTCGACTTCGTGTCAAATTTAGATCATTCATTTAATAATCGTGTTAAGATATTGTGACCCAAACCCGACACGGAAAAATAATCGGGTTACCCAATAACCCGCTTAATATCTATATATTAAACAAAAATTACATCAAATATTTATACACTATCATACATACGAATATTATAAAACATTTATACTATTGAGGTTTTAAAATAAAATATACATATCTAAAAAAATATTAAATATATATTTTACAAAATATTAAATATTGAATATATATATATATACATAATATTGAATATATATACATACAATATTATAAAACATTGTGTTTATATTTATCCTTTCAAAGAAAAAAATAAAATATATATATCTAACAAAATATTACACATTTATACTATTGAGTTTTTAAAATAAAATATACATATCTAACAAAATATTACACATAATATTGAATATATACATACATAATTTATCGATATTATAAAATATACATATCTAACAAAATATTCCACATTTATACTATTGAGGATTTAATTATATATATGTAGATGTTATTATATATCAATATTATAAAATATACATGTCTACTAATATTTTACATATTTACACTATTAAAGTTCTAAATATATTTAAAATTTTATATATAAAACATTTTGTTTATATTTATCCTTTCAAAGAAAAAAATAAAAGAGAAAATCATTTCTAATATTTGAGTTCTAATGTTAAGAACCTGCAAATTATTTTAAAATATAAAATATAATCGGGTCATTGATCGGGTAAATGGGTCAAGAATTTTAACCCGAACCCGACACGGAAAAAAATCGTGTCTATTGTGTAAATTTTATTGAACTCGCAAGCGCACGAATCTACTGTAAAATAGACTAATGGTAACAAGTGTCGATCCCACGAGGAAGTGGATTTTAATTATGTGTAGAATTAATTTTCTTAAGTGAGTGGTTGGATTTGTGGTGAAGGTAATTTAAACTATGCTAGAATTTAAATTAAAATGACAAGAATAAATTGAAATGAAATCTATTGAAATGACGTGCTTAGGTATCTAGATCTGCATCAACATGCTCCATGAGCTAAATATTCCTTATTGATGCAATTAAATCATGAGGGGGGATTCCACACCTCATGAACCACGCTAAAATAAATATGGTGCTAAGGGCTTATCGTGCCAAATAATAATAATCTTGTACTAGGGTGTCGGTTTAACCAGGGCGGTATCTAGACAAGATTATTACTATTTATCGACGAAAAGTCAAAACAACCACAAATATTAGAGGGGAAAAGAAAATAAATTTACCAAATTAAGCCCATGGAACATGTTGAAACCTCACTTTCAACCCAAGCTTGAAAGAAAATTAGCTACTCATTTTTTAACT
Organism: Citropsis articulata; assembly: GCA_030449925.1. Lineage (NCBI taxonomy): Eukaryota > Viridiplantae > Streptophyta > Magnoliopsida > Sapindales > Rutaceae > Citropsis > Citropsis articulata. The sequence goes on along the minus strand of JASUUH010000085.1, from coordinate 127,969 downwards.
GGGGGTAAAATGAGAATTTATAAAAATACATAGAAAATACAAGAAGGAGAAAGAATTACAGAAAACTAAGCTCAAAAATAGATTCAGGGGTATCAAATTAGGGGGGAAGCCCCCTTTTTATAGATACATTGAGTGAATCATAGTTATCGGATTAAAAACAGTTCGGACGCTTAGGATTGCGCTACATTATCAGTAAACAGTACGCGTTGCACAGTACACGATTTGAACAGTATGCAGTTTGCACAGTAACGCAGTTTGCACAGTAACGCGGTTTGCACAGTAAATAATCTCATGTATGTGCATGTATCGTACGCATGATTTTTGGTCCACTGAAATGCTGCCACGTCATCCATCAACAGTATAAAAGAATTTTAGTCGAATAAGATCGTGACACATCATCGGTCAATGCCATATCATCAGTCAACACCACATAAGCAACCAAATGCCACATCTTTCTCCAATCAAGTACTGCCACATCTTTCTCCAATCAAGTACTGCCACATCATCGGTCAATGCTACGTCATCGGACCGTATATGTGAACAGTGTCGTGAACAGTAACATGAACAGTGCCGTATATGTGAACAATGATATTTTTCCTTTTATGCTCCTCCTAAGGTTTTTGACCGTTTTGAGTTCAAAAGTGATGTCTGTTTTGCTGTCTGATCACTCATTCATTGTGAAACAATCATGATGTCCATAAAATACATAAAATACTTAATTATAACAAAACACACATAATTAAATCATAAGAGAAATAAATACATAAAATTAGAGATGTTAATGAGACTTAAAATATAAAATGACGATTTTCTCCTTTATAAATATACACTTTCTAACACTCAACAGTGTCGACCCGGACCCAACCCATTTAATAATCATGTTAAATTCGACGACCCATACCCATTTAATTGTGCCGTGTTCGTGTCGGTAATCAGGTCGTGTCAAATTTTGTCAGCTCTAGTTGTGCGGAGCTGAGCATCTTCTTTTAGTGCTGGGTATACATTATACAATAGGTAGTCACTGAATAATAATGTAAAACTATTAAAATCTCAACTGTATATTACTATAAATACACATGTGATAGAAGATAACGAAGAGTTGAACATAACTCAGTTCAATATTGAATCTAAATCAATACATTTAAGTTGTATGTTGTAGATTTTATCTAAAACAGTCTTAATAGATGTTTGATTATAATATCAAAGATTCTTAATTGTAATATATCAATATTTTTTTATATAAAAAAAGAGAGAGGGCAAATATCTTTTGGCTTGCTAGGTATGTATAAAAATTAAGAATTTTTGTGATATGAGTTTCTACATGTATTCATTATTCAAGTAACAAAGTTTACAATTTTTTAGCTAATTGAATATGAATATTACATTTTTTAAGTAGAATTATTCATCCGTCAAATTTTTAAGTTATGAAATTACTTATCCATAGCACAATGACATTTTAACATTTAAAAATAAAAATGATTGAATGATATTAAGAAAAAAATGCCTAATTAATCGAATTTAGCTATGGAGTCCACTCGATGGCAGCGATCTTTGTTGCAATAGATTTGCAGGCATGTGGGGTTAGGTGACCGCCATGTCAGCGAAGCTAAAGTTCAGTCGTTCCGCGTAACTGAGAGTTTTCTTTTTCTTTTTCTCACAGAAGTGAAAAATTAAAATACTAACAAAATAGAAAAAAATAAATATAGAGAAGTGCTGGGTTTTGAAAACGATGGGTCACCGGCGAGTGAGGCAGGTGCTACTGTGACAGGGCGGCGCACGTGAGACAAATAAGATGCCGAACAGAAGATCGATAATAGAGGAAAAAGAAAAATTGAATTGTCACTGTTTTGTTTGTTGTTGTGATGGAAGAGAAAATAGAAATTCGATTTGAATATTTTCTCGTACGAAAGGCGTGATCAATAGGAAAAAGTATTTTAGGTTTCGAAAAATTTGTGATCAAATTGATTAAAAAGATTCTGTATTTCTATGCGAACCATTCGTGTTTGACATTGTTTTCATTATTTGACGGATGCCTTGTTTTTAAATTTTTGATTGCATGCGAATGTGTGATCATAGAAGATTTTAATTCAAACATATACGGTCTCTAGATTTGAAAACCATAGAAGCGTTGGCCGTTGAGACCGAGTCCAAATGTCCAATGACATAAGAGAAGATGAGATTTATTCCCAAAAAATTTCAAATGTTTAAATATAATAGAGTTTTAATTGTCAACATTAAAAAGGAAAAGGGGAAAAAGAAAAATGAAAAAGGCTAAGTCAGCCTGTTAAGACTCGACTTTGGGCTTTGAAGACCGTGTTTCAACATCAATAATCTTCGGGCTTCAACCCACTTGTTTGCAATCCCAAGCAACAAAGAGAATTGTGGATGTTAGATAAATATTTTCATTAAAGTGCTCAATGTCTTGGTATCCACGCAGCAGCAGCAGCAGCTGTGACATTGTTACGGCTTTTGGTAGACAACCTGTAAAAGCATAAACATAAATGATAAATATGAGTATATATATATATATATACTCATTGCAGTCTTTTTGCTCACCCATTTGGTATACTATAATCAACAGTATAGAATGGTATAGTACTGTATGCTATCGCTGCCAGACACAAAATTATAACACGCACATTGTTTTTCTTCTTTACATTTCTTCCCGATACATTTATGAAATTCTGGTCGCTATTTGTTTCAATTATTAATGAGTCATTTTAGTATTGGACCTTCCATTTTAATGGACTTTGTAAATCGCGACTGCTGCAGTAGACTGTAGCGCCCTTACATTATGAGAATTTACTTGGTTGTTTGGTACAGTGGCATATAATTATGTAAATAAATGTCTCTCTATCGTACTGCAGGTAGCACAGGTCAGTTTTGCATCATCCACATTCTACAATGACCATGAGGCAGTGGCCTCAGTCAAACTTTTCGTAAGAGTTGTTGCGGTTAAGAGGATTTGACATCGGCTGGAATAGCTATGATCGTTTTGGTGGTTCCACTTAACACTACTCGTCTAGTTATAAATATGTTGAAATTGATCTGGCAACTGCTTCATTTCAAGTAGTTTGATATTAGAATCCACTGCTACAAACTTCCCATTTTTGGTTGCAATGCCTGCAGTTAAGAAGTTGTCTCAATGCATCAAAATCCCTTGCGCAAGAGGGAACAAAAACAATGGCATTGATTACAGATAATGCCTTTAGCATGGATGGCAATTTTTGTACCCAATCCTAAAAGATTGCAAATTTATACAAGCACTAAGCAGAGCTTTGTCATCATGAACTTTTGATCCCTATATTCAAAGTAGTTTTCCAATTATTATCGGTTTTCCACATGTTACATGCTTCCAAATTATAGGTACAGTTCAATCAGATTGGTTATACTAGAAGTAATTGATACTAGCATAAAAACACTGCATAACATTTATCACAAGATTTGCCTTTATACGCTGAATAGTCAATTGCTTGTCATAGAGGAGGATTATGGCATTCCCTTGTGTGCTTTTAAGTTTCATGATCATCGGGGGTCAATGAGGCATGTGTTGCAATTAGAAATTTAAGTATATCCTTAAGCCTAGGGCCTAGGGCTGTAAATGAGCTTCTAAACTGATTTGAAAACCAAATGAAGTCACCGAGTAGGCCACACAACCAGAACTAACCACTGCATATCTACCCAAAGAAACATATTCCAATCATTTTCATTGGTGTGAGCTTCGACATTCAAAGCTCTGTCCAACTACAGCTCATTAAGGAACTCATACGCTTGAAACAAAAGAAAAGATTAGACAATTAGACGATAGTCCCTACTTGATCATTGGCACTACTCTAATTAGCACTAAACAAAAGAAGAAAAGGTGAAATGTGGAGTTATTCTAACATACATATATATCAAGGTCATAGTTCACTTTCATCTTTGTTTGGCGAAGTCAATGCCCGAACCTTTTACGCTTGCAAGGTGAGGTGCCTTCTGACTGTTGCTCTGGCCGAAAGAAACATCACAAAGCAAGGATTATGTAAGGTGCGTTCTTGACTTCTTCTCTTCCTAACAATTTTGAAGCGAACACCATATTACTGCCAGTTTCTTCTCTTCCTGCTTCAATACACAGGATAGGAAACAAAAAGCTGATCAATTGTCAATTCTAGTAATTAGAGCCTGCCTAATTTATTAAAAATATTTATCAACGATTGTTCATACCGTTATTAATTAATATTTCCTCAACATATTTAAAGTTAATCATTCTACTAATTAAAAAGACATGCAATGACATATTGATGGATCGGTTTGTGGAATTCACTCACCCCATGTCAGATTATCTGCATGATGCATTATCAGTCATAACTGCAGCCTTGATCCTTTCAACAGTACACTTGATTAGACTGTTCACAGTTGCCACGGATCCAAGAGAGAGTTTTGCCGTTGGAACCGAGTCAACTAGGATCTGAAATGCAACTGTAAGCAGAGAACCACCGGAACCAACCTCAAGAATTCCTCCTCCATTAAGTTCTGGGCCATCAGGCAGTATGGCAAAACCCGACGGCAGAAGTGCAACATAATCTGGGTCACCCCCACTCAAGACCATATTCATTGCCACTATATCAACGGGAGCATAAATCACATATGAGCCTGTGGAATCAGTGCAGCTCTCTTGTAGAACCAGCATGTTGCTCTGGCTTGAATTTGCACTCTGATTTCATTTTGACAATTCAAACTTTGTGTTAGAACTAGTGAGATAGAGTTCAATTTTTATGTTCATGAGCTACGTCTAAGGAAAAACAATCCGCTGCTACTTACATTAACACGCAACAACGAAACACAATTTCCTGGATCACGTCCATTTGCAATGTGAGCCATTTCTTGAACTAGGCCACCATTAGAGAGAATATCCCACTGGGAATTGGGAACAAAAAAGGTATAGGTGTTAGTCGGACAGTCGGACATGATTGAATGAGATCATTCAACCCATTTATTTATTGCAAATTGAATGCTCGTGATTAAACATTTGAAACTGAGAACAAGTAACTAAGGATTAATGAATTAATATATGTATATACCTCACTTCGAGAGTTTTCATCCCGAAGGAAATCGAAAACCCTCCTGGGTGGAACTGGAATCCAGAAGGAAGTTGCAGCACTTAGCACAATGCCAGGAGGCCTCCCTGGATCATCCATACTCTTTCTGGTCATGACCCTCACATCATCAGAACCAGTCGCTGATAATGTTGTCCAAGCGTGAGCAGTTGAAGCACCAACGCCAGTACAAAAGCTAGTCACCATCCTTTCTGCCAACTTCAGCATACTCTTCCTTCCTTCTGGGCTTGTTATCACTGTGTGACAAAAGTCAAAATCCCAATGAACTATAGTCTTTATTCAGCTTTGTTAAATAAGTTTACTAACACATAGAGAAGAATTTATATATATATATATATTTTACCACAAAGATCTCCTGCTGGAATGTTATTGGCCATTGAACTCGCCAGTCGTTCACATTGCCTATCTAATGTAGCCACCCAACGCTTTGCTCCGAATGCTAGCCCAGAATTAACTAGAGGCTTGTAGATATTGTGAACAGATCTATCATCCACCTCTACATGTTCCACCCATATAATCTGAAGAGTCGTGAAATTAAGGCACAGTTAAGACAATTGATCTATTGCATAATGAGATTTATAATATGCAGAAAATAACTCGGTATTTAAGTGAAACAGAAACCTTGGAGTAGCCATTTGGCAGTTCTTGGATTAAACAACCCGATGGTCTTCTTCTACCTTTTGATATCCGGCTAGGGCGTAAGTTGTCCAAGGAAACATCGACAACTGCCCAAGTACCATCAGAGTGTTGTTTACAGTACCTCACAAAATAATTTTCCCGAGTAGGGACAAGAGGAGATGGGACCTGGAACTCAGCTGTCATCTACAAAGAAATATGAGATGTTAGGTGTGACAAGTTAATTGAACTAATTACTGCATAAAATTGAAAACTTAATAAGTACGTAATTGTTACCACTTGCAAGGCTCCATTGTAGTTTCCTGCTACTCCAGTTGATAGGACTTCTATGGTCATAGCTCTTGAAACAATACCGCAAAACACACTTGACCATTGATTCTGAAAAAACATTCAATAAATCATATATATATATATATATATATATATAATATGAGAGGCATATATATATAGCTTGATGATCTAATATTTGGACAAAGTAAAAAAAAACTTAAGAAGAAAGAGAATTAATAAACTTGCCACATCCATGAGAATCTCAACAAGGCTAACATGATTCATAATGACAACAGTGGATTCCCTTGAAGCTTCAGATCTTAACCCCAAAGGTTTAGGCCCAATTCCCCCAGGGAAAGTTCTCAAGTATTCATCTTCATTTAGCACCTGATCAGTCCACAAAGGGTCACCAGCTTGAGCCATCCTCAAAAATTCCTCCATTGCAGCGACTGCAAGCTCAACAATCATAGGCTTATCAGCTTCACTAGGTCCAGAAATTGACCTAATAAGGTCACCACCTCCATACATCTCTCCCACAAAGCCCGATTGAGTCCCGAGATTGGTAAACCCGAGATCAAGAGAACGGGAAGTTAAATGAGGAAAAGAAGACAAGGGCTTGCCAACATATTTGGCAGCAATTCCTGATATCCTATCAACCTCTTCTCTTAAACGAGCATTCTCGATCCTCAAATGTTGCTCATCAAAGGACATTTCACCAAGAGCTGCTGGGCCTCCGCAGTTGGGGCAAGTGGCATTGCCAAGGGCTTCTTTGTATCTGTTATTCTCGGCTCGAAGTTTTTCATTCTCAGCCTTCAATATTTGATTCTCGTGGCGCTCATGTTGAGCCTGTATTGGGGGACAAAACAAAAAGAGTAATGATAAATTCACAAACTCTTGTATAAATTTATTTTGTACAAATTGACGTGGCATTAATTCATTAGTTGAATTAAATATCACTTGGCCCACATGATTTATTTTTATTATTTATATTTTCATTCAACCAATGAATTAATTCAACATCTGTTTGTACAAGATAAATTTGTATAAGAGTTTGTGGCTGTATCATCACTCATGCCAAAAACACTAGCATAATATATAGCAATAGTTGAAAGTCAATGGAGAGATGTTTTTGAGCTTTTGAACACGGAAATCTTTTAGGAAATTATTTGTTTTTTGAAAGAGTAATGATAGACGTGCAAAATGTTCTTAAAGCATTGAATATTTTCACATGAATTGTATTTATATGTGGATAGCCATGTAGGAGATACGTTACCTTCATCTGGGTGCGCTTGTTTTGGAACCAAAATTTGACCTGTAAAGGCTCTAACCCTAACTCACGGCTCAGCTCCTTTCTTTGCTTATCGTCTGGGTGAGGACACTCCTTGAAGAAACTGAGAAAACAAATAAAGCAGCACATAACAATAATATAAAAAAATAAAAAAAGAAAAGAGAGCTAAAACAAACAATCACAATAACAAGCAAGAGAAACGAATGAAAAGTCAGACGAGACTGCAGCTTACGCTTCCATTTCCTGGATTTGACGCTGAGTGTGGCGGTGGTAACGCTTCCTTTTGGGGTGTTGGCTAGGATCTTGATCATCACCAGAAGGAGCTTCCATTTCCATGGTTTCAGTGCCGGATTTTGTTTCGTAGTCATCCTCTTTCAGCTTTCCCAAATCACTCTCAGAGCTTCTCCTTGTCATATCGAACATATGATGACTCTCAAACGTGTTTGGCTGAAACATTTTGACTAATCCCTGTACTGTGTATTTATTGCTGCAAAGTTATTGATCTGCCAACAAAATACAAGAAGACTGAGCATACATAAATATATTTGTTAAGTCCAGTGAATTGAAGGACAAATAGACATATATATATATATATATATATATATAGAGAGAGAGAGAGAGAGAGAGAGAGAGAGAGAGAGTACAGTAAAGAAGAACAAGGAAAATCTGTGCATTTAAACAAACTATTTATATGTAGGGCAAGAGATGATTTTTGTGTTCAAGTACAAAGAAGGCTCATGTACAGCTCTCTTTCTCTCTCCTCTATCGAAATAAATAAATATTGAAGGAATCTTATTTTATCGACAAGGATTTTGCTCGTAACTTTTAGTACATATGCTTAACCCAAGTACACCATTCTAATTGATCCCAATTACTTGAAAATAAAGACATTTATGTGGCTCCAAAACCGAAACAAAAAAGAAACAGAAATGCATATATGTATGCATCCTGTTGTTTATCATAAATTCGCCCAAAATTTTCAACTAAAGATGTATAACAATCTAACGGGCATGATTGCTGAAAGAGTTATTATTTATTATATGGAGAGGTGCAGCAAAAAAATAAAAAATATTATTTTTTTTTCAAACAAAGGAAAATGAAGAAAACATACCTATTGAGAAGTGGAGAGACCTAATTCTTCACTCTTCGAGGGGCGGTTGGCGAATTTCTAAAAGCATTTTTCGTAACTAAACTTGAAGCCCTAACCAGCAGTACTAGTAGCATACATCTCTATCACTTTATCTTCTTGTTAAGATTTTCAGATTGGTTTCTTAAGATTGTCGCTAGTGAGGCGCAGCTCTCTGGTCTTCACTGAGCAAGCTAACGAGATTTTACCAAGTTTCAAATAGCGGAAAAGACTGTTGTTCTGGTCTTTATAAAAAAAAGTCTTCAGTCTTCGCTCATCTACGTGCCAAGAGAAGAGACTAGATATAGCCGGAAAAATACAAGAAAGAGTTGACACACTGTTAGAAGAATCTCTTTGACACGCCGATATCATACAACTGAAAAAACAATGAAGAAGAAGAAGAAAAAGATTATAACGCTCCACTTTGATACATAATCTCGCTGTATCCCACTTCTCCCTTTCTCTCTCTGCAAATTTATAACGGATACTAAACTAGCTAAAATTAATAGATATGAAGGAAATAAATTTATCAATGAATCTTATTCTATAATACATGTTAACAACAAGATATTACAAAACACAAAAGGGTTTAAATATATTCTGTTGGTGTAATGACTTACCGGAAGACCACTTATGAGTTAGCTGTAGTGATAGTGAGCTTGTCAAAGAGAAGACGAATACAAATTAAGAGAAGAGGAAAAGGGCACACAAGAAGAGAGAAACGGACGGGAAAAAAGAGGAGATAAAAAAAAACTTTCAAACAAAAGAGTGTGAATAAGGGAAATGGAAAGGAACAGGTGTAGAGTGGAGGACGTAATGGCAGCAAGGGAGTTATTGCAGAGCGTATAGAGATAGTGTAAAAGCATTTATGGCTGGTGAGAAGAGTTATTGCGTTACAGAGAAGAGAAACCATCTCCTTTCTTTTGTTTAAATTTTCATTTCTAGTTGTTGGCTATTGGCAAGGTTAAGATGAGATGAATTTTAAATTACAGTTTCAATATTATACACTACTAATAATTTATTTACGAATATGAATCTAATATTGAGCTGAGTTAGATATTAAACTTTTTAATTAAGGTTTTTACACTTTATCAAAATATAGAAAAATTATTATATTATATTATATAACAATATAATGTTATTATTCTATTAAACCGTATGAAAAAAAGTTTATTCCACTGCTATACTTCACGGCCAGCCTGTTCATAGTTAATTAATACCTTATAGTTGATATAGAATTTGCGGCATCTTTGGTGATGCTAGTAGATGCTAGTAGAGTAGAGGAGGTAACAACAAAGGAGTTATTGCAATTCGTGTGGAGGTGTAGCAATTGCATTTATGGCTGGTGAAAGAGGTGTTATCGCAAGAGAGGGGGTTGAGAGAATCATCTGTATATCTTTTCAAATTAGTTCTATATTGCTTAAAACATACTTAAACCATTTCACTGTTACATTGCCAGAATTTTGGTAGTTATTATGATTACATTTATACAAGAATCCATTAATACATGTATATACATTTTCGTATGTGATAATTATAATTATAAGCCGAATCCATTGCTTCGCCATCTAGCATGCATAGGTTATCTTCAAAGGTCGGAGGAGTAATGACGTCTAAAATTTGCAGTCTGGCCACGTAGTCAAGGATTGAAAAGGATTTTTCAGCATTTATATATGTTTGTGAGTGAGAAGCTAGAAATATATTATCACGTTTCTATATAAAAAGATAGCCAAAAAAAAAAAAAGGGGGGAAGAAGATGTTGAATATTTCAGACATGGAACGTCAATATTTTTGAGAATTCAATGTCAATCGCGTCTCAATAATTTCATTAATTAATAAGACATGATGTTCTTATTCATTAACAAAATTTAAATAAGTGCTTAAGAAAAATAAATGACAAATATTTTGCTCGACTAATTTCCTTTTTTTTTTTTTTATGGACATAAAACTGAAATTTTAGTAACTAAAAACTATCACTAATAGAAAATTATCAGTTTTATAATTGTTCGGGTTGGATTTTTCTAATAGCATGGAAAGAATAAAGCGCATTGTTCAGGTTGGATTTTCCTGGTAATGTTTATAAATAAGCTGACCCCAATCTACTCAGAGCTCATTCTCGTGACCCCAAGACGACGAGCTATGTTGGCGACCTGATTTACAAGTACCACCTAAGATTTATGTGAATAACCTGGTTAACCTACATGAACGACCGGGAATTTCATCAGTCCGACCTGGAAGTAAAGAAGTTCGATCTCAAAACTTATTTGTCCGACCTGGGAATCAACTTGACATTGATTGAGATAATGTGGCCTAATTTCAGGGGAAGTTATACGCCACGATTTATTAAACCGCCTCCAACTGTTAATCACTCCCAACTACTGAAGAAGGTGGCCTAAAATTAAGGTGGTAACCACCCATGATGAAGAGCTATTTAAGCTAAAGAGGGCAACAGAAGAAGGGGTTAGCAAAAATCAACCAGAAACTTCTATTGAATATTCTCTACATGATTTTCAGTCCTTCAACCGTAAAAACTCATTGATTTGAACTTTTCATAGTTCTCTTTTCTCATCATTTTTCTTCCTCATACACACTATTTCTGACTTAAGTATCGGAGGGTCTACGCCGGAACCCCACCGGCGTATCCTAACCGTATTTTCTGGTTGGCAGGTATATAAAGTTGCGATCGGACTGACGTTTGAGCTTGGATTCTGTTACTCCCGGAGAAAATAAATTCAATTATTGAGGTCATTTTTGGCATCAACATCTTGGCGCCGTCTGTGGGAAGCGGTAAAAGCCATACATTTGAAGATTTAGAAGGAGGAGGCTATCGGATTTCAAAATGGCGATGGATGATAATGACGGAGATAAGGACCTTGCGCCAATTGGCGGAGGAAATGAATGCCACGGATAAGAGATGGAGAATGGATCGAGACAAATGGCAAGATTTGAGGAGATGATCGGAGGGGCTGATTGATGCCCAAGTCCGAAGGGCTCATGTTCGAACTAGTGATCCAGAGTAGTGGAGCCGGAGAGGAAAAGCACAGTGGTGAACAAGACGGAATGGACCTACCACAAATCGGGGTAATGACAAGGGAATAAGTACATGAGAACAAGTGAATGAGTTGAGAGGAGAATCAATGACTTAAACCAAGAAAGGGAGAGGAAGAGAGAGACTGACAGGCGGATGAGCTTGAGCGAATGCAATTTCGTAAAACTCTAGGCATTAGAAGCGAAAACAGAGGACAAGAAAGTGGTAGGAAGGTTGTTGCTTGATGACGAGTCCCCCTTAGTACCGGAAGTGATGGCGGTAGTTTTGCCACCTAAGTATGTGGTTCCAGCCTTGGTGTATGAAGGAAAAACTGACCCGAATCACCATGTGGAGAAATTTAATGAGATGACCGGGATTCAAGGTTTGAATGATTTTCAAAGGTGCCGTGTTTTTCCTTTAACTTTAGAAGGACAAGCGCGAGAATGGTACCGGAGGTTAAAAAAGAGAAGCATAGGAAATTTCAAGGAGTTATGTGAGCTTTTCGCTGTGCGTTTCAGAGGTTCATGCATACCAGAGCAAGATACGAGCAGGTTGAAAAAATTGATCCAAGGAGAATTTGAAAGTTTGAGGAGCTTTGTGACCCGATATCATAAGGAGGTTACTGATCTAGGGGCCTTCGATCATCCAGATGCTCTGGAGGGATTAAAGAAGGGGTTGAGAATCAATCGATTGTGGAATAGCTTATATAGTAAGGGGATAACAACATATGCTGAGGCATATGACCAGGCAAAGTTGGATATGAAAACTGAAGATGCAGAGGAAGAAAAGAGGAGAATGGAAATGCAGACAGGGGGTCCATTGAGAAGGGGAGACCTGAGAAGGAGAGGAGATAACCTGGGGTATAACTCGAGGATAAACACAGATGATAGGCGTCATTATGATAGAAGGTTGTTCAACTACAGACAACCGGAAAGACCGGGTCGAGATTGGGAAAGAAATCGTGAAAGAAGAGAAGTCTCATTAATCCAAGGGCCGAGAGGAGGAAATAATGGGCATAACCAACGGGAGAACCGAGTAAGAGGCTACAATAGGTTGCCACCGCCTATAGACCGGAGAGGATCGAGATCTGATCATGGGGTGAACTTACTAGAGCAGAGTGGCAGATACACTCCTCTAAATAAGAGCAGAGCGGAGATATATGCTGTAATAAAAGATAAGGGATTACTAACCCCTCCAAAGCCGATTGTTGGAGGTCTAGGCGGAAATGCTCATTACAAGTATTGCGAGTTTCACAAGGTGACTGGACATGAAACTGCAGATTGCATAGATTTGAAAGAACAAATTGAGTGGCTAGTGCAAAATCAATATCTAAAGGAGTATGTAGATGACCAAGGAAGAGGTGGGAGAAGAGGAGACATCAGAGATAACGTAGCGATGATGATTATGGGAGGGCCGACCATAGCAGGAGACTCAAACCGCTCGAGGAGAAATTATAGCAGATATTCACTGAAAAGTTATGAGGTGAATTTTAATGTTCCGGCGCCAAAGAAACAGCGGGTTCCAAGGGTGCCGATCATGTTCACAGACGAAGACGAGGAAGCGGTCGCACACCCACATGAGGATGCGCTCGTAGTAAAGGTTGCATTGGCAGGCCAGGAATTGAACCGGGCTCTTGTAGATGGAGAAAGCTCGGTCGATATTTTGTTTAAGCAAACTCTGGATGATCTGCAAATAGGAGACCTCAGGCTTGATCCAGTTAGAACATCACTAAAAGGGTTTGGAGGAGCTGAACTGATTCCCCTTGGGTTGATTGACTTGCCATTAACAATAGGGTCGAGCCCATTACAAAAGACAGTGATGGTGACATGGGTGGTAGTTGATGAGCCGGGCCCTTATCAAGTTATTTTGGGTAGACCATTCAATAGGATAGCGGGAGCGGTGAGCTCAACCCACATGCAATGTGTGAAGTTTAGAGTTCAAGGTGGGGTCGGAGTGATGAGGGGCCAACAACAAGTGGCTCGAAGCTGCTACGCAACAGCTGCAAGAGAATCCATGCAGATCACAACTATCGATCCACGAGCTGAGAACAGGTTATGCCAACAACGACCTAATGAAGAAATGAAACAAGTGCCAGTAAGCGAGGAAAATCCGAGCTGGGAAGGACCACACAAAGTACTGCATTCATTTGGTAATGGCGCATACAAGTTAGGCTATCCGGATGGCAGGGTCGTCGGCAAGGCATGGAACGCAGAGCACCTGCGAAAATACTATCACTTGGTGTGTGTTTAATTATGTAATTTCTGCTATATTAATATCAATGAGGTTATTCAGAAGTACAACCCTATATCTTATCTACTTGTGATCAATCTTATTGAGATTGAGATCGGCATTGAGGCCTTGTTGAGGTCCTACCTGAAAAATTTATTCAATCTTATTGAGATTGAGATCGGCATTCGACCTTATTGTGGTTCTACTTGAAAAATTCGTCCAATCTTATTGAGATTGAGATCGACATATCTTGTTGAGGTCTGAAAAATTTATTCAATCTTATTGAGATTGAGATCGATTGATTGTGGTTATGAAAATTTATTCAATCTTATTGAGATTGAGATCGGCATTGAAATCTTGTTGAGGTCAGCGTGAAAATTTATTCAATCATATTGATATTGATATCGTCATTGAGGCCTTGTTGAGGTCAGCGTGAAAATTTATTCAATCTTATTGAGATTGAGATCGGCATTCGACTTGTGGTTACTTGAAAAATTCATCCAATCTTATTGAGATTGAGATCGACATTGAGGCCTTGTTGAGGTCCAACGTGAAAAATTTATTCAATCTTATTGAGATTGAGATCGGCATTGAGGCCTTGTTGAGGTCCAACGTGAAAAATTTATTCAATCTTATTGAGATTGAGATCGGCATTTCGACCTTATGTGGTTCTACTTGAAAAATTCATCCAATCTTATTGAGATTGAGATCGACATTGCGACCTTGTTGAGGTCCTACCTGAAAAATTTATTCAATCTTATTGAGATTGAGATCGGCATTCGACCTTATTGTGGTTCTACTTGAAAAATTCATCCAATCTTATTGAGATTGAGATCGACATTACGGCCTTGTTGAGGTCCTACCTGAAAAATTTATTCAATCTTATTGAGATTGAGATCGGCATTCGACCTTATTGTGGTTCTACTTGAAAAATTCGTCCAATCTTATTGAGATTGAGATCGACATTGCGGCTTTGTTGAGGTCCTACCTGAAAAATTTATTCAATCTTATTGAGATTGAGATCGGCATTGAGGCCTTGTTGAGGTCCAACGTGAAATTTATTCAATCTTATTGAGATTGAGATCGGCATTGAGGCCTTGTTGAGGTCCAACGTGAAAAATTTATTCAATCTTATTGAGATTGAGATCGGCATTGAGGCCTTGTTGAGGTCCAACATGAAAAATTTATTCAATCTTATTGAGATTGAGATCGGCATTTCGACCTTATGTGGTTCTACTTGAAAAATTCATCTAATCTTATTGAGATTGAGATCGACATTGCGGCCTTGTTGAGGTCCTACCTGAAAAAGTTATCCAACCTTGTTGAGATGAGATCGACCCTTGGCCTTGTTCAAAGTACATGAAGAATTATTTAGGTTGGTGATTGCCTTGTTGAGGTCGGCCATTTAACATTTTTTAGTTTTCAATTTAGTTAGTGTCGGTCATTATCCGATGAGGACAACTTTGACATTGTCTTGTTGAGATCGACGATGTCTTATTGAGATCGACCTTGACATAACCTTGTTGAGGTCGGCCATAGCTTTAACATTTAATTCTACAATTTTCAATTTGTAAGGTTGACTATTCTACGGTTGAGGTCGACATTTAGTTTTGTGAGGTCTAAGTTGAGGTCTACATTTTAGCATCGTGCGGTCTCGGTTTAGTCGACATTTTAGCATTATAGGGTCTCTGATTGAGGTTGACATTCTAGTTTTGGTTAAGGTTAGTCGACATTTAGCATTATGAGTTTTACGGTTGAGGTTTACATTTTAGTTGAGGTCTACGGTTCAGGTCGACTTTTAGCATTATGAGATATACAGTTGAGGTCAACATTTTAATTTAATGAGGTCTACGATTAAGATCGACATTTTAGCATTATAAGGCTACGACTGAGGTCGACATTTTAACATCGTGAGGTCTACGATGAGGTAGATCTTTTCTCAAGATCTAGGCGAGGCCAACATTTGAGGTTCTTAAGGTCGACTTTCCAACCTAGCTACAATCGTCAATAGCCTAAACATCTTCAGTCTCCTTACGGTCGGCATTAGCTTTGTTAAAAATTAACATGCATGCTACATAACGATTATCCGAATACAAAAACAAAATGAAAGCTCAACAAGGGTTACATAAGTTTGTAACACTACGAAAAGGCAAGCCTTATAGCAACTTTTCAAATCCATTTAGGGAACGTTTCCCTCATCTTCAACAACTCTGCTAGTCAAGGATGTCTCACCCCCCACTCCAATCTCTCTTTCTTTTCTTTTATTTTATTTTTATCAAATTCTTACTTTTAAGCTTATTCAACTCCGCATTATCTCTGTTCTGCTTCACCATTCCTTTGTTCTGCCAGAGACCATATTGCGCCTTATTCATTGTTTCAGTTTCCAATACCGTTCATATCTTCTCCGTATTGGCGGGGGATGTTCGGTTTGTAAAATTTTTCTATTTTTATTAATTAGTTTCCAACACCGATAATGACTTCTCGATATTGAAAACTAGGGGACTGGTGTTTGGGTTGGATTTTTCTAATAGCATGGAAAGAATAAAGCGCATTGTTCAGGTTGGATTTTCCTGGTAATGTTTATAAATAAACTGACCCCAATCTACTCGAGCTCATTCTTGTCGGTGACCCATAGAAATCTGACACAGGAGCCTATGTTGGCGACACGATTTACAAGTACCACCTAAGATTTATGTGAATAACTTTGGTTAACCTACATGAGCGAGAGAATTTCATCGATCCGACACAGAAGTAAAGTTCGATCTCAAAACTTATTTGTCCAGGCACAGGAATCAACTTGACATTGATTGAGATAATGTGGCCTAATTTCGGGGAAGTTATCATACGATTTATTAAACCGCCTCAGCTAATCACTCCCAACTCTGAAGAAGGTGGCTAAAATTAAGGTGGTAACCACCCATGATGAAGAACTATTTAAGCTAAAGAGAACCTTGAAGAAGGGGTTAGCAAAATCAACGAAACTTCTATTGAATATTCTCTACATGATTTTCGGTCCTTTGTAAAACTCATTTAATTCAACTTTTCATAGTACTCTTTTAACATCATAATTCTTCCTCATACAAACTATTGCTGTCTTAAGTATCGGAGGGTCTGTAGGAACCCCACCGTATCTAACCGTATTTTCTGGTTGGCAGGTATATAAAGTTGCGATCGGACTGACGTTTGAGCTTGGATTCGTGCTGTTACTCCCCAGAGAAAATAAATTCAGCTGTTGAGGTCATTTTTTGGCATCAACAATAATTAAATATAAAATGAAGTGAATTGATGAACGTGACTATAAAAAATTCAGAACTGTAAGAATTCCTTTTTATTTTTTCAATTTTTTTCACAATTCAGTGATCAGTATATGTATTCTGTAATTGGTTTCTCTTGGACAGGAGATCAAGAAGAAACACCTCTTAATTAAGAGACAAAATCTTTATAGAATAGAGGAAATACGACAAGAATACTATAGTCTATGGCATGCGTATTTGTATGTAATATAACTTCAACCTAATACATGGGTGATGCTCCACAAAACTCACTTGATTTCCACTTTCTTATAGTTCCAAATAAATTTCAACCAAAAAGCAGGCCATGAGATTGTTACAATTTTCAAGAGTCTCGTTTCAAAAGCCAAACGCTGCATTTAATTTCTGGGAAGGCATCCATAATTCTCCATACGAACCAGGGAATGGGTAGTGATTAATGGCCCGAAAGGCTTCTGACTTTGGAGTCATTTTGTTGGACCGACCAATGATTATAGTTTCGTTTTATTTAATTTTGTTCTTTTCTCTAATGGCGCATTTGGTGCTGCGATCGCCGTTGGGCACATGGGATTATGGTTTTAATGTATTTCCCAAATTAGGTGTTGATCGGAATCAATATCATTTATTTTGTTGGGCTTTTGGTTTGGTTTTAATAAAATTAGTTGAAAGAAACGATAAACGCAATAGTACATTTAGGTAAAGAGTAAATAGGTTAAACTTTAATTTCACAGGAACTTTTGTTTTTGAGTACGTACTTCCGGGGTATTAACCTTTTGCTCATTTCCATTTTAGCGCGGTCATTAGTTATCCCAATGATGCATCCTTATCATTATGTACATTGCTATTACATAACTCATGTAAATCAAAATGAAATTATCTTGCAATGCAGCAGCGCTTCTAGCAAGGTCATGAAAGTACTACAGCCATTTTCATAATCTTGCGTACCAAATTCCTTCCTTTGTCGATTCGAATCATATATATATATTTATCACTCGTATCTCCATAAAGTCGATCGCATAATGTGTAAGAGTCTGACTCGTGCATAAATGCCCTGAATTTGTATCTGCAGGCTGTCTTTGGACCAGGCACTAGAGGGAATGACCTGTTTGTATACATGCTTGCATGCCGGACTGCATATATCCCCAAAGTTGATAATATTTAATAAATAAAGTAACAAATTTGAACAAAGTAGTAAGGATATGACTTAGGTTTTTGATCAAATAAATAAGTAGTTAACTTACCTTAGTTTTCATTTTAATTGATATAAGTTTTATATCATTTTTGAAAAAAAAGTTTCATATCATTTAATTTATTGGTCCCACTAACAGGATCCATTACACCTACTTAATGCGAGGTACCTCAATATTATGAGTGGTGTACCTGTCCTACACAGTCCTTTTCTATCCAGATGATGAAGATCATAAGGCAATATATACATCAAATGGGACCAAGAGGAGAAAACGAACGGTCACTGTTTTATGCTTTTAGATCGATTATTGTCGTCGTCATCAAAGATTCTGTTGCGTGTACGTTGAGTCAACTTATCTGTCTCATGTGAGCACGCTGGGCATTAATTATGAATTTATTAGAAAGTTTAGAAATAGGAGAAATTCTATATTACATCATAAATACCATATCAATCATATAATAAATAAATAATATTATGATATATGTGTATTTTATTTTTAATAGAAGTAACCCATTGTGCAGGGAAAAAGAACCCTAATTCTACATTTATTTTAAAAATTAAATTTATTATAGTGGTGAATAGAGTTGGTGAGGAGATCCTATGGTATTAAAAACAACGTAAGAACGTATTCATGTCTCCCACCCACCTAAATGGAAAGCCTTTAGCATCAATTGTTTATTTTGTGTTGTCATATTGAAGCATAGCTTTTCTTTCTATATTTATGTATATGTGCGATCGTTTTCTTACTAATTTTGAGAAGATTTTGATTTATCTATAATGAGCTGTTTTTATTTTATTGTATATATATATATATATATAACTTCATTCTATCTTTTGTTCAGTCATTTAGTATGATATTACTTTAATATTAAATTTAATTAGAATAAAAAAAATTGAGATGCATGTCTACCATTACTCAATCAAAGTATAAAAAAAAAATTAATACCAAAAAACAATAAATTATATAACTCTTAATTTTCCGTCAATTTACAATTCGAAGAGACCCAAAGCGAATCAAGTGTTGTGCTTAAATTCTAAACAAAAGAAAAAAATAACTGGGGAATGCGAACATGTGATCATGGATTAGGGTGTAAAATGATTCACACTCGTTGTTAATACTTTCGAACAATTAAAAGTTGTATACAAAAACTTGCCAAAGATATGAAAAATTATTTGGATGGTATATATACAACAATTTTCTTATCTTTAAAAAAAATCTTCGAATTTGGGACGGCAAAAAAATATTATCGAAACCTGATATGCTGTTTGTTAAGCCAGCACAGCAGGCCAGTTTTCAGTATTTATCGTTACACCCCATACTTGCTAAACGTTTCAATTTATTGTCTGACTCACGGTAGCATGAATGAGATAGGAGCCTCGGTTAAAAGCCTTATGTACTTGAAGAATTTCGTAATCATATTGTTGGATGTTGATGCATCACACTAGCTTTTCAATGTTCAAATTTTTAGGATATTATTACATTGAATCTGCTGTTATCCGTATTTGGTAAAAGAAAATCTAAATGGGCCACTTGATAACACTTCCGAAGTTGAATGGCTGTTGTTCAAATAAATGTTCACCTTACTTTCGATGACTCAATAGATTATATTAATTAGAAAAAAAAAATTGAAAGCGAGACACCAACTTCTTTTATTACAAAGACAAAATATTTTAATGAACCAACAACTATAAGCCTCTAATATTAATTCATACGGAATAAATGTACGTAGTATATATGCACCAACTATATAAGAAAATTTAAAGTTATAATTATAACTCAACTTTTGATTCGCAAACTGAATCAATAATTTGGCTTTGGAGGACGATAGAGATGTCGCAGGAACTACAGCTGGTTGCTTTCTTTTTGAAATATTTTAGCACGATTACTTCTCCATGCAAGGTTGTTGTTGAATTAAAATTCATAACTCCGCTTAAAATATCACCCAAAAAGTTGGAATTTGATATCAACTTATCTGCGAAAATAGTAAGCGATGAGCTTATGTTTTGCTTCCCTCGTGCTGGAATTCTGCCATCTTCAACTGGTGCTTCGGCTACCACGACGCCACGGTATCTGACATAAGCTGTACCGTTTTGATACTTGAAGCCTCCATAGTTTCGATTATCAACTGTGACAACTACCCCCAGTGTCACATAGAGCTGTATCGTAGGAAAAAATAGCAGATTGATTTTTTCCAGGTCCACGGGTTTAGCTGTAATCTTGGGTTCTTTAGGCTTAAAGAGTGTGAAAAACAAGATGATTATCACAATTAAGACTGTGATTAAGAGCACTGCAGTGATTCCACAGCAACATTTTAGGCATTTACAAGACCTTTTACCGCATGTCATGATTTTCCTTTTTCCCTCAACTGGGAGTCCAAGAATTTGGAGATTGAAAGCATATGGGTGTTTGTTAGCTTTTTTGTAGGTGAAACAATAATAGAGACACATAAGTGTTTTAGTTTGGCTGGAATTACATTAGAATCTCAGAATTCAGAACCTGTCCTTGTCAAATCGTGGCAACAAATAGAAAGCGGTTATTGCTGGCCTTAGATTAGAATATCGGAAATATCTTTATCAGATCGGAGAACCAGCCGAACATGGGGATTATTTCAAGATGGAGATGAAAGCGATGCAAGGGTAGTTTTGAAATGTAGTTGTGAAAATTCAATTTAATTGAGTTGTCAGGCTGTACCAGATAAAAAATTTACTGCCTTGCTAGATAGCTATTTTCTGCTGCCGGAATTTACTGATTCATCAATTTAATTTACATATGCATTTGTTTGTCTGATATATTTTCACTCTAAAATATATATGGTGTAATAACATCTGCATACCTGATTTTTTGAGGAAAAAATAAATTAGTACATAGTTTTTATGTTTTCAAATACGTTATTATAGTCATAAAAATGATAATTTTGTTGCTCAAATTACAAGTATATTTTCAGTTGTCTACTCCATCTTTCCTACTCATTAGGACGCCAAAGTACTCTCTTTAGTCTCTTTACCACTCTTTGTTGTAATCCAAAATGTAACAGAAGGAGCATCAATTGTGCTTCCCTAAAATCAAGGATATAAAAGCATCACAAATATTTAGGTTAAACTTAATAATTTCCATCATTAGGATGAATTGATTCGGTATTATTAATAATAGTACTTTCTAATATCTCTTGAGATGCTTATGAGTCTATGCACAAGAATAATAAAACATGCAATGAATTTTGACATATGCATATAAATTGATCACTTATGGACTTTTTATGGATTAGAAAGAATCTTCGGATATAGAATCATAGGTTAGTGGACGGTGACAAAATGGAAAAAGGGAAATTTTCCCTTCAACCTTTATTAATGTTTTATGACCGAAAGGAGCTACATGAAGTGATTTTGCAAACTATACACTTTTTTGCTGTTTCGCCCAAATGCACGCCCGGATTTCGTAATAGGCTAATAGCTGAGCCGTGGAAACGGGGAAGTGGGCTCATGCTATTGGCTTTTTTGATATTTTACACTGGACTGAAGCCCAAGGCAGTACTAAAGACAGCCCCAATAAATTTAGCTCTCAGTTATAACTGCGGAGTGGAAAACTTTAATAGGCCGGCTGGATCTTCCTACGCCAAATATAGTCGATTCCTAACCAAATGGTCCAAAAACTGAAAATGAATTTTCGGCTCCTTTTCCAGAAAGAGAGCAAAAAATCACTATTTTGTACGTTGAAAAGGACGCCTAAGTTTTTATTTTCAAACCTAAAAATTGGACAGCTTGGCAAACTCGGGAGCTTGAATCATTTCCATCTACTAATGCGCATGTACAAAAAGCCTGACTCAGAGAAAAGGAAAAACCAACCTTATTTGATGAGCAAAAAAATGACACAGTGTGAGGACAAAAACTTGCACCATATTTACATGCAATCGATTTCCTTCTGCAATTGGAAGTCTTTTAGGAAGTGCACATTCTTCCCCATTAAAAAGAACTTTGGAAGGGAACCCATCTCCTCCTGGTACATTGATGTTTGGTGTTTTTGACTTGGTGAAAGATAAAACAGACTGTTGCTTGCCAGGGACCTTCATCGCTGTTGCTGTTTCATTTGTTTCTCCCAGCAAATAATTTGCCCCCTCTAAGCCCTGAAAGAATATCGTGTTGTTCAATCGACGAAGAAATGTGCCATTGAATGAGTAAAACTTTTCATATCCAAGTGCAGCTTTCTTCAGCTGAATTGCAGTGAACCAATTCTCAAAGTTCATTCTTTCCCAATTGAATAACGTCACTCTAGCTGACCATCCACCTTTGTAGTCTGTTGAAACGTGCCAATTTATGCTAACCCCACAGTTGTCCCCACACGGCAGTGGTCTCGGAACATGAAATTTTTTCATGCCTGCCCATGCTTTTGCTTTTATCGTTCTATTTTCGAAAGGAAAAAGAATCGCTTCTGCTGGCAGAAGCAACGCCGGTGCTACGGGATTGCATGTTTTCGTGTCAGGACAGCCACAAGCACAGGTGTTGCAAGGGATAACAGAGTCGTTGTAGTAAGCAGAGAAGGAAACGCAGCATCTTGATTTCCCTTTTGTTGGCTTTGTGATATTGCAAACTATTTGCCAGATTGCTAGCGCTGATTTTGTAGCTTGAAGTCCACTAGGGTCAGGAGTTTTTGTTGGATCAACCCTTATGGATTGGCCACATTTATAATCTGGATTAAGAGCACCAACTATTTTCCATTTTTCAGGAGGGTAAAAGGCTGTTCTGTTCAGATCAGGTGGAAGCTTGAACACTTGCACTAGAAACACCGACTTTGATTGACTCGGATCCATGATTGTTGGCAACAGGCTGCCGTTTCTGCAACAGTATGGTATGTTTCCAACTTCTGTGTCGTTTGCTCTCTCTCGAGGCAAGTCAGAAATTGTTGGCCTCTTTTCGCAGTTCATGACTTTAGGAAAATCCATGTCTGCATAATATGTTCCAGCAGGACCATAGAGACAACCTGAGTAGTCTATGTTTCTAGTGTAAGCTCCTTTCATTGTGTATATGAATTCGCCTCTCATCCATTCCCAAGTTAAGTTCCAATGATCGAGACGTCCTAGAGGACTTTTGTTCTCTAATGTTACTTGAGCAAGATAATTATTTGCATAGGACTGCGTTACATCATAGGAGATTGAAAGATCACCATTTTGCCGCGGCAGGAACTTTGTTTTAACCTCTTTGGCCTTAAGCTTGGGATTCTTTTTGCAGCATATGTGCATTGAGGTCTCTGTGGACGAAATTAAATTAAAACCGATAAACTTGGAGTGCCAGAAAAAGAGCAAATAGAAATTAAAAGTACGATTGGTGATCGTATTTCATATGCAAGAAAAGAAAGAAATATGGATAATTGTGTGTACTCACTCTTACGAGTCGGTGCTGGACATTGGTATCCATCATTAACAAGCTTTATAGTTTTAGGCATTGGAACCGCAGGTGGCTTGACGCCAAACTGAGTGCCACTTAAGTCAATTTTCGCTTGCATTTGAGTAAAATCTCCTGCTGTATCAATAGATGTCTTCAAATCTGCTTGAGGATTGCCAGAGAGGTAAGTCCCATTGCCAACAGCTGCAGGGAAGGATTCACTGTCCAATGAAACTGCTCCACTTGCAGAAACAAGAATCTCTTTGTGCTGAAACCCTATGAATATCTTCCATGCTTTGAGTTCATCTGCACCAGTGTTCACTACAGTAGCCGTAGCATTGAAGGTCCAAGATTGAGCTGCGGTATTCTTCACACGAGGATATCCTTTCGTTCGCGAAAGAAATTCATAGGAGACATAGATTCCATTGCATTCCTCTACTGCTGGGGGTGGGGAAGCTGGTTCCTCCTCTTTAGGTTCATCGTAGTCTTGAGCAACACTTGCATGAATTTTTAGATAAATCAAAAGTAAGATGAACCTCAGCACTTTCCGTGACAATTTCATGACTTATTACTAAGATGAATCTGAAGATGTTAAAACAAGAATGAATGAAAAAACATGGGGAATTTTCTATTGGTAAAAATTATTGAATTTTGGAGAAACTTGGTTTCGTTGAACAATTTGGATTTTACAGAGACACTGGAGAAAGAGAAAAATGTTTGAGAAAATTGTAATAGAGAAGCAAGTGATGGAGAAAAAGTCAGCTGAAACCTCAACCACTAAGTTGGCGAAGTATTTGGCTAGGGCTTGCAGCAATTAACGGTATTTTAAATATTTGAAAAACAGTTGTGATAAAAAGAATGACAACAATGTCCTTACCTCACTGTTTCAGATACTTGATACTTCTCTTCAATCCTCGAGAGCCGGAGCCTCTGTTATCTCATTCTGGTCTGCATAAGCAATAGTTTCCTGGTGTTCATATTTAGGTCCCATTTATTTTGGATCAATCAACTTCATTTTGTGAGTTTGACGATAAACTTGTCACATTTGTCTTATCAACCTCAAAAAATAAAAATAAATAAATAAAGAAAGAAAGAAAAGTTTTGAAACATTGAATTTGAAGGGCAAACGGCCGACCTATAAGCTTCTTTATATGTGCTGATTTTCTATGTATCCATAGAGATTGAGCTTGAGTATTGATCTATATACGACCGCCAATATGTGGTTTAATCATCCAAGCTCATCTAAAAAGTAAAATTTACCGAGTAATGAGTAATGCTACTTGAACCACAAGTTATTTCAAATGTTGTGTGGTTTCAAAAACTAATAAACAATTATGTTCAAAACCACAAGTCCTCAACAATAATAAGTTGACATGTGATATGTCATTTACCAAACAGATAATGAATGCTTGTAATTTTCAAGATTTTTATTATAGCATCTTACCATCCACATAATGAACGTCAAATTACATTAGATGAAAATTATGCATAATTTTGGGGTAAATAATATTACAGAAATGACTTTTAAGATGATATTATACAAATGACTTTTAAGATTCACCACAGGGAGATCTTTTAAAAACTATGTAAATTTTAAGCACTATATGTAGTTCTTCTTTATCATGTGCATAATTGTTAAGAATTCCCCTCGAATCAAAGATCATATTTCTTGATTAATCTGAAAATGAAGCTAACAATGGAACAGTTTGTAACGTGGTCTGGTCAAGCCTACAACAGCAGGATAGAGTGATCTCAGGCTTCACTATTTCACCGAAGAAAGAGTAATAATTAGACACCAAGTTACAGAGGATAAGTGGCATCAAAATCACCCAGCTGCCGCCGAGAAATCACAAGTTACATGCTGCTAAAAACCCTCTCAAATTTGCAGCTTAAGGCCTCAGCATCTTGAACACGTGACAGCACGTTAACGCCCATTTTAACTGAACTTTGGACGGCGACCGGCCGACAGCATATTCATAGATTAAGATAAACTTCTAAAACTATTTGTAGGGTCCGCACCGGATGATGAATCTGTTCTAGCAACTAAAGATCCGTCTGGCAATAAGATAAAAGTAGAGCTGATGATGCTACCTTATAAAAAAAGAAGGAAAGAAAATTTCGAGAATTTCATCAGACAACATAGAACCCAATATGTTGCTCCAAATATGCGATTCGAGAGACGCTAGTATATGTTCAAGAATTTGAAACTGCAAATTGTATATAAACTGCACATTCTAGCATTACAAATAAATTTTGAAGGCTGTCAACAATCATTCTAAATCAGCAATAATTCACAACCGCTGAACACACATTTCCTGGTGTTCTTGTTCAATTCATTAAATTGAATTAGCAAAACTTTCCACCAGCACAACAATCCACATTTCTGGAAGAACAAAAGGTTGCATCTACCTAAATTAGTGTCACTTTGAAACATTGTATCATTCTTTTCCTCCTTGACATCTGCTTGCTTTCCCCAGCTAATTTTTCACTTCCTCATCTAAATTTACACAAGTTTTATTCATAATTCTGACATTCTTGCCTTTAACATCTTATGTACTGAAGAGTGCCTCTTGTAGTTCCGGCTATGCACATTGGTAATTCACTAGATTTCTGTGACGAAAACCTTAAAATCTTACACCAATTCTACATTTGTATGTTTGATTTTTCCATTTCACTGTATGTAGCCTTCGTCTTTGCTGCTCGTGAGGATCTTGAGGATGAAGATGAAGACTTGGGAGAGTTAGTTGATGACTTCTTTTTCCGTTTTTGTTTCTTTGGAATTTTTGGAAGATCTGTAGGCGGAATGTCTTTAAACAACTCTGATGCGGGCCGTTGTCCCATTTGTTGTTCGAAATCTGCTAGAGCAAAGCAAAAGACTGTCAATATACCACAAAAGAATGAAGTGGACGCTACTATATAGTCCTTTTTTCATTAGACTTTTTAGCGGCAATCACTAAAACATCCCACCAATGATTTCAAAAATTATGGATTCCCAGTCCAGTTCAGAATGAGGACATCGTTTTTAACCACTAAAATGGATGTCATGTTAAGATAAAAAGGATTTAATTCATGCAAACCTTGCATCATTTGGCAATCTGATTACAATTTGATTTAATATGGGTGAAATTTCAATTGATACGCTCAACAACACCCTCAATCACATTCTCCCACACATATTTCTTGAATGGACCACCAAAGATGTCTATAGTTAAAGTCCATAAGCCTCATAGATTCCCTCTTGTGATATTAAAATGTTGTCTCGTGACAGAACAGCCAAACTCTGCCTGTTCTTGGAGAAAAGAATCTTTAGTTCTTTATTCTACAGTGCCAGTATAGCTTCATCAAACTATACGAAGACAATAATACAATGCCCGCGCTCTCTAACCCATGGAGAAAGTCCCCATTCACGTGGTATCAGACAATTGTTTATGCAAACATAATTAAGATTTGTTTTCAAACAGGCCCTTGGCGTTATCTACCCTATTCATCATCTCATATAGGCAACTTCATATGCGTAACATATATGTTCCATCAGCTGTGATACTTCATAAAGAAAGAGAGGGAGGGAGAACAAAACCAAGAACATGCCTTGGGAGGACCATGGGGAGGAATCCACTGGGTTGCCAATCGAAGATGTGAAATCAGGGGCTGCCTTAAATTCACTCATCTGCAATTAGCAGCATTACCAACCCGAACAAACAATTGATTAAACAACACACAGATCAATTTATGCATAAATGGACATCTGGAGACACATCTATTATATACAAGCTAACACACATTGAAACAAAAATCTGGACTACAAATATATACCCAACTGGGTGCAGAACCAGATTGGCCGTCCCAGCCAATGTGTGCCACGTGTTTGACATCTGTTGGATACCCAATTTCCATCTCTCTCTCCTTCACAACTGCAACAAATATTGGGAATTTCGCACGCTAATCAGCCCAATACAACCAGTCACAATTTGTAGATTAACAAAGTACAGACACAGAGGTAGGCGCTAGGCTTAATTAATTGCTTTGCTTACCAAAGATTTGAGAGATGTATTTGAAACTTTTGTAAATGCCTTTCATTTTGGTCGCCATGCGGGGAGTCCGAATCACAACCCCAAGGAGAAAGAAAGAAACAAAGGCCAAGAGAACAGCAACGAAAATGTACAGAGATGGATCTTGTTTTGCCTGATACAACGTGCAAGAGAGAAATAAGACAGCTTTGTGCTTAGATGGTATTTTTCACCGTCAATGATAACCCAAAAAAAAAAAAAAAAAAGACAAAAGATTTCCTGCGTATCATATAAGGCTAGTTACACGTGATTCAGGAAATTATTTTACCCGTGAAACAAGATTGGTATCTTTATCTACTCCGGATTACAAATAAAAACAAAATATATATCGCATTAATGAGAAAAAGATATTTATCCAAAATTCGTTGTCCATAATTATGCATGAGAAACCATATGCTGTAGCGTTAAAAGTATTTACACCCAGACCTGGTGATGGTACAAAGATTCAAGCAAGAAGCAACTTCTCTTCCAGCTTATCCCAGCACTACTTTTGCATGGCTCTTTTATCCATCTCTCTTCAACCAAACTTGATGAACAATTTGACATGCAAATCCTTTTTTCTTTTCTTTTTTGCCCTTTTAGCAGAATAAATGATACCCCATTGAAGCTAAGATGGGATAAAGCAAAAAAAAAAAAAAAAAGGGACAAAAGAAAGTGGTGAGAAAGATGGAGTGATGAATAATGTAATATCTGTCAAGCTTAATAGATTAGAAGGAAGAATAATCGGAGCCAAAAACAAAAAGAAGGTGGGGAGCCATGAAATGAAAATATGAGAGGCTCCCAAACCCAAGGTAAGGGCTATGAGAGAGAAGACAAGGCAATAGACATAATATTGTAATTTTAGCTGTTGACCTGTCGCTGTTACTGATGATGTCGTTGGCTCGGCAAATTGTGACAAAATTTGCACACTTTTGAGAGCGAGTAAAGCGCGGGGTTCTGGTCTTTTTTATGTGTAATTATCGTTAACGCTTACGGGCTCCTCTCTAAATAAAAATTCAATCTTTCACTTAAAAAGCGGTAAAAATTTTAAAAATCAGATGAGAGAGAAAAAGGAAATCGAAGAGCGTTGTTATGCTAATTATGTTTTTGCAGGAGCCACCTGTGATTAATAAATTATACATCGAAGCTTGTTTCCATCACTTAATCGTGTCTGCTCTTGTAATAATTTTTTTTTTTAAGTTTTAACTTAATGATATTAGTATTAAGAATTTACATTTTCATTTTATTCTGTTGGGAGTTGGACATAGAATTTTTAAATATTCAATTTAAAAAGATTGGTTCATTGTATAATGGGTGGAGAGATCTATTTAAGCATAAATCTAAGTAATTCTCTCGTATTAGTTAATATAAGACACAATTTAACATTGTTTATCGTAATATATTTGGCTCAGAAAAGAATAAAATTTTATAGAATGTCACATAATTTAAATTGAAAATTATGAAAATAAATTTAGATTATACAATATTACTCAATTTTTAGGCAATTCATTGTTCACAATATATTACATTTCATAAATTTAAAATTAAAAATTCTCTATTGCACGTTAGATCTTTTATTAATAATAAGAAATCTTTTCTATATCAAATCCTCAAACTGTGAGAGTTAAAAAATCTGTTATTTACGATCAATCTTAAAATTCTTTTGGATCCTACATCATTTTATTAATATATAAATTAGAATGTATTAAGTTACTCATTGGATTATGATTGTTGATACTTAACTTTTTAGTCTTATTATTTGTATTTTCAGAGTATAATTTATTTTTATTTATGTACTCCCTTTCTCATGTAAATATTTAATGATTGTGCTTTAAATAGGCTACATCAGACAAGTTACGTCAGGCATGCGATACTACTATCCGTGGACTTGTAATGTAGTAATAAGAAAATAATAAATCTGATGTTATTTTATCTTAATTCACTGAGTCAGGCTTTGTAGAGATTATGGTTAAATAAATTTTTTTTTTATGGAAACCATGGTCAAATAAAGTTAATTCTTATCACTTGTACGAAAAATGCAATATTAATTGTATAGATAATAAATTTTATGATAGATAATAATATTTATTAGTGCAACTTGTTAAGCCATCAGTTTTTTGGTTACTTGGCCAGCGTTAATTTATTGTTTTGCAGGTTGTCCCGTTAATTCTATATTTTGTTGGCAATTTTAGAAAGTCCTTTAATACCTTTTTAACAATGACCAAAAAAAAAAAAATAATAAAACATTTTTTAAGTCAAAATCCAGAAGACAAGTCGGCAAGATTGTTCGTTTTATTTGATCAAATAACAGAAAGTATCTTCATATCTAACTGTCAGACATTGTATAGTTGCCATTTTGTCTTCAATCATTTCGTGCCATCCACATGCATAATCGTATCTCTGATTATTTCTGATCATATGATATGAATTAGTAATATTTGTATTTCAATTAATTTAGTTCCTTCGGTTAAAAAATCCTGTCAAAACTAATTCATATGCTTTGAGATTTTTGTTTATTGGAGCCACGTCCTTGGGCAGCTGTTTCTTGGAATGAAACACAAAATTATTTCATTTAATTTTTAGCAACAACCAAATTCAGAATTGTGCTGATCTCATTGAAATATTAAAATGCAAGGCAACATAGTTATTTGATAGGATGGCATTGCTAAAGAATGAAGAGACGTTTTTTTTTTCCCCCCTTCCAACTTGAAGAAAGTCAATGGTGTGCTGTTTGATATTAAAATATTAAATAGAGCAAATTTTGATCAGCTGTAATCGTAAGACAAAATAGAGAGACTTAATAGGACATCCAATCCAAAACGTTAGATTTCAACTTACATTGCACATTTGCATGTCTTTCCTATGAAGGGGGGAAAAAAAATGGTTCCAATGTGAATCAGCAGTTAACCTAGAAGCTAATTAATTGTCTAATCCATAAGTTTAATTTCACTAGCGAGTTAAAGCTTCTATTTGCACCCTTTAGTAATCTTAGCTGAGTTGAAGAAAATGATAAACAAGTACCTAAAAAATTGGATAGAACGTAACATAAGCATCGTTGCATTTTAACCTAGAACATTTATGAAACTATTACAGCGCGTTACTTGAATTCATTATTCAACTGATAGAAAGCAGTGGCAGATACAAGCTTAAAAGATATATGCTAACATCACAGCCCCTCGGTATAAGCAACTCCAGTTGATTTCAACCACGACCCTCCTCCGATAAGCTCAGCTACTGTAAATTTTTTTGCTTCTTCTGGGTCTGTAATAACGTGATAGCCAGGCCATTTCACTCTTTTGCTAGTCCCAGCACCTGGCCCTCTATTCAGATACTCCCCATAATACAATGTCTTCAAAGCAAAATCTCCACTCCATTCTGACCATCCAGCTGGATCAACATGATCCCCGATGTGCGACTGCATTACAACTGTTCTCGAGTATTCTTTCCAAGGCCGGCCCAAGTACGAACGGATCGAGCCCTTTACGGCCTCCAGATCTGAGCTTGCGATGACTTCACATTTTTGGATCGAAGTCCCTGTGTTTTGATTTGGGTCAGTCCGTCCTTGGGCCGTGACCATGTTGGATTGCTTGCTCATGGGCTTTCTGGCCGCGATTTTGCAGTTCTGTAAGACAACCGCTGCATTGCCAAATATGAAATCAACCGTGCCAGTGACGTAGCAATCTCTGTAGAATTGGCGATTCGTGTGGGCGTAGAGCGTGTCTTGGTAGGCGTCAATGCGGCAGCGGTTGATGACCGACTGATCAGCGCTGACACGTAGTGCCACGGCTTGATGTTTCTCTGGCCCGGCCGTGTTTTGGATCCACAAATCTTGGGCTATAAATCCATCACCACCAACCGCTGCATATATGTATCTATCATTAATTAAATTTCTACTATAGCTTTAGATTAAAATAACTCTAGAGGTCACAATTAGGGCTCTCTCTTGAAATTCTATAGCTGTTCATAGCACTCATGATAAGAAATATGTCTCTATTTCTTTTAAGTCATGCGGATCCGCTAGTTAAGCCTAGCCAATTTACGTGATGAAAGAAATTCATTAAAACACAAGATCTTTAATTACTACGTAAGTACCTATCGTTGCTGATTTGAAGGTTGTCGATCCGTCAACGACGTTAAGGCTACCGGTGATGATGGTCAAATCCATGCCATCACCAACAATCATAAGATTTTTCTTTTTCTTGCCCACCTCGACATTTTCTTTGTACGTTCCTTTCTTCACATAAATAACGTACCTAGTCTTGCTGTTGTCTGGTGCTGATGCCACGGCCTCTTTCACAGTCTTATAGTTTCCACTTCCATCCTTAGCCACCACAACGTTGGCCTTAGCTGCTTTAGACTGAGAAGGCCGTAAAAGCAACCGATCCCTGCTTGTCACCCAAGACGGAAATTGAATTTCTTTTCTCAAGTAATATTGCCGGATGACGTTGGTGTTGTATGGGGAAATTGCCACTAAAATGGCAAGAGAATTTGCAGCTCTTGCCATCAACTCAACGAGCCTTGGCTCCATCAACTTCTTAGCTGAGATATCTAGGCCGTCCAAGCAAGTGACGTGGTTAGTAAGAACGCCACTTAGCCATGCATGCGCATCTTCGTTGGAACTAGTCCTCCTTTTATTAAGAGCCGCCATGGAATCTGTAATTCTATGGACGGATAGCTCCAACAACTCCAGACAATCAGTCAAAGCCGCCTGTCCTCTAGGGCTGTTGATCCGATGCTTGACGTGATTGGCCACCTCGATAGTTTCTTGTATGTTTGATGTGGACTTGTTTAAGAAGATAAGTAACAGATCAACCTCATTCATTTTTGCGGTTGCATTAATTGAGCTTGTTTCTGAAACCATGGCCATGCACGATGACTGGTCCTGGGCTTTAGCACAAATTTGATGGAGTGACCACTGATTATTTGAGTTGATAGCTTTGATACAGTGAATGGCAACAAATGTAGCCGAGCACATCATGGAAACCACGGAAAGAATTAGAAGGAGAATTTTACGTTTAGAGGCTTTTGGCGTGTGTAGCTTCAGCAGCAGAGGCCGGTGGATTGTAGCCATGATTATTGTGAAGTGCTGCTCCCTGATCAGTGCTACCTATGTATTTTGCTGGGATTATTTGTCCTGCGCTCTTTAAAATTTAAATAGACTGGCAATGTGGCTTTTGTCAAAATTGAAGATAATGTGTCATGATGGTTGCTTTAGCTGTGCTGACTTATTAGATAGCACGCAGCCACTGGAATACGCTTTATAAATGGAAATAATAATTGCCACTGACGGTCATTTCGAACAAATGGCAGTATTTTCACTGTCAGGGGGACATTTTGAGCTAAAAAGTGATGATACACGACATCTCAATATTTTTATTTCAAATGAAGTCGTATGTAATTTGTCCCATGTTGAATAATTGTCTAATTGATAAATTTTTAATAATTTTTAAATGAGATGATGGAATTTTGAGGCTGTTTGTCAAACTCGCCCTGTGTATCCAAATTAAATTAAAAAAAATAGAACAAGTCTTCCGGGATGAGGGAACAAACAAAGTCGGTTTGACACTATATTATGTGATTGGAAAATCATAATGAACTAGTCCGCCGCCTGTTTAAAAAAGAAAAGAAAAGAAAAATTATTTTTTTAATTTTTTTTTTAAATTTCTTTTTACTTTGTTGAATCGGGGTCCATTGAGTGAGTATATCAGCACTCTTTATGATTTTGATTATATCTTCAAATGAAAAGTAATGCCTACAATATTATTTAATTATCATGAATTATCTGGTATTAGCGTAATCTGTGTGCTTAACTAATTTAAATATACTAAAGGGGTTTCATAGGTCATAATCCTGGGTCTCCTTTTTGATTTGGGACTAAAGTGCGGCATATTTTGTAATTTAAAAATAATAATAATAAAGGTGAGTTATAACTTATATGATGATGCATGGTCCTTTCCCACTTTCCCACTTTCCCACCGGGACCCTGTGGCGAAAAATTTCATATGTAATGTGATATTATATATGGGTAATTATCAGGTACCTCCCCTGAGGTTTGGCGTATCCTCAATTTAATAGATTGTATTTGAGTATTCTCAAATACCTCCTCTGATGTTAGTATATTATTTCTTTGATTGCTTGTTGCATGATAAAATGGCCAAAATATTCCTATTTTAAAACAAATAATTTTTATACTGAAAATCAAGAATTGTTTGGTAGCAGCAATTTTGTTTTGGTGCCAAGGGATGTGAATACAATCGAAATACCAAATCACCCCTGCTACTTTCTAAAATGACTTTGATGAATGAAACAAAAAAAATTTGAATTATTTTTGTTAGAAAAAGATGTGAAATATAAAACTTAAATTTTGAAATTTAATTTTAATTGCAACTGCCATTTTTACCATTGTCTTCAACGGCAGTAGTAGTGACTATAATATAATATGTAACCAATTCATCAACAACATAAACTTGAAGTTTAAAAAAGAAAAAAGTAACCAATATAGTAATGTGATAGTTGAATATGAATGAAATCTAGCATTAACACAAGTGTCAATAGTCAACAGCTGTCAAACAATGAGCCAATACACACCAATAGCAACCCATATTTACAAAAAGTCAACTTTAAGCAATTTCCAAAGGTCGGACCTGTCAACGAAACTAAAAATCCTTGTTAATGATGTGAGTTAATATGTATTATACAATTTACAAAAATAAATAAAAAGACTCAAACTCATCTATATGGTTGAGCAAAAGATGATACAACATCTATGCAATTTAAAGCTTACACAGGTAAGGTGAAGTATCATCTATCCCTCCAAAAAATTTTCAGTATGAGATTAGCTTAGGCTCAGTCGCTGCTATACAAAAAAAATTCCTTGGCACCAAAGCTGCTACTGCAATATTCATTATCTACTAGTTCTCTAGGATTGGGTTAATTGTGCTTCAATAATAAAAAAAAACTTGCATTAGCAAGTATATAACAATTTAGAAATGAGTAAAAGTAAGAAAAAGTGAGGAATGAAGAAGTAGATTCAACCCATTATCATGGACAATCTCCTGTATTTTATTTGCAGTGCGGATAAGGTTTTGTGTGTCTCCTAAAAAATAATCTCATCTTTAATTTAACAAAAATTAGCATGAATCCATGTTCAATAATCAGCAGCAGCACCTTAAACAAATAAAAAATTTTAAAAATTGTTTTCAATCAATCACACAACAATATAACAAATCACAAGTGAATATGCATTTGTTGCAACCATTCACCTATCACTAATCGATGGAAAAAATGGAAGCAATAGAAACATTGTCAAAAAATTTTCGAGACAGATTATTCTTTTTTTACCAAATCTCCTAATTTCAGCTAATAAAATTGACATGCAAGGAAATACTCTGATTCATACTTCATCGCAGCTCGAAAAACACTGGAATTGTTTGTGGGTCGACGGCGAAAGTCACTGGTCGATATTCTTCCATATCACCATCGTGAATCAGTCATCTCTGGTATTAGCATGTCCGAATTCAGTGTCATGGTCTCCCGTTCGTGGGCAAGTTTTTTAATCAAAGCATTGGAGAAGATGAAAGGGATGTTGTGCTTCATGCTTCGATTTGAATGGAGGAAAGAGATGATCTTTTCTTTTCTTTTTTTTTCGTGGGTGTTAATGTTTGTGGGGTAATGCTTACTTTTGTTCTTTGGCCACTAGACATTTACAAAGCTGACACCAATTATAGAACCCAATGTGAAATTTTCAAGTTTGCTTAAATTTTTTTCATCATTGGAGGGCCCTTTTATGATTTTATCCCCACCACGTAGTTAATACAAAATGGTACATTAACGTTAGGGGAAGTATTTGAAAATACATTAATACAATCAATTAGAATGAGAATACACCAAACCTCACGAGAGGTTTCTAATAATTATCCTATTATATATATATATATACACACCACCAACCACCGCACATTGATATGTCTCTTTTGGCCCCTGTGCAACAAAAGAGAGAAAAAAGCAATTTTCACCAACTCATGACCTGTCAGTCACTTGATACAATGATTGTACTAAATTCAACTCGAATATGAAGATTGATGTAATCTGAATAGCCACTTCACGCGAAAAACAAAGTAATGGCTAGATTATGTCTTTGATAAAAGGAGCCCCTACGTTACAATAACGTTACAATAACGTACGCTCCTGGTAACAACAGTAATAAGTGGGTTCTATGGTTACTGACTTACTGTTGTTGTGAGGAGTCTGCCTTACAATACTTATAACGTAGGGAAATTCTTGATAAAATATGGATAGTTTTGTGGGACTTGAGAAGAGATTCAATTTTTATCATTGATAAAATATGGACTATATATATATATATATATATTTTTTTTTTTTTTTACTATTATTTATTGGAGTCGAATCTTCAGCCAATTTCCGGACCTCATTCATTGCCGTTGTAAATAATGTTAAAAATTGATCCAACTGATTTTACAGTACTAATCGAGATTGGCTTGAGACTGACTGATATTGTAATAGCTGTAGAGCGTAGAAGTGCAATGTAACATTCAAAAAATAAATCGTTTATAAAATACTAAAAATAGATTGTAATTGCATCCATCACAATCGCATAACCAAGGCCGATTGCTGATCCCAATAGATTTTGTAATATCAGTTGAATTTTAATGTAAAATTTCAAACATGAACCGCACTCGTCCATGTTGTACTGATCAAGATTGGTATTGATCTAGGCTATTCTTAATGTAATATTGAAAAATAGAATGCACATTATAGGGGCGCTAATTAGGATGGATCCTGACACAGATTGCAATGGCAATTAATAGAATTGTAATAAATACTGCAAAAGGGGACGGCAGATGAAAAATATTATCGAATCCACGTGAAAATAAAAACATGGGAACGCGCGAAAATAAAAACATGTGAACGCGCGTGAAAATAGAAGCCAGGTTCACGTGCTTTTGAAAATGAAGACTTGGTGAACCCACAACAATTAAAGCTAACATCAAAACTGCTTTTGATTAGACTAGAAAATGATCAAAATCGTGCGGTAAAAATTGACACGAAAAATGGCGAGCTGTGCATACGCTTTTTGTTTTTGACCACCGAGACATGATGTTGCTGCGGTAATAAAAGTCCCCAATTTCCGATCTTTTGCATCTGTTTCTTTTCTCCCTAAAATGTGAAATTGTGAAAACTTCCCCTTAAATCCTTTTATGGGAATTGAATTTTCCAGTTAGTGAGAACGACTTAGACTGGGTCCATTTAAAATCTGTATTTTTAAAATAATTCTTAGTCTTGTAGAAATAATCGTTGTAGAGAATCAGTTAAGTGTTTGGTAAATTTTATTTTTGAAAGATCTTTGAGTTTTAAAAGCGATTATGACGTTTGGTAAATTTTCTTTATTAAGCTGAGAAAATAAATATTAAAATATCATAATATAAGATAAAATTTACTTATACATAAAAAATATGCACATATAATATTTTACTAAAATAAAATTTATAATGTATTGATTCTACTTTTTATTTTTATTTTAAAACAATTGATAATTAAATTAGTAATATAGTGAAACAAATTTAATAATAATTAAATAACAAATTGATATTAATAAATTTATATTGATGAATTATAATAAAAATTTATTAAAATATTTATTTTGTTTCCAATTTGAATAAGAATAATTTTAGATTTAGGTAATAATTTTAAGGATATTTATGGAATTGTATTAAAGGATAAAATTGATTCTCAAAATCAGAATCTAAAAGCTACTCATTCCCTGCTTTTCAAAATCAACTGCAGGAGGAACTGATTTTGATAAAAGTGATTTTGAATTTTTTTTACCAAACACTAAAACTAACTTTTAGATTTTTAAAATCACTTTTAGACCTTCTAAAAGTAATCCCAAACGGGCCCTTAGACCGGGTCCATTTAAAAGCTGGGCTCGGCCTTGATCTATGGAGACAAATCCGGAGCCTACGAAATACGATGTAACGAGTCCCATCTCGTTCGATTTGCTCTAGATGGGACAGCAAAGTGCGTTGGGATAATAGAGGGTTCTCTCTGTTGCTATTATTATGATTAAAGAGCACCCCCCGTATATCCGGTAAGTTATGAAAGATTCTCCACGGAGAATCTACTCATGAAAGATTCCCCTTCTAATCTCATGAGTGTGAGGCTTTTGTACTAGACCGCGGGAGATCGGGTTGGAGCCGTCTCCGTCGAAGCCATGAAACTTCTCATAGAAAGGCAGATCCATTATTTAGAAAGGCTTAATCACATTAACTATCTACATGCTTAATCTTGAAATAACGACCACGTATGACATGATTGCTTACGATCAGTCCCTCCATAGTTCCATGGCATTGGGCCATTGGCTGACTTAACCAAATTAATTTAATTAAGGGGAGCAAGTTTATTTGATTTCTCAACATTTCACGGAATTACAAATAATAAAACTACAAACTTTTATATAAAATTTTGTTATACAAAACTAACACGGTATGTTTATAAATAGTTGAATTAAATATTTTTTTGGCCCACGCGGTTTATTTTTAAGATAAAATCTCTTCATAATCATAATATTTGGACCGGTTTTTTTTTTTTTGTTTTAATTTACTATGAGAAGGTTATAACTTGATGGAGCTGTGAATATAAAAACTATTGGAAATATATAAAGTCATCTTAAAACTCTTAAAGTGTTTGCATTATCTTTAATATTTTTCTCTTAATGTAACTACTATAAATATTGTACAATGATATGGTAACAACTTTAAAAAATAAATCATTATCCCTATCAACTTTAGAAAAATACTTTGTGATGTCTTAAACCTTTTATATAACATAATATGCGTGTGAGTTTGTAATATACGAATAACAATTATTATGTGAAAGCAAGTTTCTAAAAATATGATTTAGGAAAACTAAAACTTATTTCAATATCTAAATTGGGATCATATTTTTTTTATGACAATATAAAAATCATTCAGATATAAAATATTACCATAAAAAGATTTTATTATATTATTTTATATTTTTATCTGACTAATAAAATTATGCTATGCCAATTTCCCTATGTACAATGTCTTAAGTATTGTAATGATGAATTGCATAACACTATTAGCCCAGTTTTTTTTTTAACAAGCAGAGGCAAAGCTAAAGGTGGCCTAATGCAGGTTGGCCCAAAAAAAAAAGGAAAAAAGTTAACAGCAAACTTACCTCCATAGTAAAAAATAATAATAATAATAACTCAACCAAATTCGTTTAGTATTATATTCATCCAAATTTCTAAAGTTTCTCTTTCATTATATTTAAACATTAGTAAGTGAATGAAAAAAGGCATATGGAGAAGAAACACGGAGGATACAGAGAATTACAAAAGGAGGGAGAGCTGTTTCTTCATTCATTTTTTAAATCCCTAACAGGTTGGCTTGTATTATATCTATTTTATCAGCGAGGTGACAAAGTTGAAAGAGTAATCGCATTAACAGAACAATGGTCTTCAGAATGTGATAAGAATTGATCAGAAACGACTCGGCGGAGAGAAAATGCCGGTTGGTTTGGTTTCGGAAGTGTCAGGATGTCACTTGCTAACATAACAGCCACAGAAGACATAGTAGGTCTGTCTATTGGATCTTCCTGAACGCACAACAATCCAATATGAATATATTTCAATAATCCTGCCTGATCACATGACTGTTTTACTACTGAATCCATCAACTCTGCTGCATGTCCTTCACACCATAGTTTCCATATCTGAAATTGATGTAAGCAAAGATGATATGAGGGTGAGAGAGTATCAATCATATGATATGAGAGTAAGAGAGTATCAACCGCTGGCAGCTATTTATTTTTCCAGGAAGAAAAAAAGAGAAAATTACATACATAAGCAAGGAGACTTGGACCATGTTCTGAATGATAAAATCCACTGCTCTTTTTCCCACTGATAATCTCCAGCAGAACAACTCCAAAACTGAAAACATCTGATTTCACTGAAAATATCCCTTGCATAGCATACTCTGGAGCCATGTATCCGCTGTGTTGAAAATAAAACAATAATAATATCAAAATAAAAGCCACAGAGAAAAACTAGTGGCATATATTACGACACTAGTTTAAGGTCATAATTAGCTAAAACCATACACAATAGAATATGGGTTAGCTGTGTCAACCCTTGAAAACAAAGAAATCATATGTAGATAGGAATATAATGTACTCACTATGTTCCAACAACTCTGTTAGTATTAGCTTCACTTTGATTTCCACCAAATATTCTCGCCATTCCAAAGTCAGATATCTTTGGGTTCATCTCATGGTCGAGTAAAACATTACTAGTTTTGAGATCCCGATGAATAATTTTGAGTCGAGAATCCTCATGTAAATACAAAAGACCTCGTGCAATTCCTTTAATGATGCTTATGCGTCTTTTCCAGTCCATTTGTACACTTCTCGTTGAATCTAACAATTAATCAGACAAATTAAACATTAAGCATGATTAGAAGGAAAACAACCAGAGGAAAAACAAAGACTCGGTACGGTTGTTGATATGCTAGTAGTTAATTATGCTCCACAGGCAGGGCAAACAGGACAACTTCCAAATTGGAAGGCCAAATACAAACTAGAAATAAAGCCGAAATATCCCACATTATGCTTCTACTTGTACAACTTAACAATCAGCAAATTCCAAGCAATCAATGACATGCAACTTCTCATGTGTGCGTTAGGTAATATTAGAAAGGGTTAGCGACAAACCAAAGAGGAAAACATCTAGGCTTTTATTAGGCATATACTCATAGATGAGCAGCGATTCGTTTTCCTCCAAGCAGCATCCCAAGATCCTCACAAGATTTTTGTGTTGCAATTTGGCAATAACTGTCACTTCATTCTTGAACTCGTGTAAGCCTTGGCCAGATGTTCTTGAGAGCCTCTTCACTGCAATTTCCTTGCCATCCGCTAATACACCCTGCAATTAAATTTTCTTTTCATATGCATGGATTAATGTTGCAATTTATAGCTGCATTGGCATCAATTCAAAGTTACCTTGTAGACGGGGCCGAATCCTCCTTCTCCAAGCTTATTTTCTTGAGAGAAATCCTGAGTAGCCTTGACTATGTCGATGAGACCCAATGGAAACAGAGGAAACCCTTGAGATTCCACCTGTTTCTCTCCGTGTAGAAGAACATCATATGAGTAGTCGTTGCCAATTCTACCTTCTCCTGCTCTTAGATTAAGTAATTGAACCTTTTGCTGACTCTTTGCTTTCTCTTCTGCAAGACAAATGGATTTACTTTACTTTCTGATTGGAAAAGAAAGGGAGGCGGCTGGAGTTGAGTCTATAGCAGCCGTTACCTCGGACTCTTTTATTTCTTCTCCTTATTATACACCAAAGAAAAGAAGTAGACAGCAAAAATACTATGATTGCTGATGCAGCTTCCGCAATCGTAATCCATCTTTTACGAGTTTTGTTATGTGCGGTGACGATGACTGTTGGGGTGTCGACGAGGAAACGGTACAGCTCGTACCTTATAGCACAACTTGGGCAGAAAATTCTAGCCCCAAGCTTGCCCTTGCTGCAGGTTGGAATTTGAGCGACAGCCGAGTTCAGGCAAACAGTGCAGTCTGATTTTGACAAATCTGGTATGCAATGCACAGTAGTTTGAAGTGTATCAAAGCTGGAGATATTAATCGTTTGGGCTGCGTACTTGGAATCGCCTGAGGTTGCATTTCGAATTACATCATCGAACGTCTGATTCAAAATCTGAGCAAGCTTATCAGGTTCGGTGGTGTAGTTTTCGTTTTGTACGCACAAGAACGGAGATGTCTCCAGGGTAGTAGCGAAAATTTTGTTAGAATATCGGACCATACAAATGTCATACCAAATGGTTGCCTCCTTGGTGCCGTTACAGGATTCCACTAGGATATCGATTGCATCAAATATGCAATTTTGGCAGACCTGGTGAGAAACGTCAAATCGACAAAGAAAAAGACCGTAAACTTTGTCAGGATTATCTCCCACGCTTGCATTGCGGTAGTGTGAGTTGCCACCTTCCTCGTGAAGCTTCCGGTTGAAGAGTTTACTGAGATTGTATATGTAGATGATGGAAGCAGTATTATTAGTGCCGCGTGGGCAGAATTTGTACTGATAGTCCACGGGGTTGATGACTTCAGCTTCAGCGTCCCATGAGCTCCGTAACATAAGCATAGCTAAGCAAAGAAAGGAAACAAGGTGAAGCAACCGAATTATGATCGGCATCTTTATCAGTTATTCAATATATATAGCAGATTTACTGGAAAAGCAAAGCCTTAGCCAAGATTATATATCGATCGATGTCTAGCAAATCAGTGTAGACTATTTATTAATAAATTTCCAGGCATTTTCACATTGGAGGTTGTAGTCATATTCTCCAAGTTGAAAGTCCACGCAAATCCAAACGTGTTTATTGAGTGAGCACTATGAGCGACTGGACTTTTTATTATAAAGAAAAAGCAGAATTCTATATTAACATGAATGTTACACGTGGATGTTATGTGTAGAATGAGATGGCATTAATATGATGGTTGATACGCAGTTACAATGTATTAAACAACTAGGAAAAAATAAAAATTTTATAATCTTTATTCTCTAATGTTTCGAGCGAGCGTTAGATACAGAATGAGAATGAAATGACATTAATTAATCCTCTGATATCATAATGAAATTATATCTAACAAGTATGTTATCTATATCTAAAATTTTCTTCGGTGAATCTTTTATGATTTAAAATTTTGAAACATCCCGGAAATATTGAACAGAAAAACATCAATTTAATCTAATAAGTAGCTAGGTTTAATCGAATAAATTTCACTTTTAATCACTTTTGTAATTAAATATATGCTGTTTCGGTTTTAATACTATGATAAATGCAGTAACCATTTTCCCAATTAAATATTACTTGACAATCACAACCATCTCTTACTGAAGGCGGGTCTTAGATTTCCAAGTTTCAACCAATGTCGGTCCATCTTTAGCAGTATTCTTGAATGTAGAGGGAACAACAATCTTCTTAATTTTACTGAATTTGTGCTTCTCATAATCTTCCAAGACCAGGACGTTGAGATGGTTTTTGATTATTGTAGCAAGTGCTAATTTACCTTCACAAAAAGTAGCACGTGCACCTTGTTCAAATCTGAGAAACAGCCTCGAGGGAAAGTACCACGTGTGGCACGTTCATTCTTGATGTTAATAGAAACCGCGTCAAGAATATCTGATTTGTAGGGGTGTCAAAAAAGTCCGTCCAGACCGGACCCAATTAATCTTGTCTGGGTAAAATTCAGATCACATACGAAGAAAAATCGGACTCGAGTTTGAAATTCTCAAATCTGGACATATTCGGGTCCTGATTCAACATCAAAAACCTAAGCCTGGACCCGGTTTTTTAATAAATAAAAAAAGAAAATATAATATATTATATATATAAATATATAATTATGAATTTATGATATGTTGGATGTTATTTAAATTTATTATGTGATTATGTGATTATTGTGTTGTTGAATTTAAATTATATATATATATATATATAAAGAGATTGAATGAGTTAAAGTTAGAAATTGGATGAATTTAGGTATTCGAAAGTAGATTGAAACAATTTTTATTTATTATATGTGTAAAATTTACATTGTTAGTATGTTATATATTTGTATTTGAGTATTTTCTTTTTTAAAGCTTGAGATTGAATGAGTTTATTTAACGATTTTCTTTTTTAAAATTGGCATTGTTAGACAAATGGAAGAAAAAAATTTAAGTTGCGGCTTATAAGTCCGGATAAAAACCCGGACCCGGGAGGTGCCGGGCTTGAGCTCGGACCGGACCCAGAAAAATCGGGTTTTAACCCGAGTCCGGCCTTGCATTTCCCTCATCTGGTCCGGTCCTAGGCAACACTAAAACCCGGACCGGACTCAGATTTTACCAAGCCTACTGATTTGCTTTTGCGGAACCCACAAATATGCACTTCTCATTCCTTTATTAGAACACGTGAGCGTATTTGTTCTTTTTTTTTTATGATTTATTGACACGACCCGCCCCAGCCTATATATCGATCCGAGGAGAATCATGCGGTTTTATAGCTAAAATTCATGTTACAAACTTGATACATGAAAATATAAAAATGACTTTTACTATAAGCATAAAACAACCTCAATACCTCATTCGAAAATATTTATTCAAAATTTGTATAGTTTATGTCTCACTATACATACTTACATTACAAATATATATTTAAAAAATCATAGGCAAAATAAATGTACACAAAATGCAAGTCATATAGCAATGTGTCTCGTGGCTCAATCTCAATTGACTAAAATTGATCTGCACGAAATCCTGCACAATCTTAGAAAAAAAGGGATAAATAGGAAAATAATAAGGTTACGACTTAATGAGTGGATATATTATGCATATATAAAATAAAGTAGCCACACCAAGCTGTATTTGATTTAGAACACACGAGTCACAGTAACGTGATTAACTAAAGTTCCAAGCCATCAAAATCTGGGATAGAAAAATCTGTGATGCCACACTCTCACATATAAGAAAACTGTAAAAGTCCCAAAAAGAAAGACTCAACTACAAATATTTATATTAATCTTACAAATACGGACCTTATAATAAATACAAGCAGGTGACCAGATCAATTCAATTTCTCAGACAGAAAGGGATTGGAGTAAAATTTCTCATGACCAGAAATATTGTATTCATCACCATCATCTCTTGTTTGGTTAGAGATCACAAATATCTGTATGTCAAAACGATTGCATCTGAGGCACCCTGCAGGTATCAAGGGCAACGTAATTTCAAAAGTAGATTGAGCAATCTAGAACAAGCAAAAATGTGTGTTCATAGGAAAAAATTCATCGAAACAATCACGGCTGAGGGACACATTGTCAGCCCAGAAAAATATTTGGAACCCCCTGCCAATACTGAACAACACCCCCCCCCCCCCCCCACAAAAAAAAGGCATGATATGGAAACAACAGAAACCTCTAGTCATAGATAAATTCAGCCAAGTATCTTAACCTCCTCAAGATTTAGCAATGTGGCTGAACTTGAGATAGCAATAGTAGTAAGATCACAAGTATAAGCTAAACATAAAACATAAAAGTGTGGAAACGGCATTACCAGAATTTTGAAAGATTATCATGGTCAGGTATTAAATAACTGTAGGTGTACAAGTAAAACAA
Source organism: Citropsis articulata (assembly GCA_030449925.1). Taxonomy (NCBI): domain Eukaryota; kingdom Viridiplantae; phylum Streptophyta; class Magnoliopsida; order Sapindales; family Rutaceae; genus Citropsis; species Citropsis articulata. The sequence goes on along the minus strand of JASUUH010000085.1, from coordinate 83,199 downwards.
GACAGTCGAAGCAGAAGCTATAATGGAAAATCATATGCTCAAAATGTGGGGAAAAAAAAAATCCTGACCACATTCAATTCATTATCTCAGAAACCATGAACTCCATATCCAGTCTTCCAATTGTCCAAGTAAATGACCTTATTCTCGGCCCAAAAGGAAAACAACAACGAGACAGTCATAATCCATCTGTGTTGACACCGTCTTCACTCTAACAAGACCATGCGTCATCAGAGCCAATAAAAGCCCCACAATTGCTAATCTTGGAATAACGACCAGATGATTGCTTACGATCAGTCCCTCCATAGTTCCATGGCATTGTCTGACTTAACGAAACTAACTTAATTTAATTAAGGGAAGTAAATTTATTTGTTTTCTCAAGAATTACGGAATTAAAAATAAAAAAACTAAAATTTTTATATAAAATTTTGTTGTACAAAATTAACACGGTATGCTTAAAATAGTCGAATTAAATATCTTTTGTCCCACACAATTTATTTTTACAATAAAATCTCTTTATAATTATAATATTTGGACCAAATTAATTTTTTATTTTTTATTTACTATGAGAAGGTTATAACTTGATAGAGTTGTGATTTCAAAAATTATTGAAAATATGTAAAGTCATCTTAGAAGTCTTAAGTGTTTGCATTCTCTTTAATGTTTTTCTTTTAATGTAACTGATATAAATATTATACAATGATTTGATAACAACTTTGAATAATAAAATATTATCCCTATCAACTTTAGAAAAATACTCTATGAGGTGTAAGACCTTTTATATAACATAATATATGTGTGTGAGTTTTGCAATATACAAATAACTATTATTATGTATGATTTAGAAAAAATAAAAGTTATTTCAATACCTAAATTGGGATCATAATTTTAATAACAAAACACAAGTTATTCCAATATAAAATATTACTATAACAAGATTTTATTAAATTGTTTTATATTTCTATCCAACTAATGAATTTATACAAAATCAAATTCTCTATGTACATTATGTGAAGTATTGTATTAATGAATTGCATAACATATTAGTTTTTAGCAAGTAGAGACAAAGCTAAAGGTGGCCTAACCCAAGAATTCGTTTAGTATTAAGTAAATAATATATTCATCGAAATTCTAAAGTTTCTCTTTCATTACATTTAAACATTAGTAAGTGAATAAAAAAACTGCATATGGAGCATGAATTAAACAAATAAAGAGAGAAGAAGCATAGAGGATGCACAGAATTACGAAACGAGCGAGAGCTATTTATTCATTCATTTTTCCACGCCGAACAGCTTGACTTGTATTATATCTATTTTATCAGCGAGGTGACATATTTGAAAGAGTAATCGCATTAACAGAATAATGGTCTTCAGAATGTGATACGAATTGACCAGAAGCTACTCGGCTGACGGAAAATGCCGGTTGGGTTGGTTTCGGAAGCGTCAGCATGTCACTTGCTAACATAACAGCCACAGAAGATATAGTAGGTCTGTCTATTGGATCTTCCTGAACGCACAACAGTCCAATATGAACATATTTCAATAATTCAGCCTGATCACATGACTGTTTTACCACTGAATCCATCAACTCTGCTGCATGTCCTTCACACCATAGTTTCCATATCTGAAATTGATGTAAACAAAGATGATATGAGTGTGAAAGAGTATCAACCATTGGCGGTTATTTATTTTTCCAGAAAGAAAGAAAGAGAATTACATACACAAGCAAGGAGACTTGGACCATGTTCTGAATGATAAAATCCACTGCTCTTTTTCCCACCGATAATCTCCAGCAGGACAACTCCAAAACTGAAAACATCTGATTTCACTGAAAATATCCCTTCCATAGCATACTCCGGGGCCATGTATCCACTGTTTTGAAAATAAAACAATAATGATATCAAAATAAATGCCATAAAGAAAAACTAGTGGCATGTATTACGACCCTAGTTTAAGCTCATAATAAGCTAAAACCACACACAATACAATATGGGTTGGCTATGTCAAAGCGTTGAAAACAAAGAAATCATACACAAAAAGGAATGGAATGTACTTACTATGTTCCAACGACTCTGTTGGTATTAGCTTCACTTTGGTTTCCACCAAATATTCTCGCCATTCCAAAATCAGATATCTTTGGGTTCATCTCGTGGTCGAGTAAAACATTACTAGCTTTGAGATCCCGATGAATAATTTTGAGTCGAGAATCCTCATGTAAATACAAAAGACCTCGTGCAATTCCCTTAATGATGCTTATGCGTCTTTTCCAGTCCAATTGTACACTTCTCATCTAACAATTAGTTGGACAAATTAAATATTTAGCATGATTAGAAGCATGCCTTGTGGCTTAACCAGAAAAGGAAAACAACCAGAGGAAAAAGAAAGACTTGGTGCAGTTGTTGTTATGCTAGTAGTTAATTATGTTCCACAAGCAGAGCAAACAGGACCACTTCCAACTTGGAAGGCCTAGTACAAACCAGAATAAAGCCGAAATATCCCACATTATGCTTCTACTTATACAACTTAACAACCAGCAAATTCCAAGCAATCAATGAAATGCAACTTCTCATGTGTACATTAGCTAATATTAGAAAGGGTTAGTGACAAACCAAATAGGAAAACATCTAGGCTTTTGTTAGGCATATACTCATAGATGAGCAGCGATTCGTTTTCCTCCAAGCAGCATCCCAAGAGCCTCACGAGATTTTTGTGTTGCAATTTGGCAATAACTGTCACTTCATTCTTGAACTCTTGTAAGCCTTGGCCAGATGTTCTTGAGAGCCTCTTCACTGCAATTTCCTTGCCATCCGCTAATACACCCTGCAATTAAGTTTTCTTTTCATATCCATGGATTAATGTTGCAGTTTATAGCTGCATTGGCATCATTCATAGTTACCTTGTAGACGGGGCCGAATCCTCCTTCTCCAAGCTTATTTTCTTGAGAGAAATCCTGAGTGGCCTTGACTATGTCGATGAGATCCAATGGAAACAGAGGAAACGCTTGAGATTCCACCTGCTTCTCTCCGTGTAAAAGAACATCATGTGAGTAGTCGTTGCTAATTCTACCATCTCCTGCTCCTAGATTAAGCAATTGAACCTTTTGATGACTCTTTGCTTTCTCTTCTGCAAGACAAATGGAGTAACTTTACTTTCTAATAGAAAAAGAAAGGGAGGCGGGTGGAGTTGAAACTGTAGGAGCCGTTACCTCGGACTCTTTTATTTCTTCTCCTGATTATACAACAAAGAAAAGAAGTAGACAGCAAAAATACTACGATTGCTGATGCAGCTTCCGCAATCGTAATCCATCTTTTACGAGTTTTGTTAGGTGCGGTGACGGTAACTGTTGGGGTGTCGACGAGGAAACGGTACAGCTCGTACCTTATAGAACAACTTGGGCAGAAAATTCTAGCCCCAAGCTTTCCCTTGCTGCAGGTTGGAATTTGAGCGACAGCCGAGTTCAGGCAAACAGTGCAGTCTGATTTTGACAAGTCTGGTATGCAATGCGCAGTAGTTTGAAGTGTATCAAAGCTAGAGATATTAATCGTTTGGGCTGCGTACTTGGAATCGCCTGAGGTTGCATTTCGAATTACATCATTGAACGTCTGATTCAAAATCTGAGCAAGCTTATCAGGTTCGGTGGTGTAGTTTTCGTTTTGCACGCACAAGAACGGAGATGTCACCAGGGTAGTAGCGAAAATTTTGTTAGAATATCGGACCATACAAATGTCATACCAAATGGTTGCCTCCTTGGTGCCGTTACAGGATTCCACTAGGATATCGATTGCATCAAATATGCAATTTTGGCAGACCTGGTGAGAAACGTCAAATCGACAAAGAAAAAGACCATAAACTTTGTCGGGATTATCTCCCACGCTTGCACTGCGGTAGAGTGAGTTGCCACCTTCCTCGTGAAGCTTCCGGTTGAAGAGTTTACTGAGATTGTATATGTAGATGATGGAAGCAGTATTATTAGTGCCGCGTGGGCAGAATTTGTACTGATAGTCCACGGGGTTGGTGACTTCAGCTTCAGCGTCCCATGAGCTCCGTAACATAAGCATAGCTAAGCAAAGAAAGGAAACAAGGTGAAGCAACCAATTATGATCGGCATATTTACTTCAGCTGCAGCGTCCCATGAGCTCCGTAACATAAGCATAGCTAATCAATATACCAGATTTAATGGAAAAGCAAGGCTTAGCCACGACTATATATCGATCAATGTCAAGCAAACCAGTGTAGACTATTGATTAAATTAATTAGTTACCAGTTAATTTCCAGGCATCTTCACATTGGAGGTCATAGTCATATGCTTCAAGTTGAAAGTCCATACAAATCCAAATGAGTTTACTGACTGAGCACTGTTCATGGTTCGCGAACGACTTGACTTTTATTATAAAGAAAAAGAAGTGTGCATAGTTTAGCCGGCAGAATTCTAGATTAGCATGAATGTTACAAGCCGACGTTAGGTATAGAATGAGATGCCATTAACACATTGGTTGATACGCAGTCTGGTAGAGGTCCAGTCAAAGCGTAAGTGATTGAATATATTTATGCTTAAGGTGAGAAATAAGACCTCAGAATATTTGATTTTTGGATAATAGTAATGCCTTTATTCATGTCTATTGGAGCTTATTTATATTCGAAACAACTTAGCCAAACAATCCAACTATCACTCGAGATTGTAGGCAGGTCCTAAACTAAACAGAATATTCGAAACAACTTGACTTATTCTCCTAGCTTATCTAAACAACAAAATATGAATTAAACCAAATAATAAATCTCCATTAGATCAGCAAGTGATCCCATGTAGACCGAATCAACCCGTGATCCCTGCAGATTGCTCCAACGACTATTCTTCCAACGTGCTGCATGTGTTAACTTTTATGATTTTTGAAGCTACATTAGTTATATTTTGTCCTAGTCTTTAGGCAAATAAAATATCAGTCCTTATTATTAGGCAAATAAAGTAATCAAAATCAGTTTAGATTATCTTGATTTGTAGCAGATTTTTCTGCATTTTAATTTCGAAATCTTGCTGTATAAATAGATGACTTGACTATTCAATAAAATGAGGATTTCTGCAAGTTCTTAAAATACTTCCAGTTCTAGTTTACCAACATATTGGTATCAGAGCTATATCTTAAAGGACCTGTGAAATCAAAACACAAAACCATAACCATTAAAAACATGACTACAGAAGCTTCGTTCACTGCAATTGCTCCTCCTATTTTTGATGGCACAAATTATCAAGTATGGACTGTTAGAATGGAAGCCTATCTTGATGCTGTTGATGTGTGGGAAGCTGTAGAACAGGAATATGAGATTCCTCCTTTACCAAACAATCCAACTATGGCTCAGATCAAAAATCACAAGGATCGGAAGCAGAAAAAATCCAGAGCCAAAGCTTGCTTGTTTGCAGCAGTCTCAACTTCTATTTTTAATAGAATAATGACCATGAAAACTGCCAAAGAGATCTGGGATTTCTTAAAGCAAGAGTATGAAGGAAACGAAAGGGTCAGAGGTATGAAAGTAGTAAATTTGTGCAGAGAATTTGAGTTGGAAAAGATGAAGGAATCAGAGACGATCAAGGAATACTCCGATAGACTGCAAAGCATTGTCAACAACGTAAGACTCCTTGGCACTGATTTCTCTGATTCTAGGATTGTGCAAAAGCTCCTCGTCACAATTCCTGAGAGATTTGAGACTACAATTTCATCTTTGGAAAACATAAAAGACCCGTCAACCATCACCTTGGCGGTGTTAAATGCTTTGCGGTAGAACAAAGGAGACGCGTGAGACAAGGAGGAATGGAGGTGCTCTTGAGCCAAATCACAGAGCTTCAATGGTGGCAAAAATAAGAAAAAGATGCAGAATAAAAACAAGCAGACTGGAGGTTCCACAGATGACAGCAAAAAAGGCAACAACACTCAAGTTTTTCCATGTTGTCCTTCCTGTAAAAAGACCAATCACCCACAAAAAAGGTGTTGGTGGAGACCAGATGTGAAATACAATAAGTGTGGACAGTTAGGACATATGGAAAAAATATGCAGATCTCCACAACAAGAAGGAGGCTGCTGAAATCCACAAAATGGCGAGCAAATGTTTGTGGCATCCGCTTCACCACCAATAAAGTAGTTGTACAAACCATATGTCTTATGATCGTGAACTCTTGAAAGAGCTTCATCGATCGCGGTCTCTAGAGTCGATTGGAAATGGGAATATATCGCGTGAAAGGCAAAGGAGCAATTGGCAATTGAAGGTCACAGGTTTGAAATTTATTTCGATGTCTTATATGTGCACGAAATTAATCGAACCTTTTAGTGTTGCTCTATTGGAAAAAGGATATAAGGTCTTTGTTTGAAGACAAAAACTGCATAATCAAAGATGCAGAAAATAGAGATGTGTTCAAAGTCCATATGAAAGACAAAAGCTTTGCCTTAGACTTGATGCAAGAAGAGCAGGCTGCTGTACACAAAGAAGAAAGCAATACTTTGCTTTGGCACAAAAGGTTGGGGCATTTTCACCATGCCGCTATACTTTTTATGAAGAAAAATAATCTTGCAAAAGGCTTGCCTCAATTGGAGAAGGAGTTACCTGCATGTGAAATTTGTCAATACGGGAAACAAACAAGGCTCCCTTTTCCACAAAATAAGGCTTGGAGGGCTATTCGAGTTATTACATGCGATGTGGGAGGGCCCGTGAACACCATCGTTGAGCAGTAAGTACTATATTGCTTTCATTGATGATCACACAAGAATTTGCTGGATTTATTTCATGAAGTTGAAATCTGAAGTTGCTGACATTTTTTGGAAGTTTAAAGCTTTTGTAGAAACTCAAAGTGGTTGCAAGATACAGGTGATCAGATCTGATAACGGAGGTGAATATACTTCCGAAAAATTTAACAAATTTTGTCAAGATGCAGGCATCGAGCATCAGTTGACTGCACCTTATACTCCACAACAAAATGGCGTGGTGGAGAGAAAAAATAGAAAAATTATGGAGATGGCAAGGTGCTTACTTCATGACAAAGGGTTGCCGAAGGAATTTTGGGCTGAGGCAGCAAACACAGCGGTTTATTTGCTCAACAGACTTCCAACCAAAGCTTTACATAAAAGAACAGACTTCCAACCAAAGCTTTACATAAAAGAACCCCATTTGAAGCATGGTATGGCTACAAACCAGAATTTGTTAATCTGAAAGCCTTTGGTTGCTTGTGTTTCTCTTACGTTCATCAGGTTAAGAGAGACAAATTGGACAAAGCGGATCTTGGAATTTTGTAGGCTGACTCATCCTCAAAGGCCTCTGAATCTACTTGCCAAACCACAACAAAGTCATAATCAGCAGAGATGTCAAATTCCATGAGTTAGATAACTGGAGTTGGGATGCTGACAAAAAGATTGAGCTTCATGAGGAAGATGATAACATAGATGATGAACCTGTTAGAGGAACCCGATCACTTTCTTACATCTATCAAAGGTGTAATGTTGCTGTGATGGAACCTGAAGGGTATGAACAAGCAGCAGCTGATAAAAAATGGATGGCTGCAATGAAGGAGGAGCTTAGCATGATTGAAAAGAATCAAACATGAGGCGGTGTGGACGGACAAATCACAAGAAAGCTATAGGAGTGAAATGGGTTTATAGAACCAAACTCGATTCGATGGTTACGTAAATAAGTACAAAGCGAGGCTGGTTGTCAAGGGGGTAGATTTTTGAAACTTTTGCTCGGTTGCGAGGATGGATCTTGTCACGGATGTTATTGGCCACTTGCGCACAAAAGGTTGGCTTGTACATCAAATGGATGTCAAATCGGCATTTTGAATGGGTACTGGAGGAAGAAATATTTATTGAACAACCACAAGGCTTTCTTTGTTCAAGGAGAAGAAGAAGGTGTATCGGTTGAAAAAGCCTTGTATGGCTTAAAAGCAGTAGAGATCTTGGTCGTGAGAATTGATGCATACTTGCTTGACTTAGGTTTTGAAAAATGCCTAAGTGAATTTACTTTGTATATCAAGAAGAGTGGTGATGAAATACTTGTGGTGTCTCTTTATGTTAATGACCTACTTGTAACTCAAGTAGACTTGGTGATTGACAAGTTCAAGGAGAAGATGAAAGAGGTCTTTGAAATGACTGATCTTGGAGAAATGACATTTTTTCTTGGTATGCAGGTACAATAAAAGAAAAATGAAATTTTTGTGTGCCAGCAAAAATATGCAAAAGAAGTCCTCAACAAATTTAACATGGAAGCATGCAAGTTGACTGCAACTCCAATTAATCAAAAGGAGAAGTTTTCGAAAGAAGATGGGTGAAAAAGTTGATGACAAACTCTTTAGAAGTTTAATTGGGTACATTTGATGTACTTGGCCAACCAGGCCGGACATCGTACATCTTTGTGAGTTTGTTATCAAGGTACATGAAGCGTGTTAGTGAAATTCATTTTCAAGCGACAAAAGAATTGAGATATGTAAAGGCACAATTGATTATGGCATAAAGTTGATCGGGTTGAAAATTTCGGTCTCCATGGTTATTCGGATAGTGATTGGGTGGATGTCTTGATGATATCGTAGCACCTCGAGTTCTTGTTTTAGTCTTGGTTACGGAATTTTTCACGGTGCTCGAAAAGCGAAATCGTTGCACAATCCACGTGAGAATTTGTGGCATCTGCTGCTGCAAATCAAGCACTCGGATCGAGAAAACTTTTGACAGTTGCATATGGGCGTGAGGAAAGCACGGATATTTGTGGACAACCGTCGCAATATCAATAGCTAATAACCCGGTGTTCCATGGCGAACAAAACACTTCAAAATAAAATTCTACTTTCTGCGTGATGTTCAAAGGAAGGAGAAGTGCGGTTGGTTTATTGCGATCTGAAAATCAATATCGCGACATTTTCACAAAGGCCTTGCCTAAAGCGGTTGAGTTCTTACGGCAAAAGCTTGGAGTGTGCGACAACATCAAGAAGGAGTGTTAACTTTTATGATTTTTGAAGCTACATTAGTTATATTTTGTCCTAGTCTTTAGGCAAATAAAATATCAGTCCTTATTATTAGGCAAATAAAGTAATCAAAATCAGTTTAGATTATCTTGATTTGTAGCAGATTTTTCTGCATTTTAATTTCGAAATCTTGCTGTATAAATAGATGACTTGACTATTCAATAAAATGAGGATTTCTGCAAGTTCTTAAAATACTTCCAGTTCTAGTTTACCAACAGCATGTTGCATGTAACGTATGCATGAGTCAAGAACCATGTGACCGTTCGACTTACAAGCCTCCATGCATAATTCAAACGTACCCAGCATACTTGTTGCTAGGCCTTAGAACCCTTGACGACCTCCGCGGCGTATCAATACCTCCTCCACGAAGAGGACCCTTGTCCTCAAAGGTCAGGTGAGGGAATTGCTTCGCCAGTAACTCTGTATCTTCCCAGGTTGCGTCTTCAAGTGGAAGGCGTTTCCAACGAACAAGACTTTGTTCTACAAACTTGCCACCTCTTTTTAGCCAACGAATATCAACAACTATGTCAGGTTCCAAAAGGAGTACACTGTCGTCATCGATAAATGGAAAATCTATGCTGACTTGAGGCATCTCACCAATGTATTTTTTGAGCAAAGACACGTGAAACACTGGATGCACTCGAGATCCTGGCGGTAGTTTAAGCTCATAAGCCACGTGACCGCTCTTGTGATTGGATATGGCCCAAAGTGCTTGCTTGCCAACCGATGAAACACGGCGGAATCTGATGGTACTGCTATCGGTGGAAGTCGTGGGAATACCATGTCACCCTCGGCCCAAACTCACGTCGCGCTTTTTGTATCATGAGTGTTTCGTATGATTAGTTGCCATTTAAAATTGTGTTTTAGTTGTCACAATGACTCGTCCACCGGACAACAAAGCTTGATACCTCGTGCACGGAGAAGATCCCACATGATACATTGGTACTACTGGTGGATGATGTCGCCCGTACAAAGCGAAAAAGGTCATGCTAGTGGACTCGCGATCGTTGTGTTGTACAGGTGCACTTGGTAGGTGAGTTCTTGCTTGACCATTGGTGAACAAAACGCGGTATTGTTCAAGACATCTATTAATAACTTCCGTCGGCCGTCGGTTTGCGGATGATGTGAGAACTCATCTTGAGTGTATGCACGACATATGAAAAACTCATGCCAAAACTTGCTAATAAAAATAGGGTCTCGGTCAGCGATTATTGATTTCGCCATGTAATTTTACCACTCCATTGATAAACTTACTACCACCATTTTTCTTTGTGAATGGGTGAGTCAAGGCCGTAAAATGTGCACTCTTCTTGGCCGATCCACCGCGGCTAGAATAGAATTTTTCCTTGTGAGTTCGGCTGACCCGCCGAAGTCGGCGTGATATCATCCAGCGCCAGCAAGGGAATTGGCAATGGTTGGAGAGACCGCAGCAAGTTGATGATTTCGTTTTTTGACAAATCTCGCACTTACCCACATAGTCATGAACCGTTTGAAACATTGAAGGCCAATAGAATTGTTGTTTCAAACGTTTATAAGTACGTAGAACTCCTGAATGACCTCCCATCTTGGTGTCGTGGGCTTCAAAAATTACTGATTCACGAAGTTAAAGAGGGACTACAACTCGACCTTTGAAGAAAATTAGCCCGTTACGCATGGAATAAGGGCCAGCGGGTTGAGTCAGGGCCTGATGTGTAATTTGCTGCATGTAATCATCCTCTTGGGCAGCCGTTTTTATTTCGTTCCAAATAGATACATGCACCACAAATAAGCTGTTAAGAGCGGAACTATCAGGTTGTCGTGAAAGGGCGTTGGTGGCAGCATTCTCACGAACAGGTCTATATTGGATTTCATAGTCAAATCTCATCAATTTGGCCAACCACTATTGCTGTTCGGGTGTTGTAATTTTTGCTCCAAAAGGTACTTAAGGCTGCGTTGATCGGTTTGGATGATAAACTTTCGTCCCACATAAAATTACCGCCGAATAAACCACATAATGTGACATCTCTTTTGCGTTTGTGGACCAAGATTTTTTTGTGACTCCCAAGGCACGACTCATAAATGCGATGGGCTAACGTTGTTGCTGGAGTATTGCGCCGATGCCGTCACCGGATGCGTCTGTCACAATAACAAAAGTGTCGTTAAAATTAGGCATGGCTAACGTAGGTGTACTTGTCATTGCCTTTTTTAAGTTGATAAAAGCTTTGTCATTCCGTTCCATTCAAGCGCCGTTTTAGAAGATTTGTAAGTGGTCGAGCTAAAACTCCATATCCTTGGACGAACTTTCTGTAGTAACCTGTAAGGCCAAGGAATCCCCGTAGCTCCGAGATGTTCTTTGGTTGTGTAGAGCTTTGATCGATCTATATTCGTCAGATCAAAGGCTCTGCCTAAGAATTTTAACAAGAGCAGAACAAGTTGCACAACAGGACTTGATCTGATTAAATTCGAACTTAAAACTAAACAGATCCAAACAAGCAAGAAAGTAATCCAAGAAGAAGAATAAAGACTAAATCAGAAAACAATCATGCACACAAAGAACAAAAAAGTAGCGTGATTCAGTCTGTTGAGAGACCTACATCCACGAGTGAACCATCAGAGCTAATTTCATTGATTTGTGAAGACAATTACAAGTATTCTCAGAGAATTTCTTTTCAGTACAAGAAGCTCCCTCTCTCACTGAATAACTCTCTCTGCTCGAATACTCTCTCTTCCTGAAAAGCCTCCTTCATCTAGCTCTTTAAACCAGCTGGAAATAACCACCTTGATTCCCAGAACGCATAGCTTCCTTCCACGTGTCCAGGCCGTTAGAATCAATTGATCGAAACAAGCTCCCACACGTGACTTCCACACGATGCTCTGTTAATTCGTTATGAGCAAAACTCAGCTTTTCTTGCCGTTTCACTTAAGTGAGTCACGAGCTTGCACTGCGTGACAGTAAGATTAACCATGCATGTTGTCGTTCTCGGACCCAAAGGTGTTTGTATTCATTTGCTTTACAATTCTCACCTTGAATCAAACACCATTCGATTACATCACCACCGTTATGCAAATTAGAATTTGCAAATTCAGTAAGCTCGAGCATTCTTGAACTTAGCTCTTGAAACCACCGTCGAGCGATAGGGATTATCATCGGTGTAATTTTAACCGTCACGATCACCTTTAGAAACATTCCTTATAAAATGGAGTTTGATATCTATATGTCTTGGTCTTCTCGTGGTGTCTTTGGGTTAAATACAGATCACGGTGCACTTGAATTTGTCGCGAATTGAGACTACCTCTTGGCTTAGTCGAGTTCACCGAGACCCTTAGCCATATAGCTTCCTTGGTGACTCGATTCTTTGCAATATACTCGGCACGTAGTTGAGAGAGCCCTTTCTGTGCGGTGGCCTTCGATTATCGAGGATCCATTTAAGAAAACATGTACCCGATAAGTGATCTTCTCTATCCAGGATCTCCGGTAATCTGAATCAGCAGATCCCATGGCAGTTCCTTGACATTTCTTTTCCTACTAGTCGAGGTTAAAAGTGCCTCGATATACCTCATGATCCACTTCACTTTCCGATGCTTTATGCAGGTGATGCCATGTATCGACTCACACTCTCGCGTGTGAGATGTACAGTCTTGTCGATACCGTGGCATACATTAACGACCTCTGACGTTTGCATATGGTTTATCGCCCGTTTCTTCCTACGTACTTGGGCGGTTGAGCTTATTGAGTTTGAAATGAGCGCCAATGGAATGAGCGGCTTAGAATCTAGCATGTCAAAGGTTTCGGTACCGCTTTTAGATATTTCTCGCGTGTCGAGAATATTAAACCCTGTACATTCAATGATTTGACTCCCAAAATCTTCTGCATGAGTCCTTCATGTCAGCAGGCGAGAAGTTGTTTGAGCCCACAATTTCAACTTTCTCTTTGCAAGCAATGAGCATGTCATCTACATACAACAGTAGATAGATATGCAGCCCTGATTTCAACCCTTTATAATAGACACAACAATCGTATTGCATCTTTTGAACTGTGAGTAATCATGAATTCATCAAATTTAAGGTACCACTACCTTGGGGACTGCTTAAGTCCATAGAGAGACTTCTTGAGCAAGCAGACACAGTCATTCTTCCCTGGGACTTCATACCCTTCAGGTTGGGTGATAAAGATCTGTTCTTGAAGCTCTCCATGTAGGAAGGCAGTCTTAACATCCAGTTGTTCCAATTCCAAATCATGTTCTGCTGTTATGGTCAGTAGAACTCTGATTGAAGAATGTCTTACAACTGGTGAAAAAACTTCTTTGAAATCTACCCCTCCTTTGGTATATCCTTAGCAGTCTACAGCTTCTTGGTTAATTGGCTGTGATCCCTTACTTGACTTTGAAAATCCACTTGAATCCTATAATCTTCCTATACTTTGGTTTCCTTACCAACTCCAATCTGATTCTTATCTGAGGAACTAATTTCTTACGTCCATTGCCTTTTCAATCTTTCCCGTTTGACATTTTATTGATTCCTCATAGATCTTTGGTTCTTCAACATCAATATCATGGGCAGAGTGTAGAGCATAAGAAATTAAATCAGCATAACCATACCTCTTGGGAGCCATTGCCTTTTCTACGCATCACGACGGTTGATAGTCACTGAGTGCAGTATGAAATTTGTATCTTCGTCTTGAGATGGTGACTACCTTGACCTCACCAGGTGTTATCTAAAGGTGGTATTTCTTCAGGTCAATTCTCTTAGATGTCTCCTCAATGATTCTTTGCCAGGTTGATTTGATCTCTGATATTTGTCTGTGTGTAACTTGTCAATCTCCTCCACTTCATTGAACACAACATCTCTGCTGATTATGCATCTAGGTGGAGTTAACTCTGTACACCAGAGTTTGTATCCTTTGACCCCATCTAGATAACCAATAAAGACACCACTAAGGCCGCGCTGCCACTGATTGACATGAGCGTATACGTGATAAACACTTTTAGATGTGTATGGCGGTATGACGATCCACATCTCGAGAGGGTTTAAAATCAATTCGGTGGAGGACTCAGTTTGCAAATAACATTTGTCTTTGAGAGTTTATTGCGGGTTCTTTGGTAGTTTTGCTTGGATCATCATACATCTCACTTTATTCATGAGTGTTCTATTCATCCTCTCGTAAACCATTTCTTTGAGGTTAACTCTCATTATCACATGTCTTTATGCCATGCCTGTTTGCTAATTTATAACCTGTGCGATTTTAGGTACTCGTTATGGGTTCTCGAACATCTTCTTCTGTTTGATTTTCAATCGAGCCTTACAATGTCTTTAAACTTAAACTACGCCATCGATCCTTACATGAGTGTATGCAGGACCATGTGAATAATACATAAAAGGACCTGAAAGTATTTGGCTCACAGAGATATCTCTGTCTTGGTCCCCGAAAATTGAGTGAATGTATTACAGAGTACCATGAGATGTGCCGAAGACTTGAAACTTGTTGGTGGATTTACACAAGTTTGTAATCTTCGTAAAAACAGAATCATTGATCTTATCATTCAAGCCATGCTTATTTTGAAAGTTCTTTTAACCTTTGAGACTCGTATTGTGACCAGTCTCGAATGCCGCATAGTCTTATCTTGCTCATTGAATGGATGAAACCTGGCTTTCTTACTGTGGTGGCACCCTCCGATATACAATCCATTTTCACTCATTCCCATATGATGGTGGGACCCTTTTGTACATTAAGAACACCGTTTTGGACTTGGACAATACACTGTCGATCATGCCATTCCTGAAGTGAGATCGAGTTCATAGCTCAGGAACATACTTGAGCTTGTTTTCTTAGTCCCAATACAGTTAATGTAGCATTTTAATCGCCACTTTCATGTGCAGCATGATGCTCGCATCTGCATTGTTTCCATCGTAACTACCCCATTCTGAACGATATTCATAAAATGTAACTCTTTCTGGGGACAATGTGAAATGAACATCGAGTCCAAAACCCCTTACCTTCATGTGATTTACGTGAGGCTATCAATACCTTTCTTGACTCATGCGCCCATCTTACCTACGGGTATCTCGCTAAAACTCGATTTTCTTAACTTTGTTTAGTTTTCCTTTCGAGGGGCAATCCTACTTGAAATGCCATGCTGCCATGACATTAAAACATTTATTGACACTTTGTTCTTGTTTTTACCTTGCTAACCTTCTTTTCTTGTTATCCCATATCGTATTTTCCTTTATATCGGTCGGCCCTTTGATTCACAGCAGAGACTTGCACCACTTTGTATCTCTCTCTTGTATTGAATCGAACTTTCATCCCGTCAAAGTGGTGTTCTCTACGCCGCTACATTAAAGGCATTGATGAAAGTTCTTGTAGGATTACAGTAAGAAACTTTGTTGATGAAACTTGCCATCATTGAAAAGGGCTTACGTCAATAGTAACCCAGTGATCGCGCTGATTAGATTCATCGATGTGTTTATCCCAATGAGGATCCTCGGCCGTGCTTGATGTAAACATTCTTCTTAACGATGTAAAGTAAATGCATTTCTTGAGATTTCTTCATGCAACAAGCTTTCGAAACTTACCAAATTAACATTACTGAGATGTTTCTTTAGCAACCTCTACGATCCTGGATCTGCAGACTTAGATAATTGTTGCCTTGGCATAGCTACTACCCATGTCGACTATTTGTTCGATTGAAGTGCTAGAAGAGGGTAATAATTTTCGCCTATCTCTGCTGGCTCTGGTTAGGTTCGATTATCTCACAAAGCATGAGGTAACGAGAGCTTGATCTTGGCTTTCACGTATTAAAATCATTTCTTCCGTTAATTTTTCGGATCTGCTACGTATGTGTCTTGCCAGCTCTTTCTCAAAATACGCTGTGGCTGCGATACCACGGTGAAACTTTGATCGATCTATATTAAGTCGGATCGAGGCTCGCGAGAACTTTAACAAGAAGCGGAACAAGTTGCTGTGAGGACTTGATCCGATTAAAGTCGAACTTAAAAGCGGATCGAACAAGCAAGAAAGTAATCGAGAAGAAGAATAAGATACTAACTTTCGGAAAACAATCATTTTACGCAAGAACAAAACAAAAGTAGCGTGGTTCGATGCATTGAGAGACTACGTCGCGGTGAACCGTGAGAGCTAATTCGTTTGATTTGTGAAGACGATTACAATGTATTCTGGAGATTTCTTTTCGATCTGGCTCTAAACCATTTGAATAACTCTATACTGCTGAATACTCTCTTCATTGAAAAGCCTCGTTCATGAAACTTTTAAACCATTTGGAAATTACCACTTGATTCTCGAGCATGGGCCACGGCTGCGTGTCGGTAAGTTAGAAATCAGCTGATCAAAACAAGCTCCCATTGACTTCCACGCGATGCTGTTAATTCGTTATGAGCAAAACTTTCTTGTCGTTTCACTTAAGGTGAGTCACGAGCTTGCACCGTGACTTCAAACCGAGATAACCAGATCTTGAGCGGCATGCGTTCTCTGACAATTGTGTTTGTATTCATTTCTTTCTACGAGGTTGTGGCGAGACCATGTGGCTGTAATTTTATCTCATCTACTTTTACCCGTGACTTGTAATTATGGCGAGTACTCCCGAGTTCTTGATGGCAGTGCACTTGCTTGCCTTAAAGGGAAAATTGATGTTGTTTAAGAACCTCCGTTTACTTGTAGGTAAGGTGGATGATACGGAATGTCGATAGCGTGTTACTGTGACGACATTACTAAATGTGTCGTAATGTCCGTTGTGTGTGCGGCTTGTTTTGTGGATGTCGGTTGGGTTTACACGTACACCAATGGTATTGACCACTTAGGATTGATTTGGTGAAATCTGTTATGGCTCCGTGTAACTTTCGTCCAAGCATGCTAAATCGTCAATAGTAAAGGATTAGAAATCGGTCTTTAACAGTGGCATTATTGAGAGATCGATAGTCGGTACAAAATCACCAACTAACATCCTTTTTTTTTACAAGTAGTCTGACGGGACGAAAAAAGGGGCTGCTTCTAAGTAGAATGAGTCCGAATTAATCTCTGGACTTGTTTTCAATTTCGACTTTACGGAAATATGTCGTAGCGGTATGTACCGTTGTGAGCTCGATTCCTGCTATACTGATGTAATGTTGTGGTGAGATTCTCAACTAGGTGGCGGTTTGTTGGCTCTTGAAATAAGGTGTTGTATTCCTTTTATGATCTTGCATGCTGAGTTGTTGTGTTAAGAAATTTTCTATGTTCACGCGGGCAAACAAAAAGACTAGCCGTGACTGTCATTAGCTCTTTGGTAATTTGATCCGAGGATGACATTTGGATTGATATAGGCCCGATGCCTTATGTACGTGACTTTTGTTTCTCCCAGTGAAATCCATGATGGTAAGTTGTTTCGATTCACGGAACCCTTGAGCCTAACCTCTCTGAGCCACTAGACTCACAACGCGTCTCCCTAGACTTGTAATTAGAAGTGAATAAAAGTCGAAATGAATGGGTTCTTGTAATAATACAGAACCCGTTCAAATTTTCCCTTAGCACGATAGCATTTCTCCGTTGCCCTGTCATGCAAGAAAAATTACTGCTGTGGGAATGGTTGGTCGTAATCATGCGTTATGTTGGCCGTTCGGAAATTTGAAATGTGATTGAGTTGAACCACGGTATAGATAGTACCGTTGTCTTATATAGTCCTACCTTTGCCATGACGCATGGTTCTTGGGGCTATCAATCCGTGAGCATAGGAGTGATTTTGGATCGGTCGGCTCTCTAGTATCATCATACGTATTATAAGATTTGAGAATTCCCTACATTAGTTTAAATCGTTCGTTGTGTCACTTTCGAGGAGTAATAGGCGAGGTTGGTTTACTTATGACCTGCTGTGAACCGATCATTGTTACAATTGAAGCAAAGTCCATTTGCTCGTATTTGTTGCATTTAAAGGTCCCGGTCAGTGCTTGATGGGTCCTTTGGTTGGGCCAGGTATTGTTGTTGGTCTTTGTGATGTATGGGTGAAGTCTTTGTGGTGTGACAACTTCCGTCCTTGTCGGCGTCATGATCATCCTTGAAACCCATTCACGAGGGACGTCCAATATAGCTTCTTAATTTTTAAGTTTTTGGGCGACGTCAAATATCATCGACCTCGTGCGGTTACAGTGTTAAGTGCAATTTATGCACTAATTTTGTATTGTTTACTCCCTTTAATATTAATGTTTTGCACTTAATAATAGTGATTTATTTGTGTTTTATTTTGTAGGTGCAATTCTATTGATTGGTGCTAAAATTGAGCTAGAAGATGATGTTTGAGGATGATTATTTGCATAGAGAATTATGAATTTCAGAAGAACTTTGTTGATAAGGCGTGGGCGCGTGCTGTCAACAAAGAACTTGTAGTTTTTATTTTAACGTGTTTCACCTTTTTGGGCTATTTTTGTAATTCCGAATTTAGAGAATATTTTAGATTTTAGTATTATATTTTTAGAAAAACTCTAATATACAAAAGGGATTGAAACACAAAGAGAAAAGAATCATCAATTAAGGAAAAGAAAGAAACCCTAGACCTAGATTTTTCTCTTCTCTCTATGAGGAACTAAATTTATTTTTCTGGTTGGAGGTTAATAAAGCTTTGATTCATTATTACTGTGAGATCTTTCTTATGCTTTAATTGTTTTATTGCTTGTTGGGTATTTGTTTATTTTCTGAATTATTATCATGATTATGTTTGTTAATTAGATAATTGGCCACTATTTAATTATCAACCTAATTTACTGTCAATTAGAAGATTCATCGTATGAAGATTTTAATGTTTGTGACAAATAACACATCATGCATATTGTGTTATGAGAATAAACAATCTAATTTAAATGAACCATCGTATGCGTTTGTTGATTAGGATTTGGGTCTCTCTGGTTTTGATTTGTCGATTGATTAAATCCTATGATCGTATCTAGGGTTGTCTATTGATTAGGAAATAACCAATGGTCGTACGCGGTTATCGACTAGTTAAGGAGAGATTGGCTATTAGGCGTCTCGATGGCTATAACCGGTTTATTCATCGTAATAATGATTTATATTTAGATCAATGATCGATGGTCGAATCAGTGAGTTAATTCCTTGACGAGCCTTTCCCAATTTGATTTACAATTTTAATTTGCAATCTTGTTATTTTATTTGATTTTGATTATTGTCAACAATTCCCCATTTGCATTTTACATTTTAAAGTTTAAATAATTACCAATCTCTGTGGACACGACCCTACTCAATCCCTATACACAAATTTATTAGAGTAGGTATTTATTTTTGTTGGCTTCGACAACCATCAAATTTTGGCGCCGTTGCCGGGGATTGGTGTCATTTATTTAATCCTTTTTACGTTTTACTTAGTTTATGGTTCGTTCTTCTCGTGCGGGTATACTTTTGTTTGATCACGAAATTGAGAAGGCACCGAGGCAATGAGACGAAGCGAGCTAAGCAACAATCCTCGTTGCCTTTGCTTCCTGAAACAGATACGGTGCCAGATTTGTTTGAATCATCTAGCGATTCGAGAAGAGCGGTGATGGATGAAATGCGCTGTAGAAAGAACTCTTAGAGAGTTAGTTGAACTAGACCTGAATCAGCAACCACTCTGCATTCAATATGTAGATTTGGAGGTAAATTTTGAATTAAAATCTGGTCTTATTCATCTATTACCCAAGTTTCACGGTTTTGCAGGTGAAGATCCTCATAAACATCTCAAGGAGTTTCATGTGGTGTGTTCAAATATGAGGCCACAAGGCGTGACTGAAGAGCAGATTAAGCTGCGTGCTTTTCCTTTCTCTTTAGATGGGTTAGCTAAAGACTGGTTATATTACTTACCTCCTGGATCTATTACAACGTGGAATGGCTCAAGAAGCAATTTCCGAGAAGTACTTTCCTCGCTTCAAGAGTCGCCAACATCCTAAAAAGATATTTGTGGGATCGCATAACTTCCTGAGAGACTTTGTATGAGCATCGGAGCGATTCAAACACAGTGTGCCACCGCCTCAAAGATCAAATTTCTCGATCGCTTCTTATTCAATATTTTTACGAAGGATTGTCATTGATGGATGAAGATGATAGACGCTATGGAGGTGTCAGGTGAACAAGACCCCTACTCAAGCAAGGGAGTTGATCTCAAATATGGCTGCCAATGCACAACAGTTTTCCAGCAGGCAAGATCACACTTCAAGAAAAGTGAATGAGGTAAATATATCTTCTATTGATCAACGTCTAGATAAACTTACTTCGCTTGTGGAAAAGTTTGTAGTAGGTAATGTGCAATGTGAAGATTTGTGGCATTTGTTCCAATACGGGTCATTCAACCGACATGTGTCCTACACTTCAAGAAGAACCCGCTGAACAAGCCAATGCAGCTTGAGGATTTGCATGCCTCAGAGGAGGTATGATCCTTATGCACAGACTTACAATCCGGGATGGAGGGATCATCCAAACTTCGGCTATGGAGCTAGGCCATCAGGATTTCCACAACAATACCCACCAAGACAACCAACTCCTCCACAATCAGACTCCAAGTCAGGTATATCTCAAGAAATTGTTAAATCACTTGTGACTAACACTCAACAATTTCAGCAGCAAACCACAACGAGCATTCAGAATTGGAGAACCAAGTGAGTCAATTGGCAACTACAAATGAGCCGCCTCGAGTCTCAAGTATCGTGGAGATTGCCTTCACAACTGAGGTGAATCCAAAGCAAACGTTAAGGTCACACCCTTAGAAGTGGGAAGGAGTTGCAAGAGCCTACTAAGAAAGTGACAAAGCAAGTGGAAGATGAGCTTGAGAAGGATGAATTGATGCCCAATTCTCAAGATGCGCAACCCACCAGAGTGAAACCCCTACCTGTGGTGATACCTCCTCCTTTCCAAGCCAAAAAATCTAAGAATGAGGAACAAGAGAAAGATATCCTTGAGACATTTCGCAAGGTTGAGGTAAATATTCCTTTATTAGATGCTATAAAAC
The DNA here is from genome assembly GCA_030449925.1 of Citropsis articulata. Taxonomy (NCBI): domain Eukaryota; kingdom Viridiplantae; phylum Streptophyta; class Magnoliopsida; order Sapindales; family Rutaceae; genus Citropsis; species Citropsis articulata. The sequence continues at coordinate 62,258 of JASUUH010000085.1, read as the reverse complement.
AAATACCTCGATATGCTAAATTCCTTAAGGAACTGTGCACCTCTAAAAGAAAATTAAGAGGAGATGAAAGAGTTCACATGGGGGAGAATGTTTCAGCAGTTCTCCAAAAGAAACTACCTCCTAAGTGCAAGGATCCATGTATGTTTACTATCCCTTTGCAAAATTGGTAGTGTTAGAGTTGAGAGAAGGCTATGTTAGATCTAGGAGCTTCTATTAATGTCATGCCTGCTCTATTTATTCATCTTTGAATGTTGATCCATTAAAAGAAACCGTGTGATAATTCAACTAGTTGATAGGTCTAATGCATATCCCGATGGGGTATTAAGACGCCTTAGTACAAGTTAACGAGTTGGTTTTTCCCGCTGATTTTTATGTACTTGATATGATGATGATCACCTTCTAATTCGTCCCAATTTTGCTAGGAAGACCTTTTCTTAAGACCGCTAGAACTAAATTGATATACATAAAGGGATTCTCATGGAATTTGATGGAGAGGTTATAGAGTTCAATATGAATGATGCCATGAAATATCTTAGTGAGGAACATTCGGTATTTTCTGTGGATGCTATTAACCCTATAGTGCAGGAAGTTTTTTCTATGGATGAAGAGGGAAAGCAGAGGAAGTTGCAGCTGCAAGAGTTAGAGAAGATTAGAAATGAATCCTATGAGAGTTCGCAATTCTACAAGGAAAAGACGAAGACATTTCATGACAAAATGGTTTTGAGAAAAGAGTTCTCTGTTGGTCAAAAAGTTCTTCTTTTTCATTCTAAGCTTAAACTTTTTCCTGGTAAATTACGTTCTCACTGGATTGGACCCTTTATTGTTACTAATGTTTTTCCTTATGGTGCAGTTGAGATTCGGAGTCCGACCTCTGAGAAAGTTTTGAAGGTTAATGGTCACCGCTTAAAACCTTTTTATGAAGGTTTGTCGGTGAATATTGTGAAGGAAGTGGCTCTCGAGAGTCCCATGTATGGAGATTGATGCATGAATATGTCTAGCCAAAGACATAAAACAAAGGCGCTTTTTGGGAGGCAACCCAAAGGATTTATTTATATTGATTTTGTTATATCTATTGCTTTTTATTTTGATTTAGAGTGTTTATATAATGCTTTTGATTATTTTGGTAAATTTTTGATAAAGGCGTGCCCACGCCTTAATAAGTACGCGTGATTTTAAAGCAAAATGGTTTTAAGCGTGCCCACGCCCTTAATTAAAAAGTACGTAATTTTAGAGCGAAATAGTTTTAAGGCGTGCCTCATGCTTATTAAAAAGTATTTCGAAAATTTTTGTTTTTTAATGTTCACTTTAAGTTTTTATTTTGAAAAAAAAAATATTCGAAAAAAAAATTTTACTATTCACAATCCTTTAACCTCCACGCTTTCTTCTCCTCAAAGCATCCACCGTAGTCTCATCATCTCCTGCCTCCACAGACTCACCAAGCCCTCTCTCACACAGATCTGACATCTTTCCACCACATCTTCCGCACATCAGCAACAGGCTCCTGCCCCTCACCACATCCAAAGACCCAGCAAGATCTCCACATTCACAAGATCTTCCTGAACAGTGCAACCTCCTCCAAGAATCCAAGCACTGATTCCAACCCACATGACAAGACTCTAAGATTTAGCGGTCCACAGCACAAGCCCGAAGGCTCACTCAATGCATCTTCTACTCTGCGCCTCGCACCCATCGAGCTAAATTTCATGATATGACCGCATCAAGTTGCATCTGAATTCACACACCAGCCACCAACCAAATTTCCAAAGACTTAACTCTGCAGCCCATAACATTATGTGGATCAAAGCTCACAATTCAGTGACGTTTTCTTTTACCTTTAATCTTTACCCTTATGCATTAATTTTTTTACGTGAGCTTTGATTATCATACATCGACAATGAAATTTAAAGTGGGAAGGATTTTGGCAATATTGATATCCCAATTGTTATTTTCACTCTACTCATCCTTAAATGATTTTGAGTTAGTATGCCTCATATATTAAGTTAAAATTTTTCTTTTCTTTTCTTTTCTTTCAATACTCTTTTCCCATCCATCTTAAATCATTTACATCTATTTCTATTTCATCATCTCTTTCATTTTTTTTCTTCTTTTCTCTCGTTTTATCTTTCCTTTTATATCACTTATCTGTCTTTCTCTCTTACTTTTATCTTTCCTTAATATATATCACCCTTACCATTTCTACACTTTTGATAGTTGATTCGTTTGAAGAGTGCACATGATTTGATGCATGGAATTTACCGACTTTGTGAGGATTTGAGCTACATGAGCAACCACTTTTGCTCTAATTATTTTGTTGTGTGAATATCGATCTTGGTTTGTTTATTACTAGAACTTTCTATGTTATGCGTGTTGAGCAGCATTCTGAGGATTTTATGCATTAAAATGATAATGAGCACCGTTTCTTTATTTCTGCATTTTCTTTTTCTCACTGGACCTTTATTTATTATATTTGTTTGAGCCTTAACCATTCTTCTAATTCTCTCCATTACTTACCCATTTTCCTATTTGAAGCTTAAATTTAAGGAGATTTTTTGGACTCGTTGTTTGGATATATTTTGCTTTGCTATCTTGAATTAAAGTCCTCGATTAGATCAACAAGCGTTATGCTTGAATTAAATTGTCATGAGGATCATTCCTTTTGTTTGATTGAAAAAAAAAAAAATTGAAAATCAAAAAAAATCAAAAAAAAAGAAGAAAAAAAAAATGTCTACATTCTTGGCGACTTGAGTATAAATAAGTATTTGATATCATAAGGTTTATTAAATGGGTTGATTCTTCTCTTTTGATCCGTTTTTGTTTCATAGACCTTTCTTTTCATTTAAGATTTAGCCCGTTACAACCTTTTAAGACCCTTAGATTTTTGCATTTAATTATGTTTTGTGGATTGAGATGTGATATATGAGCAAGCTTATGGTAATAGCATTCTTTGATTTGATTTGAGTCATAAATACCTAAACACTTTGAGTGCATGGAGTGATGTCGATGAGAGGGCTATTAAATCTTGTTGCACTTGAATTTTGAAAAAGACTTTCTTGGTGGTTGAATGTCTTTCTACTAGCTTATGAGACCTATGCCTTAAAATCCTTATCTCTCGAATGTTGATTGACTTAATTTCTTGAGTGTGCTTGCTTGATTGTTTTGGATGAGTTGAGATGAGAATTGGGTGGAGAGTTGGGATTAGTCTTGAGTTATATGCTTGAGGACAAGCATCGTCTTGAGTGGGGAATTTGTTGAGTGCAATTTATACTAATTTTGTATATTTACTCCACTTTAATATTAATGTTTTGCATAATAATAGTGATTTATTTGTGTTTTATTTTGTAGGTGCAATTACTATTGATTGGTCTTAAAATTGAGCTAGAAGATGATGTTTGAGGATGATTATTTGCATGGAGAATTATGAATTTGAAGAACTTTGTTGATAAAGGCGTGGTAGCGCGTCTTTGTCAACAAAGAACTTTGATTTTATTTTAACGTGTTTACCTTTTTGGGCTATTTTGTAATTCGAATTTAGAATATTTTAGATTTTAGTATATTTTAGAAAAACTCTAATATACAAAAGGTTGAAGCATGAAGAAAAGAATCATCGATTAAGGAAAAGAAAGAAACCCTGAACTAGATTTTCTCTTCTCTCTACATGAGGAACTAAATTTATTTTACTGGTTGGAGGTTAATAAAAGCTTTGATTCATTATTCTTGTGAGATCTTTCTTATGCTTTAATTGTTTTATTCTTGTTGGGTATTTGTTTATTTTACTGAATTATTATCATGATTATGTTTGTTAATTAGATAATTGGCCACTATTTAATTATCAACCTAATTTACTGTCAATTAGAAGATTCATCGTATGAAGATTTTAATGTTTGTGACAAATAACACATCATGCATATTGTGTTATGAGAATAAACAATCTAATTTAAATGAACCATCGTATGCGTTTTTGTTGATTAGGATTTGGGTCTCTACGGTTTTCAATTTGTCGATTGATTAAATCCATGATCGTATCTAGGGTTGTCTATTGATTGGAAATAACCAATAGTGCGTACCTTGGTTGTCGACTAGTTAAGGAGAGATTGGCTATTAGGCGTCTCGATGGCTATAACGGTTTATTCATCGGCAATAATGATTTATATTTAGATCGATGATCGATGGTCGAATCAGTGATTAATTCCTTTGACGAGCCTTTCCAATTTGATTTACAATTTTAATTTGCAATCTTGTTATTTTTATTTGATTTTGATTTTATTATCAATGATTCCCAATTTCGTTTACATTTTAAAGTTTAAATAATTCGAATCTGCAGCGGTGGATACGTATACCCTCGATCAATCACTGGAATTTATTAAATGTATTTTATTTTTCTTGGCCTTGACAACCAGGTCAAACCTTTCAAGTCGGCTGTAATACATCCGTGTGAGCCGTGCTAACCACAGGGTGGGGATAATAACTGGCGGCGAGCCAATCTTCGATCCTCTTTTCGGTAGGCGGTTTGCTGTCATTAATGGTATCCGTTAAGCCCGTTCCTCGAAAAATTTCCCACATCGGGTCTTTTTCTTTACGATAAGTTCGCATGTGCTGCCGATTGCGTTGGCCTCTCGTCGTGAAAAAACTACGACCCGTTACGTTGGTTACGCCCGGATCTTGAGGCTTTGACCCTCTATTGGTTGTCGTGATGGACCTCGGTTTGGTAACTCCGTGCTGGCTACCCGGCTCCTTCCCACTCTCCGATGCTGTTGTTATCAGCGTGATCAAAAATTGTATAACGTCTTTGAAGAAATGAATCTACCGAGCTTATCATTATTTATACAAGCGGTCTGTCCTGTCGTACATACAATTCCATTTAAGCTTCGTTACATCGGTCTTGATCGTCATTAGCCTGGTTAATTCAACCGTTCTATCTTGGAAGCTTTCAATCTCGGCTTCCACACGCTCTATCGTTCCTTGTTAGATTGACATAATGTAACGGCTCTGATACCAGCGATAGAGTCCCGTCAAAGCGTAAGTGATTGAATATATTTCTGCTTGGGTGAAATAAGACCTCGAATATTTGATTTTGGATAATAGTCAATGCTTTTATTCATATCTATTGGGAACTTGTTTATATTGAACAACAGCAAACAATCCAGCTATCATCGAGGTTGTGGGCGGGGTCTAAGCGAGTGTCGAAACAACTTGACTTATTCTCTGCTTATCTAAACAACAAAATATGAATTAAAGCAGAATAATAAATCTCCATTAGATCGTGGTGATCCCATGTATGAACCAATCGAAGTGATCCCTGCAGATTGCTCCAACGACTATTTTTCCAACGTGCTGCATGTTGCATGTAACGTATGCATGAGTCAAGAACCATGTGACCGTTCGACTTCCAAGCCTCCATGCATAATTCAAACGTACCCAGCATACTTGTTGCTAGGCCTTGGAATCGGTTAATAAATAAAAAAAATTGAAGGTAATTATTTAGGTGTGATTAGTTGTCTGATTACTTTAGTAGTAATGGATAATTTTATGATGCCGTGACTAAAATCACGGTATTAATACTGTAATTATTATGGACTGTTAGATTAAATCAACGATTCACAATGATTTTGAAATAATAAAAATTTTGAATTAAATTATATCTAACCGGTTATAAACCGGTCAAGTACTTTTTAAAAATAAAATTTTATCGGTTTAAATTTAAAGGAAAAAAATAGAGGATTTATCTATTAATTAGTGGTAGTGATTTTTTATTCAAATCTAACAGTCCACGTCTATTACGGCATCAATGCCGTAAATTTAGTTATGGTATTAGAGAATGACCCAGTGTAGTGTTTAATGAGAACTAAGAAAAACTAAAAGAATTAAACGCTAGATTTAGAAAGTCTTGGATCGCATGTGCCATAATATTTGACAAAAGTTTAGAAAAACTTTTATTAGAAGAGGATTCAATTAAAAGTTGTATGGGAATGTGAGATTGATTTACAATTTAATTTCATCATTTTTTTAATAATTACAAACTACGTATATATTATAATTAGAGATCTATTAAAATTCTAAACACATACATTTACGGTAAAAGACTGTCACGCTGGGATTAAAAAGCATAACACTTTAACTGAGTGTTAAACATTAATAAGGTGGGAAAGAGAAACAATAAGAAGAGATAAGCAAGAAAGAAAATCGATCGAGATAGAGAAGAGATCAGATATCATTAAACATAAAATAGAGGACTGAGAAAAATTCATAATTAATTAGTATCATCAAATCTTGATCCTTCATTGTTCTTTATAATCCAAGGCCGTAAAATTTTTGCCAAAATTTGTGTTTAAAACTATGGATATTGAACATACCCCTTATAACATAAGATTACTTGTTAATCGATGAGCATTAGGATTATTATTTCACTTAGAATTTATTCCCACCGTCTTGGATCATCTTATTCTATTTCATTTCTAATTATTTCCACAAACTAAAGATAGCAGGTATACGACGAGAAAGAACGATAAAGAAATTGTTTTTTGAAAATAAAATGAGGAAATTAATTAGGTCATAATATAGCCCCGCCCGCCCCGGCCCGGGTGGGGGATTACAATAACAGTACGTGTTGATGGAACACATTACGCAGCACCAGGACTGTTGACAATCTGAATTAAGGAGAAGTAAATAAATATTCAACCATAATTAAGGCGAAATATGTCATTCTGCACAGCGAAGCTTCCCCGCGGCGTTGGAATCAGGTGGAACATCTGCAAATTAAACATTTCAATATCAGTGTTTAGTTTAATGTCACCGTAAAGTACAGTAAATGGGACTTGACTTATAGAGGTAATGTATATATCGAGAACCACAGTTGATGATGTGAAATTCATAACCTGGCTGAATCTCAAGTGGTGGTCCTCTCCGGCCAACTGGAGGCTGCCGCTGACAAAGATGAGTAAGCCACCGGTGGATGGACAGGGCTGGGAATCAATGGTGCTGATCATGTGTCTGCATTGATCAAACGGGAGCTGGTTAAATTTGGCAGAGATATCATCAACTCCAAAAATCTTTTGGCCTTCAAATGTGAGCATGGAAGTTGGTTGATAGAGAGAAGAAAGGGAAGCTCTATCGTTGTCAAAGAGGTGGTAGTAATGACTCACAAACGTCTTTCCCACCAACTCAGTCTGATCTTCCATTCTCTCTTTTCTTTCCAACTTCTCTTCTTCAATAGTCTCCACCAGCCCCTCAAATAACGTAGGGGAAAGGGTGCATGTGACCAATTAATTAATTAAATTAGTGCATTTCAGATGGGTGGGCAGTGGGCTAAAGCACTAACAAAATTAAAGTAGTAGTGGACGGCGACATGTGACGTGAGGGTAATTGAAGGGTAATGCTTAGGAGAATCGACATAATGCTGCCTTTGTACGCAAAGTTGGAAAAGGTGATAGAAATATTATCGTGCCCTTTTGTTTTGAAAAATCTAATGGCATCAACCTTTGAACCTAGTGTTGGTTTTTTCACAGCCTCTTGACCGTCCAAATGCACTTTTTGAATCAGCTTCTGTGATTGTTAGAATATTTAGTCTCAAGGACAGGAGGAGTGAAGAAATGGAAGTGAGATTTACAGACAGTTACTAAAAGATTACAACTCAGAGCGCGATGGCTACACTGCTCTTTTCAGTATTTAGTGGGTCTTTTGCTCAAAGCCGAAAGTATGGAATAACCGCCTTTTCCGAATTCCCAACTTCCTCTTGGGAAAAGTTGGCAGGAGTTTCTTTAGGAAAACCCATTTGCTCATTCAGCGGGCTAGAACTAGTCCTACAAGATCAGATCGTTGGAATCAAGATGCGTGCCCAAAGAGTTCAAGACTAATTTCTTTCTTTTTGCAGATTTTGCGTGTTATACTCAACATATAAATTATGCTTGTCCATGATAAACATTTCAATATTGTAGAACCTAAAACCTAAAAGATTCAAAGCTAAATTCCATGAGTGGAATGAAAGAAAGAGACTCTGGAAGGATCGATCATTCGGAGGCTCCGAACAAACTCTCAAACTGAAACAATGGGTCAGCAGTGAAGAATGTTGATTGAATTTGGTATTGCAATCCGTTTTGGCATCAGATGCTAGACTCACACTAAATGTGCAAAGCACATTCTTCAACTGGTTCAATGGGCAATTTTGGGAGTAACAGCAGAGAACCCTCGCTTTTGCCCCTTAAAACGCTAGACCTTGGACATGGCCTAGCCCAATATTGAGGTAATATTGTGGGTTGGGTTCAGCAATTAGCGTCATGAAGTATCATATCTGCTATCCTGCTTGAAAATCACTTTCTAGTCTCTGATATAGCATTATCTTGATCACCAAAGGACCAGGACAGCAAGACGGGGGCACCTAACTAGCTTCATGTTTAGAATACAGAAGGGAGGGAGGAAAAACTGAGCATCTGCCTCATCTGCTTAATCCACGATGCCTATGCTAAATAAGCTTTGAGGATTCCATATGGCATAAAAGCAGCCCTTCACTCTGCTCTGTGGCTGAGCAGAGTGATAAAACAGAGGGAAAAACCTTAGAAAGAGCAAAAGTGTCCTACAGAAATAGAACAAATGGTGTTTCATGTATGAGAGCTTCAATTGTGTTCATCAAGGAAAAGCAGGTTCCAAATGAAACAATGCAAGGAGGACAGTCATGACTATTGATCCTAATACAATATAAAACTTATAATTGTGTTGTTTCAGATCTTAAATAACAATTTAGTGTACTAAGGTATATATAAAAATGTGATATGTGAATCTCTAGAGGAATTGATATTATCAAAACCATAACTTATCACGATAAACTTCTTACCCAACCAGTTCAACCAACATAATCTATAAATGTAATTGCAATCAGCAGCTAGAAACAAGAAAGCAGCAATTTAAAACTTCCCTTTTTTTCCTGTGCCATTCATTCAACAAATTATAGGCTGCATCAAAATAAACATGCAAGTTATTCTGCTGTTTCGCATATAAAAACATGGACGACAGTGATGAGGCTAGACATGGAAAAAGAAAATAAGCAAAAAGTAAATAAAGTCACCACAACATTTCCTCGTGATAGAAAAATGGAAATAGTACCAACTAAGATATACTCCCTTGTTGGATGAAAGGGCTTTCAGTGTTACCGTTTGCTAGAACAAGAGTATATCCAGCAGACAAATAAATGCTGCCCACAGTAGCATCCAAATGGAAAGCCCAAAACTGACCACTATATGATACCAGACCAAGCTGTATTTGACTTAGAACTCAGGAGTCACAGTAACCCAATTAACTAAAGTTTCAAGCCATCAAATCTGGGATGGAAAAATCTGTGATGCCACACTCTCACATACAAGAAAACTGCAAAAGTCCCAACAAGAAAGATTCAACTACAAATATTAGTATTAATCTTACAAATACGGACCTTATGGTAAATACAAGCAGGTGAGCTGATCAATACAATTTCCCAGACAGAAAAGGATGGAAGTAAAATTTCTCATAACCAGAAATATTGTATTCATCACCATCATCTCATGTTTGGTTAGAGTTCACAAATATCTGTATGTCAAAACCATTGCATCTAAGACACCCTATAGGTATCAAGGACAAGGTAATTTCAAAAGTAGATTGAGTAACCTAGAACAAGCAAACATGTGTGTTCGTAGGAAAAAATTCATCCAAACAATAAAGGCTGAGGGACACATTGTCAGTCCAGAAAAATATTAGGAACCCCCTGCCAATACTGATTCCCCCCCCCCCCCCCCCACACCAAAAAAAAAGAAAAAAGAAAAAAAAAGAGGCATGATATGGAAACAACTGAAACTTCTAAGACTTTAGTTGCAATCCAGTCATAGATAAATTCAGCCAAGTTCCCTAACCTCCTCAAGATTTAGCAATGTCTTCTACTTCTAGCTCAATGGCTGAACTTGGGATAGCAATAGGAGAAGATCGCAGGTATAAGCTAAGCATAAAAGTGTGGAAACAGCACTACCAGAATTTTGAAAGATTATCATGGCCAGGTATTACAAATCTATAGGTGTACATGTAAAACAAGACAGTCGAAGCGGAAGTTATAATGGAAAATCATATGCTCAAAAGGGGAAAAAAAAAAAACCTGGCCACATTCAATTGATTATATCAGTTCCAGCCGGAAGGCCAGAAACCATGAACTCCATATCCAGTCTTCCAATTATCCAGGTAAATGACCTTATTCACGGCCCAAAAGGAAATCAACAACGAGACAATCATAACCCATCTCTGTGTTGACACGCTCTTCACTCTAACAAGACCATGCGTCATCAGAGCCAATAAAAGCCCCACAATAGTGTACAAAAACCCCACAGCAAAACCCTCCGCCCCCAACTGCATCCCGGACCCCTGGTAAAAGAACACCAGCTTGTTCGGATCGTTTCTGTCAGCTAAAAACATGGGCATTTTACGAATTATATTGTGCATTGCACCGGACACACTGAAAAAGTAAACAAAGACGGAACCAAGCAGCCAAATCTTGCGGTCGTGCAGTAAAGTCTCGCCGGCGAATATCTTCTTAGCCATAAACGGTATCCAGATTAAAATTACGACTACGATGAGTCCGATTTGTTTCTTGGAGAGAAGCGGGGGACGTTGGATGGGTCCCACGGTGAGTTTGGTACGTGATTGGACGAAATCGGCCATTGACTCGGCCATTCGTGCGAAGTCGCCCTGCTCCATCTGAACCGAATCGTCTTTGAGGGATTTGGCGTCAGGGCCCACGAGGCGTATGTGAGGGAGAGAGTTGACTGCGAAAAGAGCGAATGAAGATTGGGATTCTTTGAATTCGAGGTAGCAGAAGAAGAGTTTTCCACGAGAAGAAGGATTGTCGACGTTGTTGGCGATGAATGAGGAGGCGACGAGGGAGAACTCGTTGCGGAGTTCTTGGAGGTGGAGCTCCGGCTTGTTGTGGAGCTGATGAGCATCGAAGAATATGAGGATAGAGTATGGCCGTGGGGTTTTTGTGGAGGTTAAAAAACGGGAGACTAGTTGGTCGTTTAGGTGGATCACGCCGGCTTCTGATTGAGATTGCAGATTTAGCAGCTCCGATACCAAATCCGAGTTCGAATCCGACGTGGATGATGAGAGCAATAGTGTAATAATGACTGCGAAGGAGAGCATCAAATAGTTCATTTTTGGGGACATCGCCATTGTTCGACACTGGCGTTTAGTGTTCTGTTTTAGCCTTTTAGGTTTTCGATTTGGGAGTCCGGGGAGATGACTGAACGAACTTGAAGATTTCAGATGACTTTCAGCCTAGGTCAATACGACGACGTTTTTGGGTTGTTTTAATATTACCTCGGTCAACATTTATTTTCGCATGCAATGGGAATACGACATGTCGTTCTATTTAGCTGCTTGTTGGAAATTTTTGGGTCTCCCAATACTAAAAGATATCATGAACACTGCAACAATGAGCAACTACAAAGTAATCACAATGAATACAAGATTGCAGCAACATGTCCATTAAGGTGGCAGATTATCTCTACTGGGAGGAAAGAGAAAAGTTAAATTGTGAATGTGAAAAGGGATCATGAATCTTCTGTGACTCAATTCATCTCAATAGACTGCTTAAGTTTCAAAACCTTCAACATTAACATAAATTATGTAATCATCGAGGGATGGATCCAGTTTGAATTGATCATAATATACACATTCAATAAAGTCTATTACATGAATCCAGAAATCACTTGTTTATATGTTGCTTCATCAGGTTTGTGTCCCATCTTCAACATTTCATCATGAATTTTCATGGCTTTTCTCAGTTCCTCGAGGTGACAAAGCCTGCTAACCACAATCACAAAGCTTGAGCTGCTCAAAACTTTGAGTTCCTTCATGTAATCAAATATCCGGACTGCTTCTTCCATTCTTCCATCTTTGAACAGTCCGTCAAGAAGTACATCATATGTTGCTACATCCAAGCTGCCTTTCAATTTCTCCATCTTACCATGCAAGGCCATAGCTTTATCTATCTGTCCATTAGAGCAGTAATGCTCCATTAAGGAGGAGCAACAAAAGGAATCAAGCAACAAACCTTGATCTAAAACAGCATTCAACAATTCCTCCACTTCTTTCCATTTACCTTTACCGCATTGGGATGCTACAAATCGAGACAACTCCATCGCACAAGGACAGTATCCTCTTTCTACAACATCCTTTAACAGTCCACATACCTCCTCAGGCTGATGTTCTTTGCACAGGACATTTACAAATGCATAATAACCGCTATCCTTCACCGAGATACCCCTTTCAGATATGAGGTGGTAAATTTGAATAGCTTCCTTTACTCTTCCTTCTTTAGACAATGCCTTAAACATACACCCATACGTATCATCCTGTAATTCAATCTTCTCATCACAAGCTCTCTTGAAAATCATCTCTGCTGCATATGTGTTCCCCATATCAGAAAGCTTTTGAATGACAGAATCATTTCCAGATAGAAAATTTTTTGGAAGCAATTTTTTCTCTACCATTAAACCCACCATCCTATCACTCACTTCAGTTTTTTCATATCTACAAGCCCCATCAAGTATCGAACTATAAGTACTAAAACCAGGAGTTAAATTTCTACCATTACACATCTCACTTAATCTATCAAATGCAGCTCCAAAATCCCCGTTTTTGCTGTAAAAATCAATAACAAGATTATACATAACAGAGCTATAAATTCCCGAATCCAACAGTCTTAAAACAACCTCAAATTTTCCACTTCTACAAAGAATCTGAGCAACCAATGACCAAGTAAACTTATTTGGCGACATTCCATCCCGAATCATGGCACCATATAAACACGAAGCTAGGCTAATCTCATTTTGTCGGTACAAAGCATCAAGCAACGCATTACAGGCACTAACTGCAGGTAAAAAGCCGTAAACTCTCATCATCTTATACACCTCTAAACCGTCCATAAACAAACCCTTATGTGAATAGCAATCAAGAACATCAGACTGAAAATCTCTACCTTCACAAGATTGAATCATGAAATGAGTAAGCACAGTGGCAGTGTGCGTCTGGATTAAAGACTCCAAAATGGGTTTGATGCGCTCGGTTTGACCCGACCCGAGAAGTAATCGGATGATGTGGCACTGGGATATGAGGTCAGGTTCGAAGTGCAAACTGGTTTTAATCCAATAGAAGAAGTTGAGAGAGACTTGTGGATTGTGTTTGGTTTTGTGGAGGATTTGAAGGAAGAGAGAAGGGGTTAGTTTGGAGGAAAGGTGGAGGTTTTGCAGAAGAGAGGGCCAGTTGTGTCTTTGTAAGAGAGTGGATGAGATTTGATGGACTAGCTGGGTTTGTTTGATTTGAGTTCTCCAATTGATAGAAGTGTTTTTCGCTGTTGTTGTTGAAGTTGAGAATACTTTGATGAATTGGTTAATTCTTTTGCTAGGAAGCATTTCACTCTCTGTGAGGACATCGATCAACTCCGTATTGTTTGCTTGTGTGACAATGTTGACAGCACAACACATGGGCATGGCCGAAATATCCGGCCGGCCCGGTTTGGCGATTTCGGGCCGAGTTACATCCGGTCGAAGATGAGTTGGACCGGACCTAATCTAAGCTTCTCTCCCGGAGGTGGAGCCCTCCCCGAGCTCCTTCCGCTCTTTGCGAGCTTACAGTTTTATGTACCGCGTATTACGGAACTCTGAAGGATCAGGATCTGATTTTTATCTGAATAAAATTTATTAATATAATTAATAATTAATAAATTAAAAAAAAATAATTAAATCCTAATTATTCATTAATATTAAAATATATATAATATAAAATTTGTAAAAAATCAGTGCACAGATCGGAGAGGATCTTAAAAAGCTATGTAAACATTTGCTTTTATTTTTTATTTTCTATTTTAACATGAAAGCAAACGCAACGTTTTTTTGGGTAATAAGTAAATCAAAGCAACATTGCTGTTTTTTTTTTCGCAGTGTTGAATTCATTAAATTGGAACTCAACAAAAATCGAAGAAACATTACACCAAATTTCTCAGTCCCCACGATATTTAGTGGCCGATCGTAGTTACAATTTGTTTTTTTTTTTGGGTTTATTGTTGATTTTGAATTCTCATCAAAATGTACATAATTCTCAGATTTTATAATTTTTAAGCATCAACAATCTCGCTGTTCTCAGTCGCAGCAAGGACAAACTCTGCCTGTACTTCCCTAACTTCACTGAATGTCCCATCTATGGCATTAGGCTGCCCCAATGCCTTCAATGCCAAATGGGCTGCCTTCTGCCCTGAAATCATCATGGCCCCGAATGTCGGTCCCTGCAGGATCATCAGATTTAAATTAAATCAACAAAATCCCACTTAATTAATAATTAATAATTAAAAAAAAATAATTAAATCCTAATTATTCATTAATATTAAAATATATATAATATAAATTTGTAAAAAAAATCAGTGCACTGAATCAGAGGATCTTAAAAGCTAACAAGCATTTGCTTTTTATTTTTTATTTTTCTATTTTAACATGAAAGCAAACGCAACGTTTTTGGGTAATAAATAAATCAAAGCAACATTGCTGTTTTTTCGCAGTGTTGAATTCATTAAATTGGAACTCAACGAAATCGAAGAAACATACACCATTCTCAGTCCCACGATATTTAGTGGCCCGATCGTAGTTACAATTTGTTTTTTTTGGGTTTTGTGTTGGTTTGAATTCTCATCAAAATGTACATAATTCTCAGATTTTATAATTTTTAAGCATCAACAATCTCGCTGTTCTCCAGTCGCAGCAAGGACAAACTCTGCCTGTATTTCTTCACTGAATATACATCATGGCATTAGGCTGCTAATGCCTTCAATGCCAAATGGTTGCCTTCTGCCCTGAAATCATCATATTTGAATGTCGGTCCTGGGATGTAGATTTAAATTAAATCTAGCAATCCCCACTTAATCGTATAATTAAAAACAGAACAACTTTAATTTAATAAAAATAGTATTCTCACCATTCTAGGGCGCATCGATCTCTGCGACTTCCATGCCGTAACAATCATACCAGGCTTTGATCTCCTGGTAAGCCTAACAGTTGCATCCTCTTACGGTATTTCATATCCAGAGCTTTCATTCCCTTTGGGGACGGTGTCAATCATGCCTATACTCTTAGCCTCTTAACATGGTAGCCCCAAAGGGCCGTCATGGCCTGAGGCTGACACTATCTTGGCCTCCATCATTGGGAATGTGCAAGACTGTGTCGTGATTCCTGACACCAAGGCCAGTTTGTGACGACGCCTCTCTCCGCCTTGACATCGTTTGTACACTTGCGTAGGGTTTGAAGTTTGTATTTGAATTTTTTAGTATGGTGACTGGAATTAGGTATTTAAGCACTTGTCAGGCGGGGAGAGTGATGAAAAATATCGTGGGAAAATATCTAGAAAGTGGTATTAGAAGGAGAGCAAGATAGAATTTGGACGGTCCGTATCTTATCAAGAAATTTGTCTATCTACTTGGGATTTCTGATATTTTTTCTAAAGATAGTTTTGAGTTTCCGTGGAAAAGGAAACAACCAGCACGGCTTTCCGTTCTGTCATTTTCATTTTTTCTCTCTAAATGTAATTCATGAGCCTGCCAAAATTTCTCCAATCACTTTTATACTAATTAAGGCTTTTTTTTTTTTTTCATCCAAAAAAAAATTTGAAATTCTTACCATTATCTTATTAAAAAAAATACTATTAGTAGTCTGACAGCTGTGGGATTTGAACCCACGCCCTTTCGGACCAGAGCCTAAATCTGGCGCCTTAGACCACTCGGCCAAACTGTCGCCGTGGGTGCAATTCAGGCTTTTTTTTGTTTTTAAACGATGGTAATGGTCAGTAATTATAAACTAATAGCAAACCTGCATTGAGGAGCTTGCAAATTATGTTTTTATTGTTTTAATCTTTTTTTTTTTTTAAAGACAGCACTTTCATTAGAGTGCTGTTAAATATCAAGAAAAACGAGAGAAACTACAATTTAAGTTGTTGTTTTGCTTTATCTCTCTCTCTTCATCGCCTTTTTTTCTCTATTCTCTCAAATGTTTATTCTCTGCTCTTTTGATCTTGATTTTCCTTTCGTTATAGATATTCAAGTCCGACTGCGCAATCTTTTTACCAACATTTATCACAACCCTAAGAGGTTTGTTTTATTTTATTTTATATATTTTCTTTTTTTGGGCTCACACGTGACTTGTTCGTATGCTACACGTGAGTGCACGATAGACCACAAATTAATTTTTTTGAGAAAAAAATTCACTTCTCATACTAAAGTCTAACTTCCTTGTTTGTTTCAAAAACAAATGTACACTTAAATCAGTCCTCCGCCAGTTATATATAGTGTTAGCCACTATTTAATATTAAGGTTTTATAATTTAAAAGTTATAATTGTTATGAAAAAATTATAATTATAAAATAAAAGTTGATAGATATGTGGTAATTTTGATATTTAAAATAAAATTTTGACAAAAAAATCACAACTGTCCAACCTCAATACCAAAATAAAATTTATAGTTTAGACATTTTTTTTTTTTTTTTTGTGCAAATGAAAAACAAAAATAATCTCAAACTATTTTGCATCTCATGATTCTAAAATTTAATTGTAAGACAATGGCCAATGTCGCTCAAATAGATGAATAAGTTGGCCTAATCAAATTATTACTTATCAGAAAAGTCTTTTTGCAAATTCCGATAGTTATAAAATTATTTACCGAAGAACATTGCAAGTAAGTTATATGAGTACGTAATATCTGCTGAAGCTAATGGTCTAAAAATTTCGATAATAAAATTCAAACCTCAAAAAAAATCCAAACGTACTGAACTCTATGCATATATAAGTTTGAAAATAATAATTAAAATTATAACAAATTGTGCAGTGGAGACATATGCCGAGGTGGCTCCATTCAAGTTGCAAAAGGAGCCAGAATACTCGGATAGAGGCGCTTGGAAAGTGAACTAACCTACAAGGCTACGAGTAAACAGCTACCATTCATATGCATTAGGAACAAACAGAGAATCCAAGAGTGAAAAAGCGTACACGTCTAAGCATAAACAAATTAATGGTAAAAGGTCAGTGATGTAATTATCTGCTCCTTGTAAAGGCGAACTCAACCCCCCGGAGAAGAACTCTTTATGACCTTTCCAGGCACGTCATGTGACGTGACACCCTTCCTCAATTCTTAGTCAATCATTCATCATTGACCTAATGAAACAGCTATGATTCCATATTACTCTGATAACACTTAACAAAGATTGCTGTGCCGCAGCGACATATATACATACATAATATCCACCACTAACTCTTGGTTACCGGGTTAGCGTTTCGTCACGTTTGCCCCCAACAAAAGTAAGCTATTGTCACTGATCGGAATCGTACATCTAAAATATGCACTTGTCCACCAAGATCGGTTAAATTCGTCATTGGATTCCCAGTGACGTGACTATGCTACATTGGCGAATACAAATTACTGACTTAGAAACAGTGCGTCAATCTGGACAAGTTTTATATTGTCACAATACGACTTAACGTCAAGCAGTGTTTTGTGAACCTCACACACATCAATTTGCTGGAAATCGAGCCGTTTTAATGGCCCAAGGTAACGCCAATCACCGATATCACACACGACAAGACTTACTCATAAGAGAGGAGATGCGGAAAGACGTGACGGCCGGAACCTCTCGTCTCGCCGACAAATTGGTGATCGTAGCATCACATCGCTAACTCAAGTCTGCTATAGCGCTCGCTATTTAATGCCGCACTACGTAGGTCTCCACCCTTGTGAGCGGAAAGGATCAACAAACGGGACGAACATGCGGGTTCTCAGACCCCCAAAAGTTCGCACTCAGATTAGTAGTGTCCCTCTGTTGACAGTTTTTGTTAATTAAACACAAATTTAAGAATTATCGATTTTGCTGCGTGCATGAAAAGTGGAGCTGGCATAATCAAACAGAGAAAGCCCGAGTTAGTGCAGAAAAGATTGTGTTGTTTAGTCCTTTTGACTAAAGCTAATGTGATTCTTCTTTAGCTTAAACCCCGTTCAAATTTTATTTAACCGACCGCAAAATCCAGTTGTCAATTCCAAGAACGTTCTGATTATTGTAAAACTAATCAAAATCATTCACGTTCATAGCAGCAACACATGGTCCCTACCTCCATTTTTGTTCTGCTAAAAACCAATGGATGTCAGCCTGGCTCAATCTTTTTTTATGTAACAAAAATGAATTTATGCGCTTCTCCATGCATCGTGTTTCCCGCATTCCCAAAATGCCCATGTCGGTTTTGTAGCTGCATCTTGATGCAACAATTCAATTTAGTAAAACCAAAAGAATCTTTATATATATATATAAAGAAGAAAACACACACACACACACACACTAGATTACCATAAATCTACCTTTCATTAAAGTATAGATTCACCGAAATCAAGAAAAATCAGCTTGAACCTCGTTAATTTAGCTGATGAATTATTGAATCGCTCATGTGGGCAAGACTATACTTGTGAAATAATAAACCAGACAATAATATGGCAACTTGTTTTACAGTTATACCCCTTCGTATGAAGAGTCATTTTCAAGTATTAATATTTAATGCACATCGTCTTCTCAAAGATCCAGCTGAGGGGGAAAAAGAAGGCTCATTCTTTGCTTCCAAAGTCCTTTACAGGGTACTCAAGATTGGGGAGAATGATCTCTTCAATGGTCACTCTTGTCTTCATCGCAGCTCTAATGGCTGCCACTTATTATGCTTCTGAAGCAGCAGCTATATCAAAGGGATCTTTTGAAGATAACTTCAGCATAATGTGGTCCGAGAATCATTTTACAACCTCTGAAGATGGACAGATCTGGTTCCTCTCTCTAGACAAAGAAACAGGTAATAATTAAACTTACACATTCTTCGATATTTGCTTGATGATTTCATTGTTACCAACTCCACCATTGATGCTGACAGAGTTATTAATGCTTCAGATTCCATTGCATTTATTCCTTTAAAGTTTAATCATCTTGCTTCATATTGAAGATATTATTTCCATTGATTTAGGCTGTGGGTTTCAAACGAAGCAGAGATACAGATTTGGTTGGTTTAGCATGAAACTGAAGCTGGTTGGAGGGGACTCAGCCGGTGTTGTTACAGCTTACTATGTAAAAGCTCTGTCTTGCGGTTGTGCTATCTACATTTCTTGAATTACCTTAAGCATAGAATCGCATTCTAAAAAAAATGAAACTGTTGCAGATGTGTACAGAGAATGGGGCAGGGCCAACAAGAGATGAATTGGATTTTGAGTTCCTGGGGAATAGAACAGGGCAGCCATATCTTATACAAACGAATATTTATAAGAATGGGACTGGTAACAGGGAGATGAGGCACATGCTTTGGTTTGACCCAACTCAAGATTACCATACTTATTCCATTTTATGGAACAACCACCAGATTGTGTAAGTACTTTTTTAAAATCAATATGTGTGTGGGTGTATATATATGTATGTATAACTCTGCTCTGCTTGTAGGCATGCACTGACATACAATTGAATTGCAGGTTTTTTGTTGACAGGGTTCCAATAAGAGTGTTCAAAAACAATGGGAAAGCAAACGATTTCTTCCCGAATGAGAAGCCGATGTACTTATTTTCCAGCATATGGAATGCGGACGAATGGGCAACGCGGGGGGGCCTGGAAAAGACTGACTGGAAGAAGGCTCCATTTGTTTCATCTTACAAGGATTTCAGCGTTGATGGATGCCAATGGGAAGATCCCTACCCTGCATGCGTATCAACAACCACTAAGAATTGGTGGGATCAATACGATGCCTGGCATCTCTCTGATTCTCAGAAACTGGACCATGCTTGGGTTCTGAGAAACCTTGTTATTTATGATTATTGCAAGGACACTGAAAGATTTCCAACCTTGCCCGTCGAGTGTTCATTGAGTCCGTGGGATTGATTGATGACCCACCCCCGGCGAAAGGCGATTCATCTTCATATTTTTTTTTTCAATTTCCTCTTCCTCATTTTAAATTTCGGGATCATGAGTACAAAAAAGTGAATTAATTCTTTTGTCACTGTTATTGTATTTGATTGGTTATTGGATATCTATTTGATTTTATTCTATTATTCATCTTCCATATTCCATTTATATTAATAAAAAAAAAAATATGTCTCACAGTCTTACTAGTCACTTCTTCACTGTGACGAGATGTAAAAGTTAAAATACATTGTTTCACCTCTCTAAGTAATATCCTAATTTATAAGAACTCTTAGAATGTGAAATAGTTATCATTTAGGTAGTGTATTACGTATTATATATTTTTAAAATTAAAATAGTTTATATACTGATCTAACATTTAAAACATAATAATAATAATAATGTTAAGACTTACGGATTCCAACACCAGAGGTTTTTTTGGTTTTAATTTACTGATTTAGTATAAGAGTTAACTATAATGTAATTTAGGGCTGTTTCACTGGCGCCGTCTTAGCTCAGTGGTAGAGCGCGTGGCTTTTAACCACGTGGTCGTGGGTTCGATCCCCACAGACGGCGGAATTATTTTAGCTTTTTAAAGGGTCGTCTTCGAACGTCTATTAAACAAATTCAGAATTTTCTTTCTAATCAAATTCAGATTTTTTTTTTAATCATATAAATTTATGATCTCTGATTGAGGGTATTTGAGTCAATTCTGTAAATACCCCAAGGGTCAGAGAAGAGGTTTCAATTCGTTCGAGGACTATAAACAAATTCAGATTAGGGCTTCGACAAATTTGCAGAAGAGAAAAGCTATAATGGTGTGCGAAAAGTGTAAGCTTCCTAATCTTCTTCCTCAGTTCGGTCATATTAATTATCAAAATGGTAGATGAATTAATTAAATTTTAGCACTGGGTGATTAGCTGTTGATTGAATTGTGCAGGTGAAAAGAAGCTATCGAAAGTAATAGTGCCAGATAAGTGGAAGGAAGGTGCCAGCAACACCACTGAAGCGGGCGGCCGTAAAGTCAATGAAAACAAACTCCTCTCCAAGAAGAAACGGTTATTATCTTTTCCCATATTTTTATTTTTAACTGTTCAGATTAATTAATTGTTATAATTGAAGCTTTTGGGCATAAATTTCCGTTCTGGAAAGGGCTTAGATTTTGTTATACCGCAGTATCAGAATCTCAGTCTTGGGTTGAGTTTGAGATTGCTTTTGTAGAAGGCACTTAAATTTTTTGTAGTTCACGTCTTACCTAGCATGTTCTCTTCTGACTAAAAAGCGCTCTTCATGGAAGCACACATCAGTTGCTTCTTTCATATGCAGCCCAAGTACTTTCTTGATTGCTTGGCACTTTAAAATGAATAGAAAAGGATAAAAGGCTAATCAAAGAATATGGGACGCTCTGGTTGCTGTTCTAGTACTTTTTTGTGCAGATATGGGTTTAGGCTTCTTCTGTGCTAGTTTTTTATTTGGTTCAGTTGATTATTTTTATTTTATTTTAATTTTTGGGTACTTGGTCTATCTACACCTGTGATCCTCGTTCTGTGATTTTTGCTAGATATTTACTTTGATTTTGTTGTTGCAGATGGACTCCTTATGGAAATACCAAGTGCATCATTTGCAAGCAGCAAGTACACCAAGATGCCAAATATTGTCATACTTGTGCATACAGCAAAGGTGTTATTACTTGCCATTTCTTATGATGCTATTTTATTTTATTTTTATATTTTTTAGTTTTTAATTTTTATGTAATTATTTCTGAAGTGGTATTATTGCTATTTATCGCAGGAGTCTGTGCAATGTCGGTAAGCAAGTGTTAGACACCAAGTTCTATAAACAAAGCAATGTATAACACAAGTTTTCTCTTTTGCTAAGAACTCACACAAGTTTATTTTTGAGGCCTCAATTATGTTATGTTAAAAATATCTCAATTGATGATGTTATAAACTATTGCATGGTGTCAGTGCAGTATGTTGGACTTGAAAGTTGTAATATTCAGTTATACTAGTATTTTGTGTAGTATTGCCTTCTCTATTTTAAGTTATGACTTTCCAAAAACATTTTCTTATATTAAGTCTCCAAAGACTGTTATTTGGTTTCTTACTCTTTTCTGTGTCTTTGTATGGAGGTTTCAAGTGGAAGCTATTTAGCCCAAGTTCATAGTAAGCCTTCAAACAGGACTTGATCCCCCGAATAAACCAATTGATTGACATTCCGGTAGGATGTATTAGGTAGAAATGTATCACACTTTCTGTCTACTAAGAAAAAGGGAAGGTTAGATGTTGGTTTCATTTGATATTTCATATTTTAGTTTCTCATTTCTGAATGACCCATGGTTTTCGGAGTCCCAGTTTAGTTTTTTTTTTTTTTGTTTTGGGGGGGGGGGTGCCACGCTGTGCTAAGTGGAAAACGAAATAGCCATTTAGATCAGATTATGGTTATAGCTTATGAATATAGCTTTGGCAATTGAGCTTTATACCA
This sequence comes from Citropsis articulata, assembly GCA_030449925.1. NCBI lineage: Eukaryota > Viridiplantae > Streptophyta > Magnoliopsida > Sapindales > Rutaceae > Citropsis > Citropsis articulata. Next base: position 39,824 of record JASUUH010000085.1, on the reverse strand, counting down.
ACTTCCATAGAACTGTATTTCTTTTACATCAAACTTCCTGGTTGAAAGGAAGAATTGTTGGGCATATAAAGCCATCAAAATTCTAATTCTATGATGAGGAGAAGGTGAATTTAAATATTAAAGATGAAAGAAAACACACACATTAGCTGGAAGAAATGCACTTTGGGGTCAGCTGAACACAAGATCTTCTGTCTGCACATTGTAGCAGTTAACATTTAAGCACTCAACAACAGGATTTGTAATCTGCACCAGAATCAATTGCCTTGATGGTATGCATTTCGGTAACTTATTCACTTTTTAAGAGTGTTTAGTATTCCGGTACTTGTCAATTTCCTCTGCTGTTCTTGCAGGGATCCTCCTAGCCATAAGAGCTCACCTGTGAAGGTTGGCTAAGACTTGGCATTGAGAATAAATTATTGGAACCTGGAACAAGACTCTCAACAAAGCCAGAGCCCAGAACAAAAGGAAAATAAAGAATAAGAACTAACCTTTCAGCAATTAGATTATACATCCTTCAAATAAGTGTTTCCTCATCGTCTGAGTGCTAGTTTTGATAGACTACTTGTATCTGCTATTAAAAACAACTAACTGAGCTAGGTCAATATCGGTCTGGAAGATCGATGATTAATGTCATAGAAAACAAAATGGTCAATATATGCAAGCATGTGAAATGTGTACCTCGAGAATCCATGGCATTATTATCGGTCTAAGCCATATTGAGGTGGAGGAGACTCAAGACTAGTGTCTCAAAATCTCAGCCAATTAATATTGGAGGTTGCTTTCGGTGCTCTGGATTTGCTTTAAGTAATGGTTCTAGTTGGAACGCCAGAAAAAAAAAAGGGCATCCTTCAGAGAGTGAATAAAAACGGTCATGCGGAAGCAAAGAATGATAATTGAATTTTAATATCAGCATTCAGCAACTTGGACGGCAGTTGAGACTGGCTTTGAGATATTTTGGAAATTCCAACAAATTGTGGGTTGGCTTCTTCCTAATCCGTGTTATTGGATTTACCGAATTTTATAATTAGAGGGTAAATGAATAGCAAAAAGTTGATTAATAAACAAAGTTAAACAATCTAACAAAGTTGAACAATCTAACTTATATATCGTTCTGCGTATTGTGTTATCATTGGATAATATCCAGCCAAGCCTAGACATCTTAATTTGTCGGTCCTCGTATTTACCAGGGATGGATGTACATATTTTGTGTTGTATTCAAATAAGCAGACAGCCCCAAGTTAGCATCCAACTTCTATAAGATGAACTCGAACTAAGCCATCACCTCTTTGCTTCTGGTAATTAATGATGACCTATTCAGCCAACAATAACAATGGGTAATAATAGGTTGTGTACGTCCATCAAGAAAGCAGCATGGGAGGAATGCAGCACATAACCCTATCTTTGATTCTAATCCTAAGCACAGTGAATATACGTCATAATCACACCCAAAAAAAGAAAAGAAAAAGAAAAATCTAGCGTTCATGAATGATGATGGATGTATCCAATCTAAGATATCCTAGCGTCTGCGCACGTACTTAACAGATTAAAAATGTCGAGAGGAAAAAGAAGAAATAGGAGGTAGCTATTAGGATCCCCCGGTAACACTGCCGTTGAAAATCTCAATGGTGTCGCCTTGTCCAACATGGTGCCAGCGAAAGGAGCGATCTTCGTCCATGACATTCTGTTTGTAAATAAAGAAATAGCCGTCTTGTGGCAGATGAAAATGGAATCTTTGGTGCAACTTTTGCAGCTCTTTCCTCAGCTCGCTCACATTATCCGATGCATTCACCTCCACTGGAATCTTTTTATTCCCGCACTGGGGCAACACCATCAGCTTCAGCTTTCTTGAACCCATTCCCGATGAAGTGGTACTTGTAGCCGTAGGCGACGGCCTAACATGTACATCAATCTCAGCATTGTCCATCAACTCACAGTCATGTAAAGATCGATGATCTTGCAATTCTGCACCACTTGATTGAACGAACAACCGGTTGACCGGAATGGATTCCATCTCGTGAATCTTTTCTTTTAATCGCAAAACAGTATCGTTGACGTCCATGTCGAGAGGGAGGTGATGCTGATGATGATGAGTCTTGGAATTAGATGGTATGTTGATCTTGAGATGAATCTTTTTCGACGGCGAGGATTGTTCGGTCTTGACTTGAGGCTTGTTATCGGATGCGACGAGCAGTTGAATGCGGGAGTTCTGGAGGATTTCACAATGCTCTACGTCCCGATCGTCTTGTAAAACTTGCCCATTAAACACTAGGGTTTGTTTAGGCACTGGAATCCCTTGGTATTTTTCAATCTTTTCTTTGATTTCCAGCACTGTGTCGAAGAAGCCCACTTCTATGGTGAATGCCTTGCCTCTTTGGGGTTCAAAGATGACGTCCATGTCGAAGCAATCAATCTTGTTAGTATACTATAATTCTTTCAAGAATCTGAGAAGGCTTGTAATTTGTGATTCTCTCTCGATAATATTGGTGAAAGACGACTCATGCACTTGCCACTCTTAAGTGAGCGAGCGAGCGAGCGAGCGAGCGAGTGCAGTCACTATTTACGCACACACGCGTTTACTGTACGTGTAATGTGTAAATGTGTAAATGTGTAGTGGTAGTGCCGTGTGTTTTATGAGAAAGGAACGTGTGCCGTTTAACAGTTTCCGGTATCTTCTAACCGCGAAGCGAGACGCATGGTGATGCGCGTTGTTACTTTCACTTCTCGAGTTTTTGAAGATGAGATATTGTTTAATTGGTTGCCCTGCAATTTTCTGGATTTTGGCTTCATAACCAATAACAAATCGTTAGATTGTTTTACACGTAATCCCTCCGTCGGATTTGGGTTATGCTTATCAGTGATTGTTTGTCATAGTCACCACGTGTTGACCATTTGACTTGCTTCTTTCTTTCCTATTTGCCTTTGTGGTTTCGTTATTTTTTTTTTCCACGATTTATTCAACAATTTCTCGCTGGGGTCTCCATCAAGGACACAAGTTTTTGTAACTTGAATCATTTCGATTCAATTTAATTTTTTTCTCCCTTGAATTCGAGTGTAATTAGTTAGAATTCTTATTTTTGATGTGTATGTTCGTTATCTTTGATAGACACTAATCTGAAAATCAATGGATTAGAGTAAATCTGAATCTGTCTAAAAATCTCAGTGCGCCGAATTTTCACATTACTGGATTCAGTTAGACTTCCCTACAAGACTCAATTGCATTTAATTTAAATAAGTTGATCTGTATGTAATTGAATATAATTTAATGTCGCAAGATTCAGTAATTTCTAACCAACAAAAGCGCAAGCCAAATATTTCACTCCGCAATGTACAATTGGGATCTTGCAGATTTCCATTTGATGTTCAATCAAGAGACTGATGACACCACAAGCTCAAATCAACGGCTCAGAAATCATGCAATAATTCTCCGGGAAGTGGGGTGTCTTCAAACCATGGAATTTAGGCTACTTTAACGTTCAGATGTATTAACAAATGAGAAGAAGAATCTTACCATACAGAATCCTAAACCCAGATATTACAGTTCAATCAATCAGGAATCTTGGAAAGCATACAGCTGAACATGTCGTGGCCAAACTTGACCATAAACATCCTTCTTGGTATATCGCTTATCCCAGGACCAAGGAACGTCTGCGAATGCAACAAAAGGAGTCAGATCAATGTCAAAATGTAAGAGATGCAGCAACGAAACAGATAAAAGCAGATGACCTTCAGATGAGTATCGTTGCGGAGGTAATTCGTAAGGCACAGGCAGATAAACTACTTCAGAAGAGGCACCCACGTCAGGGCTCCCATCCCAAGTCAAAGTCACTAGCTTAGTTTTCTGTATCTCAGAAGTTTCTGTTGATCCACTTTTAATCTGAAAACCATGCAACAATGCTTTTAGTTTTCTTCTACCAGGAAATTATTCTTTTAGTTTTCTTCTACCAGGAAATTATTCTTTTTTTTTTTTGAAAAGACCAGGAAATTATTCTACTAGTGGGTATGGATATAATGACCAGGACATAGTCATTACCTCAGATGGAACTCTGTTGCTGGTACAAGAAAATCCACAACCATGTCGTTTGGCAGATGGCAAAAATAGCACTCCAAGCTAAAATGATTCATGAAGAACCAACATCCAAAATGTTAATGGAAGAAGCTGTTAATAATGGGAGAAGACAACTGATGCATTACATCCTCTAGGTTCTCACAGAATGGGGACATGCAATGACTCCACATACAAAGCTCATACTATTTATCAATTTAACATAATTCAAACCAGTAAAAGTTTTCAGTAGACATACCTCATAAGAACGGATCATCAACTGAGAATTATTCTTCTGGAGTGCTCCCCAGGCAGCTTTGCTAAGATTTGCTGAAGTTAGCAACCAACTGCAGAGAAAAGATTTCACAGTTAAAATTGAAAATGCTGCTGCGGCACAGAAATGAAAGATAGTCAAACCTAAAAGATTGCGAAATCTGATAGGAAACTTACGCCAGTTTCTGACCATTGTAGCGTGCAAATGTCTTAATATGTGGCATTGCACGACTGAAACATTGAAAAAGCATGGTAGTAAATAACCAATCTGAAGGTATCAACAGAAACATGCAAAGTAAAAATAAAATACCGACAAAGTCAGACGGGAAAAAAAATGGAAAGATGCTATGTTATAAGCATATAGTCAAAACCTTAAGCAATGGACTCAAAATTAAATTGAACCACTGAAATTCCACTTATACAGAAGGACATGTGTGTTGTTTAAGTATTAATTACATTTGAGAAGTTCATTAAAGTGCAACTATAACTTATTTACTCGAAACAGTAACATTTGAAGCATTGGAATAGACAGTTGAAGATAATTCTAAAAAGAAAGGATTGCCCAGTTGATTTGACTCTTGCAGTGAAAGCAAGAGTTCACGGGCTCAAGTCCAAAGGGTACATTTAATTATGGTTGAGGATAGGTGGGGCGCAATGTAACTAACAAAAGAGGCTGTCAACTGCAGCTCTCTTTTTTGATATCTCTGTCACTCTTCAGAAGTCAGATGAGTGTCATCTCAAACTACTTAATTTCCAAACGAAATTTCAGTTGCTGAAGGTGTAAGAGATGAGTTTCTGAAGAGAATGAACAGCTAAAAAGTCTTCCCACCCATTGACTCAACAAACTGAATAACAATTTCAACATCTGCTTGTGATAATTAATGCTTCTGACTTTTGTAAGATGGGAACAGGAATATGACAGAGTCAGTGAGAATGTGAAATACTGTGGTATAAATCAAGAATCTTCTTAGCTGCTTATTATTTACTTGATTATAGGGGTAGTCAGTTGCTGGTACCAAACCACTAATTAGCAATCTCCAGTCCAAACTTTTCAATATGAAGGAGGCAAGTATAAATCAATATTGTACCAGCGGCCTGTGTGGCTTGCCTTCCATTTAGCCCAATACTTCTTCAAGAAATCTTTATCCACATTCTTCTGTGGGCTAGGAATAGCATTCCCAGCTGCATAACCCTAGAGAAAATAGTAGAAATAAATGCAATGCAAACTTCAACTAATAGGCATAGAAATGGAAGTGCAAATTTGAAGAATCAGAATGGGATGCAAACCGATAAGAGAAATGCAATTAAACTCCATTCTGCATTCATTTGTAACAGAAGAAAAACTATTACAATCCAGATTTGCCAAAGGATCCAGAAAAAAATCTTTGTAGTAAATAGTATTGCAGAGCACCATCCAGGCTCTAAGTACAGTGGATGCCATATGATTCACTTGAATGAAAATTTTAAGTGATAAACTAGTGTAGACAAAGATTTCTTGGCAAGATCGGATTATTGTACAATGCCAAGAAGTAATGAATGATCACGAGTAACCTACTTGAGAGTACCTCTAAAGAGCATCTGACATCTTCGACAGTGGGCCATATTATTAGTGGCTCTCCAATACCTAGCGGTGTCTTATCTTCTGAGAAACCTGATGACATCGAGGATGACAGTTCAGCCATCCACTTCTCATCCAAAGAACCAAGGGAAGAGAACTGCAACAATACATCCCAAAATTAATTAGAAAATGCTCCTTCGAGTGAAACAAAATTTATGCAACCATCATTCCATAAAAGAGCTCAAATGATTGCCTCCATAGTGGTATTGACATATAGCAGATGACTTGACACATACCATCATTAGGTGAAAATGTCAGATGAAATAACCAGGCCCAAAACTCAACAAAACATAGAGAAATTGAAAGTGTGAGAGAATCTCTTTCACAAAGATATAAAAATAAATAAAGCAGAAAGGAAGTAGGAAGAGGAAAATCAATTAATTTGTTGTACATCATCTCGAAAAGTAGTCAAAGCGCACCTGATAAACAAGAGGAGATTTCTTAAACCCTTTTTCAAAGGTACACTCCTGGAGAATAGTGCGTAGCTTCATATGCCCCCACTTCTTCAAATTGGAACCAGTGTGATACCCAGGGACTGATGCAATTAATCGGACCTGAAAATTTTTACACAGCATTATATGTCCCCATACAGTAACATGCTGCAGTCAATGAATACTCTGTGTGACTGCGTGTGCCATCATATCCTCCACGCAAAGATGAAATATTATTTGAGGAAAGGAACCAAAATTAAAGCAATTGGAAAGAATACCGCTGCACTGCTAAAGTCGAACTTCTTAAAAAAGGATGGATTTATTTTGAAGTTTCCATGGGCTGGTAAATTAGCACTGAATTCAGGCCACTGCACATATTCAAGACAAAACATCAACATCATTATGCTGCTGAATGATTAACATTGATCTAAGCTATTTATGAAATCTCATGCAGAAGAAGTCCCTGTAACATGGAACTAATATTAATACCTTTAGTGTACCGAGATAGTCAATCAAATCATTTTCAAATCCACACTCTTCACTCACATTATTTTGATCTTTCAAGGGGAAATCTTGCATCCACAAACCTTGACTTTTGTTGTTCCAGTCAACATGTATCAGGTTCGCAGTATGGACAATTATTCTCACACCCCGAGGATAGATAAGAAGCATGGCCTTGGAATGGTGTGTTCCAAATGATATGGGTAAGGGGGGTTTGTGCAAAATCCAATTTGCAGGCCTATTCCTCTGTAGTTTAAACAGAGCAAAAAGAATTAAGCTCCATGTTTTCAAATAACGGTCAAATGTTTAGAAGAAATAGTAGAGTCAAAACAAACCTTCATATGTTCCAGTGTACCATCACTCTCCCCGTGAATAACCAATACGTGGGGAATTTTAGCAAGGACCGGACAGGCTACAATTTGGAAAGCAGTGTAAAATATCTTGCCAAAGTGACGCAATGACAAGAATGGTCTAAATGCAGATATTTAAAACATCACATGTGTGTGCCAGAAACCCATCCGAGCATGAATAAAACTAAACTGGATTATAGTTTTTGGACACATGATATAAAAGAACAACTTCTCAGTGTTAAAACTCACAACAGAAAGGAAAACAGAGTAAAAGCTAAAAGAAATCACCTGGCAACAACCAATCAATGTCCACCATGTAGTTTGATAGAATAGCAACAATTATATCCCCCTATGAAACAAATAAAAATCAACTTAACTTGTTACTTCCTTCTGCACTGAGTTTAAATGACTCATCGTCTATGGATGAATTACTATGTCAAATCTAGCTAGATACGCATGTAACACCAAAAGGGACTTAAAAAATGTTCACATAACAACTAAAGATAATATCATCACCTGAATTACATCTCTTATAGAAACACAAGAAGTGTTTGCCCATGGTGGCAGCCCTTGCACGTAACAGCCGAAAAGTTGATGGCAACTTATCGTGAGACACATGAAAATTACATATAGCTTCCTCACTGTTTTGCAATTTTCATTATCCAGTTCATCCTACCCATTTGTATATAGAAAAACAAATTTGGTAAAACAAATGGAGACAAGCAACGAATTGAACTCAAAAGTAACAACTTGTACGTACTTGCCGTCGCATTTTCTTTGAACTAAGTTCTCCATTTGTTGCCCCATCATTGGAAACTCTCTTTTGAGATCGAGACAAAGTTACATACTTGAAAAAGTGATGTCCAGGGATCAACTCGATGATATCACCATCAGCGATTGACACGTGCTCGTTAGAACTCAGCTTCTTTCTTTGATCACCGGATTTAACAACCACTGGATTAGTTCCATCCTATAATTTTAACTCAAAAAATAATAATAATAATAAGGCAAGAACATAAATAAATAAATACAAAGAGAAATAGTATGGTGAAAATTAAGAAATTAGTTAATAATTACCACGACTAAACTTGCAGAGCCATCAGCGGAGGCGGTTAAAGTGATGTGTTTCCGGCTGAGTCTCTTGTCAGAAACAGGAATATTAGTGCTGCCAATCACAGTGGGCCCTGAGAGAGTGGCAATTTTGGGAGTGATTTGTCTTCTTTTAAGTTGTTATCAAGTGGAACCAAGTATCCAATCCTCGTTGCAGACATTTATGAAGATACTACTATACCGTTTCTTCAAATTGTTAGTGTCTGCGATATTCTGCTAGCAAAAATGAGATTAGAAGATTTAACATGTCTTTTATCTTCGGCACCCCACAAAAATCAGCGTTTTTTAGCTATTTCTTTCGTTGGCCATTTTAAATTTGGCGTCCTCCTCCTCCTGTTTAATTTTATTTCTTGCAAAACGCACAGCTTCGCTTCGTCATATTAAAAAAATTAAAATTAAAAAAAAGGGGACGGCAGATCCTTCCCCTGTAATGAAATTATAAGAAGAATCGATCGTACAGGATTACAAGTCAATTTAATTGGATGCAAAAGAAAAAGTCATCACCGGACCAAATGAAATTGCATGTACAAATGTCTATAAATGTAAATTTCTATAAAGATCTACAGAAATTCAAAATTTCAGTGTTGTCCACAAGAATATGACCTGCCTTTCAATACAAACAAATTCCATAACTCGGCCTATTTAGGTATAACATAAGCGTTTCTCTTTGTATGTTGATTAACTTCCATGGAAAAAACAAAGGGGGGAAAAAGAAAAAGAAAGCCATGGCAACAGACAAAATTTGCTATCGTCTGCGCTTCGATTCTTTACGCATTTCTGCCAAGTAGCTCTCCAAATTTGATTTCTCCCATAAACGTCTCTGGACAAGATCTTCCTTCTTCGATTCATCTAACACACACACACAGAGCATTGATCAGTAAGATCCTAAACTATGAGTATTATGTCTAGATTATGCATAATAGAAGCAATGTATGCATATGATCTGGACTCCTGACTCCAGATTTTAGGGGAATTTTATATCCCCTTGCCCACAGCAAAAGATTTTTGGTTCATGGCATACCATGCAAGAAAAGAAAAAAACGTGAGCTTATTATTTTTTTTTTTGCTCTGTTCACTAGACAGAACACTTCCATCGTCCCCAAAATTTTATGATGTTCTATGTGGGTAAAAATAAAAAATGCAGGAATTTTGATGAAGTTACCAATGTTCATCCAAGCGTCATGAGGCACTCTAAGGGATTTTTGTGTCAGGTAAGACGCATCTTCCCAAGCATATGAAGCTTTTTTCACATTGTATCTCCAGTACCAATGGCCCCACCATAGTAGTAGCTGGGTGGAAAAATTGTCAGTAACCTCTTTTAGTCAGCTAAGTTAAGATCAGATTCCAAGTAAAGCATCACTTGAATACAACAACAAACACAAATCAAACAATCAACCATAACCATTTTTGTTTCTTTGAATTCATTGACATTGTGGCTACTCTCAACCAAAAACGTTGGGTTTTCCTAACCTTCCCAATAGTGTAAGGTAGGAGAATCAAACGGACACCAATAAGCTCCCAGACAGAAGGCTTTTCAGCTCCCTTTATCTGCAGATCAAGTTCTTTGCTAAGCTCTTCCTCTGTTTTCCTGCCATAAAGAATGTCTCCTTAGTTCTTTCATAATTTGAAAGTTCCCTATAAGGACTTACCGGTGTTAGAAAAAACTGACGCACCGAAATCAAATCCATTCACAATTTTCCTAATAAAAACTCAGTACATACTTGTCCATTTGCTTGTTACTCTTCTTCTTATTTGGAATTCCCCCACTACGTTCAAGTTCCAATGCCCGGAGTTTGTTTCTGTATGCTGGTGTTTTTTTCACCATCGCTACAGCCTGCATCAATAATCACAGTGATATTATAGAATGAAACAACTTTTCAAGCTTGCTACATGATATAGAATTAATATGAATTTGAAAAGTTCATAAAGATATTTAACATCTTATAATGTATTCAGCAGTTCAGAGAGTGAGTTTTCGGGGCAGAACCTTATAAATGCTGAAGACACTGAATTAGTTCAGATATGAATAAGTTTGTTGCATACATGTGCAAGTCAGTGCAAAAGTGATTTCCAAATGGAAAAATGAAAGAATAAGACAAGTAAAGGAGTTGCATACAAGTTTCGAAATGGTGAACTAGTGCCAAGAGCCCAAGACTCTCCGATTCTCCATTGTTCTAACAAAAAGTATTATTATTACTGGCAGAAAGTTTCTAACTATGCAAGCCTAACATTCAGCCATATCAATGAAACACAAACACGCCAAGATTCAAATGCTGTCATGTACTTGATTTATCTTGGTACCTGATTATACCTAGTCCATTGGTTTAGATACTGAAATCCAGAGAAAATCAGAAGAAGCCCAACCAAGACAGCACGAGGATCCTGATGAGATTAGAAGTTTATGGTTAGAAGTAAATGAAGGAAATACTTAGTCTATTTTCTCTCCCTTCTACAGAATTGCAGCCTAATCTAATTGTTGCAAAATTACCCCTTCATTAAACTTGAAATAATACAAAAATCTCACCGTTTTGTGACCATAATATGCATGATAGTAACGTGCAGCATTGTAAAAGACCTAATAAGAAGAAATAGAATCAGTAAATGTTAGGCTTTCTTCTTTCTCGAATCTTCAAGCAAGCTGATAAACTCTCGGCATTTCATCGGATTGAACAAGCAAAACTCATGGAAAATAACATTCATACATGCTTGATCAATTTAGCATTATGTGTAAAGCATAAGGATGGTAAATCAAAATTGTTTGGAGTAATTTATTCTTTCCAATATAAAACCACAATCAGTGATATCACGATACAAAACATGAAACTACATATTTTATTATATGATTATCTATGAAGTCTTTGACAATAATCAATATATTGTCATACAAAGCTCTAATATACCTCCTCCGGATGGGCAATTGCATAATCATACTGCTCCCTTGTGGCTTCATCTTTGAGAATCTGTGACCAGATTTCAATATAAAGCGAGTTAAAGAGGATATTACTTTAATATGAACCAATTTTCGAATTAATAATTAGAGGACAAATTATGACATTACCTCATAAGCATTAGCAATTTTCACAAACAGCTTCCTTGAGTCCGGATCCGGGTTTTTATCCGGATGACTAACCACAAAACCAAAATGGAAAATTAATAAACCAACAAAACACACACACACACACACACACATATATATATATATATTTTAAACTAACAAACAGACGAGTTCAAAAAGAAAACGAAGCGACTTACTATTTCAATGAGAGCTTATAGTAAGCTTTCTTGATTTCAGATGAATTTGCATTTTGAGATACCCTACAAATTCAGTTAAACAGACAAATGAAAATGAGATCTTCCATTTGGGAAATATAATGTGAGCCTGGGAACAGAGCAGAGCTGACCCTAGTAGATCGTAGCAATCGTCTTCGTCGCAGTAAATGGCAACTGACGGTGAGATGAGGAGGATGAGCACGATAACTGATGTGGTTGCGTACCACCGAATCACCGTCGGTGGCGCCATAGCCTCCGGTCAGTTTTCTTCTTTTTCCTCAGCACCGATGTTTTAGAGGCGACAACTTTTCAATCGGGAAATGGCCTTTTGACAGCAAAAAGTCAAATGATCGGGAGTGATCAATTATGGATTCCGAATTAGGACCCAATAAAACAAGTGGGCTCGACTTAATGGGCTTCTGGGTCTTGGTGTTTCTACATGTCCCAAAGAATAGCCCAACGGTCAGTGGCGTGTACTTTTTCAATGAGTTGAGGGTGGCCATAGCAATCCGGAACCCCAATATCTTTTTTTTTTTTTGGGTCTAGTGGCATAACAATTATTGACTACTAGAGATATTCAGCATAAATACCTCCTAAATTAATGTTCTTTTATCAATTCAATTTTTGTCATGTGTTATGAATATTTTTTGTAATTGGTTGGTTGAGAAAACACGTTCAATTAAAATTAGTACAAATAGACTAAGGTTATGGCTATATTAGAGCTGATTTAAGGTAGAACACAAATTTTAACTACACACGTAAACTGTTAAATAATAAAAAAATATATTATAATTTTAATCGTGTGATTATAATAAAATACTCTACCTTAGAACAATTCTAACATAGCCAGACTATTACCAAATGTGTATGCGAAAGCAAAACCAATAATTAAAAAAAAAAAAAAGAAATTTGTACAGGTCGGTTTTATTTACTATCTCATAATGTTAAGAAGGTGCAAGTCCATGATCCTGTGGTAAATGAATGGACTGATCGCTCAGTTTAGTCATTTCGATTGATGAGATGGGTCTCACTTTTAACGTGACAGAGTAACCATTCGAAAGAAAATTAGCGGGGTCCAACAACCGAACCCACTTGACCCACCAAATGCACTATTAAAACCCGAATATTATTCGTTTGTCATCATGCAATCAGTAGATATTAATGATTCCCCTTAATTTTAAATATATCCATATATATATATATATATATATATATGTACATTAATGATTAATGTAATTGATGATTAGAAAGGATCTTTGAATCTAACGGCCACCCCCTTGAATTATAAGTCAATATAAAGAGAGAAAGAACAGCAAGTTGCGACTGCGGAACTGCCACTGATAAAAAGATAATTGTAACATGTCCATGATCCTGTGGTAAATGAACGGACTGATCGCTCATTTTAGTCATTTCACCGTCAATCCTATGAGCCACAAAAGAATGAAATATGTCAGTGATCAGTGGTTGGGTTATGCAATCTGTACCTCTGTAGTACACTTTCGAGAAGTGCTGATGCCAGCTAGTGCTAGCAGCTAGCTAGTCATATGTTGCCAGCTTTACCTCGTCATCTTGTAGAGTTTGGGTTAAAAACTTAAAATTTCTAGTCATAAGTCATAATAGATGAAAAAGCAAATTACTGATGGTAATGTTAAGTTAACACGTCCAATTTAGGAGTTGTAACTTGTACGTAAGAATTCAAGATATTAAATAATCAAACAACACTTAATTTATTGAGCATAATTTTTTAGGTTAATATAAGTTATATATAATATATCTTAACATGACCCGATATTAATAATCATAAATACACGCAAGACAGAAAATCATTGCTGAGATATAAATTATTTCTACTAATTATATTATTGAAGGAAATGCTAGAACTATATATATTTTAAAATAATGTCAAACGAATACCGTGACAACAATTTTAAAAGGGTTCAACTAGGACGTAACAAATAATATTAGCACCGTCATAGTCAATAGTCATAGACAACCACATCTAGCTAAAGCTAATTAATTAACTAAAAGTAGAGTAATTTCAAAGGGATAATAATTAATTATTACTTGCGATATTTAGACCATGATTCTTGCTTATTGCTTTACGAAGTCTTACGTACACTTACTGAACGCAGGTGATTTAGGAGTAGTGAGTTGTGTTATTTCCCTCTTGTCTCGTACATGCTCTCCGACTCATCACACATTGCGAAGCATAAAAAATTAAACTACTTTATATTAACATTTGACTAGTATTTCAATCATTAATTTATGCTTATGAGTTAATTTTCAATACGTACATCAAGTGACAATATTCGGGATACACTCTTCTCAGCAAAGGCCGCAAAGTTCTCTGACAACCATCAGATGGGAATGTGCCCTGCCCAACCACCTCGGGGACGTAAAATTAATTAATTGAAAATCAGCCTATGAGTGGGACAAAATCAAAACTAAAAACTTTATATATATGTACAATAATATTAAGGCTGTATATGAAATATGAATGAGCAAAGACCTAACTGATATATTGATATATATATAGATAATCAGTTACAACATCAGAATATACAAGCATAATATTAACAAAATGCTCACGTGTATGTTCTGATAAATACTTGTGTTCATATATATATATATATATATATTCACATGATTCCAGCAGATGGGCATGGGCTAACTCGGCTGACGACCAATTGCAACGTGTCAACGCATCGAACGATTCATATTCGAATTGTTAAGTCCGCATTTTGGGCCTCATAAATCATAATGATTTAGATTTGAGAGAGCAACACAATAATGAGGTTCTCAATCTCAACAACGACATGACGTGAAAAGCCCATGCCACCACTCTCTTTTGTAAAAATTGACCAGACAGAGGCAGTGGCAGGCTCACGAGTCATGACTCATTTTTACGTTCTGCTGCCTCCACCATCATCGTTGATTGCATTAGCCAGGCGTCCGCATTCGTCGACCTTTCACGTGGCAAGATAAGAAACAGTTAACACATCACATGACGGTCGTTTTAAGGGTGCGAATTGAATTTGCGTTATATGTGCAGCAGGGCTTCTTGATTAGGGCTTGTCATAATTCTAAAGCTAGCTAGCTAGCTTTTGGTTGTGGGTTTCTAGTAACAGAGATGGTACTAGAAACATAGTGCAGTTGTAGGACTTAAGGAACGTACATTTACAGCTCAACCTTAGGCCCATTACAGCGAAAAAGCGCTGCTTCTGTTCTGTAGAGATGCATCACATGCTTCTGCAATAAATCTTCCGTTCAGATTCCAGATAAGATAGCTCATTCTACGCTCTCGCTGCTGCCAAAACATAGTCAGGAGAGCTGAGCCTCGTATCTTTAATTTGAATGGATGATGTTCTTTTTCAACTTTTATGTCTTTTTCTTCTTCCTTTTCTGTCAAACCAAACGTCGACCCACGAGGCCAAATTAAATTCATTTCATCTTATGTGTGTTTTGTAAAAACTAACAGGTAGTCTTTTAATTTGAGTTAAAATGATTGACGTGTGGCTGCTTGGTGGCCTTTGGCCAAGTAGTGATGTGAGAACATCATTCAAAAACTCTTTATCTCATTTGACGAAGATTCACAGGATCAAAAAGAGTTTTAAAACATTCTTTAAATGAGATTGTTATGATCTCTCTTCAGTATTAAAGAGAGAGAAATATTATCTCATTTAAAGAATTTTATTTGGAGCGTTTTTTGGAGTTTCTAATTTA
Organism: Citropsis articulata; assembly: GCA_030449925.1. Taxonomy (NCBI): domain Eukaryota; kingdom Viridiplantae; phylum Streptophyta; class Magnoliopsida; order Sapindales; family Rutaceae; genus Citropsis; species Citropsis articulata. The sequence goes on along the minus strand of JASUUH010000085.1, from coordinate 24,506 downwards.
GTATTAAATTTTTTTTACCTCATTATTCTTGAAGAGAGAGAAGTTTTATAATTATTATTATTTTGGTGGAAGAAAAAGTTTAATTAAAATAGTATAAATTTATTTTTATTTGAAGAGTCTCTTGAGAGATGACTTATTTTTTATTCTTTTATTTATCTCTCTCTCACACACACACATATAAATATATAAACAAATAAGTATTTGAAGAGTAAAATTAAAAGAGTTTTTTAGTGACACTAAGAGTAGCAATTTGAGTCACCTATTTGAAAATGAGGATTCAAATTTTCTCTATCAATTGAAAAAAAATAATTGAGTGGAAGTAGCCTTCTCCTTTACAGAATGTGTTAATGTAGACTAGTCTTAATAATTGTCTAGTTGCAAATATCACTAGTCTTCTAATTATAATATCTTGACACTTTTTTTAGAGAAACAATATTTTTTAAAAAGAACATTTATGGAAATTAAAGTTAAACACCTTTAAAGAATATATATTTTAGTACTTCAAACAAGTATATCGAAACCCTAACCAGCCTTAATAAGCCAACTCAAAAAAAAAAAAAAAAACCCTCCACTTTAGTTGCCTTTTTTTTTTTTTTAATAACCAAGAGAAAGCATAATAAACTTAACATCATACATTTATTTATAGAATTTTATGGGTCTAATTTATATCATTTGAAGCTTATAGACTTTGTCAAAGATTTATTCTCTAACAATGATAAAAATCAAAATGAAGATAAGAAGGACAAACAAACAAAAAGATTAATTGTCTAAAGCCCAGTTTGGCTTAGCTGTGTAGGAACGGGGTTGCCTAAGGCCAGCTGCTTGACGTCTAAACCAAACCGGTCTATTGCGCTTTAAAAACCTACAATTTTTCAAAATAAGTTTAATATTATTTGACTAAAACTGTCACGAATATGAAATTATTGATAAATTTTGATAATTATACTTTCAAATATCATTAACATTTTATTCTAAAATAAGTGATTTATCAAACACTCTACAATAATCATAATTTTCTTTTTCATAGCAGCTATAACTTAAAAGCTATCAATACTAAACAAACATCACATGAACCAAAAAAAAAAAAAAGAGATTAATCTTCTAAATCTTTATTATTATTTTTTTTTTAAACCTGGTGGCACCATGGAATTTTGTTGACCGAAAGAAAAAATTACACTCAGCGTACGTACACATATGCAATGGGGCAGGCCGCAGCTGCAATATCTACTAAAAAATGTTTTTAAACAATGATTTAGAAAGAGCCTTAATGGCGACACAACGGTGACAAGAATAACTGTAAAACTTACAATGTTGTAATGTTCATTGAAATATTGTACTAATTTTTCACTTGATACTATAATACTATATAATTTCACAGTTGTTTTATCCTTATTGTATTAGATTCTTATGTTCAAATATCAGCACTCATTTTTTTTTTTAAATGGAGAATGCAATGCGCTGTAGGCAGAACTGTTGCAAAATTTTCCCCTTTATTCTCGCATGGTGTTATATGAGTGAGCAGCGTCCACTGACAGCAGGGCACGTTGTGTAATTGAAATGTTTGTAGTTTTCTCAAAAGCAGAGAATCACTATTGTCCAGGAAAAGTGAGAACCTTACCTATATTAAAATACCCCATAATGCTTATGGAGATTTTTCAAATAGCCTCTTGTTCGAAGGACTTTGGGCATGAATCCTACAGTTTTGATCTTCATGTCCTGTGCACCCAAGCAATGCACATGCCTGCCCTTCTTTGTCCTTCCACAGCCCGATTTGAACGTGTAAAATATTTCGACGTGCATGTGTTTATAGATGCTGCCACGTCTGTGCCGACATGGACTCTTTGAGTCTTGAGGTTTGGTTTTACAGTTGGGTCCCATACTAATCATCATGTGCCTTGTTTCTCAGATTTCACTGAAAAGATAGAGAGAATTTTAGTAGGTTGGATATTCAAATCCAACGACCTTCAATTAATGGTTATTGAAAATGAAACAAGTTATGTATCTTTCAATTTTGGAGCAAGCAAATTTCATTCACAATATTTTCATTTGGTTCTCATTCATCCAAGTCTCTGCCTCCCTTATCTCTTTCCTAGCTTTCACTTCCTGTCGACACTATGAAAGGGGAAAAAGAAATTATTTTTGTCCATGCTTTAAAAAATAATAATAATAAATAGATGATATATTATTGTACTTGATACACACACACACACATATATATATATACATATTTCACTAGTAGATAAAAAAACATAGTGTTTAATATATTGAAGTTTGTGTTTTTTTTTTTCATTTTACTAATGCTTTAACCAAGTGAAAATATCCTCATTGGAGAAGGAATACATATATACATACATACATTCATACATATGTATATACAAGTGCTCTTATTTTCTTTAATGTGAACACTCTGTTAAGTTGTGTGGATTAATAAGGTTAGTTTTCAATACACTATGAACCATGCAGTTCAATAGCATTAGAAACTAACTCTAATCTATCCGTGAGAAAAAATCTTTGATGGCTGTATGAGAAACGTGTACTTCTCTTAAGCGTAGGCTGATAATGATCATTAACTATAGAATTAATCATCACCACAATTATTGATGTGTTGTTCCCTTCCCCCTATTAAATATCTGCCGCTCCATTCTTATTGGTGTACGCGCATTTTAGTCTTAATTTGCTCCCTCTATGTATCTCAGCTTTCAATCCAACTTTTCCCTTGTGAGCATCCTTTTACGCTTATTTCAGTTTTGTGCATATTTCCTCTACAAGTTCTATCTTTGCGAATCTTAATTTGTAGGTACTTGATTTTCTATAAACACAAGTTACATATTGTGTATGCATGTCTTAATCTTCCATTTGTTCTCATGTTTCTGTTTTCTTTCAACAGTTGTTTTCAATATGTATACGAATGTGTTACACTTATCAGAATTATTAAAATTCAAATTAAAAACATATTAATTCTTGCTTGACTGATAACTACTTGTAGACGTAGACATTCCCGTGCATTGTCATGGAAGTAACTATATATCTTTCTCCTTACTTATCTTTTATCATTTCAATGTTTGAATTCATGGCCTTAATTATCGATTACTGTAGAGTAAAGAAATAAACAAAAAGATTATTGAGTTGGCTCCTTTTTTTTTTTTTCTTTTGGAGAAAAAGTCATGAGTGATATTAGGTTGCCATTTTCATTTCCATTTTCCCTACCGCTAGACTGCAGAATTGGTTCTCACCAGCAGAAGTCTTGCAGGAAGTGATGCATCCCTCATTCAAGAGAGTACAAATGCTGGAGTCTGACAACTTCATCACAGAATTAAACCAGGTAAGTGAATGAATCTCGCATAACTTTTATTTTTGGGTCACTCGTAATGGACATAAAATGATCATGAGAAATATTGACTTTTAAGTATTTTCTGGAACTTTTCTTTTCTTTGTATGTATGGTAATGGTATCTAACTTTATTTTCTTTTTTATTTTTGCGAAAAAAAAAAGAGAAAAAGTGCACAAAATTTGTGGTGCTTCTTATGATGGTATCATTTAATGATATCCTGGCGAATGATAGCTAGCTTCATTAAAAAGGGCCTAGTCTAATTTGCAGTACTTGTATTTTACTTGAGGGAATTGAATCCTTATATGAAGTCGAACAATAATTAAAAAAGGGCCTAGTCTAATTCAAATCTCGATTCCATGCTAACCAAATCCCATCCCACGAGACAACTCCAAGGGGCCACATGTTTCAAATGGCCATGCACATACTGAAACTCGAAAGACAACTTTAGAGTTAGATGTCAAAACTGCCTTGTTGTAGACAAGATTTTTCTGGAACCCGTTGAAAAAGGTTACCAGTTTTTATTGTTTTTATACAGCACAAGAGAGTATTTAATGGGATTAAAAAAACTAAAATATCCAGGTAGCTAGTTGTAATGGTGATTAGAATAAATAAAATAAAATAAGTTGAACAGTACTGCTACTTTGACAAAAACTTAGGTTACAACATTTTTTAACAAAAGAAATGAAAAGACTAAAACGTCTAGATAGTTATAAGTAACATATGATGAAGTAAACGATATTTTAATTTATAAGAGGTACATGTTATATTAATTTTCGCCCATAGCAGTATAACTTTCAGGAAAAATGTATGGCGTGCATGGCCGCAAAAATAATTGATGATGCTTATGCTTTAGATCAACAAGTTGTTATTGAATAATTGTTTTGGTTAAAGTAAAATAAAATTCGAAGGTGATGACCCATAAAAACTAGCCAACATATTGAATAATTACCAGATCAAAGAGCTAATTCGTAATGTACTTTTTTCTTTTATTTTTAATTGGAGGATCCCATAAAATAATTATGTTCAATTAATTTTTTGGCTTAAGGTCCCATCACACATAGGTGCCGTCGGCCGGTCTTATCACAAGACTTTGGATACACCCGTCCCTAGTACTTTTAATGTGTGTCAATTATCGTATCATAATGAAAGGTCATTATTAGAGGCAATTTCGCAATAATAAATAACATAATTTATTAAATGGAATCACTGGGAAGAGGCGAGAGCATGTGTTGATCCTCTTCTTCTCTTCCTAGCATCCATAATAATTTTCCATTGGATCTTATGTTTAGAAAAAAAATAAATACTGAGAGAAAAAGAAAGCGAAAAGCTAGAGAGCATCATGAAAAACAAAAGCTCAGTAAAAAAAAAAAAAAAGAAGTGAAAAGAAAGTAGAAGAAGAAGAAGAAGAAGAAGAAAAGACATGCAATCAACTTTTTCTCCAAGGTCCAAGACGTGGAAAAGTAACCGCCATATGTGTAACGTTTTCATCTATAGACAAGGAAGGGAAACAGAAACAAACCGTAGTGTTTTTAGAGTATTTTTTAAAAAAATTTTAAATAAAATTTTATTATTTATTTAAAAAATTACATCAACATTTAAAATTTTAAAAAATATTTTAATTAAAATTTTTTAAATTATAAATAATATTCTCTCTTTAAATTTAAAGAGTTACTTTCTCATTATTTAATTTATATTTTATTACTTTTTATTAAAAAAAATTATTTTAATTATTTTTTTTTAAAAAAAATAATTATTTAATTAAAATAATATTAATTTATTTTTATTTAAAGAATTTTTAAAAAAAAAATATTTTTTTTCAATTTTTTATTTATCACATAACTAAGCAAATAAATATTTAAAATATAAAATTTATATAATTTTTTTGGAGATGCTCTTACACTCTTAGTCTCTATCTTTTCCCACAATCAATTGTTGCCTTTTTTGAATTTAATATTATAATTCTCCTCTCATTCGCATCCATCATCTTCTATCAGCCGCTAAACATGGCCACGGACCCACCATTTCACCAAGCTTACAAGTCCCTCATCGAAGATACCTCAAACAATAACTTTGACAAGAGGCTTGTACTTGCTGAGGAATGTGAGCTTCCGCTGATTGATCTTAGCCGACTACTTCATAATGATAACGTCGTCGACGAATCAGAAAGAGAAGAGTGCAAGGAGGAGATAGCTAGGGCTTCTCGGGAATGGGGTTTTTTCCAAGTCACTAATCATGGGATTTCAAAAGATTTATTGGAGAAGATGAGACAAGAGCAAGTGAAACTTTTCAAGCAGCCTTTTGATAGGAAAAGCAAAGAAGACAAGTTCATGGAATTCCCAGTCGGCAGTTACCGTTGGGGAACACCAACGGCCACATGTCTCAACCAGTTATCGTGGTCCGAAGCTTTTCACATTCCTATGGCCGATATCTCTGCTTCTGCTGCTGCTTTCACTACTCTCAGGTACCCTTTTTTTTTTTTCTTTTTTCTTTTTTATATATATTTCACAACAACCTACCGCTAACGTACCCTGGTTTATTTTATTTATTTTTCCTTTTATTATTATTATTATTTTCATCATCATTTTATGAGTACGTATCTGCTGTCGCTTTTTCCATTTATTTCCTGAAGACCGGAGATAGATGAAGGGAGACTAGAGAGCAGTACCACACGACGTAATTATTACAGTATTCATTCATACATACATACAACACATATAGGAGAACATTTAGAGTCCATCTGATTCTTAATTGACCAAATTTTTTTATTAATGTAATAGCTAATTAATATATGACCCCTTTATTTTAATGCGGCCAGACATTTTAAGATTAACATTAATTTTCAATGAAACATGTTTGTAGATTCGCTGGGACTATTACCTAGTACAAATAGTCAAACCCATTGATATAACCACTATTAGAGCATGTGAGCATGTGATGTCAGTCAATGGAATCTTAATTAAAATTTTTAAATAATTTAACAAGTAAATACACTAGCCTGAATATAAAATATTATATATGTTGCTTGTACGGCAAGCGCAGTATGCATAGAGCACAGCATGCAGCATCTGGTGGAAAAATTTTCATACTAAGTAGAAAGTATTAATCAATTAATGACTAGGAAAGGATGTAGTTAATTATATTGTAACAAAAAGAGTGCACGTTTTTAATCTACTGAGTATCCCTATACCTAAATAACCATAATTTCCTCGTTAATTAGCTCAGATTAACGTAACCATATGTTTATATATATATATTAATTTTTGTTTTCTAATCTAGGATATATATGATTTAGAAACATGAGCAGAAGAATATGGGAATGTATCCGACCCGCTTAACACATCAATGACATGGCTAGTTTTGTTTGACGTTTGAATGTTACTTGTTAGGAACCACAGCTCATGTGATTAATTAATACACAGTACTTGTCTACCTAGGCTGAAGCTCATAGAGTCATGGTAGCATGTGCGATGTTTCATCTAATTTGTGGAAGTTCGTACTCAAATTGGCCTTCTAATTACAGAGAGAAACGATACCCAGAAAGCAACTTACCTTTTTCGTTGTGGCAGTTCGTTTTGCACTTAAAAAAAACACTGCAATTCCTAATGATTCTGCAAATTTACCATACAATCAAATGAGGCACACAACTTGCTTGCATGCATGGTTAGGGGCTTAAGGCTCGCTTTCACGTGAATATAAAAAAAATCGATGTGCTGGAAGTCAGGCTACATCAGTAGGACAGCTTAAGAGACCCCGAAGCGGGGCTCTAATGGGTCCACAATTTGCTGATTATTGATAGAGTCAGCCTTTTGACACTCCACTCTTATCCATCCTGCATCCGACCCATAATTCTGATATTTCCTGGCCCATATATAGTTATATGCATATACACGCAGCTCCTTTGCCAACCATGTGCATGTATAGCTATAATGTATTTGACTGTGTTGTTGTTATTTTCATTTTAACTCAAGTGAGTTAATTTCTTCTGAATGGATATATGTACAGTTCAACTATGGAACAGTTTGCTACGACAGTGGCGGGTCTTGCCCGAAAGTTAACTGCAATCCTTTCGGAGAAATTAGGTCGCGAGTCAACGTTTTTCCAGGAAAATTGCTTGCCAAGCACATGCTACCTTAGAATGAACCGATACCCACCATGCCCTGTCCCTTCAGCGATACACGGGATGATGCCGCACACAGACAGTGACTTCCTCACAATATTGCATCAAGATGAGGTTGGAGGCTTGCAGTTAGTCAAAGATGGCAAATGGATTGCAGTGAAACCTAATCCAGAAGCTCTCATTGTCAACATTGGAGACTTATTCCAGGTGCGTTTTTGTACTTGCTCAGCATACAGACTGTACTTGTATCATTTCTGGTTGATTGCAATAGATGTGATAATTAATTTCTAATTAATATTTGGTTGCTACAACATTTCAGGCTTGGAGCAATGACGTTTACAAGAGTGTGGAACATCGCGTCGTTACGAATCCGTCGACGGAGAGGTTTTCGATTGCGTATTTCTTCTGTCCTTCGTACGACACTGTGATTCAGAATTCAGAGCCTTCTAATTACAGGAAGTTTAGCTTCAGAGAATTCAGACTGCAGGTTCAGCAGGACGTTCAAAAGTATGGTCGCAAAGTAGGGCTCCCCAGATTCCTTAACAGTCATTAAATGAATGTTTTCTACAATTAGTTTAATATTTGTACCTCATCACCGCACCGCCAAAACAGGGGGGAAAAAAAACTATTAATTTGATAGCTCGAAAATTGAATATAAAATGTAATATAGGCAGGGTCAGTTCAATTAGAAATGTAAAAGGGCGATGTAGTACTGCCAGTATCTTTATTTAGTTGCTAACTAATTTTGTGTGATTCACTGCAAGCCTACAGTGTAAGGTCTTTCTATCTATTGTTAAGTGGGTATAATAATATGTGCGTGGTGCTATTCGCAGCCTTCTATTATCCTTATCAAACACCTTCTCTATTTATAATTTTTTTTAATTTCTAAAATAATCCCCCGAACAATTAGCCTCTTAATTAGTAGGGCTCTTTCTTCAATAACTAAGCTTGTATTCCTCAGAATAAATAAAGATGTCGATAACTCAAGTGGGTGTACTTTTAATTTATTTCAGTGTTCTATCTCAGAAAAAAATAAAATAAAGTACAAAGCTCGTTTGTTCCGTAGCATGCTCAAAAGTTGATATTTTTATGTAAACTTCACAATATTATTTTTCCTGCAAGTACAAATTGGGATAAAGTTTAGCTTCTATCAAGTTCTCACTCTTTTACAATAGACTTCTTCTTTATGTTTGTAAATTTAAAGTATTTAAAATAGAGAAAATATTCGAGTGAAAAATTGTAAATACAAAATAAAACCAGTTGCACAAGTCATAATACATAAGAGTATAAGACAATGATTTGGGTTCGTTGGAATGTAAAAAGAGTGGGAGCACAATTGATTTGAGAGTGGTACTATTGGCACCTGTCAATTATTCTCTCACAACCCCATTTAATAATTGCAAAACTGACTTTTCCTCTTATAACACCACCTTCAATTCCCATGACACCCTCGCCACTATGATTGAATAATAATAATAATAATAATAATAATAAGATCTATATAAAGAACGGAGGTCTAATAGTTTGCCTCAATTTACATTAAAAAGAAAATGTAGTGGGGTTTGAGAAATAAGAAGACAATACAAGGAATTTTAGCAAAATATTCCATTTTCATATGCAAGAAATCATGTTTTCCAGTATAAAGAGGAGTGGTAAAACTTTAACATAATAATGATCCTCCATCTAAAAGCGAAAATAATAATATCTTTGTCCTGAGAAAATTTACTCGTCTACACATTTCTTATTCTAGAAGGCTTGAAATAGAAAGGTTCCATGGTTACTACAATTTAATTGCATGCATCAGCATCAATGAAGCATCAAATACAGAAAAAAAAAAACAAAAACAAAAACAAAAATAATGCAGTACATGGGGATTTAAAGAGGTTCTAAAGAGAGAGTGATGTGATTAATTGCCCATAAATATTGAAAACTAACTCATCAAATTTGACTGAACAGTTTATAATCTCGCCATAGGTCAAAAATTAATGGTAAAAATTTGTTAACATATATAATCAACTGTTTATTAGTTTTAGCTTTTTCTCCATTATTTTGAGTGGCTGCAGAGAAGAGTAGTTTTGCATCCAAATTCCAACCGGGATTGCGCTGGCTGCATGCAAGAGTTTGGTTAGGTTTTTATTTGTCTTTTAATGTAATTTCTTGCATGGTTAAAATTGTAAAAAGAACAAAGGGGTTTTAATAGGATTATTGAGGAGTGTGACTAGCGCTACTCTTGATCTGGTCCCTTTCGTTTATTACTTCTCAGGGCTCAAAAGCCTATTTATACAAGATTTTTAATAACATAAAAAGAAAATAATCAAACATTATAAACGAAATCTTCCACATTAACATGCACATAATGTTCTTGATACTTACCATCCATGCATCACATAATAATTTTGATTCTTACCACTACAAGAATATTAGTCTTTAGCGACGAAACTTTTAGAGACGAAATTATTTTCGTTGCTGGAAGTACTTTTTAGCGACGAAAAAGAACTTTTGTCGCTAAAGTGATACAAAAAAAAATAATATTTAATTATTACTTTTAGCGACGAATTATTCGTCGCTAAAGAGTATTTATAGCGACCAAATATTAGTTTCGTCGCCAAAAAATTAAGCGGCTAAAAATGTGTTGGCGCCAAAACCTTTAGCGATGACAATTTAATATATTGCGACGAAATATTTTCGTCGCTAAAAATAGTTTTAGCGACGCAAATATTTCGTCGCTAAAAATAGTTTTAGCGACGAAAATAGTTCGTCGCAATATATTAGTTTTAGCGACGAACTTGATTTCGTCGCTAAAAATAGTTTCAGCTACGAATAGATTTGTCGCTGAAACTCTCTGATGTGCCAAAAGAGCTTGTTTTAGCGACGAAAATATGTTTCATCGCTAAAAATACCTTTAGCGATTTCGTCGCTAACATTCTTTGATATGTCAAAACATCATGTTTTAGCGACGAAAATATATTTCGTCGCAATAAATAATTGTAGCGACGAATAGAATTTGTCGCTAAAATTCTTTGATATCTTAAATGGCCATGTTTTAGCGAGAAAAACAATTCGTCGCTAAAACTACTTTTGGCGACGAAATATATTTTCGTCGCTAAAATTACTTTTGGCGACGAAATATATTTTCATCGCTAAAAATTGTGAAAATTTAAAAAAAAATTTGGCAGATGATTTTGCGCCAAAATTTAAGACCTTTAGCGATGAAATTGAATTTCATCGCTGAAAGGGTGATTTTAGCGACGAAAATTACGTTTGGCGACGAAATATTTCGTCGCTAAAAAATGTCAAAATTTAAAAAATTTTGCGGGATTATTTTCCGCCAAAAATTAGGTTTTAGCGACGAATTTTAAATTTCGTCGCTAAAAAGTCCTATAACCTATTTATATACCACTTACATCATTTTTTTCATTCTTTCTTTCATTCTCTCATTCTCTCATTCTCTCATTCACTTACTTTTATTATTTAATTCTCTCATCTCTAAATGTATAATTCTCATTTTCTAATTTAATCCCTACTTCTTTTCTCTTTTATTTTGAACTTGATGTAATTTTTTTTATTAATCTTATTTATTCTAACTTATATTATTATTAAATTTTTGTTTATTATGTTAGCTAATTATTGTGTGTGTTTATTTGTAGGGAATATTGAAGACCAATTACATTTAGATGATGATTATTAATAAATTTATATTCATTTGTAACTATTTTCTTTCAAAAAAGAGATATTTATTTTTGTAATTATTTTTTAATTTTTCATCAATAATTACAATTTTTTTTAAATTATTTAATTCTTTTTATCATTATGGTGTTAATTGTCATTGTAATTTAATATTAAAATAATAATATTTTAACAATAATAATAATAAATAAATGATAAGAAAAATGATACTTTTAGCGACGAAATAATTTTCGTCGCTAAAACTACTTCTACAAAATTAATATTTGTCGCTAAATGTTTACTTTAGCGACACAAAGTATTCGCTAAAAGCATTTTTAGCGACCAAACAAGATTACGCTAAAAGTATTTTTGTGATGAAAAATTTTTCGCTAAAAGTACTTTAACGAAATTTGAAATTCATCGCTAAAGATCTAACGCGACGCTCCTATAGCGACGAAATGACGACGATAATTTTTTTGTCGCTATAACCTTGAGCGACGAAAATCATATGTTTTAGCGACGAACTGTTTCATCGCTAAAGCCCTTTTTTGTTGTAGTGTACCATTTGTATATGTCATAATGATTTTGACTATTGTCATATGTGCTTCGCATTATAGTCCTGATTCTTACCATATATTATGACCAAAAAGGAAAAGATAAAGCTTGATAAAAGATATAGAAATACATGTTTATGAAAGTTTGAAATATTATTTATAGAAATCTAAATGACAAAACTAGGATTTTAAGGCCTTGTAGTACAAATATCAAATAACACGAATATAACCAGAGGCGGACTTATGAGTGGGCTATATCGGGCTGTAGCCCGGTATAGAAAAGGAAAATTTTTTTTTAAATATATTACTTAAATTTATAATTATGCCACCAATGATTTTACAAGAGTGCCATTGAAACAAAACAAAAAGAAAAAAAAAACTTTACCTAATCCTTTTTTTTTTTACTATCAACCGACAACAATTCTCAAAGCTAAAAATTAAAAAAAAAACCAATTGTCCCCTACTCATCTTCACGATTCTTCATCAGTTCATCTTCTTCGTTTCCAATTTCTTGAGCTTTGCATATTTTTCTACTGGTATGCTTTCACAACTTATATAAAAATCTTATTTTTTTGGTGATGGATTTTACTAGTTTGCTCTATATTTTATTTTGATCCATTAGTTTAAATTTTTAATTGACTATTTAGTTTTTGTGATTGGTTTTGCTAATTTGCTCTGTAATTTGTTTTGATTCATTAGTTTGTAAAGTTTCAATTTTGATTGCTATCCATATATGTCCTGGTAAACTCAGGCATATTGAATTTAATATGTAGTGTTGTACAATTGTATAAGGTGGTCAACAATTGGAGTTGGGTGCATATATTCTTCTTTTTATAATAATTGTATATACTATTGTTGGAACAATTGCTAGACAGCATTTTAAGTAAATACTTATTATTATTGTTTTTTCATTAATAACATATTTTTTTAAATTGAAAAGATGAACAAAATTAAATTGTTTAATTTATTTAAGCATGCTAATTAAGCTTGTAATTATTAATTAATTTTTTTTTTCATATGTAGTTTTCACTAATAATCTTTTTATAATGGCAAAGATGAATAAAATTAAATTTTTTAATTTATTTAAGTATGCTAATTAAGCTTGTAATTATTAATTAATTTATTAATTCTTATGTAGTTTCATGTTATAGTTTCAAACTAATTGATTGATTTTACATATTATTTTAGTTTATTATTTTAAATGTTTGATTGGCTTTTTTTTTTAAATTAGTTTTGTGATTTATTAGTTTGAATTGATTTATTATTGTTATTTTTCACTAATAATTTTTTTAAAATTGAAATGACGAACCAAATTGAATTGTTTAATTTATTGGAGCATGCTAATTAAGCTTGTAAATTGAAATTATTAATTAATTTATTAATTCTTATGTAGTTTCATCTTATGGTAATTTATAGGTTATAATGTTCGATAAATCTAAGCCAAGGAAAACTCTCCTTTCGTTCTTTGCCAGAGTACATGATGGTCAATCATCAAATGAAACAAGTTCTCCGTACAGTATTAATGCCTCGAGTTCTCTTAAATCTCAAAGAGCTGAATTTGAGAAAGTTAATACTCCATCCACTATTGACACCCCCTATTTAGAACGTGATCCTATATTACACATCTCAATCAAAACTTATCCTATTGATAAACGAGAAGATGTACGGATGGTGTATATAAATATGGGACCATTCCAACCCGAGCTACAAAAATATCCACCGACTAAACATGGTATGCAAAATCGTCGATTTCAATTTTCTTGGTTCTCAAAAATTTCCTTGGCTTGAGTATTCCCTATCAAATGATAAAGCATTTTGTTTTCCATGCTTTCTTTTTTATGATACATTAACTAAGTTTGATGCATTCATTGTTGATGGTTGTTAAAATTGAAAGTATGTTTCTTGTGACAAAAAATGTCCTTTTACATTGCATGAAGAGAGTCATGGTTCTTTTCACAATGCCGCAATGGAAAAATAGAGCAATTTAAAGGATCCATTTAAACATATTGATAAAAGAATGAATGCACAATCTTCACAAACAAGTTTTGGAGAATAGGTTGCAGCTAAAAACCTCAATAATAGCTACCAAATGGTTAGCAAAACAAGCTTGTGCTTTTAGAGGTCATGATGAGTCAGTTAATTCTCTTAATCGTGGAAATTTTATTGAATTAATCAAGTTGTTAGCAACAATGAATGAGGAGATTAATAAAGTTGTGTTAGAAAATGCTCTTTAAAATGCCTAATATATAGCACCGAATATTCAAAAGGAATTATTGAGTATTCTTGCTAATAAAGTGCGATACAAGATTCGGGAGGAAATTGGAGATGCTAAATTTTATATTCTTGTTGATGAAGCACTTGATGAATCTCACAAAGAACAAATGGCTATTATTGTGAGATTTGTTGATTGTGATGGGTTTATTAGAGAGCGTTTTTTTGAAGTAGTGAATGTTGATGACACTAAGGCCTTGACTCTTAAAATTGAGATTTGTAATGTACTTGCTCGGTACAATCTTTTAGTTGAAAATTTAAAAGGTTAAGGGTATGATGGTGCTAGTAATATGGCTGGAGAGTGGAATGGATTACAATCTTTATTTCTTAATGATTGTCCATATGCCTATTATGTACACTGCTTTGCTCATCGGTTACAACTTGTACTAGTTGTAGTATCTAAAGAAGTGCATGAGGTGTGGTTATTTTTTTTTCTAAGTTGAGTTCCATTGCCAACTTTGTTAATGTCTCTTCCAAACGTCGTTCTGAGTTGAAATCTGCTAAAGAGAAATAAATTATAGAATTGATAACTTCAGAAGAGCGGGAGACTGGTACAGGTGCTAATCAAGTTCGAACTCTACAAAGGGCAGGAGATACTCGTTAGAGCTCACATTTTACTTCAGTTAGTAGGCTTGTTGAGATGTTTGGTGCAACTCTTGAAGTTCTAAGAAAGATGATTAATGATGGGCCTAGTCGAGATATGCGTGGAGAAGCTAAAGGTGCGTATAGAGAAATGAAATCCTTCGAGTTTGTGTTCATTTTACTTTTGTTGCATAGAGTTCTTGGGATCTCTGATATTCTTTGCCGAGCATTACAAGCAAAATCTTTAGACATCTTGAATGCTTTGAATTATATCACAAGTACTAAAAGGCTTTTGAAAGAATTTTGAGATAATGGTTGGAATAATTTTATTAGAAGTGTGGAATCATTTTGTGGAAAGCATGACATTAGTGTGGCTGATACGAGTGTTCGTTATATGGAAGGTATAAGACGCTCCTGTCAACAAAAAGATTATATTACAGTTGAGTATCATTATCACTTTGATATATTTAACGCTGTAATAGATTTTCAATTGGCAGAGATAAATAACAGGTTCCCAGAGCAAATTATGGAACTCCTTACTCAAAGCTCGGCTTTAGATCCAATTGATGGGTTCAAATTATTTGACATAGATCGTATTTGTTGTCTTGCTGAGAAATTTTATCCTCATGATTTCACTGCAAATGAAATTTTTGCTTTGAGAAGAGAATTTGAGCATTACAAGTTTGATGTGCTTTCTCATTCACTTTTTCAAAAGGCTACATCACTTTCTGAGTTATGTTGACGATTAATTGAAACAAAGAAGTCGCAACACTATTTCTTGATTGATAGATTAATTCGTCTAGTATTAACTCTTCCAGTGTCTACAGCCACAACAGAGCATGCATTTTCAGCAATGAGCCTTATCAAGACATCACTTCGCAATAAGATGGAAAATGAGTTTCTTTCAAATTGTATGGTTGTCTATGTTGAAAGAGAAATTGCAGATACTATTGTTCCAGAATCCATAATTGATGAATTTTATTGTTTGAAGCCGCGAAAAGTACAATTTTAGTTATAATTTTGTTTTGAATTACATTTTTATTTGTCATTTTTATATAATGATTTTGTTTAAAGTAATTATTATTTAGTGTAAGATTTCTAATGCCATGATCTTATTATGTGTATTTTTTTTATATATAAAATTTTTTGTTCACTTTACAATATAACCTTTCTTTTAAATTTGGCCCGGGTAACTTTCAAATCCTGGATCCGCCTCTGAATATAACAAAATAAGTAAACCCTAATTATTATTATAAATATAATTATGCTAACCGAAACAAGAACCTTAATTATTATTACAAATATAATTGTACTAACTGAAACAAGAAAAAAAAAACAGCACCCATATCTGATATATAAAAAAAAAAAGACAAAAATCCTTAAAGTAATAGAAAAAAAAAAAACAATAACTTTCAAAAGGACCATGAAAAAAATAAAATTTCTGATCCAACCACGGGGCTAATATGACATAGCACATGGGATTAGATTTGTCTCATTGGAGTTTCGAGATAAATTATTATTATTATATACTCTAAACGAATATCTATAGTTTAAGTTATAGTCTTAGAAAAAATACCCTATTAATCCTACATCATATTATATATGCATCGCATTCATGCGATCTCTATTTGATAATGGACGTTGAAAATATAATTTAATAGTATCTTTAATAAATAGGTATTTTTTAATATTTATGAAATGTGATTTTATTCTAACACGTCTTGTATTAAAAAAAAATCTTTAAATTATGTTACATGAAAATTTGATAGTCATATAAATAAACTATTGGATATAAAAAAAAAATAACTATTGGCATTAATTAATTTTGAAGAGAAGAGAGGAAAATTTTGGATTATCCCCCATAAAGTGACTATTTTCAGGTCACTCTTTATTTTTAAAATCTTCGGTTACTCTTATTTAAAAGTGAATAAATGAATTTTTTTTATTTTTAATAAAAAATGTTAACAAATTAAAATTTAAAAAAGAGAAAATAATTTGAGGATAATTATAAGGAATAATATAAAATTAACCCAAGAAAATAAATAAATAAACACATTCATTAAAAAAAAAATCCGAAGAATTTAAATATTGCTTCCATCCATTCCTTACCACTTTAGCAGCTCAGCTTCTTTTTCCTAATATCAATGTGTATGTGCGAATAAAATCTCCCTTCAAGAAGATTAATAATCGTGAAAAAAATGATAGCTTGTCTAAGTTCCAACCTCCCGAACCTCCCCTCCACGCCGACCTCCACAGGCCAAACCACGTCCGAGCCTGACGCTAAACCCCAGGCTCGGAAACTGAAGAGCAGCCCTCAGCTGAACCGCTGGTCGAGGGCCCGCGCTGTACGATCGGGTCGTAAATTGGAACGGTTGGGCCACCGGTCCCCCCAGTCGCCTGTTAATTTTCAAGTTAGAGACAGAGATGGTGTTTATTTGGAGCCGGAAAGAATAAGCGACGGTGAGGATAACGTGGAGGCGATGGAAGGGAAGTCCATTTACATGGTCTCTGACGGCACTGGATGGACGGCGGAGCACTCCGTTAATGCTGCTTTGGGGCAGTTCGAACACTGTTTAGTAGATCGAAACTGTGCTGTAAATACCCACCTCTTCTCAGGGGTATGTTCGTCTTTTTCTTTTTTTTTCCCCTCCTCCTATGTCCGATACCTTTATATTTTGTTATGTTGAAGTCTGTGGCCTTGTTTGATGGGGCAAGTTTCCTCTAAAAGCACTTTTGGCCAAATCACCCTATCTATTGCTTTTCAGGAAGCACTTTTATTATGTGCTTCTCAAGGTGACTTAATTTTCAAAACTAAAGGGTTACCTGACCTCGTATTCCAAGTAGATGGAATAAAACAAGAGATCATTGAAGGACAAACTGTTTTGAATCAGGCCTTCTCTTTATCTTGAGATGCATTATATGTTAGAAAATGATTCCATGCTTATTACTATAATCTGCATTGTTTTGCTTAATGTTGAAATCTCAATTAATTTAATCAGCTAAAATGTGAGCACTGACATGTTGTCGTTGCAACAATTTTGTCAGATTGATGATGTAGAGCAGTTGATGGAGATAATAAAGCAAGCAGCCAAGGAAGGGGCAATGCTTGTTTACACCTTAGCCGATCCTTCCATGGCGGAGTCTGCTAAAAAGGCCTGCAAGCTTTGGGGAATACCGTCCACTGACGTATTGGGACCAATTACAGAGGCAATTGCATCCCATCTAGGCGTCTCACCTTCTGGCCTTCCCCGCGGTGCTGCCGGCCGAAATTTTCCTCTTAGTGAGGAGTACTTTTGTCGCATAGAGGCTATTGAATTTACCATTAAGCAAGATGATGGTGCCCTTCCACAAAATTTGCACAAAGCCGACATTATTCTAGCAGGTGTTTCTCGTACTGGAAAAACACCGCTATCCATTTATTTAGCACAGAAGGGATACAAAGTGGCAAATGTCCCAATTGTGATGGGTGTAGAATTGCCTAAGAGTCTTTTTCAAATAGACCCAGAAAAGGTTTTTGGTTTCACAATTAATCCTCAAGTACTGCATACTATTAGAAAAGCAAGAGCTAAGAGTTTGGGATTCAGAGATGAAATAAGGAGCAATTATTCTGAGTTGGATTTCGTTATAGAGGATTTTGAATTTGGTGGCAGGATATTTGCGCAAAATCCTGTGTGGCCTGTAATTGGTGAGACAAATTAAGTTTCATTTGTTCATTTGTTTACCTATGAGTTATGTGACTATTTTTACTTATGGTTCTTAAAACATTCAAAATTTCAGCCTTATTGAACCCTATGTTTATAGAAATAAAATTGTTGGTTGTTTGTTACTGCAGAAGTGACTGGCAAAGCTATTGAAGAAACTGCAGCAGTTGTATTGAGACTTTATCATGACCGGAAACACAAATGCTCAATGCCACGAATCTCAAAACGCTACTAGAAGAGGTAAAGTTCTTATTCTTTTGTATGCAAGGATGACTGATTAGATATTGATGTTGAATAGTGGTGAGCCAACATCAGATCCATCATCAATTGTAAATTCTGCAAAAAATATTTGAATAAAGGGTATAGCCATCACGCTTTTTAACTTTCTTATCAGTGATGCAATAGATTGTTGAGTGAAGCCAGTCTGATGATGTATGGCTTTCTTATGTATTTATCCAATTAAGAGATGAGCTCCAAAGCACATAGTCATCAATGTCAATACATGGTAACTTTTGGCAATTAAACCATATGAATAAAGGAGGTGAAGGTAGATTGCCCCTGTATTATCCATCATGGTTAGTTCATGAAGTATCATCATTTGGGTAACCTTTTTCAAGTCTTTTCTAACATTTATCATCCATTTAGTTTCTCTCAGAGAATGTAATCTATAAAACTAACAGGATCACTTGTCCACAGGAATAAATGGTTTAACTGGAGAAACAGAAAACAAGAGAGATTAAACCAGCATAACACTCTTGGAAAAAATTTGTGGTTGTTGAACAGTTGTTGACAGTCTGCAGAGTGGGTTTCTATCGTTGTTGGAAGATCTTATCTGGATCAGCTTTTAACTATTTTACAACAAGAAATCTGAAAGTTGTATTAATTTAGATGTAAAACAGTTAGCATACTCATTACAGTCTTATACAGAAAATTTAACCACACAAAAAGAGAATAAAGCAAACTTACCCTTTGGGATGTTTATGATTGGTGAATCCATGGGGAAAGTCAATGGAGTAGGTTTCTGATATTATTAGGAGACGTCATCAGGTTCAGTAGTTGGTAATGGTGTTCTAAGAGGAAAATTTCGACATTGTATTTGTTTAGAAGAAAAATAAAACTTGTATTTTATTGTGGGCGGACTAGAAGAATCAACTAGAGAAAGAGACATTTAACCGATCCTTTACCCCTTGCAAATTTGTGGTTGGTGAATCCAAGGTTAAAAGTCCATGGATGGATATCTTCTTTCTAATTGAAGTTGCGTCCAAGTTGCCCGAGTAAGTGAATTCCCGGTCCATTCAATGGTCGGCATAATGAGTTAGAAGCATTTATAGGTTTATTCATAGTTATTCCTTTATTCTTCCAGGAGACTAGAAAAGCTTAAAGTTGCGCATGCTTTTGCGCGCACACGCGAATACTTTATTACCTGAAAGCTCTAATATGTGCAAATTCCTGGCTCACATGAGAACCACAAACCACAAAAAGAGACCACTAAGGTGATATGCCAAAAAGAGCTAGCAAAATACAAAATTGAAGGTATGGGAAGGGAAAATAGTTTGCTAAAAAACAGCAAAAAGTAATTCTGCTCTGCGATCTTCCATTAAGCTGACCAGAAAAGCACTAGAAACCACAGAGGTTAGACACATTGCTTTTTTTTTTTTCCCCCTGATCTCTGCAATAACATACAATTAAAGAAGATTCCTCCTCTTTGTCATAATGCAGCATGTCATTGTCTTCATTTCTAAAATCCTTTTAGAGTCTTGAAAAAGTAGAGGATTGCCGAGCTTTTAGTCATGCTAATAGAACGTTGGTATGCTTTTGCCGACCTGTAGTTTTTATCTTCTGCTGCTTTCATTTTGTTGTGGATTTTGCCGCCCCACTTTGTTTTAAAGACGACAATAATTACAAAAAGAACCTCTACCATAACCTAAGCGGGCTCATGTTTCTTTCGGTTATGCATTCGGCTTCATGATGTGGTCATTGCTGTTACTTACATTCTGATACCACAGTACTTATTATCAACTTCTATAATCCAAATTATTTTCTTCAGCACTGTGCTTCAACGATAGCGTGAAGTATATCAGCAGAATTGTTCCCAGGCTCGACCTGTCGTAAACAAATATAAGAAGATTTATTGCGCGTTTCACATACCACAGATAAAGCATGTTGGTAGAAGTTAGGACTATAAACCCACAAGGTGGCAAAGAAGAGAAGAACCCTTTTAGGATCAATAGCCCATGAATGAGAAGAACGCTTGAAACTATTTCTCCTGAAACCGCTTTTGCTATCTGGGGTTGTGATGATGTTGCCGGTCGTTATAGTAATCTGGTGATGAACTTGAGGGATATCCGTGGACCCTATGGCAGCAACCGCTGGCTTTTCAGGCGTGCTAGGCCCTGCATGAACAGTTGCACTTAATGAATTGAGACCAAATTTGCACTCAAGAGTGTACTACTTTGCTAGCTAGCTAACATTTCACCACCAAATTCTCAATATGTAAAGCAGCACGCACATGCTTCCAAGAGAAGAGAGCTAACAAAAACAATGATATTCTTCAACCAAAGTTGCACCAAACTAGTAGTCAAAACAAATAATTAAGTTTCATGACCCATCTGTAGTTGATCCAGCAGTTTGGTAACATTTCACTTTCTCAACCGTAGGATCACCAACTTCTTTGATCCCATACAACACTTAAATCCAGAAGACTGAGATTACAACAACCAAATTATAACAGTCCGACTAATTCATGCATGGGACGTGGCATTAGACGATTGGGGTCACCCAGCTCAATGAGAGACCAGTACAGGTTGGAGTCTTGGAGATAAAATATTTGTAATTTAGCATATACGACAAACATATATCATTTTTGGCCAAATCTTAATTTTATTCCAAGAATTGTTTTCTAGCGATTTGCATCTCTCTGGCAAAATCGGGGACCAGTAAGAGATCAAACAAACTATTCGCCGTTCGGCAACCAGCCAAGCTAAGTTGATCAATGTAATCGAACGGTCTAAATAACATCTAACGGCTAAAGTTTCTTTAACGCTCTCTTTCATACAAATTTGAAATTCCACCTTCCGGCAAAGAGTAAACTTCTCTCTCTTTTGGTGAATACTCTGTTAACCCAAATCCTTGATCGAATTATTTTCGAAGGGTTGAATTTGGTATGTCTAATTAATGAAAATGTTACCTCTGGGCGAGGATGCAGCAAGAGTGGCGTCTCTGTCATGAGCATTAGAATTAGACTTCTTCTCGGCGCCGCAGCCGCCACGCTGGGATCCTTTTCTCGAAAGGCTTTTCTGCAACTTTTTCCATAATTAAAGTTTACATTAAAACCAAAGCAAAGCCATCAATAATAAAACAAGATAATCAAAAGTTTATGGTTTTTGTTTTTTTCCCTGCATTTAAAGGTAAAGAAAACGGTTTTTGTTTTTTTAACACAAAAATTAAGAATCAAAGTAAAGAAAAAGTGAGAAGATAACAACTATGCTTGAGAAAGAGAAAGTCGTTGAAATGAATTGCCCGCAAAGCCAATAGCGTACTTTCTCTAAAAACTAGGAAAAGAAGGGGGAAAAAAAAGTCATTCCGTCTGTTTCAAGAATCCCAATATTTTCCTGAATTAAACTTGTTAATGAAGATGAAAATCATAATTAATTAAGCATGTGGAAGGAATTTCTGCAACACCGAATATGTGCTCGCGCTCTTTCAATTAATGAAAAGAAAAATCTCTCCCCGATAGCAAAGCAGCAACAAAAAGAAAATTAAAAAAAAAAAAAAAAAACTTACAGTAGTTCTGGAATTTGCGTTATTAGTATTATCTTTCTTGATTCCATGAGAGAAGGTATCCATGTCAATAACAAAATTATCAGATTTCTTGAGTGCGTTATAGTGAAAGCCGTTGACATGATCCAAAAGAGAAATTTTTGGTGTGCTTGACGAGCTCTCTTCCATTCCACAGGCTTCGCCAGAAGATGCCATATCCTTGAGATTAGTCAAAAGAGTGAGAAGAAACAACAGCAGACTTACATACAGAACCCAATACAACAGTTATTAAGTGAAACAAACAACAACAGAGCTGCATACAGAACCCAATACAACAGTTACAAAAATTAATTAAGAAATAATAAGAGAAACCGAGAAACCAATGCTCACCAACTTAGGATCGTCCGCCGTTTCTCTGTCGTCGTTACTTTCCCGGACAACGAAAAAAGCTGAAGAAAGATGGAAGAACGTGTGTTAAAAAGGATTTGCGTACCCGACGGAGGAAAGGAGACGCTATTCACAGTCCAATTAGTGATTGGAATAAAAAACCATACAAAAAAAAAAAGATTAAAAATATCTACGCCGTTAAGTCAAAACTTGAATGTTTAAAATATATATATATGAGTCCCTAGTCATTTACATCTCGTGAATTCCGCAAGCTAAAGAATGTCGTAGAAATGCCTTGCAAATTTTTCAAGATATCGCTTACACAGCTGCTGGAAATTCTGGGTTTCCAGATTTTTTCCCTTTTTTTTTTCTTCCTTCCTTTCTGGGTCGAAAAAAACTGTTGTAAAATTTATAATAAGTACCTTATGAATAGTATTCTATCGCTATCAGGCTGGTTTCGATGAAGAGGAGTCGAAAAGAAAATTGATCAAGGGGAAGAAACAGGTGATGGGATTGTTGGTATCTGGACATAAAAATGGAAATACAGAGGCAGCTGAAGTACTCACGAAACTAAACTGTGTAAGGATTTTATTTTATACGATGAGTTGTTTAATGAGCTGATGTTGCTGTGTACTTCTGATTTATATATACATCTGTTGTAACGTATTTAAATTTAAATACCTTATGTACTCCATATTTGTTTATTTATTGTTGATTCGTTTACGAGCTACGGTGTGGTGATTAGGTAAGATGAGACTGTGGACTGTGGTAAGACTCTACACTCCTGAGCACATACAATGACAAGTTGTATCTTTTACAGATACAAACCGGCTACTGGTTCTATAACATAATTTCTTGAGGATTTGGATTCATTTTGTGATCTATTGGTCTTTAAAGACTGTCATTGTTGTCTGTTTGATATCTATGACTACTTAATTAAAATTTAATATTATATAATACTTTGTAAACACACAACATGGGCACTAAATTTATTTTTTAAATAATGGTTTTTTTTTTTTAACTTAGTACTAACGCCGGCAACAATATTAAATATTAGTTAGTAAACATATCATGAAAATAAGAATACAGATTTAATAATTTCTTAAGGATGTGGATTCATTTTGTGATCTATTTATCTTTAAAGACTGTCATTGTTGTCTGTTCGATATCCATCACTCTTAATTAAAATTTAATAATAAATAATACTTTTTAAACACACATGGGCACTAAATTTATTTTTTAAATAATGGTTTTTTTTTTTAACTTAGTACTAACGCTGGCAACAATATTGAATATTAGTTAGTAAACATATCATGAAAATAAGAATACAGATTTAAACTGCGCTATGGTAGCTATAATGTAGGTGGGTTTTAGTAGATATCTAAGTATTAATAACAATGTAGTTTGGTCCAGACCTGTGATTATAAATACAGAATTGATCTATAAGACATTTATATAAACAAGTGTTAACAGCAATTGGACCCCAGCAATACGTTTTATTGCACCATCGAGGCATTTGACTACAGAGCCGAAACAGACCGGGGAACCAATTAAATGGTCCAAAAATAAACCAAAGTCAAAAGGTATTAAATATATTTACTTTTCTATCCGAGAAAAAGAAGAACTGTTTTCGTTTCTTTTTAAAACAATAATGAATATCAACTAACAGGTTTACTTCTGTATACTTGAAGCCATCCATATATTAAATTATTTTGGAAGTTCACTGTTTCTATGCTGTAGTACGAATCCCAGCCAAGGAGATGATATAAGATCTATTCAAATACAGAAATGCTTTCAATTATAAAGCAAAAGCTTTCTTGAATATCGGCCCCAAAAAATAAAAAAATTAAAATTAAAGAAGGGGTGAAATTTTAATTCAAAACGATTCAAGAGATGTGACATGGACAACCATCAAGTCGTGAGTCGCGAATTAGGCATAGGCACCACACCAGCATGAGCTAATGGGTATAGACTGTAGAATCAGAAAACAAAATGATAAGAATGATGATGATGGGTGTTTGATTTTAATTTGCGGAACCAAGTTTCTTTATTGATAGCGATAAGATCGCTAATTGCGTGTTCAACCTAAAATCATAGGATAACGCCCACCTGGTAAGTGTGACAACACAGCAATGTTG